>JAYRBT010000082.1:68567829-68630583 GCA_036023395.1 Myiotriccus ornatus
CAGTTCTGGGCCCCTCAGTTCAGGAAGGATATTGAGGTGCTGGAGCAGGTCCAGAGAAGAGCAACCAGGCTGGTGAATGGACTTGAGCACAAGCCCTGTGAAGAGAGGCTGAGGGACCTGGGGTTGTTCAGTCTGGAGCAGAGAAGGCTCAGGGGAGACCTCATCACTCTCTGGAACTACCTCAGAGGAAGTTGTAGCCTGGTGGGCTTTGGCCTCTTCTCCCAGGCATCTACCAGTAAGACAAGAGGGCATAGTTTCAAGCTCTGCCAGAGGAGGTTTAGGTTGGATATTAGGAAGAAATTCTTTACAGAGAGGGTAATCAGGCTTTGGAATGGGCTGCCCAGGGAAGTGGTAGATTCTCCAGACCTGGAGTTTTTAAGATGAAACTGGATGTGGCACTTAGTGCCATAGTCTAGTAACTGTGGCAGTTGTGGATCAAGGGTTGGACTTGATGATCTCAGAGGTCCTTTCCAGCTAAGCCGATTCTATGATTCTATGTTTTCAGTCTGGGCTATTCCTTGGTCTCTTAGTTTTTCTTTACACAGGACTCATCCTTACAATTTCAACTCATACCTAAGACCAAACAATTCTCAGGAATCTTACTGAATCTTATTGCCTTATCTTTTCTGTCATTTCATGTTTTCATTCAGTTGTCTTGTCCATTGCTCACAGTCTATATTATGCTGTTCCTGCACATTTGAAGATGAAAGTAATTATAAAAGTAAGACTTTTTTGTTCTCCTCTGTTCTCTGCAGCCTAAGGAAACTATCTGTGATAGTTACAAATTTATTTCCATATCTTGTAATAATCTGAAAGAAAATTCTTAGAGTGTTTCTAAAAGGATTTAGAAATTAGCCTAATGAACAGCCTGAATGGCACTTGCACAATTAGTAATATGTTAGACTCAATTCTGCCAAATCCTCTCTGGCTAAAAATGATATTTCTCTTTCAAACTAGCAAGAGAGCTACTGAGAGGGTGTATTCTTTGGTAGTGCTTAAAAAAATCTTGTTGATTTTCAGACCCTGCTGTACTTAAGGGCAATTAGAAAGATGAATCGGTCTGTCTTTGTTCCATGATTGATTTTTTGCAGGCACAAAACATTTAGCTATTTGCAACATTTTCAAGGGACTCATCAAGGTAAAGAGAGATGATTGTTTATAAAAAGCTTCCTCTCTGTAATACAACTCTGGAGGATACACAAATCCACTAAAGAAATATGGTATTAGGAACAATGGGCATTTCAGGAGAAAATGCATCAGTCTCCACATATTTTCCATGACGGTAGAAACACTATCAGAGATAAAGAATCATACCTGCCACATCATTCTGTCAAGACCAAACAATCTACTTTGTTAAGGACATACATCCAGCTCCTCCCAGCACTCCAGTAAAACACAAATCACGCAGTTCATCACAAAAAGTTTCCTGTAATACATCCAGCACATGACTTCTTTCAGCAGACTCCACCACAGACCTGTAGATTTACACAAGTCTCTTTTCCTCACCAGCATGACTATACACACTTTCAGTCTTATTACATGAGTTCCCTCAGCTGAGAAACAGGTGGTTTCTCTATTTATTTATTTTTAAGGGTGTGATATACCCCTTTCAAATTCAAACAACTTCAAATGAACCCATGTAGTACTAATGCACAAAGTGGGTTAATGCCTTTATTAAGGCTTTTCAACATGAAAAATATAAACAACAGAGCCACCGGAGTACTTAATATAGGAAGTGTCTATCTCAGGTAAGCCAGCTCTTTTGTCGTACTCCACTGACTGTGTTGATGAGCCTTCCACTAACAGAATCTTAGATAGTAGCTCACATTTACGCAGCGACATGCAGAAATCTTAATTTGTGTTTTATCATGGAGCTGACTCCCATATGCAGTTTCCATCCTGAGGAAACCATCACCACATTAGTTATGCCCTGCAGTGACTGAATCCCTCTCTTGCCTCCTCACACAGGCCAGGTCCTCAACACATCCCTCTTATACCTTTCTAGGAAAGGGCTGATGCCTCGCCTGAGGGTTCATCAAACCCAAGATCTTGTCAGGCTATTGTCACATCCAAGCTTCAGGGACTCCAGGAGCACTGCAGCAGATATGTACCGTTGCAGCAGCATCGCAAAAGGGTAAGGGCAATTACATGCAGTCAATCTGGTTGCAAGCCAGGCGTACCTCCCTGCTGCAAACACTTGAGCAATCTCTAAGGCACTGAGCAGTACTTCAGTAGGCCCTCAAAATGATCCAATGCTCAGTAAACATGTTACCACCTTTTACCCAGTGGTCTCAACATCTGACCACTGTGAAAAGTCAGTTCTCTCTGTAACACTGGAGCTAGATCCTCCCAGAGTCCCCCATCATCACTGTATCCAAGCACAAGATATTTCAGGACTTCTTTTGAGATGATGTTCCCTTTGGGAGGTTTTACTACCATTTGGCATAACAAAACTGTTTAAGTGAGAGACAGGTCAGCATAGCCTGGAGAACAGACCTTGGGCTGCATAATAAATGGCATCATGATGCCAAAGGAAAAAAGATGACTATGCTAAGTCTCAGTAGACCTAGGAACCAACATGTAACACCTTAAGGGGATGATGATTCTGCATATCCCAAGGCTTACAATGAGCAAGAGCCTGCTGTCAAGGCAGTGATGTAATGCAGTAATGGAGCAATGGACCTGAAATCATCTGGTTCATATATCATTGGTTTTGGTGCAATATCCAGTCATCTACCTTGCTCTGTCACACCACTCATCATACCCTGAAAAAGGGCACTTGTTGAGTGTTTTTTGGTTTCAGCTGTTTCACTGCAATAATATGACCTTATGAGACATTTTTAAAATATGTTTTCATATATGAACCATATTTTTTAATTTCTGCTCTCAGTCTCCAAACAAAGAAGGATTATTCTGTGATATAATAAGAACTATTTACTGGTATTGGAACCACAGACTTACTGTAAGTTTCACAGAATTCAAAATGCAGTGTAAATCTTCCCTTTTTTTTTCAACCCGTAAAAATTTATTGTCATAATCATATCAGCACTGTCTCACAGTTTTAAAAAAAAATTAAACAAAAAAGTTGGTTGAAAAGAAGACTGTGAAATATTTGGTTTTAAATTTAAATTTAAATAAATGGCTATTTAATAGATCAACTACAAGTTAAGTGACTAAAAAGCAACTGAAGTCTGGCTGGGAGTTTATTTCTCCTTTTCTTTTTTTATTGGTCTCTTTACCTTCTCTCTTCTGATTCAGATTCCTCAAACACACAGACACAAACATGACTGTATACTGTCAGTATTGACTGCTGACACTTATCAATTTACACATCTCAGAAGTCATCATAGGTCATAGAAGTATTCAGCAATTTAAAAAAAATATCTCGATATAACACTGAACCAATATACAAAAGAAATCAACTCTGAATAACATTCTATATAACTTACTTAGTTTTAAATTTACCTGGCCTTACTGCTGAGGTAGTGAATTTTGCTCACATTGTGTGACAGGATCAGAGTAAGTAAGTGGATTTTTATTAATTTTACACTACAGAAGGATTGTTCTTCATGTATTTATCAGTCCAACCTTTTCCAACATGTTTCACACAAGTAGATCCTAAGGAAACTGTGATTTCCAGAAGTGAGTAGAGTCTCCTGAAGTAAACTAACTGGCAGAGAATGTGTCCAGTCAACTGCCTCTTATCTTACTGCTTCTCCTTCTCTCCCTAAGTTTCTATCCTCTCAGTTGCAGCAAATGTTAAGCCAATTGTTTGAGTTGCTGCATGCTAAGGAAAGAATAAGTGTCTAGGGAAGATTGATACAAGGAAGAACGGATGCTGGTGGGGGGAAGGAAAAGAGAAGGGAACTTTTAAATGTGATTCTAATGGGTTATATTTGTTATCTTTAAAGTTAATCTATGGGGGTTTTTTGGTGGGTTTTTTTTTTTTGGTTGGTTGGTTTTTTTACAGATCCACTTTAAACTAACTGCAATCAGACAGACTTTGTTCACTTTATGTGTCTTGCTCTGGTTAGGACATACACATGTAACAGAACATTTGCATTTTTCACACTTTGATTTTCCAGAAATGTCTTTGTTCAGTCTCTAAACTTGCTGTATTCTGATGGCACAATAGGGACTCCCTCTTATAGTTTGCCACTGCATAATCAGAAAAGTTTTCAACTATCCTTCAGCTTTGCACTGTAGAATGTAAAGTCCCTTTATGATCATCGATTTTTCCATCTAACTCCTTGGCGAGCATCATATATTTTCTTGAAAGCTATTTCCTTTCTTAAGTATTTAACCTAAATTTAGTAAAAGTTGGGATGCTGATGACCTCTACTCTTATTTATCCACAATTAGGTAATTCCACAATCACTCTCAGAGCTCTTTCACCAAGTTATTTGTCTTTGTGCCACTGTTTTATATACTACGAATGAACTGATGTCTGTCTGACTACCCAGATCTCATGCGGAAGAACAGACCTGTCAGACCTTTTAACATCAACTTTATTCAATCCTGAGTCAGACAAGTTGGTTATCAGGAAGAAGCCTTACAACGTTTTAATTTCATAACACGTGACCACAGTCTGATTTTGAGGTGATTTGGCCTTTTTCCCACCCAACTCATTCTTCAACATATAAAACCAGATCACAGAAATTGGCACTGCTCTGCTAAACCAAAAGGCAGAAAGATTTTGCTCAGCTTATTGCTGTAATCACATTTTAAGAGCCATATCGAGTGCAAGGTGAGGGAATAAAAAAAAAACAGAAAAACCAAAATAAAACCAAAAGAAACCTAAAAAAACCCAAACAAACAACCAAAAAAACCCATCAAAAATAGGAGCAAGTCTGTTCTTTTATAATGCGTACGGTTTTCTTATTTAATTCCTCTACTCAGCTTAAACAAGGGGATTTTTCACCATAATCCTTTATTTTCCTGATTTGGGGTCTTATAAGAATAACTATTTTTTTAGGAGACATCACCATTCATTCTTTTTTGTACGATGTCAGTCTGACAGCTTATCTACTGTATTCTGCTGGTGGCAAATCCCAGTTATCTCCATAGGGCAACTGGAAGCAGAGACATTTATTTCAAAGCTTCAGCCCTATCCTGACCTAAATTACTAAACCTCAGCAGCTTTACCTCAACCCACACATAGCAAGTCACATAACTCCTGCTAGTATTGCATGTCTGTTGTTGTAGGAGCTGCACAAGAGGGGTTTTGTTCCTCAAACCCGAGACTCCTGTTTGTCATCTCACTGGGGCAGGATCTGAGAAAGCCACAGATGAAGAACTAGTGCAAAATAAGGGGAAACCACATGGAAGCACATAGACACACATGAAGCACCTTCCCCTGGGACAGGATGGGCAGAGACACTGCAAACTCAGCCCTTCCTGCAAAGAAAAGACACCAGTCAAAGCTGAAGGAGGAAAGAGATGAAAAATGTAAAGGGGCCTTTCTTTCTGAAGTGTTTTTTTTTTTTTCCTAGAGGACTCAATCTTTCAGTATGTGCAGAATTAAAATCATTTGACTCCAATGCAGATTTGTTCAAGAGGACTTCAGGACTCCACATTCTGAGCAAAGTTATCTAAGGGAGAACTTGTATATTATATTCAAGTCAAGACACACAAATATCATGGAGATGCACCTCTTACCTTAACATTATGGATTACAGCTGTCAAATATGCACCTTGTAGGACTGGTATATTCTGCATCTGTGATTTTCAGTGCTATGGTGATACAAGGTGGCTGGAATACACCAACTATTTGACTGTTCATTTCCATCAAGGATTTCTACCACCCCTGAATATTATACTTCTTGGCAAGTTCTTTAGAGCAAGAAATAAATATTTTAACTTCACAGCATTTCCAGAATTTATCACAGCAGTATCACCATATAGGGTATATCAAATGGCATGAAAGACAATATTTGTGTGATTTATATAACTGCAGTCTACATTCAATTGATCTTGATGCCTAGAAAGACCACAGAAATGTGTAGGAATCTCATGAGAAACAGAAAGAAGAACTCCCATTTAGATTTTATAGCTGAAATACAGTCACAGAAAAGTAGTAGTATTTACTGTATTTCTCAGTTGAGGAATAATTTTTAGTCCACCTCCAAACACACAATCCTTCCCCTTTGGGAAGGACTCCAGGTCCTAAGTTAATTGAAATGTAAGTTTCATTTACCCTGCAGGACATATATGCAGGAAAATAAGCTACTTTTATCTTCATTTGCAAAGTCAACTAAAGGCAGTGAAGTCTTTAACTTCATATCAACAGGCTCTGCTCTTCTCTCCCCAGGTGCTTTCCAGCTCAACAGGGTTATACACTACCCTCAATAAGGCCTTCAGGTACCCTGTTGTTCTTGAGAGTCTCTGACACATACAGTCATAGAATCAGGATGTAGCAAGTGACACAGATGGAAGCTTATACCCATTGCAGCACCATGTGACATCAGAACAATGGCTTCAGAATAAAAAGGAATTATTTCAACAGTGGAAAATGATTGGCTGATGAAGATGGAAAGCCTTAAAAAGCAGCCAAGGTGGGAAAACCCCCATACACTGAGAGTTTCTTCTGACTTAAAGTCAGAATGTTAAATATTTAAGGCTAAGTTAACCTTCAGTCAGCTGGAGCAGAGGTACAAGGAGCTCAACAGCAGCGCTGTTGTCCAACGCCCTGCTTCAATTATCACAGGAAAATTATGAATGCTTCTCTCCCAAGTGCCCAGCAGCCAAAGTGCTGGACACAGAGTGGGGCAGGAGAAAAACAGGCCCCCCCCAGGACGCTTCTGCTAAACACTGCTCGGCTCGCCCTGCCCCTCAGCTGCTGTTTGAAGGGCTCCAGTTTCCCAGAAGGCCCTAAGACCCTTTATGTAGGTCAGGAAAAAAGCCAAAATAAAACAGACTCTGATTGCCAGCTGAGAACAAGGGCTTACTGCAGCAGGAATGGAAATAATTCCTTGTAAAGTGAGGGTCTCTAATAGGGAGGTTGCTGAGAAATAACACATTCGGGTATAATTTTTTTTTGATTCCTAGACCTGGGTTCCCTTTGAGAATTATAACTATTGCCCCCACAGTTGAAGCATCCAACTTGGAATCTGTTGCTAGTGTAAAGCTCACTGTAAGTTGTTTAAGCACAGCAGACATCTTGAGAGTTCTACACTGACTTATGTACTTGTTTGAACTGCACTTTCAAAAGCAGTCAACACCCAAGCCTTCATGCAATCCTTCCTTACTAAAGTGCCTCAAAATGTATGATCCTTAAAAAGAGAAACGTTGGCAGAATACCCCCACATGCCATTGCTGAGTGGCAAGGAGAAATACAGGGAAATTAAGGACAAAACCCAGACACAGGGTAGTGGAGGCAAGTTTCTCCACACAAGAACCTGAAACCTTGCTTGAAAAGAAATGCTGATGGTGCCTACCTCAGGAGAAGGCTCCAGGCTGCAGCTCCAAAGCAAATTTTGGCACCTCTAGCATGCAGGAGAAAGGAGCAGGGCTGCAGGCTGACCTCACTCCATCGCGGATCCTACTAGCCAGTCACAGGCATTTCCCTGCTTGTCAGGGGGCAGGAGGAAGGGGCAATGAATTCCTTTTGGAAGGGCAATGCTGTTTCCATACACTGGATTGGGAGCACTGGTTCTTAATATACCATTCTGGACTTCATTTCTGCCAAAACCTAAGCTTTTCACACATGACTTTCAGGCACTTAGGTAGTCTTTCGGATCTATCATTACAGGGTTTGCCAAAGATTGCATAGGAGGGTTACAGCAGTCCAAGGTCTTGAACCCCAGGTCTCCTATAGTCCATATTGAGCTGTTAATCACTGTGCCTTTCTTCCTCCCTAACAGGTTCTTTTTAAGAGTTACAGTCACCGAAAGAGAGAAGAGTTATGTTCCATTATAAAATATATGACCAATCATATAGCTCAAATTTAATACATAGCAGCCACTTGCATCAGCCTGCCAGCAGGCTTATGTGACAAAGAATTATTCACAAAATGGCAACTGGCCCAAACTGGCAAATGCCTTTGAAATCAGAAGCTGTAATTACACCGAGCTTGGATAGGGATAATTAGCTTAAATATGGTCTCTTCTTGGAGAGAGGTACTTTCCAGCCAACAGTGTATTTGACTCAAACAATAACTACAAAACACAGAAGAACCCAGAAAAATTGTGGCCTCTCCCCTCTTCTTCCTGCATCTAGCTTTTTCAACTCCATCCCTCGTCCTGAATCTCCCAACAGGACAGCAGCACGTCTGCTGACTCCATACACACATTGCCATCCTGTGGCCAGGTTCTGCCAGCACAGGTGATTGTCAAAAAGAGGCAAAAATTACTCACGTGAACGCAGTGCTGCTACTTCCAGAGAAGTAAGGTGCCACCGGGCACAAGCAAAATAGGGATTTAGGGTAGTCATAGGCTTGAGATAGAAAATGCAAATCCAGCCACTTTTTTTGAACCTTTGCAGTTCAAGGTGCAGCTGGATTTATGATTCAGAGGACTACTGAAAAATATCTGAATAACCACAGAAACACAGAATCATTTAGTATTGAAAAGAACTCCAAGGTCATTGAGTCCAGCCTTTGCCCGGTCACCACTCTGACAACTAGATCACAGCATTAAGAGACACATCCAGTCGTTTCTTGAACACCTCCAAGGATGGTGACTCCACCTCCTCCCCGGGCAATCCATTCTGAGGCTTAACAACCCTTTGCGTAAAGAAATTCTTCCTGTTGTTCAAACTGAACCTCCCTTGGTACAGCTTGAGCCTATATCCTCTTCTCCTGTCACTAGCTGTCTGCGAGAATAGACCAATCCCCCCTTGCTACAACCTCCTTTCAGGTAGTTGTAGACTATGTATAATAATAATAATAATAAAGATTATAAATCAATATAATTCTATAAATAATAATATTGAGATGGAGGTAAGCAGAAAAGGAGCTTGAGGGAGAGGAAAAGGGAACATCAGGTTCTAAAATCTTCAGCGAAAACGGAAGTGCCCAGCACTGAATTGAACCCCACATGGAACATTGGGGAACAAAAACCAACTGGGAAGTGTAAACACAAAAGAAAAGCCTTGACATGACAGATGACCCAAAAGTCCCTGGAAATGTGACTCCCTCTACCAAGAGGCAGTCATAAGGAGGACATGACTTGATTAGGGTGAGTGATTGGAGAAAGAAAGCAGAAGCTAGGTGGGAGCCTGAGGGTTGCTGACCCATTTCAGAAAGTTACTATGGGTGTTGTATCCAGTCTGCCATGGCCAGGGCAAAGGGGAAGTGAAATTCTAGTAAGGCTATGTTTTGGTTGCCTAATTCTTTTGGCCTGCATGGAGGAGGCAATATTCCCCTTGCAACTGCTTAGGAAGGCAAAAGGAAAATGTTGATTAGCACTTAGAGGAGGAAGTGGCTTATTTGGCCTGATTATAATCGTGGGAACTTTCTTCCCTCTGCTCCAGTGACCACATTGGTAGTGTTAACTGGAAAGTTAAGTAACTGGTAAAGAAACTGCTGAACCAAGCTTACTGATACTGCTTGTGTAATTTTCCTTGAATGGACATATAAGGAACATCAACTTTCTTCGTACACTGGGCCTTTGGTGGCTTTCTCCCCACAAAAAGTCATTTCACAGTTCCTTATTGGGTCAAAACGTGCCTCTCTTTCCCCCGGGTGGTTGCTTGGACAGTGATAAGGTTTCAGCTGTGTTGCCTGAGAGCAAAATCTGGGCCTGGGATGTTCTGTAGCTATCAGACTATCATCAGGATATATGCTGAACTTGAGAATTATACCTTGAGAGACACTTCTAGGCAAGGATGGTGTTTGTTTAAAGCAAAAATGTACAGTGCCATAGACATTCATTTCAGTGCAGAGTCATAAAAGCCAGGAACAACTATGCAATGGCATATTATACTATGTATATTATGACATATATTATGGTTTTATTATTAAATGCTGGAAAGGGAAAGTGAAATTTTCCTTAGTTCTGTTAGATTAATGGCTTAAGTCAATGTACTTATCAATTATTAGGCATTCACCTCAGCATGGGCTGGAAATCCTTCAACACGAGCAGCTAGAGCTTTTGTAGGGTCTGCTTACATGCCAGTGTAGAGCAGCCCTAGGACTGGTTTAAGTTGTGCTTTACACTTCTTTTTAATGGTGTGTTTTACCTACGGTCTCTCCCTGCCCAACCATGTTGCATGTCTCCAAAGTTTGCTCATGGTGAGATCCCTGAGGCCAGGTCTCTGTGGGCCGTGGGGGATGTCTGGTGTGGGCATCTCCACACTTTCTGTGATCGTGTTGGTTCTCAGATTATCAGCTGAAAAATAGGCTCACAGGACCTGAACACCAAAAACAAAATCCAGGAGAAAGGCTGGATAACAGAGCATAAGACTTCATAACAGAGCATGGCCATTATCCTGCAGGACTGCAGAAAAGGCTTCTTTTTTCCCTGTTGCCCTCAAAGGCAAAACAAGAAGGAAAAAAAGTAGCCATTTGTAATACTTCAATGAACAGAATAGGTTCAAGAAAAAAGAAGAAATCTCACGATGTAATTTTCAAGCCCTGTTTTTCACGGTGGAGATAACTGAATCTTATTAAAGCAGGATGTGGGAAAATGATTTTGTTTGGAAAATGCAAATAAAAAAGAATAATTAAAAAGTAACAGAAGACAGGTCTACTTAGTGCTGAAACAGACACCCTGGGCTTAGGAGCACCAAATAAAATTAGTCTGAAAAATATCCACATAATCCTCACATCTTCTCTTTCTCTTTAGATAAGAGCAGTGAAGAATATTGCAGGGATTTAAGGCATCATTTGTTTACATGGTCATATTTTAATCATCTGCAAGAAGCTAAGGTTACATAACCCCAGCATTCAAACTATCCCCTACCTTACTGTTTATAAGAAGTGGGGCCTGACATTCATAACGTTCCCAGGCTGCTCCAAGGGGACAGGAGGAGAGGACTGGGGAGGGAGGAGAAGGAGAAGGAGGAGGAGGAGGGTAGAGAGGAGGGAAAGGTCAGCTCCCTTTTTAAGCATTTCTGAGCTCGCTGGAAGCTTTCAGCGTGTGGGTGGTAGGTGTATCGGCTGACATGGGGAAGTGTAAGCGTGAAGCTGGCCACCCAAGACCTCAGGGTCACTGCTGACACTCCAGATCTCTGAGCTGGGGAAGGCACCTGCTCCCTTGCCAAAACAAACCATCTCCTGCTATGGGCATACTTGAAAAGACCTGCTTTTGTCAGCCCAGGGGGAAGAGGGAAAGAGAGGGGGGCGAGGGGAGAGGAATTAGAGGGATGTGGGGGCTTTTGGTTTTACTTAAACAGTCTCAAATAACCAGTTTACAATGCAGCGATGTTCTTCAGAATTTATTAAAGGGGAGGGAAAAAAGGAGCTGAGGAGACTTGACTCCAGATCTGGTGAGCATTAATATGCATCGTGCTAGAATTTCATGAGGCAAGCGAGTTTTGTAGCCCTTGCTCCGGTGGTCCTCTGCTGACAGGATCTCAAGCCGCTATTTGTTATCTTTAGGCCTGATAAGTACATCTGGTTTTGATTCAGGTGGCCCCGAGCTTGTCTCAGAGTTGAAAAGGGTGCTTTGCTCAAATTGAATTTTCTCACAAATTTCGAACTGGGATGAGAACCAGAAGAAGCTGGGCCCTGTCACACAAAACTCCCGTTTTTCTTGCTTGGCCCTTGGGCTCGTAAAAACCTGGCACAAATCAGTTTCACCTGTTTGGCTAAGTGAGTACATGCTAAAAGTAATAAAGCTATTAGTGCAATCAGATATTTCTCTGCATGTGTTCTGATGTAAAAATAAAAAAAAAAAATAAAAAAAAGAAAAAAGAAAGAAAGCAGGGAGGTGAACTCTTCTCAACCCTGCCTGTCACATATCTCCTATGTCCCTGTAAATTAGTTGCAGAGAGACTGCTGCTGGTTCTCCACACCTTTCTGCTGGGGCATGGTAGGCTGGTAAGGAGACCTGTCTGCAAAGAGCTGTTCATCTTTGTCACCCTCCTTAGAAAAGCACTTAAGCTGCTGTCTGAGTTAAAGAGGGAACTGAACTATTCTTGTTGTTGTCATGCTTTCCAGCTCTTTTTGTACAAATACCAGACTTGCTGCCACTTCTACCAAGAACCCAACCTGAAGAACCCAACCTGGTTCTCCAGCTTCAGCATCTGAGCATCCCAAGTTCTCCTGCCCCCAGATACAGTCATTTCCAGTGGCAGGACAGGTCTTGGGTGATTAGCTCCTGGGATGCTACAAAGTTTGAAACATCATATAGTTCTGACACCATTTCCCAGTGCAGTGTATCATCATGCCCTCAAAGCCAGTGTCTTTCATGACTTCTGGTAAACCTAGAAATGAAAGAATTCCAGAGGTTTCTGGCCCCACAAAAAGATTAGTGACATCTCTAATTAACTACAGCCTGGCAACATATTTTATTACCCATAAATTTGTGGCATTCCAATGGTCTCTCTTGCTCATGCAAGATACTCTGCAAAACACTCTAGGAACCTGCTGGACAGAAGATGCCATAAAAACATACTCTGTAGCTCTTCACCCTGTCATTTGTCTATGTTTCACTTGAGGAAGCTTCAGGATGAAGCATGGGGCACATTTTCTTTGATCTATTATCTATTTTCCAAGTCCCTTTTTTCCATTTTGTCATATTTTGCTCTGTCAATCATTTTTCCTTGCAGCAGCATCTCTTATGTCTCATTTTATAAGAAGTTTCACCTGCCATGAAGATTAAGAAATTACGTTTGTGACACATATTTGTCAAGCCATCTAAATGTAGATAGTTTTATCTTAACAAAATTAATCAAACAAGCCCCTTTGTATAAAATAATAATCCTCAGAGAGATATTTTTAAATTGCATCAAAGCAACTCCCTAACCTAGATTGTAATAAAGGAATAAGAAGAATGATATTGTTGGAATTTTTCATAACTATTTCTCCATATTTTCCAAAACAAAAATGCTATAAAAATATAAAACATCTGTATAGCTTCTTGCAAGGAAGGGTGTCTTAACTGAGGAAAAAAATTACTGGATTTCCCAAAGAATTTTATATGTTAACATCTTAAAAAATCATAACAAACAATGCAAGAGAACTGGCTGCTGTCTGATATGAAAGGTTCAAGAAAATGCAAAAAGATATGGCTACCCATCTCCTCCAATATTCAAGTGCTAATATTAACACACTAATTCAAGTACTCTTTGGAGTTCTCAGAAGAGACACTCCATTTGCATGCTCCATCTATGTACTCAGGGTCTGAAAGGAATTCACTTTTGAAAGTGCCCTCATAATTTATCACGGTCTCTTTTATTTAAAGTGTTATGTAATGGAGATATCATACCTTGCTATTCTGACTGCTCCCGTGGAGCAAGCATTCCTGCATACCCTACAATTGTGCAGTTTCTGACTGCATGACAGAGCTCTGAACAAAGGATGCTAAGATGAACACTGGCCATAAACCAAAGGAGGAGCTGAATACTAGAGTCAAAGTATTTCTGTCCATTCAAAGCAATCATTTTTGGAAACTATTTTTGAAAGTGTCATGTTCTTAGGCAGGCCAGGGGAGACAGAAAGCGACAAAGTATTTGGGTGTCTCCTTCAGTCACTTCTAAGCCCTTGGGTGCTTGAGAGCATCTGAGTAACTTCTTTTCATGGTCCTCATGCCTTTGTGGAGTTTCCTACAACAGCTTTCTACTAAATGGAGTCTATGACATCTTTGTGGGATCCCCAGCCTCATAAATTCAATACCATTATATATCTCTGTTGGCATTTGGCAAGCACTGTGGAAATTCATTTCTGTGAGTGTTCTGATAACCGAGAAGATTATTGGCACACTTCATCAGATAAACACAGACAGAGCTTTCAGACAATGTCTGCCCCATCTCTTCAGGCTGTAGCTTTCCTTTAAAAAGAACCCCAAAACTGCTCTTAGCCATATATCTATGTATGTTTTTTGGGCTGTTAGTTTGAGCCTGTCATCAGGCTGATTGTGGCCACATGACTATGTAGGTCGTGGTTCTCCTCCATCCATTTACTTCGCAGGGAGTCACCCAGATCTGGGACACAGAGGAAAGATGTGGATGAATACATGCCCACAGCATGCCCGCTTAGAATGTGCTTCTGGCACTCCTGTTAGCTTCCATATCCTCTTCTAGCATCTGTCTCTGGCATTTCCCATAGATGGGAGTAAGGCACTGGCGACCATAATGTCAAGAATCATAATAGCTATTCTTTGTGACTGGGAGTACTAAATTGATCCTTGATCTCCACACTTGCTGCCCTGAATACCTCCACCTAGCTGTTCCTCAAACTGACAGTCCAACTTTCCCAAACTCTAAGCAAATGAAACCTCTTATCTTTCATTCACTTCTGACATCCTGCCTCGCCTTTGCACTCGACCTACCAAAATTCTCCTCATTCTTGCGGTGTTTCTCTAGGCTGCGAATCACAGAAAAGAATGGGAACAATCAAAAAAGAAAACAGTCCTCATTTCCACTGGTGGGATGCTTCCCTCCACCCACATCAGCCTTGTTTAGGTGGCTGTGCACACAGCATGGCCCTTTCCAAGCTGACAAAGTTCACACAGAGTAGCAAAGCCAACTCACCACAAGGTCACCGTCAAATTAACATCAGCAGTGTTACTTGGCCCCTCCACATGATCTTTAGGGAATAGACAGATCAAATGGAAAGCCATCGAGTTTGGGGATTTTTGCCCTTTAAGTGGTGGGGACAAAAGTCACTGGCTGAAGGGCAGCAGTGGGAAGATCAGAGTGTTGGTCACCATGGGCAGGCTGAGAAGACAAGGAAAGGATAAAGCCCTGAAAGCAAGTCGGTGCCCCTACACCTGCAGGAGCTGGGATCATGGTAGCAGAGTAACACGGGGTGGCTCATTTGGTCTTTGTGCTGCAGCTGATACAACTCCACCAACCCCGATTTGTCACCTGCCTTCTCTCAAACCCCATTCAAATGCTCACATCCATTCAGAAGAAGTTTTCCAAACTTCTTTCTGTTTTTTTCAGCTAAAATATAAGAAGGCAGAATTTGTTTAAAAACCAAAATCTCAGTTCTTCATTGTTTTCTCAGTAGGCTATTTTACAATGATATATGCTTTTTACCTTTCTCATCTTTCTTTCCACCAAATATTTTCCAAGAGCCACAGTCTAACGATAAAAGCAAAACCTTTAAAGTATCAAGAAAAAAAAAGGAAACCAGCTTATTTAAACTGTATGAAATAGATCACATCCACAGAAAGGACATATAAGTAGAAAGAATGTCAAAACTTCAACAGAAACACACTTTAAGAATAAAGGAATTGAACAAAACAGGTTGGACTAAAATCATTTTTTAGAGGTTCTGGTTTCCAGGTTTTCTCTCCGCAATATCTTGAGCTGTTTTTCCTTAGCTTTTTATATATCACACATTTTTAATGTGAAATTCTGTAAATTCAGAACTATAAATATTTATCTTTTATTTTGCAGGATTTTTTTGCTTAATAAAATAAAAATAGGAAAAGAAAAAAACCTGGTTTAACTTAATATATCAGAAATCTTGCTGGAAATGGCAAGATACATGATAAGTGCAGAAAGAATGACAGATGATGTTTTTTGAAGAGTTTTAGTTCCAGTGAGTGCTTAGAGAATTTGTCTTCCCCCCCCCCCAGAAATCCACAGGAGTTTTATTTTTCTCCATTTTTAAAATAGACCTTTAAAGTTAAAAGCAAACATAACAACTTTCTGAAATAGGACTAGTGTTCAAGTGATTTATAATATTTAAAAGGTGTGAAATAAATCAGAAGTGAGTTCTGGGAAAAATGACCCATTTATACAATACTAGATAGCTAGAAAATCAGAATATAATTAATGTTTATTTACCGTACATGTCTTTCTGCAGCAAAAGGACAGCAGATAATTTAATATTTCTAAGTTAGAGAACAACGTTACAAGAGAAAGTACTCTATTCGATAGTCAGCAAATTTTAAGTTATGAGAGAGAAGAAAAAGTAGAAAGAAAAAATTTCAGAATGTATTTTGTTTCTTTAAGGATGGATTTTCTTGGTACATTCTTGTGATCTGAGAAATCTCAAGATCTTTCAGTTGATTTAATTTCGTAATTCCTTTTATCAGATCTCAAATAAACACATACTGTATGTATTTTGTTTACTGATTACAGTAGAAAATATTTTCCTATCACTTCTAGAGATATTTCTTAGTGTAGATCCCTTTTTCCTCAAAACTAGTTGACTTCGATAAGATGCGCAGCCAAACAGCAACCTTGGTCTCCTAGTTATGTGGGAACATGCTCAGAAACAGCTAACTTTGCTGTAGAGCTGTGTGAAAAAATTCTGCAGACTGTTCAGGAATTTGATTGCTTTATCTATAGGAATACACTAAATCAGACTACGTTTGTGTAAGCTATTTATCTCCATTTCACATAAAGGGAAACAGTCTCATCTACAGACACCTGAGACACATAGGTGAGTATGAAACCAGAGTATCCCTACCTTACCTATATTCTTTGTGAAAGGCATGGAGATGGGCAACAGGTGCCCGAATTTTATCCAGTTCCTAACCCCTACCCATGCTTTAGTCCATTCTTTTTGTTGCTTTGACTTAAAAAAATATGTACGTGTGTATTTTTTCCCTACCCTGTCCTTTGCATACCCTCTCTTCTACCCGTGCTGAAGTATTACGTGAAAGCACCAACCAAAACCATAAGCTTTTTCTCTGAGGACTCCCAGCTTATCTGAAGTAACCTACTACTGCTATTGGGTAAGAGATTTTTTTTCCACTCTCAGGGATGTGTATCATTCAGAGAAACCACCAAGGAACATCTACATAATTACCCTGAAAGCTACATCTGAAACTTTTGTTAGTTAGCCTTGGGGCTCTAATTCACGTAGGGCTGGCATGGCAGTTGCAGTTGAGAAGAAAACAGTCTCAGAATGTATTCCCCATCTTATGTGTGGGGACAGTTCATCTTTACATGTTCAATCCTCTGAATTCCTGCAATTTCTAGAGAGACATTGATTGAAAGGCAAAGTGATATTAGTGAGGGTTTACCCTAAAACACTGTGTTGCAAAGCACAGCTGTTCAGCAGCTCCTCCATTTGCCAGGCAAAGGATGAGTGGGGGATGCAGCCTCTCCCAGTGCAACAAATCCCATCTCCACTTTGTGATTTGCAGGGCACAGGCAAATTTATATATTCCAGATTTAAGGGCAGAAGGGAACAGCATTGCCCTTTTAGGCTGACCTCCTATGCACGTTATAAGATAACCTAACTCAGGAGTCTTATTACAATTAAACCATTACTTTTTTTCATTACATCCTGGACATTTTTCTTCCCCTGAAGAAAGTTAAGCTTAAGGAAAAAACTGTTGTTCTCACAAGCCCTTACAATGAGTTCACAGAATGAAGTGTAGTACAGGCTGGAGTGAGTTGAAAGTGGTAGAGTTACTTATCATTCCCATGTTCAAACAAAAAAACACTTGCTGATTTTTTTTTTATGGCATTCAGCTCTTTATCCTGTTATTTTGGCACTGTCAAAATGTTACAAAAATTAAGCTTAGACAGATCAATGGTGAAAATAGTTGGTGAGATATATAATTTGAAGCAATAAATAGCCCCTTGAAGTTAATGACCATTGAGGCCTCAACATGCCCAAAGACATGGCAATTGAGGGGTTAAAGTTGAAAACTTGGGTCCTAAGAAAGTTTGGTAGATTTTAAATCCAAACCAGATACCCACTAACCAGTTTTTTCAAAAGGTGTACAAGAACCTGACTATCATCTGGGGGCAGCCAGAAGAGGAATAGTGGAATAGTATAATTTGTGCAGTATAAACCTGTCTGGGTATTTCTGGCATTATTGTTAAATTAAAGTTATATTAAAATGAAACACTTCACTATTCAGCTTTCTGTCTGCCTGGCAGGTTTTGCAACATAAATCCAGTTGGATAAAATTGCCCCATTTAAATTGGTCATTGGATATGGCATTTCTGCACCATCAAGAAAATGGCTGCACATTTTTTTAATTGTTTCCCTTGCATATAATTTTTAAGGAGTCTTATAAAAATGTTTTCCTTGTTTCACTCCCCACTGAAGTAAGAATGCAGATGAATAGTTGCCAGTTGGCCTATGTGATAGTCATTCCAGCAGGCAGCAGTGAGAAAGTATGAAGTGGGTTTTGGAAGACCTACCTTTCTTTGCAAAATGCGCTAGACTCCACATAGCTTGAAAGAGATGCCTTTTATTCCCAGCAGACCATTTCCTTCGGCTTGGGAAGAAAGAAGAATTTCCTAACTGCTGAACATAAAGGATAAACATAAGATATCTTGCATGTACTACTTGTGATCTGCTTTGCAAGTAAATAAACTTCTGCTATGTTGTTGAAATTTAAATGACTTATATTCTCCAAAGATCTTAACTGCACGTTAAGACAGAAGTTCATTGTTGCTGTAGGCATGTGTGGTATTTAATTCTTCCTGTCCTACCAGCACACACATGCATACACATATGCATTAACAAAACGATGACTGCCATGTAGTTGCTCAGTTATAGCCCTTTTTTAGGAGGTTGGCAGGGGGAGTCACAGTTTCCTGGAAGACTTTATCATTCTGACATATAAAATAACGTTTGAGATGTATGGAAAGTAAGAACAACAACCAAAACACTTTGTGCTGCCAGCTTATTGGATAAAATCTGTATGAAGAGGTGCTGGTGCTTCTGTTCTGTCACCAGAAGAGAAGCAAATTCCCAGTGGGGCTGCACTCCCTGCTGATGTCTCTAGAGCTGTTCAAAGTGAGCAGATAAGGAGACAGCTATTTTATTTTATTGTATTAAGACCAAATAGTTTTTATAAAGCAAAGTTAGAAAAAAAAAAAAGTTTGTCAGATGAAACAGTAAAAAAAAAAAAAAAGAGGATGACTGGAAGTGAGTGGAGACAGGATGGTGACATGGTGTGACTGAAGGCACTGAATCTAGATGGGGGCTGCAAGAGCTCCTTGCCCTGCTCCACCAACCCCCTGCCTGGGGGGCACGGGGGCTCCTGGGGCCCCCAGGACCACCAAACAATTGCTGTTTTGTTACAGGGACTGGTTGCCTGGGGCCACCAGACCCAGCTGGATCAACACTCCCTGCTCCCAGACTGGCCTGGGGAGCTCCTCCACCAGGCAACGCCAGGCAAACCTACAGGAAGCGTGAATAATTGAAGGCTTCTAGAAGGAAAAAAAAAAAAAAAGAGGCAGAAAAAAAAGAAAAAAAAAAAAGCCTCACAACTAGCTTTCCACTCTGATGCTTATTTCATGTTTTCAGCTCTCAGATAACTCAAAAGACATCCACACCCTAGGACCAAAGCTCAATTTTAACCTCAGCAGAAGAGCAGGGACCTCAAACTGATTTTTAGAAGACCCTACCACACAGTAATATCTCCTTCTCCTGCGTAGATCCTCACCGGGTGAAGCTGATTCATTGGTGAGCACCATGCCAGGGTAAGCATAGCGCCCTCAGGGGACACACATCTCTGTCCCAGCGCTCTGCCTTCAGGGCTTTGCTCAGGAGCTTCCAGCCTGTGGTA
This sequence comes from Myiotriccus ornatus, assembly GCA_036023395.1. Classification (NCBI taxonomy): domain Eukaryota; kingdom Metazoa; phylum Chordata; class Aves; order Passeriformes; family Tyrannidae; genus Myiotriccus; species Myiotriccus ornatus. The sequence goes on from JAYRBT010000082.1 coordinate 68,587,428, forward strand.
CAGGCACCACAGGTTTGCTCCATCTTCCATGAAGCTCCATGGAACAGTTGCAAGAGGTCCCACAGAAATACCAGAGAAATCTGGGAAAGACATCTTTTATAACAATCTTTTCTTGCTTCTGCTTTTGAGGATTTGGTTTCTTTCAGTGTGCTCTGGACTGTGTCATCTGGCAAAAGCTGGTTTTATCTAGATCTAATTGTTTTCTCAGTTAAGCCCAGAGAGAGACATTTTCCCTCTTGGATTACCAGACTCATTTTAAGAAGATAATTTAGGGGCTTAATTTAGTGACATTAAAATTAAATTTTAACTTCCGTTTTTCCCCACATGCTGAGGCATGTAATGAATAAGTCACCTCCTGGGAGGGGTAAATTTCTCTCCTGTTTTTCCTTAGTGGAGAAGACACTAGGGAAGAGGGAAGTAAGAGGTGAGTTGGAAAAAATTAATCTTTTCATGTTTGGACTCTAGTTTAGAGAATTAAGGCTAAGAAAAATACAGGTTGATCCTGACACCCCAAGATGTAATCAAGAGCAAGACCTTCCTGCTGTCACAAGGCTCTACTGTCCAGATCAAGTTGTGAGGAATAAAACAAATGATGAATGTATCTTTTATCAATTTGGGAAACACAGCAGTCTGTAACCCCTTTACCATTAAACTGGGCTGAGCAGGGTATGGGTAGCATGTTCTGCTCTTTCCTGACTTCACCTGTGAAGCTGATGGGGCTGTGAAAGATCAGGTGGAGAGCCAGATCCACTCACACCAATGGCCTCCAACTGCAGAAGAATGACATCGTTATCTGCCTCGTGTTATTTAGCTTTACATCTTTCTTCTTTAGGTCCTGTCACCTGTTCTACCTACACTGGACCTCTCCTCCACCCTTTTGCCCTGTTCTCAGAATTGCCAGTTTCCCTGCAAGCCTCCACGCAGCAGCCAACAGGGAGAGCCTGGCCCCGACATCCCCACCACCACAGAAAAATCCCATGGGTAACTGGGCATACTTGCATAAATTCCACTCCTCCACACAGGCCCTGTCAGTAGTCATTGGAAGTTAATAATTTCATTGTGATTTGCACAATGTCCTGGAAATTTCCAGTCTCAGGATGCTGCTAAGCACCCAAATCTCATGTTAATCTCTGTTATGGTGGATGGGTTTTACAGCTTCTGAAAATCAGGGTCTGGGGGAGGCAGGCACAGGTCTGGGGGAGAAAGCAAAGTGAGCAGCAGAGCCATCTACTCCTTCAGAGAGTTTTAAGGGGACTTACACTGTTTTAAGTTACTTTTCTGGTTCCTATTTAGATCCCCTTCTGTACGCTTTTCACAGAAAAATCTCTCGACTGCAGCTAAGTGCATATGAACTTTGTCTCACAAAAACATTAGGAGCATTGACAAGGGCCTTTTGTTCCCATATTCATTTTTATTTTTCAAGACATACAGTGACATTTCATAAGTAAATGACAATGCAACTTTAAAAAAAGCTAATGAAGGATTGAAGTGCCAAAAAAGATCTGTTAAAATCTGTTAAAAAATGGCAATTACATTAAGAAAACTAGCACCCAAAACTTGAAGAGATGTGATTTTACTAGTACTGCTAGTAAATTGCAGTTTGCTAGTAAATTTGCAATTCTGTCTGGTAAATACTCAAGTGAGAACTGTTCTATAAAGCGCACATTGATCTCTAAATCTTTAAATAAAAGACTGAAGTTTTTTGGGCAATGATAATTTTTTTTAATGCAATCCAGAAAGTGTAGATAATACTCTTCCTTCCTTATCTGAATCTTTACACATATTTTTAAAATATTAAGATGATTACTAATGCCTGCTTTACAGAACTAGCAGCAATTTTGTCTTCCTAAAAAATTTTACTTTTAAACATGTGCCTCATCTCATATCCATTTATTTTTCTCTGTCAATCATACACAAAAGTTCCTTTTCATACCTCATCTCTCCCACAAAAAAAAACTCCCTCATAGCTCACACATTCATATTAAGAACAACAGAACAACAAGAAAGCAGTTTTTTTCTTGATGTCAAGAATAAAAAGCATTTTTAAAATTCTAACTAAATAATATAATAAATAATATAATAATATTCTTATTATATAAATAAATATCATTATTATATAAAAGGAATATAATAAATAAAAAGCATTTAAAAAATTCTAACTAAAGAATATAGTAAATTTAATCACTTAAATGTCCTAATATTTTAGAAATAGAGGGAATTAAATTATTCACATTTAAACATAACCCTTTTTTCACATTGGAACACTAACTGAAATTATTACTGTTTTCTAGAAAACTTTTTTTTAAAAGTTGAATAATTCAAAATGAAACCTTTCCATTTTTTTTTTTTCTTAAGAGAAATGGTAATTTCTGCAAGAAAAATCTCTAAGACTATTCCTTCCTATTTCTGTTTGTTAATCTGGCCTGATCCTACTTAGGACCAGTTGTACTTTATTTCTAGGTGTGCTTCTAGAAATGCTGCCCATAAACGCTGAAGTTAGACTTTAAAATTGAGAGTCCGATGCTCACTGCTGGTTTCAGACTTCACTGCGTAGGCTGAGCCCGTTTCATACTGAGTGCTGCACAGAAAAAAAGCAGGGAAAAATTCATCTCCGGTGTGACTCTTCAAAGGAGCCCCAAAATGATTCTGTCCTGTAAGTACAGCTGTTGAGTCAGAAGTGGTGGATTGAGAGGGGCAGTGAGGCCTCTGAAATGCTTTTCAAATATTTTTACAAGAAATGGAGAGATTATGTCCTAGAGAATTCCATGTGCCTTGCAGAGCACTCATAAATAAACAGCTTTTGGGATAATGTTTCACACTTCAGCAAACTCAAGAAAGTTACCCCAACGATTTCTAAGGAAAAGTGTTTCTCACAGAGCCCCTTAAAATACAGCAGTGTTTTCTGTCAAGTTTTGCCTCCGTATGACTGTTTTTGCTTTGGTGTGAATTAATTACCCATATTCTTTCATCTCTTTGGCCAGCCTAGTCACATGTACCATGATTTTATTACTGAGTTTTCAGTGTTTTCTGGTTCCACCCTTGCCCTTCTCACAAAGTGTTTCTCAAAACCCTCAGCACATCTCTGGTTTTTGCTTGGTGTTTTTATTTTGGGGTTTTTTTTGGTTGTTGTTTTTTGGGGGGTGTTTTGTGTGTGTGTGTGTGTGCATGTTTTATTAAAACATTTCCTCTTTCTCTCAATTTTGAATTCACAGCTCCATCAGGGTAGCAAAATATGCACCGTAGTCACAGATCACATACAAATCTGTTCCTACTGGGTATAAACAATATACCAATGAAAAAGGCCCCTTCTAATCAACTTATAGTTTAAGCAGCATTTACAAGGAATGCCACAGAAAATCCCTGCAGCAAAATCTGCCTATTGCCTGCTTAGGTTTTAATTTTGTCTAAACTATTTGATCTATCCTGTAACAAGATAAAAAGGTCTCAAGTCTCTCCTTGCTCTAAAATTTAAGAAACCTCTGTGCTGTGCATGATGATCCCTTTCAGTGCCCTGTGGGTCTCTGCTCAGGGCTCTGAGCTACAACTTCTGAGTGATTTCTATCCACTTTATGAGATTCTAAGTCAGATTGAAGTTATGAGCACTCTTTTTCTTCGCTGCATATTGCAGCTTCTAAGCAGGGTTTCCCGACAGCTTGTCAGCTCCTAATTCAGGCTACCTGTGAAACACACAGAATCCTGATGTAGGAATCAGCTGGCTGATCTTTTCCTTAAGGATGAAAATTAGCAAAATATATGAGTGTTTCTGACCAAAACCAAATGCTTCATCTGTGAATGAGAAAATTCCATGGCAAGTAAATGTGACAACATGTTGTTTTGTCTTATTCCTTTCTCTTTTGATGTTTTCAGTTTTACCTCCTGGAATTTAAAATCTATTCAAACTATGTTGTCCCATTCCTGTGCCTGTGTCATAGGATGATAACTTCATATTACAAGCAACTGCTCACTTTGTAACATTAAGGTATAAATTTTGGATTCATACCTATGTTAGTGCAGATGTAGCAATCCTAACTAATGTGTAACCAGAAAGCTATTAGGTTTTTCAGATAATTGATAAAAACACAATATATTCTTCAGCATTTTCACCTGATCCTGCAAATATTTTTTTCACCCTATCAAGATACAAATTTATTGCGAACCAAATATTTTCTTGAAGGCATTTTGTTTCCTGGATCACCTTGCCACTAAAAATTTAATTTCAATAAATTATGTCTTAAAATAGTTTTATTTTCAGAAGAAAAACTTAACTATTTTAGTTTGGGAGTCTCAAATCAGCATTGTAAAGTTTCCTCACATTCTGTGGAGGTTTTTTTTTTTCCCCCAGACAAGATCCTTCACCAATATCAGAAAATGGACCAAGCACCAAGAGTATGGAACATGGACGCAGAAGTACTTTCAAGTTGTGGCTAAAGCATCCTGCAAGACTTTTTTTACTATCCCTGCCTCTAATTTTTAGTGTAAGTGAGCTAAAAGAGGGAAATGTGATGGGGAAAAAAGGTGTCAAATTGAAGAACAAAATTGATTAAACCACTGGTATCTAGTGGAGGCAGAGCAGGGCAGCACAGGGATGATCCAATAAGAGTGAATTTTAAAAGAGAAATGTTGGGTTTTGGTAACTTGTCAGATTGCCTGGCTGTTTTCTAAATGACAGCTATATCCATACCTTCTTTTACAGAAGAGATAGGGTTGCTTACAAATATGGATCTGCAGGAAAATTTGGAAAACCTGCCTAAAGCTCCATTTCCCCCTCAACCCATGGTAGGGACAGCCAGGACACAGTGGAGGGAGAGGTGTAGTAGGGACTTCCACGGTGTCAGATGTCACCATCCTTTCACCCAAGGAAGAAGGACTGCTGGTGAAGGACTGCTGGTGCAGCAGTGGCCTCGGCTGGCTGCCTGACCTCCCCCTGACTCAGGGCAGGCAGAAACAGAAAGATTTTGTGCTCCGGCTGAGCAGGGCCTTCCTGTGACCTAGGCGAAACCCTCCAGCCGCTTTCCCACAACGCCGCGCCGAAGCCTGGCTGCAGCTCTCCGTTTATTTTTTCAGGTGAGTAGAGGCTGTATCAAGTACTGGTTTCTCAGTTGCTTTTAATTAGGCTTCTGGAAGCCGCTCTTTCATCTCAGGCGAAGCCTGCGTCACTTTGCTCCAGCTATTTTCGGTCCTAAAGCCACGGGTTCACTTTCATGCGGCTAATTGAAGGCACACGGGAAAGCTGAAAAGGCCTAATCCCAATGATTTGAGATATTTTATGGTTAGGGTAAAACCGCACATTTTTCAGCCGCAGAGAACCACTTTCTAAATTTTAACCTCCCAGCCACTTCCCTGAGGGGAAGGGGGTGGCTCCCAAGAGAAACTGGCTGTAATGACATGAGATCCCCACAGCGTCCAGCACACTATAAGGGAAAGTTAAGCAGGTGATGAAGACCTGATGTGACATAATAGACTGTCTTTGTTTTCAAACTTGTGTCCTTCTGGTCATCTCATCCTTATCAACCACGTAAGCAGTTAAGTCCAAAAAATTGCCAGTTAAACTTTCAAGGCATCACACAGAGACGTTCAAGGTGTGTGAACACCATAAACATTGGCTGGACTTCTGCAATAGGAAGTGCCTTCGTGAGTTTGAAGATGAAGTAATAAAAGGCATTTCACCAGCTTATAGGGGAGATTCATAATTATTGTCTAATATTTTTGGCTATAACAGCTATATTATTTTAGCTTTAACAGTGTCTGGGCATTCATCACTTTGTCCTGCTCAAATCTGCTGCATGACTACACCATCTTGGTGTGCAAAAGGACATTAGGACTCTGTAGCTACTCTTTGTTGAGGTGTGTTGCTGCATGTTGCTGTGTGTGTTGTGTATTGCTGGTGCTCCTGCATGCTTGCCTGCTTCCTCCCTCAGGCAGACACCTGTACCCATGCTGTAGCTCCCAGGAACTTCTCTGCTGCTGAAGTGCAGTGTGTAACTCACCTTATGGACAGTCATCATTAAGATGTCTTATAATCTTTGTGTTTCTCAACACAGGAAGAATTCACTGTAGTGACAGCTTTGGAGCTATGCTTATAGACACATACTCTTCTGAGGCAATCTGTGAGGGTTTCTGAGATGAAAGCTGGTACAAATTTACTTAAAAAGCATGTACTGGGTAGTTGGTTTTATCTGTTGTGAACCCAGCTCACAGTGTGATACACTGAAATACCTTTTCGCGACAACCACTGCTTGCAATCAGTCTGTCACTCCACGATACAGTCACTATCTCAGTAGCACCACTGAAGTGCAAGAGGCTTTGGACAAGTGTTTCTCCTATAACGTCAGTGTCTGACACCTAGTATCTGACATTTCTTGTTGAACTTCAAGACAGATAACCCAGAGCAATCCTCTTTTATTGATTTTTAAACACAAACACACGCGTATATATTCGTACAAATACATATATGTGAACAAGTAAGTATATGTATGTGTATACATATACCGGTTTGCAAGCATCTGTTCCTCAATGTGTAGCCGTGTGTTTTGTGCAGCAGCTGAATGAACTGCACAATCAGTCAGGAGCAGAAATCCCTTCACCCCAAAATGTGTCAGTGCTGTGAATTGCCGGAGAAGACCTACAAAAGGTTGGAGAAACAGCTGTTTTCAGCCCTGGCTGTTCCACAGGCCTTTGACAGATTTTGTCTTTCATCTTCTTGAATTCATATTTTCTTTTGCTGGCCAGCCAATACGCTGTGCAACGCATCAAGCATGCGAGCATCTACGAGGAAATGTGATGAACCTGAGAGACCAAGAATACCAATGGTATGCTGGGCCGTGGGAAGGGCTCCAAGTCTGACCACTCTTCTTCTCTGGCAGTTCAAAGACCTGTAGGGATTCAGGAAAAAAAAAAAAAAGAAAGAAGAAAAGAAAAGAAAACAACCCACTAAAATCTGTTTATGTTCCTTGCACCTTGATTAAGTTACCTAGATAAATGGACAAAGCCTTGCTGCATCTTTAATTCATCCCTGCATTCCCTGCATACCATGGGAAAATCTTTTCCTCTCCAGAACACGGGTGCAATCTCTTAACTAAGGGTGCTGTATGCCTGTACCTGGGGGGAAAACACTTGTCTGCTCAGGCTTTGGAATACCCACAGAGTGATATCTGTGCTCTTGGCTAACATAACCAGCACAGCCCCGAAGGATACAAATGGGTAAATGCTGCAGGGTAAAAAGATAACAAGGAGGCAGAGGGGTCAGTGTAATAGACAGCATAAAACTCTCTTCCCTTTCCTCTTCTGAACTATAAATTGTGTTAAAAAAATGCATTTCTGGGAAAAGAATATTTGTGAATTTGGAAAACAAACCACCACAAAAAAAAAGTGCTTATGGGATGATTTTAAATTGCTAAAGGAGTTTGTCCTGGTAGTCTTATAAAGCAATAAATTTTGGGATGCCAAACTTCTGTTTGAAGGCTGAAGTGACACCATGACTTTTCACTCTGAAATGACATTTTTCACTTCACAGGCAATCTACAGCTCTAAAGCATTTTAAAAGGATTAAGTAATTTGAAACAGAAAATAAATAATTCCTGTCTTACATTTCATGAAAATCTGAAAAATTCTGCTTTGGTTTAAACCAAAAGTTTTTTCTGATAATTCTGTTCAGCAACTGAACTGAAAACCCGTTATTCATCCAGTCCCTACACAGGTAATTGCAGTTTGAAAATGGGAAAGGTTACATAAATTATGCTCAACAGTCCTTCTACTTAATTATTTGCTGGCTTTTTTCTCATAGCTTCAAAGCACAAGTGGCTCTCCTAGCAGGATTTGAAAGATGTGAAGGTACAGAGCTAGCTTACAGTGGTTATGGGTTCATATTTTGCATATGGAGCCATTATTCCAAATAATAGATCACCACCAAGAGAAGCCATTTAAAATATCTTTATGGCCTATATCCTGACAGGGAAGGAGTTGTAAAAAGGTCATAAACTGTGCCAAGAACCATAAAAAGAAGTTGGTGTTCTGCATTACAAGAAATGCAAGATAAGGTACTTGCACGTTCCAGGCATGGTGGGTGGGTGGGCAGGGGGCCTAACAATATCCAGATGGGCCCTGAAGCAGGGACTGGAGGAAGGCTCTGCAATGCCGACCCTTCCCATCTGCTGTCTCTTATCGACGTCACTACCTCCTCACTCCTAGTTTTCAGCCTTTGCCTTGTGCAGCCTGCATGCTCTTAGTGCTTGCTAGGCTTTTTGCCTTTCGTCCCTGCTACCTCCTCCTTTGGAGCCTGGGCTTCGCCTTTGCCATTCCCAACTAGCCATAAATTTGTAGCCTCCAGGGCCTTGCTCCTCTGGCCATGCTATGCTATGAAGGAGACCACAAACTCAGCCCTGTCAGAGCAGGTGCCCGCTGTCTCAAGGATTCCTTCAGGGGTGGCATCTGGGCAGAGGAAGTTAAACAGCTCATCTGGTTCTGCAGGAGCTTCCAGCTGCTGGTCTTGTCCTCTGACAGCAGTTGGGTTGGAAATTCAGGAACTCTAAATCCTCTGCCTACATCCTTTCCCAGTTTCCCCAGCTGAGGCTTCAATGAAAATTGCGGTGAGTGGTAGCTGAATAGGGCCTGTCTGCTTTTGCACCACCACCAATTTCTAGGCAGGACACACATCCCTGAAGGATTTAGCCCTTATACATACGGCCTTGTGCATTCCTTCTTTGAATCCTGAACTCTCTCTTTCAAGTGGAATCTTAATTTTGAGTTTCTGAGCTGACTAATATTTGGGAGTTTTGAGAAAGTTTCAGTGCCCTTAAAATGATTTTATTTTGCTCCCTGAAGTGGTATGCTCTTTCCAGTCTTCTTAACTAAATCTATGGAAAAAAAAACTGCAAAGGAACAGACTGCCACTTGTGCTGTGCTTATTTTACATTATGATAACACATATATATATATTTATATTTATATATATATATGATACCCATAGATGGACCATATGCAGAGTAAGTTTGGTCCCAGGTTCTTTCCAGATATCACAACTGTGAAAAAGATTAGTGCAAACAAGAAACAGGCTGTAACAACCAAATGTTTCAGTACTAATTCAGTCTTTACTTTGGCAAAAATCTCACATTGCCTTCAATGAGAATTTCCATACATGAGAACAGAGTGGACGCTATACTCTAGTTTTCATAACCTTTGTACATGTTTGTGAGTGCTCACGGCGATGCTTAGTCACACTGGGATGAATGTGATGAGTAACTGCTCACCTATCTTGCTGTAGGTTGCACAGTCCACTCCCGAGGAAAACCCACAAAGACCTTTAACTCAGAACATTTCCATTACCGGGGACACTCAGGGCTTCCCTGACATATTTGGTATTCTATAGACAGTAACAGCAGAGCTCTGATTATAGCTGTGTTTGCATAACTCCTGCAACTAAAATTCACTGAATCTAAAGTGGCAGCGTTATGACATGATTTGCTGTCATATCACATCACAACTCTCTGCTGCAGAGACTCATAATCCTACTGGTGCTAAATAATCACTCCATTTCAGTCTCTTCACTTGTACAGCTCCTCGCCAGACTGACTTAGTCAGCACCGAGCTCTGCAGGAGAGCATGAGTCTCAACACTAACATTTGTTTCTGGCAGACCTCAGCCAGTGTGCCTCTCTTTTTCCATCAGAAGAGAAAAACGTATTTTGCCATTTCTAGTTCTGCTCCCTGCTATGCTGCCTTATGAGCTCTTTTTCTGACCTATATACTATATGGCTATCTTACTTATGTAGTGACTCTAATGAAACCAGGGCCAGACAAAGCCAGTTCAGGGATTTTGGTTCATTATTGTATGGATCACCTGGAGCCTCTCCTTCCACTTACATCATAGATGGAGAGAAAACTGTCTCACTCCTGTAAAGGTGGGCTTTGTATGCAGAACACACTCTCTCAAAGTGCATACAAAGCACCAAGAGCCTTGCCCGTCTCACTTGTAAAGTTGATCTTGGCCAGTCCAACTGGATTGGTGCCTACAGAAAACACAGCCAGGGAAAGTGATGCCCCCTCACCAACAAACACAAAGGTCTGAAAGGTTAAAGCACTCACTGAGGATCTGGGAGACCCCGGTTCAGATCTTTCCTCTGTCTGCAGTAATTTGAACCTGCATAAATAGCCAGTGTGCCAGAAGGAAAGTGAGTGATAATGTCACAGGCCACACACATAGCCTCCCCTTGGGATGAATGATGCAGATCTCCGTATTCCCACAAAAATGCCCTGACCTCTAGACTTCACCTTCTCCAGTCTGGTGAAGAGTTATTACCAACAAAGCAAAACAGTTTCAGTGGTGGGAAAGGCTGGGCCTGGAACACCATTTACAGCCTGGTCATGGCTCAAATCTGCTTCCAATGAAAGTGTATGATGCACATTCAGATCTCCTCAAACAGAAACAAAAATCAGGCTAAGACCTGATACACCCCAGAGTACTTTTCAGTGATCCCATGTGTGCCTCCAGGCCACGGCTGAGACACGCATCACAACTTATCATGTTAAGGATGCCCATAAAAGCCCTGTAACAAATGCCCTGGCTTACCAACCATTTACCTGACAAGCAAGTGAGCAGGTACAGCTACCCTTACAGCTGCACTCCAGATGGGTTTGTGCATTAATGAAGAGTATTTGTGTGGATATACACAGACTCTATTAAAAGTGTAATCCTTTTGCAGATGGACATTTTTCTACTTGCTAGTGTGTTGTGAAGGCAGCCAATGCTCAAGTGATGCTAAAGGGGAAAATTTCATTTTCAGTTTTGGACCACTGTGAGTAATAGATTTTGACCTCTTTAATACTTAAAATTCACAGAGTTGAGGGGTTTTATTACATCATTTAACAAATGAATGGAAAATGACAACCAAAATTCCATAGGTGAGAAAAGCTAACCTGAATGAACATCACCAAACTGAAATCCAAAGGCTTGGGTTTTGCTTGTAATGTTGCTCCTAAAGAGCTTTTGTATTCACTGCCCCTATAAGCTAGATACCTCACAGCAAGCAGGAGAAGTTCATGATTTCCCTGAGCTGATTACCAGCTGTGAGTTCCAACCTCAGAATGCTTATTTTCTTCTAATCTAGACGTGATAACTTCAGAGCAAGATGACTGCACCAGCAAAAGAAGAACTGAGACTTCACATTTTACACCTCATCTACTCAACCAGACTCTAAAGAACTGGTTCTTAGGCCAAACTCCCTGGAACATGGCCCCAGAGACTGCAGTCAGTGAAAAAAGGGATCAAGCAAATCTTGAGAACAACCTTCAGGACCAACCCATCAAGTCAGAAGACCCAGTTGTATCACTGACTGCGTTTGCACTCTCCAGGTGGAATTACACTCCTTTGCAGCAAGACATGGGAGGAAACAAAGGAACCAGTTTTGTTGTTGCTGACTTCATACATGTACATGATTCTTGAAGAGGGTACCTATTTCAAGTAGATACATAAAACAGCACCATAATATACAGTGTTGCTGAGGCAGTACATTCAGAGTCCTGGGAAATTAGATTGTGGATGAGCAGTAACAGTGCATTAAGCTGCTCTGACATGGAGAATTAATCTAATGTCTCATCAATAATTCGTAACTACTGTTCCTCATAATATTTCTGAGACATCATGCATCCCCGGAAGAGTGACCTATGGGGTCTTCTGGTTCCTACGTCACCAAGAGAATTTCTAAGTTCAGTCGAAAAGACCAAACTGCTCCTTTAGTTATATCTGGAACTAGAGGATGTAGCAGAAAATGGAGTGCAGAATTTGATTTTCAGGATCTTTATTATTAATAATGTCTCTGAAGCCAGCAAGAGCTTAGTTTGATACTTTTAGATCTAAAGGTGAAGCTAAAGCAAATTAACTTTGTTTTTGTTCATCCATACACTTAATTCCACATTTATTTCAGCTTTCAGAGTACAAAGCCATGTCTTACTTTTCAGAGTATAATTGTGCTGTCCGAATTCTTAGAAACATGCCTTTTCTTTTACTGTCACCCAGACCATTAAGTAACAGTTTTCATAGAGTGCCATAAAATACAGCATTCTGTTCTGCTAAATACTTTGGTGATTATCTCAGATCTGAAAGCAGCTTTGGATTCAATCTTTGGTTATAGATTGCCTTCTCTTGCTTCTGCGTTGCAGAAGCATAATTTTCCTTGTTCCTTTGATAAATAGTTTTCTGTAGTTTTGTCCTCTTGCATTTTAACCTTTTGTTACAGAGTTAGCAGAAATTAGTGAGGAAGGAACATTTCTTAAGAGCTTCTTATGTGATAGACTGGAAAAACAAGCATTCACATGCTGCCAAGATTGGAAGGTAAGGAGAGAAAGGGCATGTTTTGGGCAAGATGCTTTGGCAGGATTGGGATATTTTGTGGTAAACTGTCATTCTAATCTGAGGTATTTTAGACCAGACAGCTACAGCTGCTGTCAAAGAGAAAATCTCCTCCTTTCTGCTGGTCTTGCAACTTTGGATAACGTGTGTTTGCTGCTGCCAGTAAAGCCAAGAGTTCTTCCAGAGGGCACTGCTGATCTAGAGGGCAAAGCTATATATAATATTTTTTGGTATACCATGATATGTTGGTCCTAAGGGAACCCAAGCATCCAGGAAAGATTGAAGTTAGAAATGTGGGTGGAAGCTTTGCAGCCCACAGATATTTCTAAGTCCAAACAACATCCTGAGGAAGTGAGTCTGGAAAGAGACTTTCTCATGCTGTACTCTTTCCCAGCTATTAACAGCATTATGTGCTTTGCAGCACCATTCATGCACCAGAAATGCAATCACTTATCAGAGATGAAGGCTATTTAGTCTATTAAGGAATGCAGCCTTTGGATTAATGCATGGCATGCTGCTGATACTCCCTCTCCAAGCATAATGTATTGCAGCCATAAATGGTGAAATCAGGCATGACACATTGAGACTTGCAGTCTAACTGCCTGCCAGATGGGTTTGAGTTTTGTATAACCACCCACACTGAAAAGAGCGTCCTTGGCCCCTCAGATGTTTTAGGTACAATTGGAGCAGTCAAGTCTTTAAAGAAGAAGTCTATTTGCAACAAGTACTGATCAAATCTGGCACTTAGAATGAGACATGCAAATGTATAAGGAGTATGCTTTTGTGGTGTCCTGTGCATGCAATTTATGCACTTCTCTTTTGAAATTTTAACCCAAGCCTCTGCTACCAGCAATTGGGTAGCCCAAAATACACAATAATAAGCTGGTTGGAGCAATAGTGTTTCCCTCATGTGACTTTTTGGAGGAAATTTCTTGGGGACTCTTTCTTTAGACAACCCCAAATGGCAATATCTCTGCCATTGTTCCAGATATTCTAAAAGTGAGGCTATTTACAGTCTTTGTACATTAGTGCCTCATATCTCTGCCCACAGCGAGACAAATGAATAGCTGAAAGCAACAAAATGAGAAAATAAGCAAAAAGAGCATCTGCAGGAAAACAAGTGATTAAACACACATACTCTTGTTTAAAATCACTGTGTGGGGAAGGGCTTTATAGCAATGTAGTTCAAGTCTGCAAAAGATTGGACTGATGGGAAGGTCTCAGCTCTATAATTTGACAGCAGTTTTGGGAGACCTCCCAGTGAAGAGGAACCAGCATCAGTCAGACACACAGTCATTCACACATGCACATTCACATGTCCCGAAATGTGGTTGGCATAACCTGTCACTGTGAGAAAAACATGACTAGTACACGTTTTAACTGGAAGGTTTAGAATTATTTCGTATTGCTGCTCCTTGAATTAATCGCAACCTTATGGTACAGAATTAGTTCTGGTTTTCAGAGCCAGTAAGCCTCATGAATTAGGGACAGGTTAGAAGAAAAGTATTAGGTCAACAGCAACAACTATGGAAAAATATTCTGACATCTCCAAAGCTGAGTCATGTGGGAACCTAGATTACACTGTTGACAGCCTCATCAAAAAGGGTAAGGACTTAAGTTTGGAACATGAACTGCCCCTCCTCCATTTTAAAGATCTCCAAAGCTGAGATGAAGCCACTTGGAAGGGCAGATGTTTGTACTGCTAAGTGTATTTTATTCAGGTTTTTTCAGTACTTATATTTTTCACAACAGGGATGTATCTTCAAAGAAAGGACCAACATCTGCAAATGACTTAGTAACCTGTAACAAACAAAAAGAAATTTCAGAAACTCTTACAGGAATAATACAGATTTTCTGATATTGCAAAAAGAAACTCTGCCTCAAAAAAATGTCTTATCACTATAGATCCTGTGTGACAAATTGCTCACTTACCTGTTACAGATTTCAAAATGTTCTGAGCATTTACTGTGTATCTTTACAAAGGTTATCTATTTGGTGAATTAACCCTTTACATTCCTTTAACTGCATTAATATCCTGCCTATTGTTGTCCTTCTCCATTGTCCTGTTATGATATGGTAACATCTGCTGGTGAAAAAGTCTCTACTATAGTAAATTACTTTTAAATACCAAGAAACCACTAAGCAACTTCTAGAGTCATTTTACCAAACTACATTAAAATATAGTTCTAGGAAATGCTTTTAGGTGGTGTAGATTTCAAATAAGAAATTGGTTCAGACCATACAAATAAACAACAGGGTAGGAAGGTCAGTATGTTCCAGCAGAGGAGCAGAATTTATTTCCCCAGCCTCAAAGTTACAATAATATTCAGGATTACAAAGGCTTTTCTGATCAAATATTAAAACTTTGCTACAAAGCAGGGTATGCAATTTTTTTTAAAATTTTTTTTTTTTTTAATGTACAGGAGCTAGGCCAGGGACCTAGGAGGAAAGGAGAGTGACACAGTAGTGCTGGAGTTGTGTGGTAGGGAAAGACAATTAATTTATACTGGGACATATTATTTTCCCTTTTTTAAAAATGTTTTATTCTAGATGGGGGTGCTCACGGAAACCAGTTTATGGATATAAGTGCATCAGTATGAAATTCAGATTTCTTACAGTTAAAATTCCAACCGTAAGTTGTGTCCAGCTTACAACATGAGGGGCTGTATTCAGGTTAGGTACCTTTGCACTCATGGATACATCAAACTATGTAAAAATGGAGGGATCATGAAGCTTCTTTCACCTGACCATGTGTCAAGCCAATGAGTGTGCTTGGGAAAAAACCTGTAGAGAGGAGAAGTGTTTTCTTGTCATTATGTAGACCCCTTCATCAGGCATGGGGTGGCTGGGCTGGAGAACCGCTTCTCCAACTTGTCTTTGCTCAGGCTTTCCTGACAGCAAAACTGATGTGATGTCAAACACATCAACACCTTCAGCTCTTACTACAATGGGGAATATTCCTTGTCTACCTCTCTGAATCCAACTCTCCATGCCTCTGGTGCATTCTGAAGTCCCGAGGGGATTATTTCCCACTGCCTCCTTGCAAGTTTTGAACGAGATGGGAAGAGAAGGAAAACAATTTTCTACATTGTGGAAATGACAAAGGAAACAGGTCTCATATGTGCCCAAGGGTTCAGATTGTAAAGACTGATTTGGTGCTATCTCCCAGTCACAAGTGTCTGTGTTTTTTTAGCAGAGAGGTGAGGGGTGGAGGGAACTCAACAAACTCATCTGAGTTCCTTTAGTTCAAACATTTCTTGTCAGGACTTACTGAGGGAAAAAAAGTATTGAAAGAGCAAAAGCAGGAAAGGGCCATTTGGCTTATCTTGTTCACTTCCTGAAATCCAAACAAACTTTCAAAAAAATCCGTATCACACCCTATCCATTCACCCTGTTTCCCTGTGCTGAGGATGGAAGAGTCTAGACAAATCTGGGCTTTGAAAAACCTTTGGAACTTTTTCTGAAAATAGGCTCCAAATGTTTTGTTAAAGGTTTTGAACTTGTTGGAAAACACTTGCTGGGGGTTTGAGGGAAGTTTTTTGAGTTTATTTATTTGTTTTCATTCTAAGCACCATTGCCAAGAGCACAGGAGAGACAGGCTGGGAGGTCTGCGCCAGCAAGCGATTACTCACATGAGGCAGTCTCAGTGACTTCCTTGGGACACCATTTGCCAGCAGTGACTCAGCCAGTGTCACCACAAGTCAAGAGCCAGCCCTGGTTGGACGTGGCAGGCCCCCTGGCCCTTCCATGTCAGGTGTTTCCCAAAAGCTCCTGCCTTTATAACTCTTACTCCAAGTGCAGGAGCATAGTTTTCCAGTGTTTACCTACCTGACCTTCTTCTGACTGTGCCCTGTGGCTTCTCGTGCACTGTGAAGTTCAGCTGAGTGGCTTCACTTTCTGGCAGAAGATACCTGGCCCCTGGGGTGAGAAGCAGCAGCCCCCGCCCCCCAGCTCCCGTGTCTGGCTGGCACAACCTGGAAGCCAGGTCTGCAGGTGGATGCAGGTACTTCATTTCAAACGAGACACCTCAAAGCCTGTGTGCATCTGGGCGTTGATCTCTGTTGACCCAGGGTGCATTTTGCTTAGTCAATGACAGTTTCTAGACCAGTGGAAATCCAATTCTTCTTTACAAGTCAGATTACACATCAACAAAAACCCAAACAAACAAAAACCACAAAACAAACAAACAAAAACCAAAAACAAACACACACACCAAAAAAAAAAAAAAGTAAAGAAAGAAGAGACATCCACCACAACATTGGAGAGGTGAATTTCCTCAGAGCATATGCCCAGCTCATCTCCCTGCTCATTCCTCTGGCCTTCTGCTGTAGCTGCCAGCTAATAAATACATTCTGCTATTCTTGAATAACACCCTTTACAAATATTCTGTTCTTTCTCATGTCCTGATGAAAGTGCTCCAGAAATGAGCCAGTTTTGTTGGGACTACTGGAAAAATTTGCGGGTGCTAACTTTATGCCATAAAATAGAAGCAAGCAGGGCAGTCTCTTTAGTCCAGGGAGATTTAATTGAGAATTCACTAAGTGATGAAAGTCAGGAGCCTTCATCACAGATTTGACTTCTTAATGTCTTAAGCCTTTCTTACAAGAACAAAGGAATGATCACATTTAATCCTAGCTGGATTAGGTGTTTTTGTAATTGATCTTTTTGCTTAAACACAACAAAAACTATTGCTACTTGTGTTGACGGTTTAGTTTTATTTTAAACTCTCTGCAAATCCTGATGCCGTAGAACATTTATTCACAACTTTAGAAAAATGTCAGGAAAAACTCGTGACGCAATACATAAGGGACACCACCAGGATTTAAGGGGAAGTGTCACCAAAAAGGTAACATTAAGGAAGATTTGAGCAGTTTCCAATTCATATGAAAATCAACAATGATAACACCACATTGAGAGATGCCAAAGTAACCTGACTCCTCCTTTTACATTATACAGCAAAGGCTAGATGGCTTTGGGGAAAAGTTAGCTCACATATTCCCCTGGAACACAGGCTGGGCTTTGGGAAAATGTGGGAAATGCATGTAAATGTTTTTCACACACTTCAGCATATTTTACATTTAGAAGTGGAAAAAGAGTGAGTGAAACCAGGGTGGGTGAATAGGTTTTGGTGGATCTGCATTTCTCAAATATCTAAAACCAAGTCATCTTTGGGAACTTATAAGGAATCTCTTTCTTCAATGAAACAAGGACTGATTTCTAGTTTGGCCATACAAAGTAACAAGTTTGGCTAATTGCCTGAAAATTTTGATTAAGCAGTTAATAAATTAAGCTTAAAGAGCAGCCAAAAATCACATCTTGCTGCTAAAATTCCCATTTGATTGAAAAATCCTGCAGTTTGAAAGAGAAAGGAATGTTGTGCCAGTTTAATGTGGTTCCTTGGACTGACACTTGAATGTCTCTTCAGGAGAGGTTCTTCTGTGACCTACCTCATGCTGGGGTAAAGTAAAGGGGAAGCACAGACCTCGCTGTCCTCCTCTCAGCTCCTCACCTGGCTCATGCTCTGCCACTATTTTCATTAGCAACCTACAGGACCCGAGTGGACCATGCCTCATATCAGAAAGAGGAAGACAAATCCAAGGCTCTCAGCCAGTTTATAGGGATTAACAGGAATAAATAGCCCTGGAAATGCCTGAAGCTCAACTGACTCCTTAAAAGGAACAAAAAAAAATGAAATCGAAGCCCCAACCCATCCTGTAAATTGCAGCACTAGCACAGAGTTTACTTAGTTTCAAAAGTTTCAGATTTGTAGTCCTCATGTTTAAAAAGAAGTCCGCTGAATGAAAAATATCGGAGATGTTTTTCACATCTTGTAATATATTTTTGACAGAAACAGAGATAGGATTATAGGACAGAGCAGTCCAATACAAACTGTGGTCTCCAAAAAATCAAATCCCCAAACACTGCACTGTGGGCCTTTCCTTTTCCTGGCCAACAATCCCTTTAGATGGATTAGCTTCTGAATGCCCTTCATCTGGTAACAGAGATTTGGTCAGGTAGAGCTTACTGAATACCACAGAGACAGAGGTGTCTCTTGACTGTTTAAAAAAAGAGAGGGGTGGGAGAAAAGGAGCAAACCCAGTTTTTGAAAGTTAGCAGAGTCAATCTGTTCCCTTCTGTAGACCACCACTTTTCACCTCTGAGACAACTGTTGAACAAATATGACCAACCAAAAAAAGGTCAGGCTGGCAGAGCTTTAACTTTGGGTCAAAGGGAGACACTGGTGTTATGTTTTGCTGTTTCCTTTAGTTTCTTTGTTGAGAGGGTGGGTTTTTTTGTTCCTCCTAGTCTGAGCTCCAGCGATTCATCCATCTCCAAATGTTGACATTTTAACCTGATACAAATCCCCCTGCCTAGCTTTCTGTCTTTTCCATTTTCAGTTCAGATTTCCCTTGTGGACTTGCAATTCACTCTCAGATCATTAATATCCTTTGCTGGCAAATCCCTCTATATGTACAGAGCAAGAGTGCTTGCTGCCAACTGATCTTCCTTCACCTTTTATTTCCAGTGAGGAATGTAACCTCAGCTGCCTTTCAACATTTCCGGCTCCTATTTTTCTACCTATCATTCGTAGTTGCATAATGGCCACTTTACCTCAGTTATCAAGGCTCTTTATTATTGCTCACTCATTGCTGATGTTTGCCTGTAACCTCACTTTTCTAGAGGGTTGGCAGACAGGAGGCAAGACAGACTCAGGCCGCTGAGCACGGGCTTTTCTGACTATCCAGGATGTGGCATAAGCCAAGAAAGTTCCCCCTTCTTCTGAAGAAATACGGACGGGTGGAAAAAGGGAAAAAAAAAACCAGCAGCAAGTAAGTCTCAAGACCAATTTAAGCAGAATGAATGAGTCTTTGTTCTCTAGGGCAGGGTTTGCCTTTATATTTGCTGTGTTAGCCATGGTTGTGATTTAATTGCATATCTTAATGACTTTCGGTGTTTCCCTTAAAGACCCAGAAGCTGGAATCAAGAGAGTGCATAAGGCCCTTCGTGTGCATTCAGAGCAGAAGGTAAACCTTACTTTTACAACAAAGAGGAAGAAAATTCTCCCCAAAAGGTTCGAAAACCCAAAGGAAAATAGAAGGAAATTGACATTTGTTGGTTTTAAGAAGTCTCAGGATCTTTAAGCCACTCTCAGGGTTTTGGAAGGCGTGATGTTTTGATGCTCAAAGTTGACAATTGTGCCTTTATGTTGAGTATGCCGCCATGCACAGATTTGCTCAAGAAATTAAGAATAAGGACTCTCTCCATATGCTACATCAGCCCTTTCAACATGTTCCTTGTTCTCTTGATGCAAGTGGCATCAAGGAGAGAAGACATTGGCCATCTCATCTTTACTGCCCTTGGAGATTGCCCTTCCTTCACAACTTTGCTGGTTAGACTCTCGTGACATCTTACCTTGTACAAGAGAGCTGGTATAAGCACACTCTGTACAGTGTGGAGATGTTTTATTATTTAAATGGAAAGACATAAGGTTGGGGTTCACAGGAGAACGAGGCCAATAGATAATCTCTGACTGTCATGGGGTGAGATCCTTCCCTATAAACCATGCAGCCAAAGGCCCCAACCTTGTTAGAAAAAATCACCAGTAACATTGCTGTAACTTCAGCAGTGATCACTGTGTCAGGAAATAAAGTGTAAGTCAACAACCCGTGTCTTCCATCTTCTGCATATTTGTGACAAACTACTTTCTTTTGATGTCCTTTATCCACTAATCTTCTACTGGATTCATCACTGCCTGACTGGGTTGCTGAAGCTTGCATTCACTTTTTTTCCAAGGGAGTTCTCCCCATTCCCTGTCTATGCCAGGGATTTATGCAGGCAGCACAAGCTGTAGCCGGGATAAGTCCCAGAGACTTGAGTCAGTGCTTTTCCACAGAGCATGCTGAGTGAACCAAGAGGCTACAGCTGACCTGGCTGTGCAGATGAGGAGCTTCACCTCAATCCTGGCTGTTTTCTATCTTCCCTCTGCCAGAGCTGATTTTTGGATGTTTATTAGCTGGTTTCTGACAGTGTCAGCGAGGTTAGAAACAATCTACCTCCTGAGCTTGGTTTTTGCTTGGGAAAGGCTGTGGAAGGTGCACACTAGAGGTGAAGACACACACCTGGATGGCAGGGGTTTTTGATGGCATGGACAGGTGGTGGCCCGCAGCTGGGAATGTAGCTTGTCGAGACAGGACTGGAGAGGAAATGTGTAACCAAACCTGGAAGACAAGCAAATTCTGGTCAAACCGCTTTGCACCTCTGCTCTCCTTGCTGCCTTTGGCTTGTTTGCCTACTTGGATTGCAAACTGTATAAGCAAGGGACTCTCTTATAACTGTGGGTTGGAAGACTGGAATGAATGACAGCAGATGAATTTGGTCTCAGATATTTTAGGCCTTACTTAAAAAAATTCAGATAAAACCTCAGGAGTATTGTTTTCCACAATGGCAAATATGATACTGATGGAGATCCTCCATCAACTCATGTGCTTACAGTAAGCCAGATTTTTCTTTTTCTGACTTTTCTTAAGGCTGGATTATAGAACCATGGAATCATAGAATCATAAGGCTAGAATAGACCTACAAGATCATCAAGTCCAACCATCAACCAGCACTACCACTGTAACCTCTAAACCACTAAACCATATCACCCAAACACTGGATCCAGACACCTCTTAAACATCTCCAGGAATGGTGACTCCACCACCTCCCTGAGCAACCTAACAGTGAAAAAAACCTGACCACCTTAACAGCGAAAAATTTTTTTATAATATCTAATCCAAATCTCCCCTGTCTCATCTTAAGGCCATTTCCTCATGTCCTCTCACTGCAGGTGCTGTAGAAGAGACTGGTCCACACCTCACTACAGCCTCCTTTCACAGGTAGTTGTAGAGAGTGATGAGGTCCCCCCTGAGCCTCTTCTTCTGCAGACTAAACAAACCCAGCTCACTCAGCCATTCCTCATAAGTTATGTTCTCTAGTCCTTTCATGAGCCTTGTTGTCATTCTCTGGACACGCTCCAGCACCTCAGAGTCCTTTTTAAAGTGTGGGGCCTAGAACCAAAATCCGTATTTGAGGTGTGGCCTCACCAGTGTTGAGTACAACAGGTTGATCACTGCCTTGGTCCTGCTGGCCACAGTACTCTTGACACAGGCCAAGGTATCACTGGCCTTCTTGGCCGCCTGGGCACACTGCTGGCTCATGTTCAGCTTCCTGTCAACCAGCACCTCCAGGTCCTTTCCCACTGGGCAGCTTTCCAGCCAGTTTGCCCCCAGACTGCAGTATTTCATGGGATTATTGCAGCCAAAGTGTAGGATTCTCTATCTTGCTCCCATACTACCTTTGGATACCCACCTTCCCTTGACCCACCCAAATGGGGTCTCCCTGATTTATGTCATATTTCCATTAACAACTTTCCTCTATTGACCCTACTGATTTCTTTGAAATTTACACTTTGATTGAAAGAATATGTAGCTTCAGCCTGTTGATGGCTGGGGTGAAAACCTTTGGACTGACCTGAGGCACTGTTGTCATGCAGGGTCTTCAACTGGTACGTAGAGAAAAGGTGAGGCCACTCACTGCAAAATGACATTGTTTCTCTAGTCCAGGGACTGCTACCTGTGTACCAGTGTTGTTAACCAGGTACCAAAGGGCCTGCCTGTGGGCTGGGAACTTCTGTCCGGCTAGCAGGGAAAGCCATGCACTGGTAACCTGCAGGTTATAGACAAAATTTAGTGACCTAATAACCAGTGAGGCTAACAGTGATCAAGAGTGTGGGAAGACGTAAGTGAGGAATTAATAGGAAGGATCCTGTTCTCCTGTTATACCTGATGCTGAGGTGACAGTTACTGGTAAGCTGTACTGTATTACAGTGCCAAAAGTATAAAAATGGTTTCAGAAAACCAACATATACATTAAAAAAAAAGACTTTTAAGATCATTTCTTATGTTCTGTCACGAAAGAGCCACCCTGTTTGTTGCAAAAAAAAAGTAGAGAGGGGGTTTAGACAGTCAGTCTAGAAGTAGATAGGTGAGGAGGCATTTGCTAGTAGAGATTTGTTCAGTTTGGCAAATGTAAAGCAAGAGCCAATAGCTAGAAGGTGAACAAAATCAGACAAGAAGTAAGACTGGGTTTTTTTAAATGTGCAGGAAGAAAATAATTGGGGAAATTCTTATTGTCATCTATGTATTGAAGATCAGACAAGGCCATCACTAAGACCTTCTCTGACCATATAATTTCTGGTTCTATTTCATGAATAATAATTCAGCTGCCATATGAATAAAAAAATGATAACAATATGGAACTTGAGACCTCCATTCTTGCTCTTTCTCTCAGGACTGCAACAGGACTTCTGAGCAGAGGGCAAATAAAAAATAAGTGTTTTCACACACAAAGAACCAACCCTCCTAGCTGCCTAATGCTCTCACACCCCATTCAAGCCAGTAGAGAAGTACCTATATTGCATTTAGCTTCTTACAGGAATTCTTTCTCAACACACAAACCATATGGTGTGGAGATTTCTATTTATAGCAGGAGTGTGCAAGCCTCTTTGTGTTTTTCTACTCTTGTCAGCTGATTTACATGCAAATCCTAAATCACATCTATTTTCTGTGTTCTGCAGGCAACCTAAAGTGATGCTATTGCCAAAGTGAGAATGATGCAAAATGGTAGTAAGTAAGAAGCACTCCCAGCTGCACAGTACATTTCCCCACATTTGCTTTGGCCAGTCTCACACTGAGCAAACTCTCCAATCTTTTCCTGACATCGTACCTAAGGCACTTCCCTTGGGTCCTCCTACTTGGTGTTTTAAGGACAAGCTAGGGATGGGGAGAGGTTAAAAGCTATATTTAGTGCATTTGGTACCTGAAAATAAAAAGTGTTATATTAGCCAGAGATATTTTAAAAGCCACCCATCCCCACACGCACGGGCTGGCACAGTGGTTCCTAGCTGTGGTTTGGGAGTGCCGGAGCATGGCGTATCCCGGCCGGTGCTGGCGGTTCTGTGCGTAACTCGCCTTTCCAAAGGGTCCCCTCAACAGACGTGGAAGCGGCCGCTGTACCAGCTCACGAACGGCAATGCTGACCTCTCGTGGCCGCGGGTCCCCTCGCAGCCCAGGGTCACCCGTGCCACCCGTGCACCGGCCCTACGCAGCCACCGGGCTCTGCTGGGGACCACGGGCACCTGGGGCTCCCCGGCCCTGGCGAGGTGCAAGGGGAACTGGCACACGATCCACACCTCATCTCTTGGAATGCTCCCCACAGTGGGGGCATTGCCTTCCCGTTGCTACCAGTTCCACCCCGGTGGTACTGACTGACTTACTGCCAACTTTGGCCCCAGCTCAGGGAATTTTCCACTGTCAGGGCCCACCCTGCTGCTATTGCAGCAATTGCTTTTGCTATTGCTTTTTTCTCTGTCTACTAATGCCTGCAGGACTAAGTCTGACATTTCAGGCCATATAATTATCTTTCTACAGTTACAAATTGCAGAAATTCCAGTCCATGAAACATGGGTATCTGCAGGGATTAAGAGCAGAACAGATGAAAGCTCCTCACAGTGGATATTTTTTAAGGCTGCAGAAGTGAATCATAGCAATAAATAAAGCTAAAAGCAAAATGAAGAAACTTAGCAAATGTCAGTGCCAGTTAAGCAGCTCCTTTCAACAGTGTGGTGGTTTGGTTTACTCAAGTGTTATCTGTGAAGCGAGTTTTGTTGGTGAGGGATCAGGAACCCAATATGTACTGCCTGACAAAGCAGAGGGGTACAAGCAGGTGACATGGTGATGCAGCAGGAATCTCACTTGTCACAATGAGGCCACCACATTTTAACGAGGCAAGACCCTACCATCTTTGATCCCTGAGGACATACAGGCTGAAATGGGGTGGGCACATTCAAGGATCAGAGCAGGGGTGTCTTGGTACCCAATCTGTGAAAGTACTAATGTTATTGAAGGACTGAGATCATCCTGAAGGTTCTTCACCAGACCTGTTTCCAGTAGTCAGATGTCACACCTTCTTAAGTTATGGAGATAGACAAAGATAAGAGTTTATGAAACAGTGACTGGCACCTAAAGGAAAGAGAGAACGTGCGTTTAAATCAGCTGGTGAGGAGTGGACAACTCTAGAAAATAATAACTTCAACCTTTTCTTCCTCATCTCTGCCACAGTTATAGCTCTGTGTCCCCAAGAGGCAACAGTACGTTGAGACCTGGAAACAGCTTCACATCTGATTCATGATGGTAGTGAAGATGTTTGTTATGCATCCACTGGTGATGGGCACAGTCTGGAAGCCTGAGGGTAGACACAGCCAACTCAGCACCACAGAGGCACTGCTGGGGGTGGTGGCCTTGCTGCTGCACCTAGAATTGCCTGAAAAATATTTACTCATAGAGCAAACACTCCAGTACTGCCTCCCTCTGCAGTTAGTCACACTACCAGCAGTGGGGTCAGACTCCCATGTGCTGCACTCCCTGCCAAAGCTTTCATTGATTTACATCCCAGTCCAAAAAGGGTGAATGTATTCCTTGCTTTCTGCAAGGTTTATAGCAGGCCTACAAATGGCATGGCCTGGAGCTGTGAGAGATTGATCCTGTCCATGGCCAGGCACCCTCACTTCTCACTGCAGTTACTCAGAGCCAAAAGGGGTCTGGCCCCTCGCCCCCATATATATCACCAGCCTGCACTCCAAGTACAAGATGGCTTTGCTCCTGGATGAATACCTACTGTATGCAAGAGATGTGAGTCATCTGATTAAAGGGATTTCTCCCACCCCCCTTTAATTTTTGGATGAGGAGACTTCTAGAGAAGAATTTTGAAATCTCCAGTCCCTTTTCCAAAAGCTTTCATTAAAACAGCCCATAAAGTTTCTCTGGAAACTTTAGGAGGCCTTTAAGAAAAAAAAAAAAAATTGAAATTAAAATTCAGTTTTATTGAACAAATGGGCAGCACTGAAAATATTCAGAAAATTAAAATTAATTTGAAAATAATTAAAAATAAGAGAAGCTTAGTGTATGTTTCCAAGTTCTGGGTAATATTAGAGTAGCATTAAAAAACTGCAAAGGAAATTTACTGTGAGCAGGTGTTTGAAATAATTGGGAGAGAAAAAGGGCTGACTATTAATTAATGAAGAATTATGAATATCCCTTGTTGGATTTTTTTCCTGTGGTCAACATACTTTTAACCACATGAACATAGCGAACACATTTTAAAAGTGTGGAGTTGCTTTACAGACACTTACAGGGAGCTGAGCATTCTTTTATCCCCATTTATTTTATTTTCCCCAGTGGCATGCATTCGGCAGGAGCTGTTGAGAGGACCAAGGTACTATGGCAAAGTCTTCCTCATCAGCTACAAGGCACAGATGTTAATATTTTCTGGACAAAAACTCCTACACCACGGTCAAAGGCACTGAAAACTTAAACACAACAACTGGTTTCAAGAAAGGCAAATGAAGAGCAAATGTGTAAGGCTTGGTCATGCATGGGAACTTGCTCTGGGATGTCACCCCAAAAGATTTTCGGACACCTACTGAATTCATCAGGGCCCCATGCAGACAGACACACAATGTCGCTATGGCACTGCCACGTTCCCAGCAACTCAGCGTCGCTGCCAGCACTGACCACATTAGGGACCCTGCTAGAACACATTTTTCAGGATTTTGCAGCCTCCATATTGGAAGGGAAATCTCTCACCTACCGGCAAAGGCTTTGCCTTGGCTAACCAGCATGGCACTGTTGAAATGGCTGGTGGTCTTGGGGATGTCGTGAGCAGGGGTAAAGAGGCAGCAGCTGCATGTCCTGTGCTCAGCTACTGTAAAATTGTTCTCTTGTTGGTTCCTCCAGCTTCCAAGCTCTGCCAACCCGATTGTGATGGCTTTGTTCCATGTTGGCCAAGGAGCACTGAGCTCCCCAGGGAACAAATGCAAGTCTTTGGCTGGTTTAACCTACAGCCTAATCAGGAGGGTATAATCTTGTATGCTTAGGTCTAACATCTGCAGACTTCAGGTTTGTCAAATACAGGCTGATATTGAATGGGAGTCTTCCAGCGTAAGAAGCTAAAGTTGTTTCTCAAGGATGGTGAATGTCTTATGTGCTGCAACCAGAGCTACAAATAAACCAGGCAGAAAAAGTGTTACAGAATATAAGCCAGTGCTAGTCAGAGGTTGCTTTTTGCTTTCTCACCCTGTAACCTTTTTCTCAACTTACGTTTTTGCTCTTTATTTTTCCACTAGCCAGCCCAGTTGAAGGTTGATTTAACTCTGCAGGAAACATTCATTCTGATTTCAGAGTGTTTTGTTAGTCAGTGAACTTCTAGATGGGGTAAAGTAAAAGTGAATTCCCCCAGACAGCAATACTGAATAATAAGGCAATGGGCCAAGTGTGACAATTTAGGGAGAAAAGGACATCAGGTCCACCTTAATTGACCAAGCACAAGAAATTTCAGTAATTTCTTCTTTCTTTCTTTCTTAGTGACCTGATCTTAAAGATTTAGAGCAAGACTGCAGTCGAGAGCACCTCAAGTCCCAGTTATTTGCAGAGAGAGCTGAGGCTTCCTTACAGGGGGTGAGTACAAGCTGTGAGCCTGAGTCAACCTGTTGGTTAGGTATATTTGTTTCAACTGAAATTACTCTTCTCTTCATGTATCTAGAGGGAGCAGCTGGGGAAAAGCTCACACTTCTTTCTGCTACTAGTATAAATGGCAGACACATTAAATACAGCAAACAAAAACCCTGGAGTAAACAAAACCTACATTTATTCCTCAGTCATCTTTTTTACAAGATTGCTTCATGTTTTCACAAAAGAACACATACCAGAGATACATGAGTTAATCTACAAAACCAGATATTCAAACCAAAACGATAAGGTACATGAAAATCCACGCGCTTTGTGATTTAGTTGCCACTCACCTGTCATTTAAATTCAAGGGAAGTTGCTGTGAGGTACACAAACATCAGTTCTGCCACACCAAAATGTGATCACTAATTCTATGGACATAGCTAAAAAACATATTTACAAAGTGTTATCTCTACCAACTGTCATCTAAGTTTGAAACAGATAGTTAGTTGTTCAGCTATCAAGCCTTCATGGAAGGTGAAACAGTCTAACGTCCCTAAACGGATTCATGCAGTGTTTAGTTTTATTCACAGGAGACAGAAAAACAAGTATTTATCAGTGATGATAAAAGTAGTACATGAAGATGCATCGTCCTCCTGGAAGGAGTTAGAAGCATCAATGCTCATTCATCAATGCTCATCACTGCTGTGGGTGCAAAACTTCCATTGCTATCACAGATTAAAAGTCCCCAAGCTAAGAATTGTCCTGGTGGGTCTAGGGGAAGGGCATGCAATGTTTCCAGGTCTCCATTAGCGGACAAGAGCTGACAAATACCTTCTTTTCCCACAACTCCTGTCAGTGAGGGCCACTTTGCTGAAAGAAAAAAAAATTGAAAACGCTAAAATACCTTGACCCTTACTGCAGCAATTTAACCACTGCAGAAAAACTGTCTCTTCACTGACATTCCTCAACTGTTAAAAAAATTAAGGTTCTTTTTATTTTTACTGATCAGGATTGGTGCAAAGTAGATTTTCTTTTTTTGGCAGGGAGGTAGGGAAGCTAAACTGGGCTCTTGTACTACTCATATCACAAAAGGCGGATCCAGCACTTCCCTTATTTAATTCTGTGGAGCTGCACTGTTATTCCTGCTTATAATAAAGCAATAGCAGTATTTAGCTTGGCTTTAACTTTATTCAGCTTCTGAAATTAGAAGAAATATGAAAAGGAAATTAAAAAGTAACTCCTGTTGTAATCTCCAGAGTGGATTATCCCAAGTTGCCAACTGCTTATGCTGTGAGGGTACCCAGAGGAGTGACTGGCTGCAGGTGCTCAAAAACATGGACATGATAGTATGGACATCTTTCTGCAGTAAAGGTTTTCACACATTTCATAACCTCTACAATGTACAACATATAAAAAGAGTTGGAAAACCAGTAGTGTCCCATCTTATACCTTTTTGGTTCTAATCCTGATGTCAATGTTAGACTAGTATATCTTGCATCTAGTATATCTACTTTATCTGTAGGAATGGGAATAATAGCATGCTAATTTTTATGGGAGTCAGGTGATAGCTGCCATGTTCCCATGATATGGCCTTTAATTTTTACATGTCAGGAAGAATACTATGGTGTACAAAAAGCAAAGACTGCATCTTGGCACTTTATCCCTTCCACCACAACTGATGTTTCTGTATCATTCTTGAGGTATCTGCAGTCATTTCTGACTGGCTGTGGATATTCAGCTAAATGGAGTCACAACACTAGTACAGTGCCTTTCACACCCAAACCTGCTCACAAGCATAGTAATTCACATCCTCCAAATGCAACCACATAAGCCAATATATAAAAAGATTATTATAAGCAAATTCACACTGATGCAGGTGACTTATTAGAACCTAGTCACCTTATTATTATTACCTAGCAGAAAATAAATAATGATGTGCCAAAACAATAATTTAACACATAAGGTTTTAGCTATTAGTCATTACAGAACACATTTAAATCATAAAATCGTAGAATAGTTTGTGTTGGAAGGGACCTTTAAAGGTCATCTAGTCCAACCTTCCTGCAATGAGCAGTGACATCTTCCACTAGATCAGGTTGCTCAAAGCCCCATCCAACTCAACCTTGAACGTTTCCAGGGACAGGGCAAACTAAAACAGAACCACAACCAAACTTGCACACGTGCACACACACACAAAACAGCATGCTGCTCAAAGTGCAATGAGACAGAATTAGAAAGCCACTAAAAAGAAGCTGTGTCAAGTTATTATTTAACTGAAATTACAACAGTCAGAAAAGATCACAGAATTGTAAGGGTTGGAAGGGACCTTTGGAGATCATCCAGTCCAACCCCCTGCCAAGGCAGGGCCACCTAGAGCAGGTTACACAGGAACACGTCCAGGTGGGTTTTGAATGTCTACAGAGAGGGAGACTCCACGACCTCCCTGGGCAGCCTGTTCCAGTGCCCTGCCATCTTCAATGTAAAGAAGTTCTTCCTCTTACTGAGGTGGATACAAGATACAAATGAACATCTCTGGAAACATTTTTCTCAGGCACACTGTAATACATAGCAGTCATGATCATACAGCAGTATAATTTTTTTACCCTTAATAACAATAAGAATCTTGGTAATGCACCTCCTTTCTGACTCAGTGCTGCAGATCCAGAGTTTATAGGGCAATAAGAAGAAGCACTCTTGGGATTCTTTCCTCCTCCACTGTACACCTGCAGGCCCATGCTTGTGTTTAACCCTAGGCACCAAATGGCACCTTCAGTCACTGCAGAGACTTCCTCAGTCCAAACTCTTAAAACTGTCCCTCCCTCAACGTCATGCCCCACTGCAGGAGCTGTTCCAAGGATGAAACAGTGGGGCAGTTTACAGATATGACTCTAGAGTGTGACCATCGTTATCCATGTTATTGAGAATGAAAGTTAATGCTTTGATTATGTAAGCACACTGCCCTGTTGCACAAGCCAGAACCTCCTCAACACATGCCTTGTCAAAGGGCCTAACTTCTAAGGAGGGAGGAAATACGTCCAGCCATTCCGCCCTCCCACATGTGCCTATTTCTGACAGAGCACTGTGTGGATGTGCTTAACAGAGGTCACGTTCTCCTAGGGCTCCTGGAAGATGTACAGTTGACTCAGTACAATATACTCTAACACTGGGCTGATCTTCATGGCACTAAGCTCTTAATTACTACTCAGATGTATGCATCAACAAATGATAAATCCTCTTAATTCAACTGAGCAACTAGTGGAAAAGATCGTAGTCACACTGCTATTTTAGTATAGTGAAAAATATTCAAAATTACACGCAATTTATTCATATCCATGTAAAACATACCATAGGACAAACAAAGTGCCAGCCCAATCCTACAATACTGGCACTAAAGTGTATAAAGAGCTCCTGTAATTCCAAAGTGGTTTGCTGCATTTTAGTCTGATAATTGAGTTGGAGAAAAAGCTACAATGTCTTGAAGACAGTCAGAACAGGAGTGGGAACACCAGACCTAACAGAAAGGTAGCTTTACTATTTTTATTTTGTAAAGGCAAACATAAATTGTGACTGAAAACAAGCAGCCCAGTTTCTGCCTAAAAATCATATGCTCGTTTTCTTGCTTTGAGACTGCTCAGTCTTTTCCCAAAGAAACTCCAGTTTCTCCTTGTCAAGGTTTATTTTAGTTAAGACTACAGATGAGGACTTGAAGGTGGCAGTGCTCTACATTGTATAAAAGTTACACGGTGTGTCAGTGTGTGATAGTAGTAATGGGTCTCATGCATTTGCAACCACTATTACAATACGTCAGCATTGCTAAGATTTCACAGCTGTAAGAAGCCCTATTCATTTACAGGAAAAGCCTAAGAGATCTACTACAATAGCTTTAAAACACTGGATGGAACTGGCTGTAGAGAATGTGATGGCCACTATGTCCCACTAATGGGCCCCTTTTATTTCAATATGAATGGTATTCAGAAAGGACAAAGGTGTGAAAAATAATTCATTGGGTGGTGATGAATAATACTGTTTTGTCTTTATGTTGATCCTCTTTTAAAAAGACAGAATTTAAATACATAAACATATGAAATATATTGATAAATATCTAGAGATAGCTATGTTAATATGTAGTTTGATCAGAACTGGGTTAAACAAAGAAAATCTAGAGGCACCACCATATATCAGCATCTCTAAATAAAGTACTCACTATCATCTGCATTCATGTAGTTCTGAAACCAATCAGTAAGAAAGCCATATAGAGCAGGGAATAAGTCTCATTATTTTAACCTGAGAACTAGGAAACTAAGGCTCAGATTCACTTAATGATGTGCCATATTCAAACAATCTCAGGTAAAGAATTCAGCAGTTCTGACTCCCCAGTTTTTTACCTAGTTAAGAGTCAGAAAGGCTTGGAAGCAAGACAAGAAAACTTTGGAAAAATAGTAGATTTTCATTTGGGTCTATACTCAGAGATTATAATGAGCAAAGCACTGACTCTCCTCTTTGCCAATGGTCCTAATCAGTCATATTAGCACTAAACAGATTAGCTGGTGTAAAATCACCCTCTGTTAAAATAACTCTGAATTATACTTGCATATTGGAGAACAGAGTCTGCATGGGTACAAGTGAATAGTGCCTTGTTCTGTTTCTTGTTTAATTAATCCAAGTGTATTTAAAGCAAGTAGTAATTCATCAGGCTAAAAAGTCCTGAAACGTACCATATCACAGATGCAGCAATTCACCTACATGCAAGGAAAACCTCATTTCTCACTTCCACTGGTGTTAAATTTACATGGCCTTAACTATGGTTGAGCTAATCCTTAACTCATTTTTGTGTGACAGGAAAAACAAACTTCAAATCATCTACATAAGGCAGCTTTAAATTTGCTCAATTTTTTTTCCCCAAAATTATTTGACTCTGGTTTCAAATCAACCTTGGCTACAGATATAACATAGTGACAGACTTTCTTCTGGGCTGAGATGAGGAACAGTTACTTTTCCATGATAATTTGGACTTTAAGAAGCCTTTGATAAGTAAATAAGGATATAAGACTAGATAGAGAAAAGTACATGAAACCAAGCTAATGTAGCACTCCAAGACATGGAGAGCATGGTGCTCCAGAAGCAACACCTTCCTACAATCTGGAGAAGTATTTTCCTTCTTTCAACAGCTGAATAGAGAAGAAGCAGCTCCTCAGTGTTGGGACTTGTCCTGTGACTAAAGTGCTGTTGGTCCATTTAGTAGAAGTCTCAGTCATGGCAGGGGGCTAAAGCACCAAGACTGCTGATATTTTCAAATCTCTTAGCAGCAGTAACCACACAGCAGCTTTTCTGCAAAATAAATAAAACAAGAATCCAGTTAATTCGACAGTGTAATTTTTTATTCGGTTAAGTGTTCTAGGACAACCACTTGGTGGTTTCTTTGTGCATAAAGAGAAGAAAGCAGTGCTGAAGCTTCTTGCTTACAAAGGATTCTTGCAGCCACTTTTTTGTGAAATCTTTTATACAACATTATAAAGACAACGCCACTTTGTCAAGTGGAGGTCTCTCTTGAAATGCAGCTACTCTGCTCTTTTGCCTCTCTTGTCATACAGATCACAGCATGAAAAGGCCTGCTGCAAACCCTTCCATTTATTTGTGTTACCACTGCAAGCATTTATAATGCCAGGTCTAAATCAACTGGCACTTGAGTACATTATTTTGGGTTAAATGTGGTAACCATACAACTTGCCCGATAAAAATAGCTAAAGGGATTCTTTAAAAATATGCTATGACTATTCTTTAAAAACCTGCTATGACTTTAGATCCACTCATTAAGTAAGCTCAAATAAACTCCAAAAAGAAAAACACACACAGAGGAAATAACACTGCTAAAGCCAAAACCAGATTTTCCTGCAAGTTAGATCATGGGTAGGTTACTATGTTACAAAGCTATTAAAAGTTTATTTAAAAATAATTTTGACTGCTTTTGGACTGTCAATTTATCTCAGAGTTGACTTTGGTTGTAATAGAAAATTGTGCAATACAGTGCTTCCTGCATTAGAGAAGGAGAATTTTCACCATTTTGTTACTGTGCTTGTTGACACAAGTTAGTGGCTTGAAATGGGAAATACATATAAAAAGACTAGTCTTGCAACAGGTCAGGGAAACCTGTTTAGAAAACTACTATGTCGAAGTGCACAGGTGAGTGGACCAAACCTTCATAAAATCTGTCTCAGCACCAGTGAAGTGAGGACAAATACTGAGAATCACAAAGATATTAACTCCCACTGGATTTCCACTACAGAAGTTGATGCTCGGATACTACCATATCAGGAAGTTATATGACTTCACAGAGCAAGTAGGATATAATAATGACACCTTAGTCCTTACTGGCCTCCACTGTATGATGGAGAGGCAGCTTCAAGTCCCTGAGATTTGAAGATCATTAACTTCTGTGTTACTACACTGCACTGTATAAAATCAGTTCTAATATTAGTTAGAACAAAAATTCCAGCCTCTCACAATACACTCTTTTTCACATGTTTCAGGACAAAACTTGTTGCAAAAAAACCCCCAACACATCACTTGCCCTACCGAGCAGACGATGGATGACGGCACCATTAAAAGCTTGCTTGTGGTGAAAGGTAGACTACTTTTATTTTGCATCCTGTTGTTACTCATGATGCACTACTAAAAGGAAGTGGTTTTACAGTGTATATGTGTGTTCTCAGGCTAATTAATTCACATCTTGACCCTCCACTACGTTTTGCCCAGAGATGGCCTCCAGAACCTCTGAGTGGTTCCCATGTTCTTCAACAGAGGCACCAACTTCTGTGGCAGCGGTAAAAGTGGCTGTGGGAGTTGGTGTTCTGGTTTATGAAGATACTGCACCACCTGAGGTAGCCTGATTTCAAAATGGCTGAGTGAACATGTTTCAGTCAAAGACCAGAGACAGAACATGAGAGCAAACTTGAGACTCCCTGACCCCCCGGGGGAGGCAACCAAGCCAGTCTGAGAACCACTAATGAAGTGTTTGCTAATGAAAGGGCAAAGACAAGGAGCCAGGAAAAAGGACAGAGAAATGCTCTGTCAAAATTGTTTGGATTGCTAAAAAGGAAGATAAGTGCCCTGTCAGAACTGGGTCCTCAGAAGTGTGTAGCAGCTTCTTTTAGGGGACACCTTGCTTTGATTTTGCTACAGTTAGTGGAGCTACCCTGAGGGTCTGGCCCGTGCCTCTGCTAAGAAGTTATTACTTTTCATATTTCTACCCTTTTTAAACTGTACTTCTAACCACAGCATGAAAACCTGAAAGCTTTCAACACTGAAAAATTATTGGGTGAAATCGTGCCCCATGAGAGCCAGCGGGAGCATAACCATTCCCTCCAAAATGGCCAGTATTTGCAGCACATATGGCTTCATACACATTAATTTTTTTGCACATTACTGTTACTTGGTATAAGTGATAGGGCCAGTTTACATTTTGAATGATTTCCAGACAGCAGTAGGGGTGGTGGTGGTGGTAAATACAGTTTGGACCCTGGTCTTTGGACTATGCGAGGTTGTCAACTGCCCACTGATCCCTTCTGCAGGGGCTACAGCACTTACATCTGAAGAAACACTGAAACAAACCTTCTGTTTGGCAGCTCTTTCAGAAAGGTTATTGAGCCAAGGGTGCTTGAGACACACAGTGACCTTTAGCCTTTTTCTAAGGGAAAAGAAAAATGATTAAAAAAAAAAAAAGAAAGATACCATTATTTGAGCATTAATTGAAGATCAGTCACATCTTACCTCTAGTTAAGGTAATGGCAGAAAAACACTGCAACATCAGATGTTTAGTGAAGCTATCTTGCAAAGCACAAGAAATATGAATAAAAAATACTGGGGGAGAGGATACAAAGGATAACATGAGCTGTAAGGTTTGTATTAGGGTAGGGTTTCCCCAAGAAAAAAATTGGTGATAGGAAGCCACACAGCACAGCTTGTGTTCTTGCAGCATTTGGAAAAGACTGCCTGTTCCCCATATTGCAGAAATCAGAGCTTCACTGGAGCCCAGCTAAAGGAGACAAATTGTATTCTATGAGTTTCATAGGATATCTGAAGAGGATATCTCTGAAAAGATATTAACTGTGACAAACTCTCCTATTTTTACTGTGCATACATGCTTATAAATCTACTAGTAATCTCACAGGCATTACTGCTCTGTGAGATTATGAAGAAAACAAAATTTCAGTGAAAATTAGAATATTCTTAAATTATTATATTCTGTTTTATAGTAATTCTGGTTATCCTTACTCTGTGTAACAGGAACATGTTGCAAGGACAGAGCTGTGAAGGCACTAGTCAGTCCATCCTGCCCAGAACCCACACTACCTCATCAGCAGAGCTACCACTGCCTGATTATCATCATAACCTTCGCTCTTATTTTAATAACATTATCTTGCTAATTAGTAATATTATCTATTAATTCTTAATGATAGTTGTATATCAAAAGGCACCTTGACATGTAAATCCCCGGCAACATAACAGTCATTTTATTTAACATAGATGTGCTTTGCCTGCAAAGGAGGAAGTGAATATTGCACTTCAAATGTTGTAAAAATTCTGAAACCTGATTAAAATTATCCCCTTGCAAACCATTGAACCACAGAGTGGACTCACTTAGAAACAGCCAACAGCAAGGTCACCAACTGCATAAATCTCCCCCAAAATTACTGACTACTTAACCCAGGAATAACCAAAGTGATTTAAAATCTTGTTGATCCTCCAACTCAAACCAACTGAATTGTTCGCTTGAACAAACAACTTCTTCGTTTGTGTTGCCCACGAAGTTGGCTACATTCTAAAGGCAAGAAGGCTCTTAAGTACTAAGATATGCACAACGTGAAATTCCAAGCTCTGTTGGGAAAGGTATCCCTTGGGAAGAGGTAGGATGAAATCAAACTCGTGCGGGACTTCGGGAGAGCCTGAAAGGATTTTCAAAGCAGGAACAAGAATCATCCCCAGCTGGAAAATCCTTTTCATATGGTAATTCAGTGTTCATTTTGTAAATACTCTTATTTTGCTAAGAAATGGATCCACTCAGCAACACACAGCTTTGCATGATCTTATATTTCTTCCCAGATGTGCAAGAACTGATGAGCAAGTGTGAGCATGCAAATTGGAACAGCTGAAAAAAAGCAAGGGGGCACATGTGCCTCACAATGGCAAGAAATGAATCAGCAACAAAGACTCAGAGGAAGTTAAGGAAAATGTCAAAGCAAATAGTGATGTAGCAACACAAGAGGGCAACAGCAGATGCACAAGGATATTTAAATGTAGGGACCTGGAGTCTGTAGTGGAGCTCGTGGTCTGTTAACCATGGGTGTTTTAAGGCAGCAGTTGCACTTAATCTCCAGCTAAAGGAAAACCAGAATGCTATTAAGAGTTTTCCCCAGAATCTTACAATTCAGCAATTATCTGCTACAGGTCATATGTTCTGCCATCATGCAATGCTGTCATTTCAGAACACTATGCCAGATGGCAGCTAATCCATGAATTAGGTTTTGTTTCACAGCAAAAATATATTCAGGTAACTTCAGAACGTTTTATAGATACAATGAACAACATCAATGAAATGGCATTATAATATTCTAAGTGGGCATAAAAAACTTAAGTCATATTAGTTCTGCAATGGAACAGCACAAATGACACAACTGTGTCATGATGGATGGCATGGAACACACATTTCAAAGATATAGGGATCATATACCATTTTTCCTTGATGAGAAGCTTTGAGATGAAATCTTTGGCCTCATCAGAAACACCTCGAAATTCCTCTTCTTCAAAATCCCAGCTACAGGCCAGGATATTGTTGAGGGTCTCGTTGTCATCATCACCCAAAAAAGGAGACAATCCACTGAGGCTGAAGTAAAAAGAAATATATTCAGTCCTCCTGTCTTTCCCTTTCCTGTACAAGATCTCCAATGTGCCACCTATGATTGTTCAGTCCCTACTGGCCTGTCTTGCAAAATGCTATTGTCTAAGAAGGTCCCCAGATCATTCCCATATTTCATCTATTTACATGTTTAAATAATCACCCTTCTTCTCTAATAAACCAATCATTACTGTCTTTCATGGTCAGTCATATTTTCCAGATCTCTGACCACTCTTGCACTACACACTGGGAATTTACCAAGCAGTTTACATTATTCTAGAAGTGTAATGCTCAAACACTAATGAGAGATATGCATTGAAACAAAGAAGAAAAGTTCATGACAATTGCCAAAGAGGAGAGATTGCTCAATATGGAATTTAGAAAGAAGTCTACATTTCCTATTTTGGGTTCAGATTTTTTTCAATCTGCCAGTATAGCAGCAAGCTTGGGTGACTGACACAGTTCATCCCAGAAACAGCTTACAAAGCAGATACTGAATCCTACTTACAGCATATAAGCAATGACTCCTAAACTCCACATGTCTGTAGGAAAAGAGACAAACTCATAATTCACGACTTCAGGAGCAAGAAATTCTGGAGTCCCAAAGTTAACTCGAAGCTTTTCCCTGGGTTTATATCTAGGAAATGGTAACATTAACAAAGGACATCAATTACAGGTCTTATTAAAGTTGCATCACAAGTTGTCTGGCACTTATAGGAATTCTGGAAGCATACAGGAAATTCAGTAGGAAAACAAGGACAGACAATGGTACAAAGTAAAAAGAAATATACCCATTTATAGAATGAAAACAGTTTGCAAGCTTTATATCATACTAGGGCAAAATGAAACTGCTATAAAAAGGAAGAAATTCATACTTCAAGGACTTCTCAGAGCAGCTTTTACCATCCTTTTGGGACTTCTCCATATCATAGGCACGAAATTTTTAACCAATAAATCCTTCACTGAGGTTATGGCACCTAATTAAACTAGAAAGTGATATAGCATGGGATATATTGTAACAGCCCTTGATGGTACGTTACACTCTCTTTTGAAGAATATCTTAATATTGCAGACAAGAGACTAGACAAGACGTGCTACTGGTTTTGTCCATTTTAGCTGTTCTAAGATACTTTTATGGCTGCTTGGTCAGAATCAGCCCTCTTTCAGCCATATACCTGATGAAAGGTTTCAGAACAAATTTTTTCCACTCAGCTCCAAACATTCCATATTAAAAGATATCCCTGGATAAAAAAAACAATTAAATTTGTCCTAACAACAGTAGAAGGCCATTATGTATGAAATACATAATTGTAGAGATGCAATATTTTTTCCATTGTTTCCTAATCCATTCATGATTAGTGAGAACACATGCATGTACCTTCTTGCCAATCCAAAATCAATAATTTTTATTTGATTTGCCTCTCGGTTCACACACAGGATATTCTCAGGCTGCCAAGAGAAACAAAAGAAAAAAAGCACCTTAATGAGTATGAAAAACCAGGCTTTTAGAAAACTGTAGGGAGAAAAACACTAAAAACAGAGCAAATATCTCCTAAGCACCTTTTGCTTTCCTCCTTGTTCAGATTTCTCTGCACGGGTAGCTCCCTTGCTGTCACGCAGCCATTGGAGCTGTGCATTCTGTTCTTTGCAACTGCTTTTTCCTCTCCATGACTTTTCAATTTGACATAAGGCAGCAGTTCAGATAAAGAACACATTAGGGGGAGGGGGACAGGGAAAGCAGACTTCCAAAGAGGGATTTCAGAATGCTGTCACTGTGATTTAACAAACCTTAATAAGCTGACACTGATTTTCAAAAAAACCAGAATTTGTTGGGCTTTGAAACTTATCTTACGGCTTTACATTTCTCAGTTCACAAATGTTCTGTCAGATTGGACATTAATATCTTGATCTAGTCACATCAGCTTTATGCTTTTCTCAGACATTTTAGCAAAAGATAGGATTCACAGGTTAAATCCCTCTGGATTTTCATAGGGCCAAATGCTACTCTTCACTTTCCTGGCAGGAATCCTTTAACTTCCAAGAATTACTGCAAATTCATACAGAAGGGACTGAGAACAGGATTTGGCCAATTGTCTTTGAAACGTAAATACCTAAAATACGGTCTCATATTCGTTGCCAGCACTTTTATAGCTGCTCTGTCTTATTGCTCAGTGAGTCCTCCTTGAAACAAAACAGCCCTTAACACTTAAAACATTAGTTAACCTTTGTCACCATTACTAATTCATTTTACATTAGGACTTTTAAACACCATATGTCCATAGTTTCCTAGGTCCTGGATGATTATGGTCAAGATTATTTTCTTTCCATTTCAAGCTTTCTTTCCCAAACTCATTTGTTACTGACAGCAATCTATGAACAAGCAAAACAGAAGGGAGAAGCTGTAGCTGGCGAGCACGTGAAAAGAGGTCTCTGGGATTAATTTCTTGAACTGTATATGTATCTTTTTGTCAGCAGTTTGACCTCATATTAAAACTGTGCCATCTCCAAGGTCATAATTAATGTGTCCCAGAGAACCGTGTGAACTTCTGTTTGACAGGTTTCTAGGTAACTGGATGTTTATAAAGAGAAAAGTGAGTCTGGTCATTGATCAGCTACCGAAGCAGGTCCCAACAAGCATCTGCTCGTTTGCTTAACCACTGCAACAATATATATGCTAACAACATTAAGGATGTACTATATTAGCTCAGTTATTACAAGCCAAGAACAGCAGCCATAATAAAAATCTCACCAAAGAGAAAACCATCTTGTGCACTTTTTGTTTCTTTTTGCTTTGTTGTAAAGCTCAGGGATCACTAGGAAGCTTTATAGACAGTTATAAAACTAAAGCCATCATCCTATTTTATTCCTGCACTAAATAGAGTCAAGAAACAATTCTATTATTCAATAAAAACTTGGGCTAAGGGAGAAAAAGCCAGCTTAAATATACAATTTAACGAAAAATAACAACAAATGTTTTCTTAGAGGTGATATTTAACCATTTGCAGTCAACCAGAGAAAGGATGTGAAACTGCTGGATTTGTTTTTAAAAAGAAGTGAGGAGACTTGTGTATATAGTCAAGTAGTTCATATAACTAAGTAGAAGATTTAACTAAGTACACAGTAGAGGATCTGCCACCTTTCTCTGGGCTTTCAGCTACACTAGCAGTTACTGACTAATCCAACACAGACATAGTGTGTTCGTTACATTACCCACTGACTATTTTTAGTTCTTTCATTTTAGCAAGTACTTTTTAATGTACTTCCTCTTAATCTGGCTATCCATTGATGCCTTTTCATAACTACAGCCATTTAGTGCAGTCCTCAGAAACTTGTGCAGGGTTTATGCTGATCCTGAATGACCCTTGAATTTAGTTCCACTCACTCATGTCTTGATTTCTGCATAGTAAAAAATTGGGATAATTGCTAATTAAATAATATTTACACAATATCTTGAGATTCAAATGTTGAAATTGAAAACAGTAAGGTATTTGTATTCAGCTGCTGGCTTCCTGTAAAATCTGCCTGTAGAAAATTCAATCACTATGAGACTTGATGACATATGACCAGAATTCTCATCTAATTTACTTAGTCCTGTAGTAATATAACTGATCTCAATGTGGTAAAGTAAATATGCATTGATATAAGGAAAGCAGAATAAGGCCCTTTGTTGTTTCTGCCATGGGAATCTGCTAAGCTATATGGCCTACCATTAAGAATTTCCACATCTGTCATTGCACAAAACATACATCTCAATACTTTACCTTGAGATCCAAATGAAGAATGTACATTTGGTGCATGTACTGAATTCCCTTGCAGATTTGTTTTATGAATGAGATGGTATCCATCTCTGTCAAATTGTAGTTTTCATCAATAATTCGGTCAAATAACTCTCCTCCTTCCACACTGAGGAGAGAAAGACAATGAAGCAGTGACCAAGTCCAAATCCAGTCCCATGCATTTAGATTAATACAGAATTTACACTACTGACTATTTTCATCATTCACAGTCAAGTGCAGTAAGATGGGTCTAAAATATGAGCTTATACCTTGATCTGAATTTTCCCAAACCTGGGTTGTTAAATTGACTTTAGGGCAAGTATTTTGTGCCTAATTAGCCTTATAACCCACCATAAAAACCAGGGTTATCCTTTAAGGCACTGAGTATAAGGATTAGGCACAACACCTACATCTGGCTCCTCTTCGGTGTAAGATGTCTTCATTTGCCTCACAGAATCTGAGATATTCTGAGAAGTTTGTTTCTTACCTGACATGAATTAAAATTATAAAACAAAGTGAAGATATATAACACAGCTCTATCTTCAAA
Source organism: Myiotriccus ornatus (assembly GCA_036023395.1). Lineage (NCBI taxonomy): Eukaryota > Metazoa > Chordata > Aves > Passeriformes > Tyrannidae > Myiotriccus > Myiotriccus ornatus. The sequence continues at coordinate 68,628,534 of JAYRBT010000082.1, forward strand.
TGGAACAGTGGCTTTACAGCATCAGTAATGTGGCAAATCACTGGAAAAAAAATGCATAAATGGCTGCATGGGAAAACGTTTTTCTTAAATTCCCTTTTTTTTTTTCTGTTGTTCTTGAATACATATTTCATATGTTCTTTCCTGTAAGAAGCTTCTTCTAATTTCAGGAGAAAGCAAGAAGGAAATTGACAGTTCTAGCAAAAGTGGTAAAGACAGAAAGGGAAAAAACCCCACACTTACTATTCCATGACGAGTACAATGTCATTTTTAGATTCAAAGGCATCATATAGCTGGATGAGGTTCACGTGATTCAGCTGGTTCATAACATTGATTTCATTTTTAACTTCATCCTGTAAATGAGAGTCATGACTGTTGCTTCAGATGCCTTTTTTCTAAGAAAGCTACATGAAACAGGACACAGTTTGAAGCCAACGTACATTATGCTCGTGTATTCACTTGTGGCAACCAAACACAGGGCTTTCCTTTGATTGTTCCTGCAGTGGTAGATGTCAAGGCTGTAGGAGCTACTACACTGAACTCAGAGCTTGAGTGGGGGATTGCTTCAGTAAAGCTATTTGGTGGAAAAGGAAGAAGAGAGCCCACATGGACAAGTGATGGCTTCACAGGGATGTAAAGATAAAAGGAGCAGAAAATGGCTTGGTTCAAACAGCTCTAGGTATACAAAATCAGGCTAAGAAAAGTCCAGGACAGTCCTCAAAACCCAACTTTGCAATCAGAGGAGAGAGACTGGTACCTTCATTCACTCCAGCTGTTTCAGACATGCAGTTTAGGATGGGATGAATCATTCTGTGATGGTGTCAGTCTCTCTCCATTGACTACAAAGGGATTCATCCTGATCAGCTTGACCACAGCTATACCTTAGCAACCCCAGTTAGTTGAGACAAATCACACTCCTGAATGCCATTAACGACACTGCTGTCACACAAAGGATGATATGCATGTCTTCCCTGTGAAAGCAAGTCACAGATGGCCTGGAGGTTTGCAAAACAAGCCAGATTAATTCTTCTCATCTGTATTTGTGTTGACACCAGGAGTCCAGATCATGCCTGTTATCAGCATGCCTCTATTAAAGAAAATGCTAATACAATTAACAATAGAAAGAAAAAAAAAAAGAGTTAGTAGAAGTTTTGAAGGACAAGGAAAATAGCATTAGAGTCACACACTACCAACCTTCTGTTTTGGACCTTTTGCTTTTATAATTTTGGCTGCTAGCTTGAGACCCGTTGCTTTCTCTTCACATTTGTGCACTTGCCCAAATCGCCCTCTAGAGAAAAGGAGGAGGAAAAAAAAATCATCCACTGGTATTGGTGTCAGCTCTGAATGTAAACTGCAACATAAACAACTTAAATTATCCTCTCCCTTCTGGATTCCATTTCCATTGCTCTATTGTTGCTATTTTGTTGTGCAGATTATACTTACTACTACTTATTTAGGCACACCAAAAGTCACACACTGTTCTATCCGGTATATCCCACTTATATGATTCACTATACTCACCTCATAACATGCAATGCCTAATGCCAGAGTAGTCAACATACTCTAAGGATAATGACTTGTGCCTCCCTCTGTCACATCATTCTCCTCCATGGGATGGTTGTGATTCCAGGAAGAATCAAAGACTTACCCAAGAGCACATTGCCATCAAAAATTACAATATCCCTCTACCCTAAACAATGTCAGCATGAGAGATCAAGGAATTACATGGGCTGTCAGATTAGCCTGCTAATCTATCTGAAAATGCATGTGTTTTCAGGGATGAGACTCAGAGAAAGAAGACTACAACATGTCTCTGCATCCTGCTGGCAGTAATGTGAGGTAAAGTATTACAGCATCTTAGGAGCCCTGTCATAAACCCTGACCTAGAACAATCACAAACACAGGCAAAGTCTGCTGGTGCCAAAAAGTTAGCCAAAATTCACTCACACTAAAATCAGCCTCCTATTTTCATCCCTTGTGGGGGAGCCCAGCTGGCTCTGGGCTCTCTGAAAGCTGAGATATTGAAGATGGAACTTTACACCTGGCAGAGGGT
>JAYRBT010000082.1:68630683-68683250 GCA_036023395.1 Myiotriccus ornatus
ATGAGTTGTTATGTTTATGCTAAACCAATGGTGCGTGTACATGTGTACACCCAGAAGTGTATAAGTAGAAGCACTGTGGCAATAAAGGAGGCTGGTATCCCTGAACACCATGTCGTCTTGCCGCCTCTACCGATGACAATCCCTCTATAAAGACTTCCATGACTTTGGATCTAGTGGGGCATGTTGCCTCCATTCACCTCCCAGAATGCTTGGTTGTGAATTTATGCCTTGCTTTCCAAGTTGATTTAATTTGCCTGACTTACCCTCCCAGAATTTCATCTTCATTGACATTATAATAATTGTTGATCCCCACCCTTTTGGCTGAGACAATCCGGTGATCAAATGGTGCTGGTGGAGTAGGAATATCATCTACGAAAGAAAAAACAGACAGATAGGATATGAGTGGTCACATGCAGTGCTTGTCTGTCTCACATTTTATTCCCTCTTTTGCCCAGGTAAGTTCATTTAAGAACTGAATACACTTACTGAAACCTTTATAGATAGGTCTTTCTCTGTTATTTAAGGGGTTTATTTCAGAAGCTCCAGCTCAGAAAAAAAGGTGATTGTTTGGGAGCTATACTAAGACAAGGACCCCTTTATTAAGTTATCATATTCTGCACAACAGTAGGAAGAGGCAAAGACCTGTTCAAAGGCTGTATCAGTGTAGCTTTGTGCCTGCAAAGGGCCTCAGCCATTCAGCCTTATTTCTGATTTTTTAAAATATTTTTTTCCTCCTCAGATACTGTTAATAGGTGAGCATGTACTGTAAATCTCCAGTGGGGTAGGAAGAGAAACGGAACTCTTCTCCAGACCCAGCTAAGAAAGGCTATTTCCCAGCTTTTGCTGACCACAGAGAAGAATCCTCTTCTCTACTGATTGACACAACTTGTCTTGTTCTGAAGTGTGGTCATCACCTTTAAACATCACATTTAGAGCTTATGCACATGGGGAAGCTTCACCCTGGTAGACAGCATTTGGGATTTCCAGTATGGCTCCAGATCTGGTATGGTAGGACACATGGTAACTGACACATGGTGCTCTGAAGAATTTTTATCCTTAAAAAAGGATGACAGACAAAAGGTAAAGAGGGGCACAGAGAAGGCATGTGTTCCCAACCTCACACTGCAGCAGCTATGGAGTTTCAACAGGTCTCTGGTGTTATTGTCTGGACCTCCACATGCTGCACCTTTCTGCCATCCTGATGTCAAAATCCCTGCTGGAGACCAGCCCTCCATGCCTTATTTGGACTTTTTGCAGGGTGTTGTGACTTCAATTTCATACCCACGTTGTTTTTCATTTGATTGATATTCCCGAGAGTGACCTTTGGCTGACCAAGGTGACAAATACTTCTTTAACTGTTTGGGAGGGCTACAGCCCCAGTGTTTCCACATGAGCTCTTTGGTTTGGAATGCCAGCTCCTTTTTGTGTGAGGCTTGTTGAGCAATTTTAAAACCATCCATTACTCCAGTGGAAAGGATCAAAAACACAAACAAAAAACCCCATGACAGCATGTAGCTGGCAGGAACACTTTGGTCATTAATGTAGCAGTAGATTGTCCTTATTCACAGTGAATGTCCATTTTTCCTGGACACCAGCTGTGTACCTAGATTTTTTTTTTGACAGTGTTAATAACTTACATGATCAGGAAGTTAGTTCATGGTCAAGGAATTGTGAAAAGCTGGGGCTTCTGGAAGTTTGCCACCTACTTGGGATTCTGCAGAGTTTGAATTGCACGACCGTAAGTATGGGTCTTTGTGTGTTACCAAGACCCACAAAATGCCAAGAAAACCTCTACCCTAAGGCAGAATTTGACTCTAACAACACAAATTTCAAGGGCTCCAGAATGCAAGTGACAGAAGAAAATGTCTTTATAAAAGCTCAGCTCCAAACCGCTACCAAACTTTGGGCAAGGAAATGTTCTTTTAAAGAGGCCAGTCTGCTTTTTAAAACTATGTAAGTTTTTGCCTTCAAGATGTTCCCAGCAACAGACCCTCTATTTTTCTTTCCCTAAAAACCAGAGGGAATTTCTCTCTATTCAAGAATGACCTCCTATTATAGATCAAAGATGGTCCAACAGAGACACTCTAACCTTAGTGCCATCTCTCTGACAGAGCTCAGGACAGTTTATAAATTTTAAAGTTTTAGTACACTATGTCCTGTTTCCTGCTACAAAAACCTAGCACAAACATGTAAAAAATGTTTCCCTTCTGCACTTTCCCCCCACTCCCAAAGCAAAGAAATTCATTTTGCATCCTATGCATGCACATGCACACACAAATAGCTTCAAATCTTTCAGGCCCCCTCCTCATGTGCCACAATTTCACATACAGGGATAGGCACTGAAATTCTCAAGCTGGAAGTCTAATATTAGAAATCTCTGCCTCACCATGGTGAGCATGCTTCAGAGTTTGGTGCCTGAGCACCATTTATCTGGCTGTTCAACAGCATCACTCAGGCTTCCACACAAAAGTCTGCATTTCTTTACTTTATAGGCTGCAGTTGTTTTCACTTCAGATTACAATGGCACGAATATAAGCAAGCTGGTTTTTCAGGCTACATCCAGAGCACCGCAGATTCCCTGTTATCACAGTCTCAGCACTTCCACAGGTCAACCGATTTTGCCACGCATGATGTAATTTCTCCCTCCACTTTATACTTTAGAGTCTTAGCTCTTTTGTTAAAAGAAGAAGGAGAGAGGATAGTATTAGTGGGGTAGTTGTGGCAGAAGCAAAGCCTCTAAGATGGAAGCAAGCAGAACTGTGTTATTTCTCATTAGCTTAGGATGTGGTCCATGAACAACTGTTTCCCATCAGAGCTACCATGCACATCATTTTCCCCTACCAATTACAACCATGAAATAATTCTCTTCTACAGATATCTCTCTCTGTTCATCACTGTAATACCCATGGAATCAAATGTTTTGCCTTTAAGATACTTCCTTTAAGAGATTTTTATAGTTTTAAACATGTCATCAGTGCTTTCTGCAACTATCCTGCTCTTTTTGTTATCATCTTTGATTAGACCTTCATCATTCACTCGATGCTTACTGCTACCGCTATGCTCAAATTGGCAGGTCTGCTCAGTATTGAACTATAATTTCCTGTACCTTTTTCGCAGCTTTTACACCTGCAAGGACAAAACATGGCATTAGTGCAGGATACACTTAAAGCAGAGCAAATTTAGAAACACAGGTGAAAAATGCCTACACATACATTGCATTCAAATAACATTACCTTATTTTGTTTCATGGCGTAATATAAACTGGTTTAATATTCACTTTGAGAAATAAAAATGGCCCCTAAATTAATCATGCTAGCAAAATATTTCTCAATTACTGAAATCCTCACCTGAGTTCTTCTAAACTTACTCAACGTTTGGCTATCAATCTCACCTTTAAAACAAAGGGAGAGTATTGGAAATGTACTATGTTCATATAGGTTCCTGAGACCTTAAACCTGTTTATCCCTGAAGGGCTACATATCAACACAGCAAAGAAAGAATTACATTAAACAAATTTATCAGTTTAATTGTCTGGGCCAAGTTTGACATTTTTATGTTATCCCTTAAGCTACTACATTTTGCAGTAAGTTAATTCCCAGTTGGCAATGGCCTAATTCCCAATGGTCCAATCTAACCTTATTTTGCTCATATGTTATAAGACACTGCAGTACATAAACATAAAAATGGAAGCATTCTCCTCAGAGATAAAGAATGGTATAACAGAATAGCGATGTTCCTAATATCTTCCAAGCAAACAACCAAAGCACACTGCTAATACCGTGTATGGTAGATTGTTTGACTGTCTGGTTTAAGAGTATAATTTCACTCAGATCAGAGAGATAAACATACTTTTCATTTCTGCATTGGGCTAAATTTTCAACACTATTTATATTAACCGGTCACTTTGACTTGAAACTTGAACGACACATTTTTCTACAGCATGGATCTCTTAAGAATGTGCAGCATGAGCTTCACATCTTACCTTCCCTCTGGTGCCTCTTGATCATCGCTTTGTTCTGCGTCATCTTCCTTTTGGGAAGGAGCTGATGGTTCGTCAACATTTTTTTCACTCTTATCAGCATTTCCCTCCTCTTCATTCTTCCTCTCCTCTTGTTCTTCATCTCCAGGCACCTGATGTTCTTCCTTCGTCTCCTCATCTGCTGGGGACTCATTCTCTATCTCCTGCACAGTTAGCATTTGACAAGCATCATCAACAGCATTTTCTTCCTGCTCCTTTGCTGGAGCCAATGATTCCTGAACAGAGTTTCTCCTATATTCTCCTACATTCTGTTCTTCCTGAACAGAATTTCTCCTATATTCTCCTATATTCTGTTCTTCCTGAACAGAGTCTCTCCTATATTCATAATAACTTTCAAAAGCCAAACTTTCTTCTTTCTCCTCTGATCCTTCAGTATGAAATTTGGGAGGATCCACTTCAAGCAGAACAGAACTTTCCCTCTTGGCATTTTCCTCATTGAGCTTATCAACTTCTTCTTCTTGAGAGCAGGACTGGCTCTTCTGGATGGCCCCCTCTGTAAGTGAAGAGATTACAAAGGAATCTATCAGTGGTTTTCTGAGAGTCAATAACAATATTAAAGTAGGGCTGCACACTTAGCATAAATTTAGTTGCATTTTGAACTAGGCATTTGCTTTTCTCTTTCGCTGTCAAGGTCAGTGCAAGTGTCTCCTAAGCAAGAGCAGACTACTTATTCAAAACAGAGATGTCATGGGTCACAAATGCTTCTTTTGACACAGCACTAGAAAATGTTTTTTTCACTCAAAATTATTGTCAGACAAGTCAAGGTTAATAAACTCCTCAGGCAAAGCACTTTGTTGAGCTCGAGTTTGAGACCCTGCACAGGCATGTGAAAAGTAGATTGATGTTTCTTCAACAATTTTCACTCATGCTGTTGAGCACACATGTAACCCAAACAACTTCACTGGAGCTGTTCAGGAACATAATGGCTATTTTTGTGCTATTTCTTAGGAACCAGAGAAAAAATAGTTCAACCTGTTGAATCTGGTGGCTTCTTTTCTTTTGTTTCTGTTTCATTCAAATGTAACTTTTCTTTGATGACCTGTGGAAAAGGCAATTGACATATTAGTCAATGTATACAGTTTACATGTCCTACTGGTCCTCATGAAATTGCAACCTGATTTTTTTTGGTCAAATACAAATACTCTATGTTGTAACTCACACATTTCTTATAAATGATGGTCCTTACTATAATGACTACCAGGCCAATTGAATTGGTAACAGGGTAAAGCAAGGGAAATTATCTCAGTTGTAATCAGCATCAGTGTTGGCATAAAAACAGCCCAGAAAAGATCAGGACTGAACCTCAGAGACTAAAAGAAAGAAACACCCAGAAATGAGCTGTTTCTCTGCACTAGCTTTTGCTGTTAAAAACTAGGTTAAATCAAAGCTCAGAATACTTAATATTCTAGCAAAATGTTCAGTAACAGTCTTAACGACAGATATCAAAAAGTTTCTTGCTGTTAATCAACATCTGGTAATGGCTTTTTTAATGATGCAACCATTTATTACGGGCTGACTGAGACAGTAACCAGGAATTGGAACGCATAAGACATAACTTCAGCTTTGTAGCCTTCTCTTACCTACATTTTACAATGTTGCAGTGACATCTAGAGGCGATTCATACCAATCCAGGTCCTCCTAAAACCTCTGCTCTTACAGTTACCTTTGTGGATATTTACTCCTATTCCTGTTGTGGATATTTACTCATATTCTTACTCTGTGTGCTGTTTCTTCACTTGCCACTCCTAGACTTGTTAGTAGGATGGTGACCACGGGACACCACGGTCTCTGCTGTTGCTCAGTGCTCCTTTTTCACCTGCCTTCTTCTCCTCATGGTACTATGAAACTGGCACTAACATTATTATTAATAGATCCACAAGGTGTGAAAAATGGAGACACCTCCAAATATTTTCGAGAGGAACTGCCAGCTACAGCAGTGTCATGCATATCCCAACAAAATATACAGGGTCAGGCACTTAATTTCAAGTGTCTTAATCATATGATTGGTCCCACAGCTTATTCATATTGTACTCTGGGCATGAACCAGTTCTATTACTAAACATTTGTTCTGGTAAGACCTCTGCACTTTTTGTGCTTTATTTTTTTTTAGTTTAACATCAGCAGACTATATAGAAAATAGGCATGAAATCAAAGCAATGTGTATCCACTATAAACAAAGTTCAAGGGAAAGGAAATTCCATGAGAAGCAAAAAAGAGTTGAGAAAAACTGGATGTAACTGCATGGAAGGATTTCAACAAAACTTTTTCAGAAAATCTTGATCTGCAAGGTACAAGGAAACTGTAATATGAGCATAAGACCTGAGACTGACAATTATTTGGGATGCAGTTGGTCCCAGGATGTTGCAGGCCACAAAATGAAAAAGGCCTCAATACAACAAGGTAAGTATTCTTGAAATATAAATCAGAGCCTTGTTCCCACAGAACTTAAATTTAATTATTCCAGATGAATCACAGGGAATCAACCAAAGCTCATTCTGCTATTTTAATGGTGAAAGGCAATTAAAAAAAAAAAAAAAAAAAAAAAAGGGGAAAAAACTCAGATTTATTTATCCTGAAATGTGACTGCAATTAGTAATGCGCTCAGATTCCTGTAAGTATGTCAGCCTCACCGCACCACTGAGGACATCAGCTCTGATCAAACACAGCTGAGCAAATAACCAGAGAAATGGCCTCCAAACCCTTTGATGCATAGGGCCAGATTTCACTTCTGCAGACACACAGCGCTTCCTACTAAATATTGCTGTAGTTTGCAGGTGTGAAATACAGAAGCCAGCTTTTGAAAACCCGTCTAGTAGAGGAACACTGGATGGTGCTGAATACCTGAGACTGCCAGGGCATTACATAAAATACTACTATGTTTATTCAAGCACCATTTCTGATCTCTTACATTTTAACAGCAGATGAGGAATTCAAAATAATTTAAATGAGGGGGGAAGAATACAAATGAAACATTTACTGGTATTCTTCAGAATCAATGTGCAATAAATACAGGGGCAATAGTGCACTAGAATAAGAAATACAAATATAAGGACTAGGTATCTGTAGACACATGAATAACCTATACATGAACATCCAAATTTTCCACATGTTTTGCTGTTTGCAGTAACATGTGACTTCAACTTGTCAAATCTTGACCTGGCAATAAAACCAAGAAATTTTGCTCATTATTTCTTCCCTGTGAAGGGTGGGGGTTCCCAGGTTCTCTGGGCCTGACAGAAGTCAATGTATCCTTCCCATCCCAGCCACAGGAGGTACAAAGACCTCCCTGTAGTTCTCCTTGTCGTTTTTCAGGGACACGCGTGAAGTCCGACCCCAGGCAGGTGCTCTGAGAGTCCATCGGTCCCAAAAGTCATGACACTCTTCTGAAAATCTCATCTGAAAGGTGATGTGGTTTATTAATTGCATCTACCCCATCTGAGTACACTTCATACCACTCCTCTTCCCTCAGCCTTTTAGCAGTGCTTTCTTAAGAGTCTTCTTAACTTTATCCCTAATAATTTTTTATTTATTGATGTATTATTCTTCTTGAACTTTGGTGACATGTGACTATTTCCAGTCTGTATTTTCTAAAATTAAAGGAATCAATATTCCTTAGTGGAAATTATGCCTTCATATTATTTTTTCCCCTTTCTTAATGACTTGAATATGCCCAACTGGGTTAATAGCACTGCAGTAATTTTTCCTATTCACACAAGCCAAAAGCTTTCAATGAATTTTTCATCTTCATTTCACAAAAGGTTAAATATAAAAGTGACCCTGTAATGTCATTGTGAGCCTGTAATGTATACCAAAGCAAAAAGGTGTCTGTATCTACACAATTTGTTACTGCGTCTTCAAAAATACATTTCCTAGACTTAAACATAGTCTTTCATACAAAGTATTGCTAGACTCTGAGTAATAGATACAGAATAAAAACCCAGGTGATGATACAGAGTAATGTGAGATAGCCCAGAGGCTGAAACTTCAGTGTAGACTAATGGAAAAAAATCCCTTTTGGAAATTTTGTAAATTGACTTTAGAAACCTGCAGAAATTAAGCCATAAGCAATTATATACACAAATATAATATATTCTAACAGAAATTTCAAATGCAGCAAGAAATTAATGTCTTTTATAGACATCTGACTCCTTTTTAATGAGCTCTACATAGTTAAATTCCTTCTTTATACTGTAGCAGTCCTACCCTTGGAATGTTTTTTTAGCTAACTTTCAAATTTTTTTATTCACCTAATAAAACTCTTCGATTCTTTTTTTCCTACTGCACAAATTTTTGTAATGAATGGCCTCATGAAGCAGCCTCAACCATTTAGTTAGAGGTCCTTTATCACCCTATCCTTTATCACCCTATCGCACTATGGGACCATGGGTTGTTTAGCCTGGAGAAGAGAAATGGGAGACCCTATCACTCTACAACTACCTGAAAGGAGGTTGTAGCCAGGTGGGGGTCAGTCTCTTCTCCCAGGCAACGAGCAGTAGGACAAGAGGGCACAAGAGTCTTAAGTTGCACCAGGGGAGGTTTAGGTTAGACATTACGAAGAAGTTCTTTACAAAGAGGGTGACTGGGCATTGGAATGGGCTGTCCAGGGAGCTGGTGGAGTCACTGTCCCTGGAGGCGTTTAGGAAGAGACTGGATGTCGCACTTAGTGCCATGGTCTAGTTGACAGCGTGGTGTTTGGTCACAGGTTGGACTTGATGATCTCAGAGGTCTTTTCCAACCTAGTTAATTCTGTGAGTTCATTTTATATCAAGACATTATTCTCAACTTCCACCTGCCACAAGCCTTTGCATATGCCTAAACCACATTTTAACTCAGTGTCACTTTCTCATATTCTTGATAGTTTGAAGAACTGTATTATGGCAAGATACGCTGGTTTCGTATAAGGTCTAATCACCATTCATTTATCAAAATAATTAAGTTCCTTGAGATTTGTAATTAATGAATTTCCGCAACAGCCAGCAGTCAGCTATGGGCTTTGCCACCTGAGCACTGTACTGTGAATGTTCCCAGTATCTCCTCATCTGTACACAGGAGAATGCATCACATACCACAGAGACCTTGGGGCCACCACATACACGGTGATGCCTCCTGCGCTATGCATCAGATCTGGAATTCATCCCCTCCTGCCCTTTTGTGTTCCCCTTCAATACACATCCCTTTTTCCCCCAGCAATGTAAAATATTCAATGAAAGTATTTCTGATACAAACTTATAAATGCTACAAAATGTACACATGGGAATTCTGGTTTTACTGGCAGGCAGTACATAGGTTTCCATGACATTATTTTTTGCTACACTATAACAACTCCTGGCACCTTCAGGCAAAGGTTTTGACTCTTCCAGGATTTTTAAAGAGCTCCTTGAAGCAGATAAATAAATCATTCTTATGTAAAAACCAAACTCAAACCACAAATACACTCTAATCACACACAAAAAGCTCTGAACCATAAGAATCATGATTCCCCCAATAGGAAATACAAGAGAATTTCTGTATGACCTGCTGCCTTGAAAATACAATGGTAATGAGATAACAACCTCTGCTTGTGAAAAATCCCTCAGAACAACACCATCCTAGGGGAGAAGCTGAAGATCAGTGAAACCAAAGCCTTGTTCATTCCCCACTTCAGTTTGACGACTTCCCACCTGCTGTGCTGGAGAAGCACTGTCCTGTTTCAAACGGATGCTTCCTCCTACCAGGCCATTCTTTTCAAAATAGGGGATCTTACACTGAAGAGTAGAAAAGGCTTTCATGAAACCAGGCTCCTGACGGAGCCCATGGCCTCAGTGAAGATGCAATATATTGCACTAACTGTTACAGATTCTAAACATCTTTACTTTTGCCTTGAGGTCTAGTCACTGTCATTTAACATAGTCAGTATCAAGCACAAGAAGAGCTTTGGAGGGAGATTTTTTAACTCCAATTGAAATTGATTGGTATAATTTTAATGTCTCTGGAATACACAAAGGCCCATAATAACCACCAACAAATCTTAGGCTACCAATACACCCACTAAGAGCAGAGCATTCAGCATTACCTGGCTTTGACACATGTCCTATCACTGCAATTGGGAATTCAAATCAACAGGTTAATATCATGTCTGGATTTCTCATCTGAACAAATCAGAGGCAATGTCAGGCAAGCACAACGACTGAAGAATTCAGCTGCTTGTCTTTCCAACACACTGGACAGCCTCATATCTCTTCCTTCTCTATACTGCTCAATGTCCTTACATGTGTGATGACTGACAGGGAGCACATGTGCCTCATATGCACACATGCCATAATCCCAAAATTTTCCAGGTCCTGTTCTTCACCTTTTCTCCATTACTATGAAATGGGTCATCCTCCTAAGTCATTATTGTCACACTCTAAGAAAGGAGCAAAAAAATCCATCTTGAAAGCCAGATCACTGGCAGATCTTTTTAACTGTGGGCATAAACCACCCATTTGTCAAACTATTCCAGAAATTTATTTTTTTTTTTTGCTATAATATCAGTTAAGTATTCCCACTGTAAAGAGGATGTTTCTCAGCTTTACTAACTTAGCTGAACTAAGCTTGCAATGACATGAATGGCAAATATTTTCAGACTTTTTGAACTGCCCTTCCTAAGCTGTTTTGGAGAAATCACAGGTGGCAGATTTCCATCCAAAGCATTATGAACTTCAGAAATCATGCCCTAGAGCTTTGATGACTCACTTATAATTGTACTCCAGAAATGCAGGTCTCCTATTAATGCACTTCATTTAACAGGAAGGGGATTTAGGTGGAGGGGAAAGACCTGGGATTTTTTTATTTCCCCTTTATAGACAGATCTTCTCCTTCATTCTGATAAATGAATGGTGATAAGACCTTACACAAAACCAGGATATCTTGCCATAATACAATTCTGCAAACTATGGTGTCTCACCATGCAGAACCCAGCAAATGGAATGTGGTGGGGCTCCCTCTAGGCTCTGTTGGGCTGCTGCCCAGCCACCCATCACCACTCCTCCTCACTGCTGAACATGTATGCAAAACCCAGGGTGCTGCTAGGATGGCACAAAATTAGTTGTGTTTCAGAGCAGCCACTCTTGTCATTAAAAGTCAGTGTGGTGGAGACCCCACATTCAATTGCAACCCCGTTCTCCTACCAGAGGAAGCTATTTCTGATTGGGGCTGAGAGGAGTCATCACCAGAAAACTGACTAGATGGCTAGGACATCTGATGACAAAAGGTGAATCTTAGATGACTGCAGTGGACAAATACTTATTCCCTGAGCAAATCCTTCCTACCTCTGTCTTACCTCTTCAAGGAACTTTCTGCTTTTACAGTACTACTCTCTGATGACCTGTCTTACGTTGCTTTCCTGCACTTACCAGCTATCTCTTGATCTTCATCGTGAAGTCTCCCAAGTTTTGTAAAGGAGTTGTATTGAATTTCTAAAATGGTCACTCTAACACATAGGCATCAATGTCATGCCCATAAGCCATGTGATGTGGCATGCAGGTATTTAGAAATCAGCTGTACCTGCTTTGATTTCACACATTTCTCAGATTTGTAGAGAGGGCAAAACCACAACAACAGTGCCCAAGGCATGATCCCATTCATGGGATATTGTACAGCACACAGCAAGTTCTGAAGACAAATGAAAACAAAATTAATCAGTATTCTGAATTGGAAGGGCATGAAAAAACTCTTAGGGTTGTCAGTAAGGGAGAGAATGGGGCAAGACTAGATGAAAACATTGTCATGAGAAAACATACCAGTTTTATAGACATTCAGAGGAATTATAAATCTAATGTATTATAGATCACTCAAAACCAGAAATACTTCTACCAAGAACATATTTAGGTAAAAGCATCAGTCCTGAGGGGAAGAAAAGCATTCTGGAGTATAATGGCACCTGATGGTGCTGACCAGCTGCATTGCCCAACCAGAAGACAACCCATCTGCTGAGATTCTGCAGAAAGCCTCTATCCCCAAAACCACTGAGTACAGCAGAAACTCTTGCAAACAGATGTAAAAAAAAAAAAAAGAAAAAAAATTTAAAAAAAGAAACCATTCCTGCCTATTTGGCAGGAAGATGAAAAATACACAGAACATGGCCAATCTGGGGAGAATTTAAATAATGCATAAGGGGCCTGTTAGTATTTGTAGGCAAAATGAAGGAATCAGAAGAACAGTTATAGACTAAGGCTGAATGGATCTTAAAACACATGTGGCAAACAGCAGTTTCATTGTGGGCTCCTACTAAAGCAGCCTATAAGCTGCAATTGAAGTGGAGGGACAGGAGGGTTCAAGCAGAAAACACATCTCCCACTGGTGGAGTGTCTTTAGTGTGGGAAACAGCCCCAAGCTGCTAATAGTTGTTAGTTCTACAGCAAAGCCAGTAGAAATGTCAGGAAACCAAAGTTAAAGACACCTGCAGGCAACTGCAGGAAGTTCAACACTGCTTTATGATGGCAACAAAATGGACTTTCTGACTCTCCAGGTGAGTATTTGCCATTTAATAGTATAGAATCTCTGAACTGTTTAATTTGTAGGAAATAAATGGAGTATTATTTTACCCTCTTTCTTTATAAGTGGAAGAAATAGGACTGAAAATGGAGTTAAAGAGTCATTTTTAAACAGGATTATCACAGACTACTTAAAAAGGTGAATTTGAGGAAAACCTCAAGACTTTTAAAGACCCATACTGCAGAACTGCTGATTTCCCTGGGTGGTAATAGCAACAAAATGACTTAAAACGACAAGTAATACACGCTACTACTCTCAGCCATGTGGTGATAGGGTCATGCTACACTCAGTGGAAAATGGCTGGGAAACATTTGGCAGCATCGACAAAGCATGAAGTGTCTCCAGGCTACACAATATTATAACTTCAACCCAAACCAGAAATAAACTAAACTCCTGTATGAGGCAGTGGAGGTAATTCAGGATGGCAGTAAAAGGCAGGAAAGCAGAAATTCATTTCAGAAGAGAGCAAACCCTATATTTTGGAAGAACACAAAATGTGCCTGTGGAGCTTGTGATGAGGAAACTGTTTCAGCTGCTGCTGAAACCAGAAAAGAGATTACACATCCCAACTGCTTATCATCCGTTCTTTACTTCTCATTCCCTCTCTTCCCTCCCCATTGTTGTGCCCCTTCCAAAGCTCTCTACTTAATCTGGTTCTGTAAAAAGAGAGAGTTAGGAAAAACTAGAAAACAATACTACATCAAGCAAGGTGCAGTGCCTCTCCAGAGAAGGAAGAATGGAAAGGCAGGTGATTAGGCAGTATGTAAACACAATTCACTGCTTTATCCAGTTGTACCCATGGCCAGCTATTGCACCACCTACTAGTAATTCATTCATAAGAATGATTGGATTGTTTTGCAGAGCCAGGCTGGGGAAAAATAAATGTTTGTCAGACAGCTCAGCTATTAGGACTAAGAGATGGCATTTGGTCAGAGTGGGGCGGGGTGGATGACAAATACGCACATCATCCAAAACATCTGACGATCTCCCGCAGTGCATAGAAGTGGGTACTGTCCTTCTGAATTAACTGTAGTGAATGGATTGCCTTGTTCATGGCTGTACAGAAACAGAATTCTGTGAATGTCTAAAGTGATTGAAGAGTTGCTCATGCTGCCATACGAAGTCCACCTAGGATACAAGACATATTGTTCTTACTGCATGGAAGCTTGCACTTCTCCAGGGTCACCATTATTCTCAATTGTCACCAGGTGGGGCTTAGCCAGGTGTGGGGACTGTGAGAAACAAAGATTGATATCTGCACAATCAGGTAAATTGCTATGTCATCAGGCATCAGTGGTACATTTCAGGTGTAAAACTCTGAAGAAATGAGACCCCCTATTTCTCTACTCTTTAGCTTTTCTTTCTACTTTAATCACAACTATATAAAACATCATTTGTAAATCCAGTTTGAGTCAAGAAGAGGCACCAGCAACCAGCTTCACAGTGTCTCACGGACCAGTCTTTTTTGACTAACTTGATCAGGGATGCTGTTCCTATCCCCTCACCCAGAGGACAGTCTGTTTGCCCTGAATGCTGGCACACACTGTCTCCTAGTAGGAGGTGACAACCAAGCTCAGCAATCTCTGCTGAAGGATACCATACCATGGTTCCGTTACTCTTAATGCAGGGATGACTTCAGGTCTGTTTTTACTTAAACCCAAGATGACTAAGTGTTTACTAAAGCCAGCTGTTCTTCACGGGATAGCTTGATAATTTTATGATGGCCCTATTCTAATAAATCAGACACACAGAGGAGGTAATGACAAGCAAACACATGTATGCTATCTCATAAAAACAAACAAAATATAAACAATGTAACAATATCACCAGGATGCTTCCAGACGTGCCTCACTTCCTAAGCACGGTAGACAAGTTCCTACCAAGTCCACTCAGCATCACTGAGAGTCTGCCTAAATAAAATGAATCAGTGAGGGGATTACAAATGTAGTTGCTGCTGGAAAAAGACAGTGACTCCCCTTGCTCTGTCCTATTTGGGTCCTCGTCAGTAGGCTACCTCTGTTTCTGTCACGTTCAAGCCCCCTTGCCTCTGCTTCCGTGCCTTTTATAGCTCTGAACTCTCCATTGGGCACCTGAACCTCTGCCATCCTGGCTCCCCTCTGGTCTGCCAGAAGCACAACCTCCTCCTTTGATGGGCTTCTTCCACTATACCCATTGACTCCCACAAACTCACCAGTAAAGCCTGCAAGATCCCCTCCTTTCCCCTAACCCTGTATTTCTAGTACAGAGAGCCTCACATCTACTCTAGTCTCCAGGAGTTGCCAGTTCATTAACATGCCAGGCCTGTTTCAGTTTACATTTATAAGTAGTTTAGATGAATATGTAATTTCACCAAGATATATAGAGCTCTACCACAAACTGCATTGATGGCAGCACTACAGAGATGACCTGTGGGTCTTATTCTGATGAGGCTTTTAAAGCAGATATTTTCATTGATGCTTTGAAAAGTAAAAGTCCTAAACTCAGATGCTCAAAATAAGTAATCTTTTCTAATCACAGTAATGGTACAAAACAAGAAACTTCTCTTTTTTTGAAACTTCTTTGTTGAAACCAGTCCAGCCTGATATTCAAGAAGGGCCTGTAATGAACCATTTTGTTGTCAGTCTTCTTGGGCAAGGAAGCAATTTTTCCCTTCAGGTAATCATATACTGGAAACAAGGATGCACATTTTATATCCTTACATAGTGGCAGGTCATCCAATTCAGTTGATAGAGCTTTATAAGATGCTTCTATGCTTCTACTAAGCACTGACTGCTATTTTTATAATTTCCTTTGATGTCTCAGATGCTTCTTTGCTTTTAGAAAAACAAACTCAAGAACCATTCTTTAAATCAACCAATGTGACCTGAACGTGACTTTTTTGAGAGAAAAATAAAGTTAGGCAAAACAGAACAAAATCTGAAAGGCAATCTTTTTGGTTCACTATAGGTTAATTAAATACTGGCATACTTTCACAAGAAATTCCTTAATTTTCTTTACCAAAAAAAGAATACTCAAACTACCTTACAAAAGCTTATTATAGTCAATGGAGCCTTTCAAGAGATTTTGGTGTAAAGAACATGATGAAACCCCCATTATGGTGACACAGGCATTTTTTACCCAGAGAAGTTTACACAAGCTGCAGCTCCAGTTACCGTAACCCTACCTCAGATCCCAGTTTAGAAGTCCCCTAGTCCTCACCAGTGTCAGCAGAAATACCAGATTGGAACAGCACACTTCAGATGTTCTTTGAAATAGAGGACAAACATATGTACATGCCCTGACCCAAGGAGGATTTTTACCAGTTTCACTAATCTCTAGATCCCGGTACACATAACATGACTGCTGCAACTTGATTCCCCCAGATAATTATAAATCCAGAGAAGATCATAGTAAAATGCATGGCCAGGACCCAAGACTCCTGAAGTCTGTGTCAATCTTTTCACCTGTGTCAGTGACCTCTAGTTAGGTTTTACAGCTGCAAAGAAATAATTAGAAAAAAATGAAGGTCTGTATAAATAAGTAAATTTTCTATCTTTTCCACTGAAACTTGCTCAGTTTGTTCTTATACTTTTCTCTTTTAGAGCATATTGGTTGTTGTCTCTTAAATGCCAACAATATGAAAAAGCTGAATATATAGCAGAACATATCTGTAGCTTGCAATATTTCCTGACAAGATGGAACAGAAACCTGGGCTCACCTTTTCATTTTTCTTCTTGAGCAGGTCACCAGCTGTTGTCTCCGAGAAAATGTGCATCCTAAAGGGATTTCCAGCTCCTTTTCTATAATCACCTACCCTGCAAACTTTACGTTTTTGAACATGGTGTTTTACACTTGAATTATGAATTATTAATGTTTTCACCTTCTCAATCAGAGGCCCTACAAGTTTCTGTAGTCCAGAAACACTTTGTTCAAGTCCATCTAGTCTTTTAACCTGCTGCTCTGCATTCTTGTTTATATCACAAAGAGATTTTTTCATTTTAAGGCAAAGTCTCTTCATTTCATTACTTCTCAGTTTTTTGTTTCTTTCCATCCTTGATCCAGGTTCAGATGTTTCCGCCTTTACCATCTCAATGTCTTTTTCAATGCAACATATTTCTTGGGAAACACTGTTAAGCTTCTTAAGGACATTCTCTTGCAGAGTCAACAGCTTATCAATTTTCTGTTCAAGGGAGGCAAACTTCATATCCATGATGCTGAAACTTTCAGATGTGCTGACATCACTGCTTTCAACTTGAAGAATTTGAAGAGGTTCCATTCCAGTATCAGGCCCTTGGTTTTGCAAAGTGTTTGGATCAAATATTTTGGCCAAGTTGTTGACCATAGACGTAGAAGAGCTCTGCCTGCTGGATGTGGTCATTTTGCTGGTTTGGGTATGGGAAGGAAATGCTCTGATGATCAGCTGCTTGAGGACAATATCAGTTGCAAAGGCTTCCCATCCAGGCTGCTCAGATATACAGCCAAGTTTGGCAACTCCAGCTCAACTAATTTATAAACTACTCTCATATATTTCACTAAAACAGAGGAATGAGAAACCCAAATTATTTAGGAAGAAAGTCTTTCCTCCATTCTTTTTTTTACATATATATATATCTATCTGTCTCCAAATGATGTGACTATAGAGATGCATATCCTAAATGGACTCGGTTCAGTGACTCTAGTCCTAGCAGGGACTGAACTATTTGCACTCGAATGGCATTTGACAGCAAAAAGGCTACACGATACGTGAGAAGTCTTTAAGGGTAGAAACACTTTGGCAGTGGTGTTGCTTTTCAGAAGTCTAGCATGTAATGTGATCCCTGCGCTGAAGTGAATAAGGGTCCTTACAGGGAACTTAAATGTGGCTGCTTGAAATTGCTATGTTTTAAGGCAAACTTTTCAGATGACAACTTCTATTCTTTGAAAAGCCTGATATGCCAGGCAGGAAGTCAATAGAGTGGTTAAAAAACAAATACAAGAAAGAAAGTAAAATAAGAAGAAGATACTGGAATGCAAATATTTGGAAAAAAAAAAAATCAGAGCCTTTTAATCTATCCTATGTCTCAGCTACCACATAGCTAGCTATACACCAGCAACTAACTTCATAGCCAATATCTTCATTTACTTCTGTATTTATCAAGACTGTGATAATTTGCCACAAATGAAGAGGCTTTTATGTCTTACTATGATGTGGTCATACAATACCAAAATAGAACATTTGATAGAGATTCAGCAATTTTCTTTGTTTGCCTGACAGTCAAGGTCTCAAAACCAGTGATTAGTATTCATAACTCAAACAGTTTATTTAAGTGTAGGTCTGAACTGCTGAACACCTCTCATCTTGGTTAGAGAAATAAAAACAGAATTAAAAAGAAAGAACAAAACCAGAACTTCTCAAGTCAACTATACTCCTCCAAGTGAGGAAAAAGCAAGTCAGTATAGATCAGCTTGATGGAGACAGGCTGCCTCTGAAATACAAAGAAAAGGCTAACTTGGACAAATGACAGTCACAGATTGACCACACATAGGTCAGTCTGCACTTGTGCCATACCTCTTACAGAAATAAACACATAAAGTCAGCCAGCTGGTTGAAAAACATCCAGACTGCTGCTCTATTCAAAGGATCAAGAGCTTCTTTTGTGATCCCCGTCAACTATTTCTTTTGCCAGCCTCAATTTCTCCATCTTTTAAAGGGGGAGCATGAGAAATAATTAGGTAAGGCACATAGTGAGCTTTGAATATCTAACACACTAAATAGCCTTTCATAATTGCATGGTCTTCTCTTAATTTTAGGTGCCAAACATGTCTTTTAGAAACAATCACAGCTGAGGTTTTCAAAAGCTTCCAAAGGCATTCTCTCACAATCATTTATGATTCAACATGTAGTCAGCGTTGACAAGGATAAACTAAATCAGGAGCTTGTTCTCTGGTTACTGCAGCTTAATAAAGGAAAAAAGTTCATAAGTACATTTGTCACCTTCTGAGATCAGCATGTTACCGCAAATGAAAGGTGAACTGTGTTCATGCATGACCCAAAAACGTGAATTGAAATCTCTTCTTTACATAACAGACATTACCAAGAGGTGACGATCATTTGTTATTGTGCACAGCATATTCACTGAGCAGACTGAGGTTCAATTATTTTAAAATAGGAAATGGGATACAAAGCAAACAAACAAAAAGACAAGGAGTTTAGGGATCCCTATTTCATGGAAAGAATAATATACAAGACAGCATTTAAAAAAAGACAAGCAATACCAAAGCAAAGAATAGCACATCAGTTCCAGCGGAGTAGTTATGCTTGATCCACTTTGGCTTCTTCCGTTCATCTCTGTCAGAAAATGAACTAAATCCTCCTACTAGTTTTGTATCTGCAGAAGCCCCTGTTGGGCACAAACTTCCAGAAGAGGTGTTCTCACACCTGTAAAATCGACAGGTTTGAAGAGCCATTTAGATTGGATGAAACATCCCTGCAAGAGTTCATGGTAAACTTCCCCCTGTCCTCTGCTCCCTATACACAAAAAAAAAAAAAAAAAGGTGAAAGGTTTATTAGACCTTGCCACCCATTCAGCTAGGACTCCTGCTGGGGGATTTCATAGGCAAGACCTGTCAGTCACAAAGATTCTCTCCAAAAGAAACATTTTCTGAAAGCAAAAACTTATTAAAAGAAAAAAGAAAAGCACATACAGATAGCAATGGTAAAATCATGTGTTATACTAGTGTGCAAAGCCACATATGTTAAACATTTAAATCTCTCCTAACAGTTGCCCAGGGAAATGTTACGTGAAATACCTCAAACCAGTACTATAAACACTAATAAAAATTTTAAGCTATGTGAGGTAAGATCCTATAATCAAGTTTCATTGGTAAAGTCCTATTGATTTAATATTATACCACGACATACAAAAATGCCAGACACTGAAAAAGTAGAAAGCACAGTATAAAAATGCTTCATTAAAAACTCATCACTACATGTTAGCAGTTCTGTCTGAACCTCAAGTGATGTGAAAGAGAACTGCTGCGTAGGGGCTAGAAATAGGAATAAAAAAAGAAAACTAACATCGGCTTGCTTTCTAGGTTTAGAAAGCTCTTGCCAGTAACTTCTTCACGGCTGGAATCTGTGATCCCTGCCTCTTGCTCTGTAAAGTGGAAATAACCTTACATATTCAGATACTTTTCAGGAGTTCAGTGAGAATTAATTGTTAAGGGAAAGTGTTCTGTAAAAAATAGTGTCATTTAAAGTATTTGAACATTTTTTAGTGTGGTGAATCATTACAGTTACTTTACTAAATTCAATAATATTATATGTAAATAATTTGATCCATTTATAATACCAAACACCTGAATGCACTTTTCCTAGTCACTAAAATAATCTCTTAGCAACTGTATCTGTCAATAAGACACAAAGCCGATATAACAGCTTTCTTATTTTCATCTTGCAAATTTTAATGATGACTTGTCACTGGATTTGCACAGCTCCAAAACTGCTAAAAAGTCTGTTGGAAGTTAATGGTGTGAGCTGCAGCAATGGCTACCTTTCATGAATTGAAAACAAAGAAACACAACCAACTAAAATACTTTAGAGAGAGGGCAATTTCACTAGCTTTAAAGATGACATGATTCCCCATATGCCAAACATTGCCTAATATTACGATTCAGAATATTGACACTAGGCCACTGCACCATGGCAGTGACAATGTCAGCCTAAGGGTTGACTCTAAAGCCTGGGAAATTTTCCACACAGGTGTGACAAACACCTGCTAATCAACAGATAAAATGTGTGGTGTTTGATAATCTGCCATATGGTTTTATTTCTTCTATAAAACTAAGGCTCCATTGATGATGAATTCTTTTGAGTGGTTTTTACATTAATAGAATTAACCCATAGTTCACTCTTATTTTAAGTTCATTTGGAAAAGGCTTTGAAGCATCATGTGCAATTTTCAAAGTGTAGTGGCATCTAAAATTTGGAAAAAATAGCAACGTAGTAGCAATGAATACATTGCTCCTACTGTGACTGTCATTTTTAACATGTCTGAAGACATGATACAATGAGACTGTAAGAGATGTGATAAAACTCCATCCTTCATAGAGACAAAGTTAAAGGGGCTAAAGGTGAAGATTAGACAGACTAGTGAAGTAAAGTTTTCTTTTTGATTTCTCTTGCGAACTCAAACTGCAGTCAGTGCTATTTTCTCTGCACAAATATGGAAAGATGGCTAGCATTAGGAAATTAGTACAGCAGGTCTGTTTGCTGCCCTAGCTCTGCTAGCTGTCTGCCTCTGAACAGTGATCCTCCAGTTCAGAGGTGCGCAGACCAAGATTTTAGCACATTCTAACCCTGACCCCGAGACTAATTCAGTTGGTTAGAGCCTGGTGCTAACACTAGGGTTGCCAGTTCAATCCCTCTATGAGCTGTTCATTTTCAGAGTTGGACTTGATGATCCTCGTGGGTCCCTTACAACTCAGAATATTCTGTGACCCAAAGCCTGTGAAGGGCAGAAGGACCCCAATGACACAGTATGTGGATGTCAGCCTCGCAGGTATTAGAGGAAAAAAAATTTTTAAAATTAACATAGCCCAAAAGATCAAAACAGTCTCTAATCAGTAAAAAGAGGTAATACTTTGGGGTGCTTAATTTCACATGACAACTTACCTGTTCAAAGAAAACCTGCTTTCTGCTTAAAAAAGCTGTTCACTAAGTTTTCACCAACTCTTGGACCTCCGATCATACTGGTGAACTATTAACTACCCTGCCTTATCTTATCTTGTTCTACATGTTAAATGAAGTTTTCCTTGCCCTCCCTGCCATTTTAGCCTGAGTCTTTTCTATTTAGTTCAGTTCAGTTCTTCCTTTTTCCCAATAATTACAGGTCCAGACAGAGCACCTTGTAAATTTATGGCTGCTGGCATCAAACACTACAAACAAGAGTACAAGTGGAAATGTTTGAGTCGTTGAGTCTTATTCCAAATTTTTTGGGCTGTAAGCCATGCACCAGGATATGCCACATTTTATGGAAGACTGCTATGACTGAAATTTATCTGGAGAACCACCGTCATCAATCCTGAGTTGTTCCAGACAAGGTACCTTCAAAACCTCTATGTACAGTTTAATATTTTACTGTTGTGGAGGCTTGAGGTGCTTTTTCCCCAGAAATAACATGCAGAAATAACCTGCCATGCATGAGATGGCAGCACATGTGTGATGCACACTCTACATTCCAGCCATTCCTAACTCATATGTGTAAACAGCAGAGGCTCTCCCAATATTTCTGTCCCTATGTCCTGGCAAGGGTTAGGTTTGCATCAGTTGTATATTAAAGGGAGTGGGGTGCAGGTATGAGAACAGTTAGCTCTGATTTACAAGTGATAATTTAGACCTGGCCAATGTGACCTCCTTCTTTGGAAGAACAGACTTTACAAAACAAACCTCTCTTGATCACTCAGAGGTGAATTATATGAAATTCTATGCAATCTAGGTTAGAGAGGGTAGGGCATGATGTGTTTCAAGTTATACCCATATTGAATCCTCCTGCACATTTATGACTAAAATCATGGAAAATTCAGCTGTTTTTATGCAGCAAAAAGATAATGTGGTGCAAATACATTTCTTGAACTTGTATAAAAGTTTGTCTCCTATGTTCTCAAAAACTTCCATTGCTGAACCTTCCATGACTTCTCTAAGCAACCTGTGGCAGTGCTAACAATTTTCTCTGTTAAGAGTTTTCCTAAAGCATTATCTAAAATTCCCTTGGTGCAACTGAAGTTGAATTCTTCTTGTCCCATCCACGGATGACTAGAATAATTTGTTCTCTTCTCTTTTCCAAATATCTGAATTTTATTATTGCAATTCCCTCTTGGTATTCTCTCAAGTATATAATTATATTGTGCATAAAAATATATTACCATTTCCTAGAAGTGATCAGTATTGAGAAAAACAGGAAAATTTTTGCCTTGAATATTTTTCTGGAGAAGTTGCCTTCCTAGATGACAAGGATTTGAAGATATTCAATGTGTTTGTGGACATATAATAAATTCCTTTGTGAAAATGGTACAAGTTAACATCTTACACTGTATCTCCCAGAAAAAGATGTAAGATTTGGCTTTCCTTTGAACATAAAGATCTCCTCTCTGATTTAAAAAAATATTGCTTAAA
Organism: Myiotriccus ornatus; assembly: GCA_036023395.1. Classification (NCBI taxonomy): domain Eukaryota; kingdom Metazoa; phylum Chordata; class Aves; order Passeriformes; family Tyrannidae; genus Myiotriccus; species Myiotriccus ornatus. Next base: position 68,653,369 of record JAYRBT010000082.1, read on the forward strand.
TACCTAAAATAAAATCTCAGTGCAGATAAAAGAAAAACATCAATTCGTAAACAAACAGCAGGAGTCTTTTCAGAAGCTCACAATAAAACTACTATCTACTGTTTTATATTTCAATGACTTAAGACCTTTTGTAAGATTATCCTTATCTACCATTCTCTTACTTTTCTGCTGACTATTCATTTATTTTTATTCTTTTCAGTGTCTAGTTCATGTCTTATATATCCCAGCCTATATATGTGGAACTTTCACATTCTTCTTCCTTCCTTAAGAATTCATTCTCTCCTGCAATCTTGACCACCCTTTTATCTTCAGCGTTTATCCTGTGGTTGATCTGTGTTCACTTAATGAAAACTCAGTCATAAACTAAGAAAGGTCAGGGAATATCTGCTAGCCTACAGTTATGAAGCTCTAGTTCAAATTAACCATTCTAATCCTCCATCTTTTACAAGTAAGGAAAACAAACAAACAAAACAAACAAACAACAAACCATTCTTTTTTCTGAAACTCCGATTAGGAGAGAAACAGATTTTGTTCTCTGATCTTCCAAGCAGATGCATATCTTGTGGCTGGACTCACCATAGCACGTAGTAGAGAAGTTCCAGTAGTATCTTTTATATCTGAATCACCAATTGTCTTTTTTGTATTTTTCCCTATTGTGATAGTGGTCATAAACTGTATATATCCCTCGCAAAGAAGTCTGTCTCTTTTAATAATTTGCAAATAAGGTGTTTTGAAGAAAACCATTATATCATGCACAGAATATTTCTGTGGAAGTCTCAGTAAGATTCATATCCCAGTAAGTCTCAAAGAAGAAACAACTTGAGACTGGGGAACAGGAAAGCCACTATTTAAAATATTCAAGGATTTCTTTGTGCTAGGCACAAAGCAGAGAACCCTGGTACACAGTAGTGCACGTGAGAGCCAAAGCAGGTCTGCTCTTTCTCTAGTACATAACAACAGCTCCCTGAGAAACAATATAAGCTTACAGCTGCTCAGCTCTGAAACAGATTAGAAAGCAAGCATGAAAGCTATGAACCAGATTCAGAAAGTCATGCTGTTTACTGAAAGTTCACAGATGTCCATGATGGCAGAACAGAGAAACCATTCTCTTCACCCTGCCCTCCTCCCTCCCACCCTTCCCAATCAAAAAAAAGATACGTCAAGATAGATGAGGGAATTTATCCAAAATTATATATTTCTACAGTCAGCAATCATATTGGACTCTTTCACCGTGGGGGCTGAAATAATTGTATGCCTAAGGTTAAGTGACATACTGTGTCATAAGTGATATACCTTTATGGCTCCTCTGGGGTCTGCCCAAAACACTTGTCTGGAACTCTGCTTAAGGTCAGAAAAGGAAACAGCTTCATATAGTGCAGAAGCATACAGCAAGAAAAGTCTGGCACTGAACTTCATGAGGTAGGGCTAGGGAATTTACTGCTCCACAGGGCTCTCTGCACACAACTACTCTACAACCTGCTAATTAATTATGAATTCTGACTTCCTTTACTATAATGACTCTGGTAACTAAGTATCCTGGACATACTGTAGTGATAAATGATGAGAGCAAGTCCCTGAAACAAACTACAGAGATATTCTGTTACAGTTCAGTGATCAATCTGCAGAAGTCTGGTACTAGTCTTTTAGATATACTACCACCTTTAAATTTTGAGCCTCTCTGTAAGTGTTTCTATGACCCCTTTTTGCAGAAAAAAAAGGTTAATTGGCCTGTATATCCCTCAGCAGAAAACATCCCGATCTTTGAAGATGAAAATGATAATAGAAGGCACTATCCATGTTCTGGGGGTGAGACCTCTTGTACTCTGGAACTCTGCAGATCTCTTACATGTGGAAAAGCATTTGCACAGGAAAAGCAGTACAACTGCAAGTTGCATGGTGCAGCATTTATCCAGGTCAGGCACAGCTAACTCACACATGGCATCCCACTGTTAATGGGTTTCTCTGGATGAGTAAGAACTGCACAGCACATAAAAAAGCCACCAAAATCGGCATCTCTCTGTTTAACAGCTGAAGTTCAAAGCACTTCAACATGAAAGTGCACAATGTTCTTTCACCAAGGGTTGGTCTCCACTGTCATCTCCTGCTGTCAAGATATCACATCAAGAGTCTCACCTTTGCTTAGCTGTCCCCAATTAACTATACTAAAAACAAAACAAACCTCAAAACCCAGAGTTTCTTACGGCTGAAAAATACTGTGTGATAAATTACCCATTAATAGCCTAAAACTCTATTTCCAGGAAGCCTGCTAAAAGGAAAATTCCTGACTTTCTGGGGCTAAAGCAGAGGTGTCATAACTCTGAAACAGAGCAATGAAAGAAGTACTGTCTCCAGGTGCAGCAGGAGCTGTACCTCATTTCATCTGCTGGGTAGACTGGTTAAAATCTTTGGTTGCAATCCAAAACTTTCTGGCAGCTAGCATCCTGTATTAAAATTTATAAACCACGAAAGGCCTTTTCTTACAAAAAAGTTAATTCAGGATGGATAGGCTGAAAAGACTTGAAAGGGACAGTCATCAGAAGTGGTTATATGGAAAATTGGATGTAAGTAACACCTTTCAGTCCATCAGAACATACTAAAAATACAGTAAATGCAATTTCAGTGAGAAAGGGAAACTGTGCTGATTAAAAGATCTTTAAAAGAGCTGCAGAGAAGAGCCCCAGAGCTGCCTGGCCTGTTGGGAGGTAGAAGTTTTACAAATTATGTATTATCCTCCCCAGAAGACACATACTGGTAGCTCAGCTTCCTTCAACTTGCAAAAAACTTACCTTCTGTCCAGCCCACAGTATCAGAGCCTTAGTCAGAAACAGTGGGCATCCTCTGTGGTGATTGTCCTCTTAACAAGCAGCACCAATAGAAAGAACACTGAAGATCCACATGTGTCTGTGATCAGCTAGCTTTACGAACTAACCCTTAAAATGCAAAGGCAGTTATCTTTTGATTCACTCACAGTTAACCTATACTCTCTGCTATAAGAACACCGCAAAGATAACAACCCAGGTTAGTGAAGATCCCAGTGTGGAAAAGAGGAGATTGTAGTGCTCCTCTGATGAATGACTACTGATTCATTTTCACTTGTGGTGGTTTGTTCCCTGCTGCCTTCTAGTGTTAGACCGGCTATGGAACTGCAGAAGTGGGAACGAAGGCTTGTGGATTTCTGCTTATTTGTTTTTTTGGAATAACTGTAAATGATCTCAGACAAGCCCAATTCCTTATCATATACTTACTGTACCAAAAAACAGGAATTTACTTATTCTGTAGGTGAGCCAGGGTACTGATTATTTATCCAGGCAGGCTCTGCTGAAGAAAACATTTTTTTACCAGCATCACTGCAGCCAGAGTTGAAATTAAACAGACTTTAACCAAGTAAATCAGCACAAAAAGCTTTGTGCAGAAAATACCTTGACTCACCTCTTCTTCTTAAAAATCTAGTGTCAGAAAAAGTTAAATAAATGGAACATTCATATTAAGCATCAGTGTCAGAATCCTACTGTGTAGAAGAAGAAGGGAAGGCCTCATGAGATGCATGTACTGGAAATTAGTGTTTTTAGGGAAGGGGCAATTCGAGTTTATTTTATCTGTAGAGTTGCCTAATTCTGGTGAATGTTTGTTGATATTTTAACAGATTGTAACTTGTGTCTGGCAAGTTTCCATAGCATAACTTTATTCTTTAGGGATGAAGAATTCAAAGGAAGGGTGTTATCTGAAATTTAACCTCTGAGCTACATTAAAAAGCTCTAAAATCCAGGAAGATAAGTATTACAAATGTTCTCCCCTTTCATCTGTCTGTTTTATACCAATACAAATAGCCCATTCTTCTCAATTTTATGACAGAATGAATGGACATGAAGTAAATAAAGGTCACAGAAAACTTTCTCCCTGCCTTCCTGTCCTGCCCAGGGTACACATGCTAATACCATTTTGCACTGGTGGATATTTTCAGCAACAGAAATGCCTTTTAGCCACAGGTCTTCTTTTTCAGCTATTTTCTTCCCCCTTCAAATGCTCATTCCAAAATGAAACATGGCAAGTTCTCAGGCTTATAGCTGAACTTTGAAAGCCCTCACCTATTTTTGTCTCCTTTAAACCCCACATATTTCAACTAAATGATCATTCCAGATGCCTGGCCACCTGGCTGCAAAGATTAGGCACCTTCAGTGCCCAACCAAAGACATTCAGCAAATTAAGAATATCAACAGCCGTTACAAAGATCCTGCATGGCACTTCTTCAAATTTCAGTTACCTGGTGAGTTCTAGAAGGTGCTATGGTAGCTGGCAGGACACTGATACATAAGACAAGCCAAAATTCACCAAATATATCTTCTATAACAGAGCCTTTTTGTTTTCATTTTTCAAGCTTTATTCAACTTGAAAACTTTCAAAAATGAACATCAGTCTTGTCATCATTGTTAAGAGAATTTTCAAATTAAATTATTTCCCGGAAAAGAAAAAAAAAAAAAAAGAAAAAAATTTAAAAGATGTTTTGTGTGTACTAAATACATTCTTATGAACATTTACACAAAATCTGGGGAGAAGACTCCTGCTGTCAAGTACCTGCCTTTGCTAACTGAATAAAAAAACATTCATGGAGTCTATTCAAAGCCACATGCAAGCTGCACAGACCTTGTGCTCCTGGGGGCCAAGTTAAGGGAGGACTTTCCTTGCAGATGCAGGAAGTCTGAGCAAGATTTACCTTGCAGATGCTTCTTTCACCTTCAAGAGGCCACAGTGGCCCTGGCAGATGCATCCCTGAGCACTGACATCTTTTTTTCCAATCTTTTCACTTCTGCCACCCTCCAGGCATTCTAGAATAAGTAAAGAACCTGTTTAAATGGAGCGGAGTGAGTATCACATAGAAGGATGCACTAAATAGGAAAAAGCAAAAGTTCTAAAAATCAAGCTGTTGTGAACAGGTTCTTGTTTACCATCCAGAAAGGTCCCAAAAAAAGTGGTATGTGTCCAGATCTTAGGACAGTTCATAAGAACTAGGGGAGAAACTCTGAGGCTGCACATTTGACACTTTTCAACTTTTCATTGCTTTTCTTGGGAAACAGTGTTCCTCAAGGCAGGCCAGGAGTAAAATAACAGCTGTACCATTCAGGAAAGAAGAAGAGCTAAGTTTTTATTTCATAGAAATGCTGCAGGAAAAGTGCTTTCAACCATCAGTTTGGGCATCTGATGAGCACAAAGACCCAAAAGACACACAGTTGGATTACAGAGCCCATAACTGAAACACTATTTCCCCACCTTAATGTGCAGGCTAAGTAAAATCATATAAGATTTAAAGTTCTTGGCCTTTGGGCCAACTAGCTAAGCAAAAAGAGCGCTTCCTTTGGCCAGCTGTAGCTTTTCCCAGACAGAAGTTTCTTTTCATAGAAATTTTATCAACATGTAACACTGGATAAGTCTGCAGTTTGAGTAAATAATAAAGTACACCAGTATTACAGAAGTTGGCTAAATAAAACAGAGGTTGGCATTACTGATTCGTTAATATTCCACTCCTGAAACAGTGTGTTTCAGCCTGTAAATACTGAGGAAATAGTAGGGGGTTGTTTCTAGAAAAAAAGATTTTACTAGTTCTATGCTGCCTGCTGAGACGCCTCACCTCCCTATCACATTGTATCAGTTAGACACTTGCAGTCCTACCTCTTAAATCCCTGATTACATGCAACTACCAGAGTTTTCTCTTTTTTTTTTTCTTCCAGAAATGCAATGCAGCCTTTCAATAGACTTTGAAGAACTCCAGCAGTCAGCATTATTAAACCAGAGTCCAAAATGATAGCCTTGTATGAATGGAATGGCTCATCTATAACAGATCTAACACAATAACAGAATAGATCACAAGCGTCTTAAGATCAGGTATTTTCTCCCAGAGAGTACAGAAGAACCAAACCAATGGACTCAGTCTGTCTACTCAAGCTCAGCAGTTGTATCACTTCTTTGCCAAAATGCACAGATTGTGCTTTCCTCTTGTCACCTGCTTCAAATTAAAACTCTGTTACAGCGCACACCTGCAGGCTACCAAAGTAAAGGCTTTAAGCCTTTGCGAAGGCCTTGATGCTGGATTCAGCATTAGTTTTATGGGGGTGATTTTAAGCTACAGACACCAGAACTGAGGGATGCAGGAGAGCACTTCCACACAGGTCGCCAGAACAGGGGCAAGGCAACCTTTGCTGACAGTAGTCATGTTTCAGCGTGTTTCCCCATCTGATGACATTTAGGTGCATTCAGAAGCATTTCTGACTGCTTTTTGAAAAGCCTTTGGGGAAAAGGTTTGCCTGCTGTTCATACTTACTTGTGAACCTCTGAAGAACCTTCTTGAGTACTCAGGTGAAAACAACTGTGCTGCTATGTGATAGTAGTGGGAGCCCTTCAGAAGCCGAAGAGAAGTGCATTCTGAACAACTCATGCAGGACACCAGCCACATGTACTGATAAACACGCCTAGTTTCTTAGCAAAGGTGGTAGTCAGAGCAGTGCTCTCCTAGAAACTTGTCCAGCAAAAAGAAAGGCAGATGAAGATTTGTACCCTTACTTTTCCCACTTCCCCCACGTAGTTGGCCCAATCACTAATTGGATTTCTTATCCTATCAGAGAATATAAAAGGGGGTGATGATGTTTAGATGACATGGACTGCTTGAACCTGTAACTTCCCTGTGCTTCTGCATCAGGCTGGGGCTATAGACTCTCTAACTTTGCATAGTGAAACAGGGACCAAAAATATTAGGGCTCTTGCTGCATTGCACAGCTGACCACAGCAAAAAGCCTGTGTTATGCAATAACAATTATTAAACCTCATAAATTGGAAACTTTGACTTGAAAATGCAGCAGGATTAGGAAACATTATATCTACGCAGTGTAAGAAACCTAACATTCCCTAGGAGCCAGACCTTTTGCATTTGCTGATGTGTTTTGAGGCTAAATTGTTGCGCAATTTTAAAAAAAAGAAACATAACATTGCTTAGAATAGGTTTGTTGTATTTATGTTAATGAAAGATCAGATCTGGATTCCTGAGTGTCTAGTGTCACTGCTTCTGGGACAGGGAAACATGAGAAGAGCAGTCATGTTATGAAACAAACTCTCCTCTTACCTCAGAGGCACTCTCCTCTCTTCCCCTGACCTATCCTCATCTGTTCACATTTTCTATTTACAGAACTCCATTAACGTTACTCACTCTAATTTGATCACAAGTTTTTGGGTTTCATACAGAAACCTCCTGGCCAATTTCCATGGCCTCTGCACTGTGGAAGGGCAGACTGAAGAATCAAAATGGTCTCTTCTCACTTCACACAGTGAAGTTTATGTTATAGGCCTTTTTTTCCTTTAAACTCTGTAGTATTTTGGGGATCACAGATACAGGTAACAATCTTTTTCTCTTTCCTATTTGAAGAGAAAGCACAGATAGATAAAGCACTACTGATACTCCTGTTTGTCTTTCCTCCTCATCAGGACAACCAGCTATTACACTTGTTAAAGCTGGATACAAATACAAGGAAAATGAAGTTACAGAACCTCTAAACCCCATAAATCTAACTCTAGTTATCTAAAAGATGTTTAGCCTAAGGCAGGCATTCTCTATAGCCAAAGGAGAGAAAAAGTGAGCGATGTCTACAGTATAGTTCAACCCCATGTTACGATGAAGGACAAATGGGAAGAAGTGTCCTAGATGGTAGTGCTCTGCTCTCCCTCCTGACTAAAGGAGCAGACCAGCTCCAATTAGACACCTGTTTCAAGGACTATTGGCAGAGAAGACTCTCACCTTTTACCCCCACTTCAAAAATGGTTACAGCTAATCTTAGAAAACAGTCCGTCATCATCACAGAAACTTGAATTACAGCTTTCAGCATTGTTTAAGTTATGTCTGTCCTTATCTTGGGCAAGAGCCAGTCTTGTAACCTTCCTCCTTCTGCCCTGTCGGGTTAGGCTTTAATGAGAGAGCACAACGAAACAGCACATTCTCATCTCAAGACATCAAGTAGTAGATTTTTGATTTTGTGACAAGATGTGACAGATGGTGTTTTTGTCATGACTCCTATCAATGTAACTCTCATGAATGTTTTTTAGAAAGATGGCATCAGCAGGAATCATGCATTAGACTTTGTCCTAAGGGAATGAAATATCTGAGAACGGATCAGAAATCACAAATTATTTATCACTCCCTCTACACAACATAGATGAACACTTAAAAAGCGAATATTCTTCTCAAAATATCTGACTTTCACTCTTGTGGAAAAAATTCACACTGGAATGGTGGGGTAATTTCACATGGCAATCTCACTTTGCAATTAGGCCATACTGATCAGCTTCTTATTAGTCTGCTTAGCTGGTTTAATGGCTTCATAAAACAGTTAATTCCTCTCTCTTTCACTTGTTCAATTTTTTCTTTCTTTTTTTTTTTTTTAAGAAATACACCGTTTCTAACTAATCCTTAAATCTTCATCTCAGTACTCACTGAAGAGTCAAATATACACCTGAAGCAATATCCTGGCTCTAGAAAATCATGATTGTTGTGATTAGATGAATAGGGAATGAATGACTGCCATTTCTCCCAATGCAAGAGGATAGAAACACTCAAAACAAGTATTGCACATCAGTTTCAAATCAGAACCAGCAGATTCTCACACTATTTATGTGTTGTGGAGCTTACCACCCCAGGATATTGGTGGGGAGATGGAGTAAATGGACACATAAAAAGGCATTGGACAAAATTAAAAAGGATAGCTTCATTAGCATCAATAGCCAAGATTAACTTCTGGCCATGGGCTGCTCTCTCACTGAAACTCAGAAAGCCTTCCTGAATAAGAATCTCACCCCATGTTCCTCGGTTTTAGATACTGCTACTGGCCACCTGTATCTGGGATGCTGGCCAACCTCTAGTTCAAAAATATTCATATGAAAACCCCTGCTTTATTGCTTGTAAGCCTTTCTTTCTGCTACTAGAACATAGTGCATGCACCTGGAAACATTTGGAAGCCTTGTCGTGACCTCACTCACCTTTCTGCCTGTGGGGTTCAATTTCATGACTGCTGCATTTTTTTACCGAAATTTTTCATCTGACACTATGGAAAATGAACTGCGATTACCCAGAGCACAAGCCTCTATTCCCTAACCAATTCATATGATCCAGGGTGGGAATTAAAAATAGCTGTCACTGGAGCTAACCAAAGAGTTTTGAAACAAAACACTGGAATATGTTGGAAAATGATGGCTCATGAAAACAGAAGATGGACACATGATGTGCTCTTCCAAATAAAATTGACTGGGGAAGAAGGCAAAGCAATACTTTCAACCCTACCAGAATGAAGCATGTCTATTTTTCATTTCAGTGCAGTTTTTCTTTTGCATCCCTTTCTTCTAGGGCACAAAATTATTACAATGAAACTGAAAACCTTATGAAACAAACCAGATTATAAATTTCTTTGCAAACTGATTTTAACCAGCTTGCTTAGTCTAAAGCTTTTTTATCTTCTGGAAACCTACTGACCAAGCGGAAATGTACTTATTGTGAAACAGGATCAACTAAATTTGACATAAAAACATGAAGCTGAAGGTAGCTGGTTTTGGTTTTAAATGCTAGTCTCTGCTGAACACAGCATAGAGAGTCAAGGCAGAGCATGAAGCTCTGACAACAGATATAACTGTTGGGATCTGCACTGATTTTTTTTACTATTTCTTCTCTCTTTTCTCCTTTCACCCCTACGCCACTACTTCCTGATATTTTTCTTAGAAGATGTGGTTTCTTAACATCAAGTTTCACAGTATCCACACAGTACAGCCAAATCCTTCAATTCTTTGGTTCTGCTGTACTAGCTGTTTCAAATTTACTTTCAGGGGTAAACATGCCACAATGAGGAACATCACCATATATCAAGTAGCTGTAATCAGGCAGATCAGGTACCAGTAATTTTCCTAATAGAGATCCAGTGTCAGAGATCAAGCATGAAGGAACAGATGTCTGCATTGCCACCGTACAGAATCAAGTGTCATGGATCAGGATTGTAATCGCAGGGAATGAAGTGTCACGTGTGGCAGAGCAGGGAGCAGATACTATCCCTCCCTATGTCTCCGTAGCTTCACCTACCTACCTATATGATTGGTCATATAGGTGTGTCTCTGGGAAGGCAGTACCTGCAGATCTGTGTGTGCAGTTAATCTCTTCTGATGCTGCTAGTCAGGCCTTTGACCTGCTGCTCGGTATATAAATACTTGCATGGTTTTTTAAGGAATATTTCCTAAATGCATGTAATGAAAAGGGAACATCCCAAACTTGCACAGCAGGGCTACTGAAGGGAGCTGAAAGGGCATGATTTCCTGGAAAGGCCCAATTTGAATCTCAAGGAGCTGACATTGCCCTCTACTCCTCTTGAACACAGTAAAAAAAAAAAAAAAAAAAAAATCTGAGACAAAAAAGTACGAAGGAGAAAGACAGGCAGAATGAAAGAAAAATAAATAAAAAATAAATTCATCTATTCTCTCTCCCCACTTTGCCTCCCCAAACTATGGATAGATGTAATTATCATCTGAAACATGAAACCCTGCGAATACCTTTAAACTATAAAGCATTTCAGTGGCTTGCATCGCATCTTTCCTTCATCCAGGATGGGATAGATACAAAAAAGGCATCAGAAGTGCCTTGTACAGTGATATCATTCACTCCTTATCTAGACAACGATCATATGGAGGTATAAATTTTGTTTTTTCCCAGCTTCATCTTGAGCTGGGAAATAAGACTGGTGAATGCAAGCAGCTTTAACTTTTTTTCTTATGTTAATACACAAAGTCATAAATCTGTAGATTTCAGGATAGGATGGGCAGTTTATAATCATGTATTCTAATTAGTTTGGATTAGTTCCTAAAGATTATCTTGTGATTCTCAAGTATCCCTCAGAAAACAGCTCATTGTCAACAAGCCTACCACTGCTGAGCCAAAAAAGGAAACACCATTGTCCTCAGGAAGCACTTCTGGAAAGTACTGGCACAAGTAGGTTCACAGAGAACATCCAAAATGATGGTTTGAAACTACGACACATTTTGATAGTGCTTGGTATTAAGTCCTTGGTATATGAGCCATCTGTAAATCCCATCTATTATTAGCAGGGATAAAGGAATATGCCTGGAGCCATTTAAGGAGCAGAAACAATTGGGAAGAGGTGGATTCATTATAGTTAACATTCATAACATTGAACACCATGATTAGAAAGTCTCATAAGCTCACAAAACTCATCACCATCTGCAGGTACTTCAGTTCCCAGTTAGCCTTGATATAAATGTTTTATAAGCCAGAAGAGCAGAGCCAGCTAAAGCCTTGCACCATCACATTTTGCGTCATAGGTCTGAACCTTTGTCACTACAACACCTGCTGTGCTGCTGACAACTACAGTCTTCTAACTTTTCAAGCCGCTCTGACACCATCAGCATCTCTTCAGAGGTCCACAGTCTCTCAGAGAGGCATGAAACCTGACGTCTGTGTTCCACTGCCCAGAGATTACCAACAAAACCTTACAGGGTGAGCAGCACGTGCCTGTCACTGCAGAACCATCCATGGTTATGTCTGTCACCAGTTCTTCACCGCAACTCAAGTATGAGCCTTGCTGTCAGCCTGGAAAATCAGATGAATGGGCTATTCTTATCCATGTTTACTCCACAGCTATCAGAAATATGCATTCAATTTCCAGGCATTTACAGAGTTCACAAGGATCAGACTACACAGAGATTCCCAGGAAGCTAACTGGCTACTTGCCAGCATGGCACCCAAGCTCCCTCTCTCTTAGGATTTGAATATTCCCATTTACAAGCATAGTTTCCCCCTTGCAGCCCAGAGTAAGGGATGCAGAAATGTAGTCAAGGGCAACACCCCCTTTTCTTTTACAATGACAACAGGATCTTTCAGTCACTGTGATTGTGGCAAAGGTACAGAAGGTACAGAAAGGTACAGAAAGGTACAGAAAACCTTTCTAAAGGAAATACAGCAGCAGCCAACTGATCTGTTTGGGAAGGACTCAGAGAAAAGCCAGCCAAAAAAAAAAAAATTTGTAGTAGAATTCAGTGGGCTGCTCTGCTGTGTTGTTTAATTGTTTAGTTTGTTTTCCAGATTTTAACCTGTCCCAAGAAAGACAAGGCACTGCAACAGTTTCTCAAATACCATCCTGAAGAAAATCCATGAGAATTAAAGATCCATTATAATCATCAAAACCTGGTTCAGAAAGTCAGCAAACAAGATTTTGTTTGCAAATTCTGAAACCTTATCTTCATACCTGTTTGGCTTTTTTCCGTTTATCCAGATATTCCCAGGAAAAGGCAACTCCCATTACAACCTTGTTGGCAACTCAGAATATGCCCACTCAAGTCACGCACATGTTAATTTACATTCACAGCAGCTGTCTTAAGTCTGGTGATTTCTGATCCTTTGCATGTCTACCATAGAGCACATGCACTTGGTATATGAAGTACAAAAAAATGCAAATCATCTGGGAAAGGCAAGTGATTCCTGTTTCGTATTAACCCCAAAAAATTTCCTCCCCACCCCTATAAAGCCACAAACGACCTGACATCTTGACTGCTCTTTGTAGAATCCAGCTCTATTTTCATTCCTGAAGATAGATCTCTGTTTTGTATAGGGAAAGGTCATTAATGCTAAGAAATGGAAGTAAAGAATGAAGGTTATTCCGTGCTGTCCATAGTACAGAAGTCAGTTTAGGCAAAGACAAGTATTCTTCCATTAAAATTGCTATGAAGGATTCTAAAGCATAAAGGTGTATTCTGCGTTGTAGAACACGGAAATGTCTTCCCTCCCCCAAAGTCATATTCCAGCACCACCAATTCCAAAAATCTACTCTATTTGTGGGGTCTAGGCAAGCCAGATGGCTAAACCATTGCAGAATCAGCTCTCAACACAGAACACTGAAGAAACTACCTTAAGCAAAATGGAAAGATTCCTCAGTGAACAACATACAAGAGACTACGTAAATATATGGGAAAGCCAAGAAGGCAGACATGGAAAAAGCTTAAAAGAAATTATGACCATTGAGGAGACTATAAAAAATAATATTTCTGAGGGGAGGAAGAGCAGAACTGATCTCATGCCATTATACCAGGAGACACCTAATCAAGCAAAGCCTCATACAGTTCATACACAATACAGCTCCAGTATGACAATTTTCAACTATTGTCAATCCAAAAACCAAGAAGATTCTGAGAGGAGAAAGAGCAAAAAGAAGAAAATCAAAAAATCCATTTTTTTTTTTTTTTAAAGAGCAACAACAGAAACACAGCAAAAAACATTATAAATCAATCTGAATGTAATATGCTTTATAGGACTAAAACCTGCATCATTTAAACCTTCTGAGGAACGACCTTCAGATAAATTGGGGTATTAGCTCCATCCTTCTTCCAAAAGAGGTTTTTCACCACTGGAGGTCACTGTAAACTGTGGTTGCTCTTTATCAGTCTCTCGGAAAAAAACACAACATTGCACACATGTTATCTAGGATCCAGGATTTGAAGTGAGACAGAATTGAAATATCACTTGTTTGAAAAACACCTCTAGCTAATTGGTGAGGGTTTCTCATTGCTGGAGGCAGACTGACTCTTGTTCCAACTCATTCCAAGCAGAGCAACTGGTGGACTACTGAGAGTTAAAACATGTGCCTGTGAATACATGAGACTGCTTTTGCCTGCCTCTCTTGCTGCTCCTGCAGACCCTCCTCCTGGACACCAGCAGGCTAACAACAGGCAAGGTGATGGGGACACAAGAGACCTACTATTGCAGCTCATGAAAATCACACAGGGTTTTTTAGAAAACAAAGGTAGGATTATCTGCAACAGGAACTCAAAAAAAAAAAACCAAACAGTGCCTAATGAAAATCTAAGCCTGCTAGGTTTGAAGATTTGCATCCTGTGTAATCCATAGGTCACTGCTCATCTGAATGCAATTTTCTTCTTTCTTTTCATTGCATTCAGATAACCATTATTGGGAACAATCAAACCATTTATAGCCCACCCCATTCAATCAGATAGCAGTGTATACATATTATGTACATTATAGATTTTAAACTGATGTTCAGACAGTGAAGAGATGTTAGTCCAAGTTCCTGTCTCCCATACATATCAGTAGGAGTCCTACTGATACGAATATCAGAAGGAACAGGTGATGCTCACAAACAAAACAGAGATGTTGGGCCACTTTCAGGGGAAATAAATACAAAAGGACTGGAAAAGAATAAAGATAAATGAGCCCAGCTAATTCACAATGTATTAAAAAAATAAATATGTAGCTTTATAAACCAAAAAATTTACCTTTCAAGGACACATCTGAAACTCCCATTTGACCACAATTCTGACAATGAATCAGTGGCAGCTGGGTAGCATTTTGATACAGAAGGGGAATTGACCCAATGCAGGTTTCTGTATTTTCTGTTCAGTGAAACACAGCAGATCAATTCTTGGCTGGTGGCAACCAGAATAACTCCAAAGGAGTTTGGCCTAGTTTGATCTAAATGGAGAACTGTAAAAGACAAGTGTCTGGGTGTCTGAAAAACTGAAAACAAATTAAAAAGGGATGAGCTTTTCTTCACTTTTCCTATTTATCTTTTACTTTTCCCCTTATTCTTATGCACTTTAACATATTTCAAGGAATCAGCAGCAGAAGGCTCATGACACAATCCATGGTACAGCAAAATACTAAGACCAAACCTTGCAGAATGAAGCTTGAAAAAATCTTCAGATTAAAATGATTAAAGCATTATACTGGTTAAGCAAAGCTAGCTAAAAAGACTAGTTCACTGAGCAGTAATATCATTGATTTGTTGTGTCATTCTCCTTTCATTTTTATTTATACATAGAATATGAGTGCCTTGAAAGAGTAATTGTCTTTTTACTGGATGTATGCTCAGACAACCTCAATGTAAATAAATACATAATACCCAAAAATCCTGATTTAACAAAGCATTTCAGCACATGCTTTATTTCAAGCATGTGAATAGTCTCACTGTAAATAATGTGTAATCTGAGACTACCCACATGGTGAGGCATCTCTGGCCATATCCTTTAGCGTGTCATTTTAGCTTACTGGAAGGTAAGAAATCCCATCTTTCCACTGGAACAAACCGTACTTGCTTGTCTGCAATTATAATTGACCAACAGAGAGCAGTACTTTAAATGTCTTACATAGTTCAGAAAGCTAGGCTTTAGTTTCATCCACTTCTTTCTAATACTGAATGAATCTTTTGAGCTACAGTGAAGTACCACGAAGACCAAAGAAAGTATACCTTCATAAGCTGAGAAAAAAAACCAGGACTGATATTGAACAGTGAATAAACAGGTGCTCACAAGCAATGTTTTGTTGGGTTTTTTTCTAGAAAACGTTTACTTGGCATAAACATGGGTGTTTCATTCGACAAATTAATTCTCATTCCAAATTCATGCTGATAAAACTCACATATAACGCTACAGAGAAGCATTTCTCTTCTTGACTTTCCCTGCATTGATAAGTCTTTATAAATTATTAAGATTTCCAAGGTAAATCACAAAATGCAGTTTCCAAAGTCAAATGTTATTCAAAGATAATGGGGGGGAAGAGGAATATTTAAGAGTCTAGTTTTTAGTTTGGTGTCTGCTAAATGTTTTGGAAAACCATTCAAAGTTCCAGACACTTCATACTTTAAGAGTATGATTCCAGATGGAGGAGATCCTGGGAACTACAGGAGAATCGGTAGATCTGGAAATAGAGCTTAAATCATTACTGCCAACCCATATTCTTTCAATTATGCATTCCACTGATTTTGGAACCCAGAGATAGCTAAGAAGCCAATATTTTCTACCACAGTGAAATGGAGAACATTGAAGAATTTGTGGGGGGGAAAAATATCACCCACATGCTTGGCAAATGCTAGCTAATAACATGAAGGTTTTCATACAACATGTGTCAGAGAATACAATCCCATAAAAGAAGCAGGTGTGATAAGGAAGACATTTTTTTCATTGCAAGGGGGTCCTGCTGCAGCAGCAGCATAACTCAGGCCCTAGCTTGGAAGTCAGAAAGTCTGACTTCCAGCTCTGCTTCTGTCGCAGATCTGCTGGGTGATCTTGGATACTTATTTCCATCCCTTTAAGCCCCTGCTTCTCCACTCAGTTTCCTAATGGTCTATCTACTTGGACAGTAATGCAGCAATGTCTCTGATGTGACAACTGTCACTCACAGTGTACAAAAATAACCTCTGATGCAATTAAACTTCATATTGTCTGAAGACACAAGGAGCAAATCCTCATCCTGATCCAGCCTCCTGAAATGTATAACCATGCATGAAACTACTGCCAATGAAGCAGGGTGACCTCGTAAGGCACAGTGTGAGCCAGAAATAGTGCAGAGACATCCCTCAAGGTTTCTTTACAAGTCCCATGCTAGCCCTCACAAACATTTTGAATCACTCTGTTGGCAACTGGTGGCAGAATTCCTAGCCAAAGAACTGCTTGCCTATTCTTTGGAGTAGCTGCCTGACAAACAATTTTTAATGCAATTTTTATGCATCATTCAGTGTACAAGGTGTTATCCTTAAGCAAGGAAAGTGCTGTAAACACCGTGTTTAAGAAGCCCAGTAATTAAGCATGACAGGAAAGCCAGTAGTTGCATGTGGAATCAGTATAAGGAAGAAAAAATGCTTTCAAAAACAGGCCCAATTTAAGTTTTTGGATAAAATCATGCCTTTGCCTGTGTCTCTATTTTAACAGACAGTGAATTATTCTATAACTAAAAACGAAGCGCACACACAAGGGAGATTAAAGGTACAGATCTTGGATGTAGTGCTGGAAAGATGCCTTTTAGCAGCTAGAATGTTGTCTTGAAAGGACAGCTTAAAGGATCAGAAGTGACTAAAACAGAAACGCAAATTAATAGTTTTAGTCAATTTGTCTGATTCATTTGTCCTAGACTTCTGAATTCTGTTAATTCTTCCATTTTAGTGATGCTATATGGAGCTAGGTTTAGACCCTCCGACTCTTCAGATGTCCTCACCATCAAGATACATTTCCATACTGCGTATTTCTATTCTTATAGAATAGGTTTGTTATGAAACTATAATAAAATCCTGTTAAGATATGAGCTGGAAGAAATATATAGGATAGGTATAAATAGGAGAATGTAGGATGCCTCGGTATGGTCTACAACACGCAGGCCCAAGAGGCTTTAGGCAATTTCTCCAGATTTAGAACTACCAAACAAGTTCTCAGAAAGACCACAGAACCTGTTTGGTTTGATGAAAGCAACAATTCCTTTAGTGAACATGTCCTTTAAAATGTAATGATATTAATGTCTATGGCAGCATCAAAGGTCAAGAGAAAATCATCCCACACTTTGTTGTCTCCTCACCAACTACCGTCACTATTCAAGATATGAGATAAACTAGACAGACCCATAACTAGATTGGATCCTAACTGAAATTAAACCTGTCTGCCCACATATCTGTTCCATCACTGTTTAGTCCAGACATGGTGTTAGGGAGATCTCGTGTACCGGTACATCTGCTTAGTTAGCCTTGAAAACAGGAAACTGTGGAAAAATACTTTCTTCCCTTCTTATTATCCACAACAAATTAATAAACATGTATTATAGCAACATACTGTATACTTTCTTTAGCATAAAGTCATATTATAGAGCCCCATTTTAATTTCTCCCAGGAATTTCTTTTGTAAATGTCAACTAAGCACTTAAAAGTTTTTGACTACAAAGTACTTTAAAAAAATCCTTCCTTACATATGGTACAAGGCATGCCTAACTTATGTTTTCAATCTAAGCAATTAAGCAATTTGTTTAACTCAAGATGGAAAAATAAAACATTTTCGGCAAACACATAAGGACCAAACACCAGGAATTACATTGGGTTGTCCACATAAGGGGAAAAATGAAGATTCTCAGCTCCTTAAAATGCTCATTATATGTTAGGTTTCCATTCAAAGTGTTAGAAATGCGACCTCTCCCATGCAAGGGCCCTTGTTTGGAACCCTCATGCCACACTTAGCACTGGAAAGTCACTTTTACTGCGCCGTGACTTCTGCTAAATATGTTCACTAGACATTGCACAAGGGCGCCAGAAAAGAAAGGTCACAGGGACTGTCTGAATGTCTCTCCCTGGACCTCCGTGTATATTACAGATTGGTTGGATAGGTAACCCGTAACAAGACACTTTTGAATGATCGTGGCCAAAAGAATTCTTTGCGAAGCCGTGCACCTAAGGTCAAAAAGGAGCTTTCAAGAGAAGACAGACAAGATTCAACAACATTTACACAGAGATAAATATACATGCCTTTGCTGTATTGAAACTGATTTGATTTTCACATTTTAACAGTTTTAACCTATTCCAAAGGTTATGATAAACCTCTCCCCACAGTATTCATAGGATCTAAATAAAAACCAAGGAGAATTAACTGTGTGAGGAAGGAGTGAATTGCAAGTAAAGGAATACCAGAAAAATAATGAAGACAACTCGAAGATGCTACAAATGCTTGAAATTTTTGATCCTGAACCAAATGGTGTGCAGGACCTTTGCAAAGTAATCAGCATTCAGGAAATGGCTGGGATCCAGCAGGCTGAGGGTTCAGAGGCATGCCTGCCCTCAGACCTCAGCATATAGCTATGTAAAGAGGAGACTAGACAGAGAGTCAGCAATTTCATTTCCATATTGCAGATGTCTCTGCACAGATGTCACTGACTGAGAGCATGACCTGAGAATAATCTTCATCCGCCTCTGTACCATTTTCCCGTTTCACTTCTCCTTTACCCAGATGTTCAGACAATGAATTCTGTGGAGTAGATCCAACCTGTACTATGCCTCACATAATCCCAGTTAGGGTCTCTGCTTGCTCATAATAATACATGTAATTATTACCAAGGGCCCTTCACAACCCACTGAACAAATACACACCAAAAGTGCAATTACCTCCACTGGCAGTGGTATTCTGCTGCAATATCACATACAGAAACAAAATGGATTTACTTATTATAGCTCTAATGCTTCTTTCTCAATTAACAATCCTCTGAAGAAGGAGCATCAGTGACCAAAGGGTAGTGCTGTCCCTTCACACTCCCTTAGGAAGCCAAACTCTCATTTTCATCTGAATCACAGAAAAATGAGCCAAGACCCACGGAGCTCTTTTGATCCCAGCCCCTTTTTTCCTCACTTTGGGAGTTCAAGGAAGTACCACTCTCAAATATGGTCTCTGGTAGAGAACACCAGCCTCATCACAGCAGTCCAAACCTTCACAGGTCTGAGAGCCACAGGACACCTATCTGCATGCAGAAGAGCAAGGCAGCTCTAGGAACTGTTTACTTGCAGTTGACAACAATGCTTCTCTAGAAAGGGAAGGGCAAGGATGAGACTGGAATGGACATGCCATGGGGTCCTGAGATGACACAACAGTCTTGGTTGTAGCTGCTCTTGGCTCATTTCCTCCCAAAGCTAAGGATTCAGATTACCCAGGAGTCCCTGCATGAGCACAGCCCTACTGCCAGTCCCTGGCGAGGACACTTGCCCTGCCCTTGGAATACTCGTGAGTCCATGCCACCTTTCTATGTATGAGGACTTATGAGACAGCCTAGGAAACTTGCACTTCATGAAAGTCCTTTTAACTCAAAAGAATGAATGCAACATATGCAGACCAACTAAAAAAAAAAAAAAAAAGTCTGACAGATCACTCTGAATTTCAAAAGTAGGTTTATGACATGCAACAAAACTGGCAGAGCT
Organism: Myiotriccus ornatus; assembly: GCA_036023395.1. Taxonomy (NCBI): domain Eukaryota; kingdom Metazoa; phylum Chordata; class Aves; order Passeriformes; family Tyrannidae; genus Myiotriccus; species Myiotriccus ornatus. Next base: position 68,673,120 of record JAYRBT010000082.1, read on the forward strand.
CTGACAGCCACTGATTTATGTAAAATTCAGGAAAAATATTTTAGTGCTGATGAGGCCTAGAAAACAATCTCTGGTGGTCTTAATACAGAGCATTTTAAAATCTGTTTTCTTCATAATGTAATGTAACAAATACTATTTATTTCATTGGCCTTAGGTCTTAAAAACTGCAAAATAAATTGACAGTAGCAAAACAGTAGAAGTGCAATACAAATAGGACAGTGGAATGAGATTAATTTCTTTTTCATTTCAAATTACAATTCACTCAAAACAAAATGCAAAAACTTAATGAACTAGGCATAAGCAAAAGAGTGGATCTTTTTTAAGGCGTATTTTCAGACTGCATCAGAGACAAAAGGCAAACTACCAATCACAGACTTGATTTTTTTTTCTATTTGCTGGCTCATTTCTTTGTGAATCTTATTAATCTTGAGTGCTGATATGTGTAGCAATATTTCAATTACTCTACTTATCACTGACCTATGCGCTCCTCACATTATGTGTGAAAAATTCTGTTATATATTCACACTAGGTCATGGCTCTTTTGGTTAATAGTACTAGAAGAATACAAGTGTGAGGTTGCAAACTTTTCAGATCTCAAACCTTTGACATGAAAACAGATTTTTGACAGGTGTGTCTCTTCACAGAAAGAAAGAAAAATGTCATTTGTGACAAACTAACTAAAATCCTAAGCATTCTGGCAATCTACATCCTTGGAGCTACTTTAGAACAAGTGTTTTTCTTTTTGCCTTTCTAAACTCATATATTTCTTTTGTTTAAGTAATGTTTCCTGTTAAGAATTCTTCTAAAAGGTTTTGAGCTACAACATGATGGGTCATCACTGCATTACTTTCTGGAAAATCACAGCAAATGTGGATACTATTTTTGCAATATCTTGTGATATAATAACTAGTGGTGTTACTTCTTAGGGAATACAATGCTACGTTCACTTGACAACAACAAGAAAATGAGGGGCATGTGCCTTACTAGGGATCTCTGAGACCCACAGCAAGGAGGGCTGGCAATCTTGCTCACACCACGGCCGAAAAGGGTAACCTTGAGGCAGTCCCTTTTACTGCACCCAGTAGAGGTCACTAGAGGATGCATCAAGTTTTAATGGCAAGACAAAACCCTCCAACAGCAAGGGAAGAGATGCACTTTCCTGAAAAGTACATCATCTGCCTAGGATTGACTGCCAGGTAGACTCTAGTAAAAGAGAGAAATACATGCCGCTCCATGAAAAAACAGATGCACGACTACATCAGAAGACAAGCAGCATTCATCCAGTTAAACAGTACTGATAACCGAGCAGTGAAATATATCTAACTTATTAAAAGTATATCTACTACCTGTGCATTTCCAGATGCAGGGATCCCTTTCTTTCTTCCACAGGTTAACACAGTCCACAAGGTGTGCCAGAGATACGAAGCCAAAAGGCAGAAACTATCTACAATCCAGGCAGCATTTCTTTGCAGGGTTAGATCCATCCCTTTATTTTTAATCATCTGATTAACTTGGTTCTCCTGCTCTAGCAGATGTAATTTGGCAGGCACCCTCAAAACCCTCCCCAGCGCTGTAAGTACCACCTAGCCAGACAAGGCTCAGACACGCAGCAAGATCCCATCTCACACTTCAACGCATTCCCTGAACCTATAAGGAAAAGAAGTGATGGACTACTGACAAGCACGAAACAGGTGCAGGGATCTACACATGGGATGTGTATTGCACGGACTTGAAAGGCAATTACTCTGACATTCCAGAACTTCTCAAATGAAAGAAAACTATTAGTGCATTCCCTCTGCAGTAAGTATTTCAGGCCATTGGTAATCTTTTCTTCTTTTTTCCCTTTTAATAGGCAAGAAATGGAAGAAAAAAATTCAAGGCAATAACTTAAAATGTGTCTTGGTGCACATGCATAGAAGGGTCAGTTTAAAATGCCATAGCTTTACTGTCTGCAGTCCCTTCTGTTCCTGTGCCTGCAGTCTATCTGTGTTGCTCCCATGTCCAAGCCAACACCATGCAGAAAGGGGGTCCTAGCTCTCTCCCGATCTCATATCCAGAATCTGCTCACCTGCCAACCTTCAAGTCCTTCATCCAAAAGATGGAGGTATTCAATTATTTCAGCTACATGGATGTGAAACTTTCAATATCATCAAGGTATCTACTTTCCCCCAAAATTTCTGGAAACATATAAGACTGCTTCTGTTGAATTTTCCCAAGCAATTCAATGTGATGCCAGTTCTGCATGGAAAATTTTCAACTAAGAAGACAAAACCTGTGAAATTTTTAAACTGAAAGTAGGTCTTAAAACTGGAAGTAGTAAGCAACTTTAATAAAAAATCCTTCTACCAGCTCCACTGTAAGTCCAGAGAAGCTGTTTTTCTTCTAGTTTTTTTTTCTTTAAAAAAAAAAACCAAAAACTGAGGAACAAAGGACGTTGTGGTTTATTCTTTAATATATAAGGATATAAGGATATATGTATGGATTGTGAAGGACCATTACATAAGGAATCCTTATATATAAAGATTATACATCTTCCGTGCAACAGCTGCCCATAATTACAGGGCACTAAGAGTCATTGTGGAAGATGAAGCAGTAAAAAGTTTCTCCTCTGCTTGGGTACTTACCCGATCAGAGGTGAATAAACAAAGAATATGCATACCAGAAATCTCAAGTGCTAAAAAAATCACAAATCAAGCTACAAAAATGACATAATTTGAAAAAAAAAATTTGAAATTTTAATTTGAAATTAAAAAATTATGACTATTTTCCTTTCCTTACTCAACTTCTGACTTCTGTGACTTCAAAACACTCTCAAGCCACCTTTTGAGTTATAATATAGTTATTATGTTGTGGAGGGTCAGTTTAGTTGTGGAGAGGTTTTTTCAGCTGGGAATCACTGATATTCTTCTCTTTCGTTCTGAGAATGACAAATATTTTCACAAGCATGGGAACGGGGAGCATTAGCTAAAACAAAGCTGCCTGGAATCATGGAATCACGCACATTGCCACATGACAGCAGAGTGCAGTGAACTTGGGAGGTGAAGAGCAAACCACAAAAAGGACAGGCTGTAAAAGCTGCAGCAGGCTGAGGTTGGCAGAGAGATATCTGATAACAGCATTCCAAGCAAGCTGAAAAGGCAATTGGTAAAACAAAATGGGCCCAAACTTGGCTGAAGTCCACTTCCACTTTTCTGACCATACCAATGCAAGCTTTAGCCATGGTTCTTCAATTTCATGGCTGAAGAAAGCCTTGAAGGTTTTGATCTCTTCTTCATTAGTTAAGAAGTTGCACTACAAATGTACTGAGTCCCTTGCAGGATTTTTTTAAAGAGTCATTTTTGATTAAAATTGTAAAACAAGAAATAAGTTTCTGTCAATATACTTAGATCAATATCTTAAACAGTGTTGGGGTCAAAGGAAAGTTATTTTGGGTTAATTATGCAATCATTTTTTACACTGTACAAAATACTGCCATGACTCTGGCCTCCCCCAGAAAAAGGAATTCGCAAAGGTAACGTTACCACCACAATCATTTCCAACACAGAAGCTGCAGCGGAAGTAACTGCTACAGAAATGGTGGTGGTGATGGTCAAGGGGCTGAAAGAACACTCAAAGAAGACAAGGCTCATCACATTCTGCCTGGAGACAAGGAAATAGAAGACAATTAGCCATCTCCAGGCCTAGCTTAACTGAACACCAAATATTGAGTGCAACAAATAGTTCTAGCTGAACTAAATATTTAGAAATTAGTCCTTAAAATGTTTTCAAAATATTATAAAAAGGATATCTTTGCATAGAAAATTCTGTAAAATTATCTTCTTCAGGGTCAGTGACTTGTGTTTAAATCCTGGCTCCATGATTCACATGCATGCAACTTGATTCTTTTCTATTAGTGATGTTCAGAACTATAGAAGCTCCTACGTTCCTATTTACACAGTTAATCCACCCACGTTGGATACTAATTTCATGACCACTTTTTGAAGGTAGCAGTTCTAAATCAAACAGTTTTAATTGCATTCTCAACCCAAATATTAACCAGGTAAGAGCCAGAGGGAAGAAACGGCAAGTTTCATGACCAACTGTGTGTGGCTTTGGCTGGGGCATCAAAAGCAGTCTAGGTGGTCAGCTTGGAGCTCATTGGGTAAATGCAGCTGGGTAAATTGTGTGGTTGCTTCACAATCAATTTACATTTGCATAAGCTGGTGCTGTTGCCAGAAGGCATTATTTCACCTTCTCACACCTGCTTCTTCCTACCCTGTGCCACCCCTTCTCTTGGACCAGCAACTTCAGACACCTTGATGAGTCTATTCAGTGCAATGGGTCAGGGATAGGTCTGGATTTTTATTCTTTCTTCAATTTGGTTCTCACACATGAAAACGTTCCTATAAAACAAAATGTCTCTCACTTGTTAACATTTAACCTTAAGCAAAACTTCATGCTCATTCCTGAAGACAGAATGTAGCAAGCCACAAAGACACGTGACAAGGCACAAAGCCACAAATACTGCCAACAGTACAAATGGGGGACAAGAGGGCATTCTGAACAAAACACGTGTAAAACTGCCCAGGAGCAGCTTTGTCATGAGTTCTGTCCCACAGGGAAGTGGTCGGTACAGAGCTGCTGTGCAAAGGGTGCCATCTAGAGGGAAGCAGCAGCACAGCTTCTCGACAGCACCAATTACTCATAATTGATGGTCAACAATTGCTGGGTCTACTTTCCCCAGTGGTCTTTTAATAGCTCTGAAAGTCATTGTTATTATTATTATTATTAATACTACCACTACTACCACTGCTATATTTGGTTTTGGGAGGTTTTTACAAAATATGCTGTACCAAAAGATGAAAAGTTGTTTTGAGGAAGTGGATCATTTTCTGCTTTAATTATAATCAGTTAGTTTCAGCCAGAATTGTTTCTTCCAGCAAGTACACAGTTTGACCACTCTCCTCTAGATGGTCTCTTGGAGGTTTACCCAGGTTTTTTACCCAGAGGCTGGTTGGGCACTGGAACAGGCTCCCCAGGGAAGTGGTCAAGCTGCCAGAGTTCAAGAAGCATTTGGACAATGCTCTCAGGCACATGGTGTGACTATTGGGGATGGCCTGTGCAGGGCAAAGAGTTGGACTCAATGATCCTTGTGGATCCCTTCCAACTTGGCATATTCTGTGTTTCTAGGGTTCCACTCCCATTTAAATGAATAGATGTTCTGTCATTGCTTTCAACTTCATCCACAGAAATTACATACATATGCCCTCAAACATACACACATAAATGCATACACTTGATATTTCCTGCCAGCACATTCTTCTTTCTTTCCTCTCCTGGTCAGCAGAATAAAACTGCTCATCAGGCCAGCAGACCAAGGTAAGACCTTTTAAAGGAAGGTCTTGGTTTTCCTTTCATTGATACTAACACCACAGCTAGGGCCTAATTTTTTATCCCATTGAGAAATTCCTTAAAAAACAACCTGTGTGAAAGTAAAGTTTTAAAAGCTTAGGATAAATATAACTGATGTTTATGTATTTGCAAACCTCACTCTGGTTAGGTATATTAGCAGAGTTCAGTTAGATTGCCTTTCACCTTTGAAGTCTTGTTCCCAGGAGACCGACGAGCTAAAATGGGAATACAGAGCTATTTCTCCGGCTTGCAAGTAGCCACCAGCTGTTCATCTTCTAAATGTATTCCTTTCTTCTCTAGTGCACCTCCAAACTCTCCCTGCCTTTTCTCACAGCACTCTTAAGAAAGAGCCAGTTCCAACCATCAGACTGAAGAAGCAAATGTCAAGGCAGTAAGTTAAGAGACTGCAGAACAAAGAGGTGAAAAATCCCACCACCTCAGTTACTATCTGCAATTCATCATCAAGCTAAAATACATTAACACAGGCAAAGCAGCTATCAGTCTTTTTCCTTACCCTAAGGATAACAACCTCAAAGGAAGAGCTACATGGTAGAAACAGCAGTTTTTGCTGTCTCACTTATGCAACTTATTATTTTCACAATGGAAGAAAAGTATCTTTTAGAAGAACCATTAACATTCTTCAAACCCTGACCACCCAATTCTGTCCATTTTTTTTAGTTCTCATTTTCACTGCAACACTAAATGAAACTCTCTAAAATAAACAAATCCTACTTATACGAGATATGCTCTGTTTGTTTTAATATACAGATCATTTTCTATGCCTACAAAGTAAAAATTGTAGTACCTGACAGAAGACTGGAATAATCTTCAACAAAAGTGACCCCACAGATTAAGAATTATTAAAAATTCAACTTCTTGACTTGATAATACAAATAAAAACATATGGAATTTACTTATCATGTGAACACAAAAATATTCAGAATACTTGAAAAACTGTTCTACCGTATCAGCACAATCAGCATATAAACAGCCACAGCATAATTTTTTTAAGTCTTTTCACAAACTGGTGTGTAAAATAATTGCTTGTTGTCCTACTGCAAGCAGATTTTCTCTGTTCTTGTTTAAATGATGCATCAGTACAAATACTGTTTCCCCTAGACTCTCACATAGAAAAAAGCATAACACAAGGAAACGCGTTACTACTTCTAAACACATTTTGGCCGATCACAGAGTCATTTTCCTACCAGAGACCCCACTCCACAATGCGAAGCACTGTTCTCACTGGACACTGGTGCAGCACAGAGCTATAATGGACAACACTCATCCCTGTACACAGGGTGCACTGCATTAACCATGCTCTGTTCAGCAGTTAATGGGGAGCAAAGGACAAAGCTGACTTAGTTCCTCTGAGAAATCTGGTTTTTTCCATGGGATTCATTCAGTCCCCAGTAACTCCAGTTAGATAGGACAAATGCTTTCAAAACATGAATCCAAAAAAATCCATGTTTATCCTCTGATTTTGAAGAGTGGCAGAACCACACAACTTTTTTTACAATTTCTGAATATTAAGTCCAGCCATAAGTAAACCCCAGAATAACAATAGATGGGCTTGCTTCTGTGAATACAAAAGATTAAAAGATGCTCACCAGTCCTTCACAGCTAAAGTACATTTTAACGGATGATAATGAAAGAATCAATTCTACTGGGAAACACATATAGTAAACTCCTTAACTAGCTGAAAAAAAGAAAGAGGCAGTGTTTTAAGAAGACCAAATTAATTATGAAGTTAGTTAGTTACCTTTTCATCTTCTGTTTTAGGATGTGGTTCACTGAATTTTTCTTCCTGAAAGCTTCTAGTCATCTCCATTTTTTCCATACTCTGAAAAAAGGCTGTTTTTTCTAGTCTGTTTCTGTTGTATTGTGTATTTATCTCTTCCAGCCTGCTAATCTTAAGTAGCTTCATACTGTGTCCAGTTAATTTACTGTCTGTTCTCCTCTCCACCTTAGATTCATAAACCAATGAACACTCGTAACTTCTGATTTCTCCTCCTTCTTGGCTGTACAAAAGAAAGACAAATAAGAGGCATCAGTGTTATTCACACATTTTAGCTTAGAAAATTACCGTGTTGCAAAACTTGGTATTTCAACTCTCTCTCTTTATACTTGCTGAACCAATAGACGAACATAGAGTTTACAGCACTAGCTGATCACAGATACAATTCTACATTCAACATCAGATAATTCAAGTAGGCTACAAGACGATGTAATTTAATTTGTTCACAGAAACTATTTAGCTCTATCAAATCAATACATATTGCTGTTGCTTGCAGACCTTGTTTATGAAGCACTCCCCACTTTTTAGCTGCTTCAGTGGTTCCCTGTTGCTCAATGTGTTCTCTTTTCTGCTGCAGTTCCAGTAAGTTAACATGCAAAGACCCTGTTATCAGGTCCATAAGTACTTTAGATACTAAACAAAGTAGTTTAGGTGTGAAGCCAGGCCTTCCCTTTCTTCTCACTATCCTGTACCACAGAAAGAGGTAATTGCCAAAATAGTGGAGATTTGAGGCCCTCCGTTGAAGGCTGCAGAAAAGCACAGTCCTCAGCTGGGTTCCTCCTCACTGTAGGCTCTCGTGATGTGCCTGGTACTTACATGATGTAGGATCACTGAGGCTTGTCTAGTGGTAAGATTAGCTGGAAGGTTATTCCGAGTCAAGCTGTTAGTTTTGATTCTCTTTAGAAGGGCTTTTATTCCACAGCAAGGTGGTGGGTTCCCCCCTCAAGTAATCACTACTTTGAATATACATTCTACGCTTTGAATATATGTTCTACACTTTGAATTTATGTTCTACATATATTTGAAGATATGTAGAATATATATTCTACACTTTGAATCTATGTTCCTTTGTGCAACGAATTATTTTAAAAGAGCAAGAGAAACTACTCTAAAATTCCACTTAGTATCTCTGTGTAGACCCATGAAAGAGAAGACAAAAGCATTTCCATTGCTATTATTGCATCCCTTCCTTCACTGTCCTGGAAACCCAGGTACAAAAGCAGGGCCCCCTGGCCTTAGCTCTAGAAAGCTGAATCTGTTAAATCTCATTACACAGCTCATAGTTTTCAAATTAACTTGCATAAATACCATAAACTATATGGCATAATTAACTATATATATATATATATATACAACCTCACAGTCATTAGAAGCACAGAGAAACAGCTTTCAGTGCACAACCAGAGACCCAACTAAATCAGTTACTTTTACCTGAACACCTTCCAAGAGAAAATGTTCCTCAGTGTTTTGACCCCACGTCTGTGCACATGCAACAGCTTAGATGTATACCTACATCAGCTAATTCCTCTGGCCACAGTTAGCACTCCAGACTTCCCAGATGCAAAAGATGCCATGTGCTATCACATGTGAGGAAGGAGATGGTTAGCTAGTGGTGGCATTTAGAGTTGATGGACAGCAATGGACCATGCAAGCAGTTTTCAAATAAGTCCTCTAGAGAGATTCCTGCTACCATGTCATTGCAGTCCTAGATCATGCTGTTAATGTGGGAGGGGCAGGAACACCATCATTGGACTGTAAGACATTCATCATCTGAAGAAGTCATTCACTGGTCTGTAAAAATGTCCAGTCTGCTGCTTCTGGCCTCTCTCACCAGCTTTCATGGCTCAGACATCCCTTTCCATCCCCTTCAGCTGAAAGATCACTTTATGAGATTTTTCTTCCCCCATTTCTCAAGAGCAGGTTCTTGAGTTTTCCTAAAGGTTCTGACAATTGCAAGTGACATACCCAAGGGCTCAGTGTAATCTTCAGGCCATTATTCTACAGATTCTTTGATCTACTACAAGCCAAGGGGTGATGCAATATAACCAAAAGCTGTCAGAAAAAAACAGGAGATGTTTCTGGATGCCCTCCTGCTGCCTCCATGTCTCCAGCTAATCAAATCCTACAGTGTTTTAGAGTGGCCTGGCTGTGAAGACTGCTTCTGGCCTGACATGACTGCAACCAAGGAAAACTGCTTCAGGCTCTCCAGAGCTCTTCAGAGAGCACATCATCCTCTAGGCTTTATCACCAAATGTGGCCATCCATCTAATGAGAATGACATGTCCTAATTAAAGGACACGTTGTTCCTTCAAGCTGACCAGTGAGTCAGTTATCTGGGAAAATATTTATGGGATGGCAAGCTCAAACATCTTACTGGGCTCTATTGCCAAGAAAAGATTCAAACTGAGTTCAAACGGGATTGCCCTCTCCCCTATTATTATCTTAAGACATCCCTGAAACAATAACCTGAACAACGGAAAGTTTCTAGGATGCACACATTGAAACTCGTTTGCAAGTGCCTCCTCCACAGTCCCAGAGAAGAAATCTCACCCTGGTCATGTGCCACTTAACAAAGGGAAATTATGACTTTCACATGGTGTGGAGCTCCGTTTCCAGCAAAAAGAGTGTGAAAACCTTTCTCCACTCATTTCCATTCCCCAGCTTTGGCCAGGGAGACAGTTTCTTCTGGGTCATCTTCAGCAATCCAATCTCTCACTTCAAGCAAAATAACTTGCTTCATGAACCATATCTTCACTTATACAGTCAGAAACCACACATACATCACAAACCAACAAAAATTTGCCTGGCTGTAAGAAAAGGTAGTACATACCTATAGCACTACTGCCTTTTTTGCCTAATAGCACGTCATGGTTTTGCCCACCAGCCCATCCCTGGGGCTGTGAATGGTTTTGTCCAAGTAGATTTCCAGACAAAACCCAATCAAA
>JAYRBT010000082.1:68684058-68715801 GCA_036023395.1 Myiotriccus ornatus
AAGTAACGTAGTGGTAGCTCTTCCACCGGGAATGAAGTTTCACATATTTCAGCGAAACACCCTGTGGACCCCCCAAACCCAGAGACCCGGACAGTACTGATCAGCGCGATGTCACCGCAGCTCCGCGGGGCAGCAGAGCCCCGCTGCCGGGGGCGGGGAGCGGCGCCTCCCGGACTACAGTTCCCGAAGGGCTGCGGGCGCCCAGGGCCCGCGGCCTCGCTTCCTGCGCGGGCCTCGGGAGCCGATGGAGCCGACGGAGGGCGCCGAGGGGGAGGCGCTGGTGCGGTGCCCCGTGTGCCTGCGGGAGCTGCCGGGCGCGCACATCAACGCGCACCTGGACCGCTGCTTGCAGGCCGCGGAGGCCGCGGCCGAGCCCCCCAGCAAGCGGCCGCGCCTCGCCGCCGCCCCGCCGGCCAGCCGGGCAGAGGGGGAGCCGGAGGAGGCCCGCCCGGAGGAGGGCCCCCCCGTCTTCTCCCTCTTCCAGAAGGGCCGCGGCGGCGGGCAGAGCCCGGGGCCCGGCGGCAGGAGGAGCGGAGCGGGGCGGGACGAGGCCGCCGTGCAGCCGGGGGATGGATGCTCGGCGGCGGCGGCGCTGCGCGGGGCCAGCCTGGCGCGGAAGCTGGAGGGGAAGCCCCTGGCCGAACAGCTGCGGCCGGACACGCTGGGGGATTACGTGGGGCAGGAGCGGGTGCTGGGCGCGCAGACCCTGCTGCGGTCCCTGCTGGAGTCCCACGAAATCCCCTCCCTCATCCTCTGGGGACCGCCGGGCTGCGGCAAGGTGAGTGCGGGCGGTGGGCTCCGCGCCGCAGGCTCACAGTTCGTGTCCTGCTCTTTTCCCCCCTTGAGGCAGATGAGCTTAAAGGATGGGCTGGACCCGTTTCTTTTTGAACTCGCGCTGTTTTTTCTTACCGGTTTCTTATGTTGGCCGGTTTCCCACTAGTTTTTCCACTAGTTTTCACTTAAGGTTACAAAAACACAACCTATCTCCTGAATAAAATAGAAGTGGTTCACCCCCCACCAGTCCCAGTCCCTGAAGCTTGACGTTTGGTTGCACTGGCCCCTCTTGGTTTAGGATAATTAGTATTTTGTAAACTCCAAAACCATTGCCCAAAATGTAAGCTGTGTTTTAGTCGATGGCTGAGAAGCTTAAAAACAGCGACAGCACAGAATCTGTAAATATGTCTAGGAAACAGTGTGAGATACAAGCAGATTAATACAGCAGCTTGCGAGTGCTGGGTCTGCTTTAGCCTGGAAATTCTGGCCCCTGAGAGAAGGCAGCTCTGGTGTCGAAGGGAGGTAGTCTAATGAACAGGCGCTCATCCACCTTCAGACACTCTGAAACTGTTTTTTGCAGGATCTGACTGCTGCACCTTCTTGTTTTGCCTCCTTTAAGATACCAGGGGCAGACCGTGGTGAATCCCAAGAGGCCCTGTAATTACAACACAGCAGTAGTGAGGGAAGGACCAAAGGAATGCCTCAAGTGTAGTCAGAGACCACTCTCAAGATCTTGCCTTCATTTTTTTCCTTATATTTCAGATTTGTGAGGTGGGGTGGCAGGGCAAGCAAAATACACAGATATCTCTGTCAGTCTAATGTGTGCATAGAATTAAGTTTTGCATGTTATATATACAGACAGGTGTCTTGGATATGTGGAGAGTACGTGTGAGAATTCTGGGATAGGAAAAATAAGGAATTAATGCTTAGCAGAGAAGGACAGAGCAGCAACATACTTGAAAATAAAAGGAGACTTGATATGTATGGTTGTTTAGACTAGGTAACATACACCTGAAAAGAACCAACTGGTGAACTTAAATAATTGCCACTTCCTTTAAAATAACAAGGTAATAGCAGAAAGCAAGAGCTCAGAAGAAATGGGGTAAAGAAGGGCTTTTTCTAAGAGTAATGAGTTTCTAAAAAGTCCTTAAAGGGGAGGTGAATTGACTGAAGTAAGATGGCCAGAGAGAGAAGGGAAATTCGGTTCTTTAATAAATAGGAATCCTTCTTGCTGAATGAGTAATGCATCCAGCGGTTTGCTTCTGTATTTATTTGTACTCTTTTGCCTTTTGTTTCATGTTACTTGTGTTAACAGCACGTGCTTGCTCTTTCTCAAAACCCTGTTTCTTCTGGAAAAAAAATCTGTTACAAATGCAGTGGTAGCACAGCAAAGGCTCCATACAGTCTCTGAAAACTGGCACTGACTTCAGAGGCCTTCGAGTTGTGATCTGATGAATACACCTGTTTTTGGCCATGGACATATTTTTTCATGAGCTTGTGACAGCTTCAGAGTTGTGTTTCAGTATTAAGACTGTCTTTGAATGGGTGATCTGTTTTATGCCTGTAATATTGCACCTTTCACTCTCCTTTCTTATGACCCGTCTTCTTCACCCATATGCTTTTTGCAGAATTATATGCAGTAAGCTTGCTTCTCACAGAGTTTTAAGTTCTACTGTTGATCATTCAGCTGCGTCAATTCTGTGCCTTTGACCCATCAAGGAACAGTTCCACAATTTATCTGTTACTTTTTCACTCTCAAAGTACTTTCATTGTTTGACAACTCATCTGCTTTCTAGGTTACTCCTTCTCAGCAAACAGTTTTGAGTCTACATGCTTTCAGCTAGCTCCTGATGGAATATCCATTACTGGCTGAACCAGAAATTCCTACTGCAAAAACATGAACTTCACCCATGCTTATCAGTATTTCTAGAATGGTGCCAGAGTATAGTTTCATCTCAGGCCTTCTTCCCCATAAATCATATTGTCTGTCTCAGGCAAATATCTGAAAGTTCTGTCCTTTCCTTAAGGATTTTTTTTTATAAATTCCCCTCCTTACAGATCTAACATGCAAGCAAAGTAGTCCCCCAAAAGATGGGAAAAGAAGTCTGTGGTTGCCTGCCTGTCCCATTGACTTACTGTTTGGGTTGTATGTATTTAGTGTGTCTAAGAAAACATTTAATGAGAAAGTAACGTAGTGCTTGAAACTTGGAGGAAGCAGTGAGGGAGAAGTAAGTATTGTCGCTACCTCAGGACCTGGTTGGACTGATAATCAAAAGCTTCTTCTGTCAAGTACAGTCTTTTTCAGAAGGAAAAATAAGAAGAAATAATTGCATGTTATGTAGCTTCATATGTAACGGGGCCACATGCTAAGCTCTGCCCATCAAAGAGCTAAAATAGGAGCATAATTAGATATGTTGGTCTAAATTCAGAAGTGCTGTGTAAGATGGTCATACACTTCTTAAACCTCTTCATGCTCTTGCTACCCATGGAATCCAGTTATTGCAGCCCATCTATGCCTTCTTCCATTTCTACAGCCAAATGCCATGCTAACTGATACTTTTGCAAAGGGTATATTTTGAGCAGGACTAACTAAAAAAAATAAAATAACTGGAGATGGAATAAATCATCAGGGCCAAATTTCAAATCAATCTATGTATTATTTTTCAATTTGGACCCTTATGAGAAGTAGCAGTTTAACCGGCTTTTCTAAGCAACAAGAAAATAATCTTGCCTCTTAAAATGCTATAACTGCAGTATTTCACATTGTAGGTCATGAGCACTTTTGGAGAATTTTAATCATGATAATAGTAAAGCTAGGTACTGGAGTAAAAATACATATGCTTTGTAACTGCTTTGCCCAACTCAACTTTGGCCTCAGCTGCACTTGAATATTCAAGAAAGCACCCTCAAAACTGAAAAGACAAAATTGGTGTGCTTCTGTTGTTATCATTTCTTAAGAGTTCCGTCTGTATTGAGTCCTCTTCCTTTAAAGGGAGCATGATCTTTGAATTTGTCATCCTGATTTCTTTGGAAGCCTAGGTGCTCTGGGTAAAGAGGCTTTGATTCTTTCTTTGTATTTTTGTCACTCGTAAGTGTTGAACACAAGAACCTGTTTTCTGCTTTTAAGAAGTTGATCAGGCACATGCCAGAAGAAACGCTGCCTCAAAGAGATGCCGTGGTTATTAACTTAGGAACAGTTAGCTTGTTCATCCTGACTGTGCAAATTTTTTAAAGCCTGTATGAATCCTAGTGTAATCTGAGTAAGCTGTACTGTGATTTATGGCACCTTAATGCAGGGATTTAGATTTTTGCTTGTCTGCCATTGGGACACCAATTTTAGTAAAGAGTTAGCGAGGGGACACAGCGTAACTTGATCACTGAATAATTTTGCGGCCACAGATGCAGTTTAACCTTATAAACCTGAACATTCTGTATTTAAATACAGTAAACATTCCCTCTTATGTATGATGTTTAACAAGAAAAAAATTGATAGCAAGTGGCATGAACCCCCTCCCTACAAAAGATAAGACCTTTTTTTTGCTCCCTGCATATTTATCTTCCCTTCCCTCCAGTGCATTCTGTTTTGCTAATTCAAGGGGTTACCTAAATGGCTGTTTGATTACTTGAGTGTATTTCATTTTCTATTATTCGTGCAGCTTGGGGTCTGATTTGAACCATTTGAAGTAATGAGTTCTTTTGATTGATTACCATGAAATTTTTAACTGAAAATGCATGATGTATTTTGCAGTAGCATACACCAGAAGTCTAGAACAACTCTGAAAAATGGGTTTGTCTTTGCAGTTGCCTGGGAGAAGTCTTCTAATACAGTGCACTTGTTTTTGCTTATGCCAGTCTAAATCAGGAATAACTTAGGATAACTCTCTAGAAAGAGAAAGCTGGAAGAGAAAATACAATTGTATTCATAAAAAAGTTTTCATATAAGGAGACATGTCTGGATACAGCAAATGGAGGCAACAGCTCAGTTTTAGTAAACATTATGCAATGACCTTGCATCTGTTTATGTTTGGTTGGGCTTGGATTCTGGAAGTGCTGTAAACCACATGTTGTGGCTCTTGTTCAGTGACACTTACTCCTCCGGTAGTATCTCAGGGGGCTATTTGGGGTGTGAGGAACCAAACAAGATGGGTAAGAATAGCATCTGCCCTTATATAAATACCAACTGCTGCTACTTTTGATTGTGTTTATCTGTATAGACAGAGTCCCCAGGCCATGTTCATCTGCTATCCTGGCAGTTTCCTTTAGAGACACAGCCAGAATTATCTCCTGTGACGCAGTGTGGTAGCTTGGGTCAGCTCAGCAGTGTTGGGTAGGACAGACCCCAGCTTTCTGAGCTGCATGCCAGGGAATTGTTCCTCTTTTTGGCATCCAAGAATGCTGGTACTGTTGGTGCCTCCCTCAAGGGAGTGAAACAAAGTATGGCCTTTCCTGACTGCTTTTCAACCACAGTATGGCCCTGCTGCTAGCAAAGGGAGGGTTCAGGATGAGGAGAGGACATTGATGGCAACACCTTGTAAACAAAGGTACGGAAATCCTGCCCAGAATAAAGGGAGAGGAAAAAATACCCAGAAAATCATGGTCAAACAGCCACAGAGAAAATCAGGATGCTAGTTTTGGCATCCCTGTCACAAAAGTAATTCACACTGTGGTTTGCTCTGGAACAAACCAGCAAAGTCATTTGTTGGGGAGACTTACATGCCAGCAAGATCATCCCTGCTCAGGAATAATCCATGCTGCGCTGCAGTCTAAACACTAGTACCAGTCTGTGCCAGATCTGCCTTGGTCACCAAAACGTGGCCTGGCAGAGCATACAAATTCTATAGTTTCTGGGCGAAACGTGTGTTGGAGGGACCCATCCGGCTGGAAGGAGAGCACCAGTGTGCTCCTGCAACGTTTAGTGTGAATGTCAGCTCCTCATGAAAAGGGCTGTGAGGTTGGAACAGAACAACTGTGAGCATTTCTCCACTCACTGCAGGAGCTGTCTGGCATGAAAGCTGATGACAGGATAGATGTAAATGAGAGATCATGTGTTTTCTATGCCTGACATCTACAAGGGTTGTTTCACTAAATTTATGCAATGTAAGAATAATTAAGGGAAGTCTCCATGAACAGACAACCTTAGGCAAATCCCTAAACAAGATCTACCTGATCTCCACAAAAGTGAGAAATTATCTTAGTTTTCACAGTCAACTTTTTGACTCGGGTCTTCTTGACTGTGATCTGACCATATATTCTGATCTCTTCCCAATTTTTTTCAGTTCCACTTTTTGAAGAGAGCTAGGCAGTATCATTCTTCATTCCTGTAAGGGGCTTTGGTGAGCTAACATAATGAGCGTATTTTAATGTCCTGGTACAGGGATGCAAAAATCAAGAGACTTCCTTACTTCTAAGGTAATGTTAGTCATTGAACAGCAGCATCAATACAACTAGCTTAATTAGTACTTGGTTTTACTGTTTTCTTCCAGCCACGGGTATGAAGCTGCATTGACTTGTGACAGTACAGAGAGCAGGGGAACACTCAAAGACAGTTGCCCAGTCAAGGAAACTTGTGGTACACAGAAGATTCTTATCTCCTAGTACAAACAGCCAGCTAAACAAACAGCAAATAGGGTTGACTTTTCTGCTGTGACAGTGAGAGGTGTGTGGAGCCAAGCATGCTTTATGGGTTGCTTTTGTTTCATCCGTAACTTGTATCAAAGCCTTGAAGAACTGGTAGCGCAATTGGCTTAGAGTGAGCTTGTTTGGCTATTTTTGTGTTTGGTTGCTGGGTTTTTTATGGTTGCAGCCTATGGGAGAGGATATTCTTATTTGGGCTGACACAAAGCAATTACAGGACAGTAAATGAGGGCTTCAGCAGTTACGTGTTTGCTCTGTGTGTAGTGGGTCTGGACACAAATAACCACAGGCTGAAGTTGAAAGTGTTATTAATTGGTGAGTAATGATTCAGGAGTTTCTTGGTGAATATGTTTCTGTGTTTCAGAACAGCTCCTTGTGATGGCACTGCTTTAGCTTGTCTAAACAGGTAAGTCAGTAAGGTCTCACAATTTTCAGCGTAAAACTTGGCGTGATAGGTGTGAGTTTGGATAGTGTGGTGTGATAATAGAACTGAGAATGATTTCTGGAAAGGGCAAGGACTGTGAGCTTTGTAACATGTAATTTTTAGTGAAGTTAGCAAAAGATTAGTTTGCAGGATCACTCCTATTCTTAATTTGTGGGAAACAATATTTTTGCTTCTCCCCATAAGGAAAGAACACAAGCTAATTAAGAAACACCTGTGTAATAAAAGGAGCAGATTTTCAACCTGTTTAGATTTCCACTTCCTGCTTGTTGTGCAGTTCTGATACAGATGTGTTATTAATTCATATTAAATTACAACTATTTGCTATTTTAGAAGACCTGTTTTCTAATGTAACAGTCAAATTCAAAGTTATTTTAGATGGTGAAGGAGATTCAGTGTGTTTTCTTCTGCCTTATTTAATATCAGATTTCTGTTTTTCTTCTTATCCCTAAAATGCATTGCCTCTGAATTTAGTGAGGGGAAAATACGGGTCTAGCATACAAGTTATAGTTGTCCGTGCTAGTGCCTTCATGCTTAAGCAACCCTGCTTAAGTTAAGTCTCCACTCGGTTATGTGTTCTCTTAGGTTGTAACCTAAAGTAACAGGGAGAAAACAATGTGGAATGTTACTGACTTTTGCATGAGATGGTGGGAGAAAAAACAGCATAAAAAAGCTGAGCTCGTGGGAAATAATAGTCTTTCAGAGACCAGGGAAAGTTTGTTCTGTATATGATAGGCAGTTAGACTTGCTGACTGATTAATTGTGCAAAATAGAAGAAAGAGGCTGTGAACACGCCTGTCCATGTCAAACACTGCTTTTGAAAGGCAATGTATGTTGTTCTTATTACAACCTTTGGTGACCCCGAACTTAGCAGAGCAGGAGAGGTACGTGCTGGCTGAGAGCTGTGCAGCAGTTTTCAAGTAGATTCTTGATCTAATAGTAACTTTCAAGCAATCTCTTTGTATTTCTTTTTCCTAAATTAGTTTTAGAAGTATGGATTCCTGCATGTGTTTAGAACAAATTCCTCACAGCTTTTGTTTTAAACAACAAACCTCTCTGAATGATAGCCAGGGTACAATGTGAGCTACCAGTCCAAGGGAAGCTACAAGAAGAATAGCCACTTAACTAATTTTTCCATTTTCTTTCTCCTCTCACCACTGCCACTTTTAGAGAAGGAAGAGGTACATTTTCCTTTTTCATCCTCAACTTTGATGTATTGGGGGTTTTCCATGCTTTCAGAGATTTTCAAGGCATGGGTATATCCTCTGAAGGTACGTTCTGAATCAAGGCCCTTTTGTAAGGAAACACAAACTTTGGTTTTAATTTGGTAGCTTAATTTCAAGGATAGTTTCCTTTTGTTTTGAGGGGAGGACATTTGGTTGATTGGTTTGTTTTCCAGATCTTCCTGATTTCTATAGGCTTTGTTGCAAACACTTTCTAAGTGTCTTTCAAGTCTTGTCTTCTGCAGTGATACAAGTTGGGGAGGAGCTGTTTGCTTGAGCTCCAGGGAGTGAGGGAAGATCTGACATGGAATATGAGTCTTGTATCAGGACCTGAAATGACACCACTTCTGAAAACAATCAGGAAGCCCTTACTAAAACTAAAACAAGAATAAATAGTGATACATCCTCCTTCTTAGCCTCTGCTTTTCCATCTTGGGTTGGTTGCCATTTCTGAGACAAGGAGATCCATTAAAGAGACAGAGCAGTGCTGCAACACCACTGGTAGCCAAGTGGTAGGTGGTTGTTTCTGTAGCCTCCCTGCAAGAGGATCAGGTTGACAGCACCTGCTGCTTTAACCTCAGCACTTGGAACATCTTCTGAGTTAGTTTTGCCAGCACCTGTCCCGCTCCTCATGTTCTGAGACTCTCCTGTCTTCATTCTCCTCTGGCTCCTTCTTTAACAGAAGAGTGAGCTTGATGGAAGAACCACCTCTTTTCTCTAGCAGTACTTTCAAACAGAGATACACTCGACTTGGGACATGCAGATACACCCACCTTTACTAAGGGTTGTGAAGGAAAGTCTGAAAATCATGACTGTGATGTTTTCAGGTGTAAAAAATCTCCCCAGGAGATTGCTTCTGTGCTTTGGTAGGCTTCGTGAAATTCTATATAAACAAATCCTGATTTGAAGGGATTGTTCATAAGGAAAGAAAAACAACATAGCTGCTCACTAAAAACAGCCAACAGCTTGTTCAGTCTGCTGTCTTTTACTTCCCTAGGTCAGCATTTGATTGCTGTTGACTATTTAGATTGAAGAGTTATATTTTCTTAAGCATACGTATAATTTTTCAGTATTAACGTTCCCATGATTTTGTAGAAACTGCTGTCTGATTAATTTTATTTTCATGTATATTGGAAATAGAAAAGGGTTTAATTAACAACATTGTAGGTTTTTATTTTTCAGTTGTGTTTTTGTGTGCAGGTTTGGTCTACAAAATATAAGAAAGATATTAAGCTATTAGAGAGTGTCCAAAGGAGAGCAATAAAGATGGTGAAGGGCCTTGAAGGGAAGCCGTATGAGGAGAGGCTGAGGTCACTTGGTCTGTTCACCCTGGAGAAGAGGAGACTGAGGGAACCTCATTGCAGTCTACAACTTCCTCATGAGGGGAAGAGGAGGGGCAGGCACTGATCTCTTCACTGTGTTGATCAGTGACAGGACCCGAGGGAACAGCATGAAACTGTGTCAGGGGAGATTTAGGCTGGATATTAGAAAAATGTTCTTCACCCAGGGGGTAGTTGGGCACTGGAACAGGCTCCCCAGGGAAGTGGTTGCAGCACCAAATCTGCCAGAGTTCAAGAAGCATTTGGATGATGCCCTCAGGCACATGGTGTGACTCTTGGGGCTGATCCTGTCCAGGGTTAAGGGTTGGACTTGATGATCCTTGTGGGACCCTTCCAAGTCAGCATATTCTGTAAATCTGTGAAATGTGGTTGCACTGTAAACCCTGCTGCAGGTGTCTTGGGATAGTCCAGCTCTTTAGCTATTAACATACTTTACAAAATAACTGTGCAGTGGATTGCAGTCAGCCTGTCTTCTGTGACAGATAAGTATTTGGCAAAGAGTTCTTCTTCCATGAGAAAGGAGACAGCTGTCATTGCTGGCCTTTTCAGTATTGAGACTGACTGGGTCTGGTACGTAAAAGTGCAGGCATTAGAAATGCAGCAGAGGAATTGGCAGCTACCTCTAGCAGGAAGTTTAGAAGTCTTCCGTGTGCTAGAATAACATGAGCTAAAATGGCTTACTGTATAAACTGTCAACACTGTCCCTGTGTCCAAAATATATAGGTTTGCTCTTTAGATATTTTCTTCAAATGGGTACTTTCTGTGTCCAAAATTATTTTTACAAAGCTTTCTCCTATTGCTGTTTCAGACTACACTGGCACACATCATAGCCAACAACAGCAAAAAGAATGGCACAAGGTTTGTGACGCTGTCGGCCACAAGTGCCAAGACAAATGATGTTCGAGATGTCATCAGCCAAGCCCAGAATGAAAGAAGACTCTTCAAGAGAAAAACTATCCTCTTTATTGACGAGATCCATCGTTTCAATAAATCTCAGCAGGTATTGTACTACACCACTTTTTGAAAAAAGCTTTTGTCAACACTTCTGTAAAATTTCCTACTTTGCCTTAAGATGATACCTTCCTTTGGGCATTCGATTTCAGTGTTAATTTTTTTAGCAGGTGAATTAGGAAGAATTATAAAAATTAAATCCCTTAACTTACTTCCAACCAGCATTTAATTATTGTGATTCAAAGGTTTAAATAAAAGGCTGAGTTATAATTGACTTACATGCGAGTCCTTATGTGATATTTTTCTGAAATTTTATTTCTGCAAAGTCATGTTAGTAATGTTTGCTGCACACATCTGCATTTCAGCCTCCACCTCAGGGTAGCATTCTGTATTACCTTTAAAAAGGTCTGGAATGTGAATGTACCAAGGGTACGTATTTTAATGTTGTCCCCTCTACTCTGTGACAAAAAAGTAAGGCTGCTTTGGGATAACATGTTACTGCAGCCATCACTTGGGTATTTTTTTCTTTTCCTTTTCTAGTTATAAAGTTTCTGTAGTTGTAACATGGAAAGCTTGAATCCTGCGCTACAGGTTACAGTTTTTATATTGAACTGTACTTCAATCTTCCTATAGTTTTTTGAGCCATCCTATAGAATTATAGTCCCAAATGTTGGTTTGTAGGGTAGCCTCGTTATTCATTATACTTGATAAGGCAATTTCATGATTTCTTATGTTGCCAAGCAATAAACCAAAGTCATATAAATAAACTAAAAATTTACAGATTTTTTTACCCTGTTTTCATCAGGTAGGGTCATTCTCAGTCCAACCATTTGTTATTAAGGTGAACAACCTTTAGCGTGTTGGGTGCACAAAATTAAATAATTTACATATCTACACAGATGAACTGCCTTGTCAGTGTGGTTATTTGTCATATCAACAGGGAACCCAAAGACTCACAAAACGCAAAAAAACCATAGCCTACTCACCTGGGATGTTTCAGGTTGTCGTTGATCGAGATCAGCTTTTTCTGCTTCCCTCCCATCCTCAGGACACTTTCCTTCCTCACGTCGAGTGCGGGACGGTGACCCTGATAGGAGCGACCACAGAAAACCCTTCCTTCCAGGTCAACGCCGCTCTTCTGAGCCGGTGCCGGGTGATCGTCCTGGAGAAGCTCTCGGTGGAAGCGATGGAGGCAATTCTGATGCGGGCCGTCAGGTCCTTAGGGCTCTGCGTTTTGGGCCAGGGCGACCAGCACGGCAGCTCTGCAACTGGCAGCGGCAGCGAGAGCTCAGAGTGAGTACTTTATGGGCTGCAGGGTGTTAACGCGCACAACCCGAGGAGTTGACTGCCTGCCAGGGAGAGAATGAAGCAGTTGGGGGGTGGGAAGAGAAACCCTAGCCACTTCTGATAGTAAAGAAAAGAAGTGGCAGCATATGTCAGGGACGAGGGTGACAGGAGAGAGAGAATTCAAAGCATTGGCTCTCTCCATCCAAAACATAATCTTACCGTCTGGATTAGGAGAGAATTTTATACTTGGATCTGTAGCTCCTGACTCACCCTCACAGGATATTTAAATCCATCCTGCTGCTGAGGATTTGCTGTGGAAGCCTGTAACTGGGTCTTTGTCATGTCCTAATGTATGTTACTTCTTGTTACCGGGTGTAAAAGCATCATGTTACCATTCAGTAGTGGACAGAGTATCCCCTCTTAATTAATTTGAAAGTGCCTGACAAAAGTTTGTTGTTTTCTGAGAATTTTTTTCTTTTAATAAGATCAGGAAGGATGCTGCTGCTCCTGTTCTTTAGTTGCAGGATTTGTGCTGTGCTATATTTTATGGTATCCTTTGGGGAGAGGAGGCTGTTGCTGTGAGATGTTAAGAGACTTCATTTTTTTCTGCTCCCTAATGTCCAGGCCAAATAGAGTTACATTAAATACTTGAGAAAATTTTGGAAAAAAACAAGGTCCGGATTTGCCCATAAGGGATGTTATCTGCCTTCTGAAATGGAAGGCTGGCAAATAAGAGTAGTGCTTGGTACTGTGGTATTCACATGCAGGCTCTTACACTTCCTTCATGTTGGTTTTTGGCTACACTCCTAGTAATTTACAGTGCATTGACATGGTGGTGATTGGCAGGCAGTCTGTGTGAAACAAATGAGAGGGAATCCGCTTGAACTTTATCCCAGAATGTAAGCACTAAGAATCGCCAATCTGAATGCTGAGGTCAGGGCTGTAAGGAAAGGTATTGCATTTTTGATTTTAGGTTACCCTGCCCCATAGTTTACTCATTTGTAGCTTTTACATGTTTTAGTAGTGTGAATTTTGGAAGAGAAGGGAGTACTGCATGTCAACCTTAATGTAATGGCACAGCTGTGCTTGTGGCTACACCCTGACTAGGGTTCAGAGACTTTCTTTGCTATACAGGATTAAAGTACAAGGCATAGTTTCATCTGCAGTTGTTTGGGTTTGGGTTTCGCTAGACTCTGTATCTGTAACCTTCCAATAGCTATGAATGATTTAAACAGCACAGTGTAGTGCTTCATCAAACTGAAAGAAGTCTGGCAGGCAGACTGTCAGACTAGCACAGTTTCGGTAATCTCTCCGTGAAGAGAGAGGGCCACACTCCAATGGCTAACATGGGAGCCAAGCATTTGAAAATAAAAATAGGGTTTTGAGTTGAGGAGAGTTTGTTGCAGTTTCATGTCAGGTCTTTCTTGTCTTTTCTGACACTATCTGGTTCGGGTCCACAGTGGCTACACAGAGTTGCTGATGGCTTAGGTTTTTTATAATCCATCCTGTCCCTTACTGTGGTTCTGGTTTTGGCCACCACATTAATTCCATCTTCTTGCTTCACTGTTCATACCATTTCTGCTCTGTCATTTCCTCTCCGCCTACTACTCCGCAGGAGCAGCTGTCTCATACCTTTTGACCACCCTGCCTCTATGAAGCAGGGCTGTAATGATGCAGGCAGGTAACTGTTCATGGTGTGTTAAGGAATAAATTAAAGTCACCAATTACAATTTATTTGGTTGTTAACTGTGCTCACCTTTGTTCCAGAGTTAGAATAGGAGCTGTAAGGCAGCATGTCCCCAAATGGTGGGCTATGCCTACTTTGAAAATGCTGCAGAGATCTAGCCAGAAGGCACAAGATATGTGTACATTGAATTTTGGACTTAATTTCCCATGTGAGTCTCTTTTTCCAAGCCACAGCATGAAACCACAGTATGAAGTACTGAATGTGCTGCTTGGCCTCAGTTTTTCAGATGGTTTTGGTATCACATCACTTGTCTGACACGATGGCTTACCTATATGAGATTTTGAAGAAGAGGATGATTCTTTGTGGTCTCTTCTACTGCCTTGAGGAATGAGATGAGGGGTGAATCTTCCTTAGTCTCTACAGACATCTTCTGTGCTCAAAAAGAATGTAGCCATCACTCTGTCATTCAGTGGGTTTCATCATCTGCATTCCACAAGGAAAGTGTTCTCTACCCAAATCTGTTCTCTTAAATTTTCTTGGTGGCTTTTTCTTATCTTTCTTCCACCATTGAGGCAGATTTCTGATAGGGTTAGGTCAGCTGGCTTCTCTTTTGTTCCATTGTGACCTTTCCTTGCTCTAAAGCTGAAACAGAACTAGCAGGAGGTATTACCTACTTTGGCGTCTTTGTTATGTCATCATGGCTCATAAAGCTTCTTTAACAGTTTTTATGTTAGTTACTGGATTTCTTTAGGATAAGATGTGCTTTGTGTTACATTTTCATCAGTGTTACTGCCATCAAACTGTGCCTATAAAGTCTGCACTAAATCAAACTGAAAGATGGGGTAACGGGAAACGAAGAGACATATTCAGGATGAAGAAAAGTAAGAAGTCAATGTTGTGGATGCTTTATGTTGCTGCACCTTTGCTTGTGCTTTCTGATTATGCTGCCTCAATAGTAGCACAAACTGTTCCAGGCGGACACTGTGTACACTGACACTACTACTGTGTCAGTGATGGAGGAAATCAAATTCTTTTCTTGGCTTTTTATTTTTATCATTCCAGTGCTGCCCTCAGAGCGGTATCTCTAATTGAAGTCAGGCAGTAAACTGGATAGTGGATTAACGTCTTTGAAGTTAGATGGCATAGAAGGCATGCAGCTGAGGGAAATGAAAGGATCCCCAGTTTCCTGCTGGCAAGCTCAGACACCATGCAGTTCATCTAGTTACTGGCTGTGTCACAAGTTCTGACACATTTTGAATTCACTGGCTTGTAAATCACAACATTGAAGATGGGTCTTCAGTGTTCAATACCGTTTTGAAAATTATTCCTTAATTGGAAAATCCATCCAATTTCCTTGCAGGAAATGATTTGCTGAGGTAAGAGGTGAATTTCACCATGGAAGCGAACAAGACCTTTGCTTGTAACCAGATTTTCCATATTTTCTTGTGAATATTTGTTTCAATTTCTGTAGTATAAATTGCTTGTGTGGAGTCAGCAGGGCACTTGGGAGTCCTAGAGTGAAATTGAAGAGACAGGAATACAACTCGGCTTTTTTGCCGAGCTTCTAGTCAGCAGATAAATGTCAAAAGTGCCCTGAAGCCTCAACTTTGTTTGGTATAGACTGTATTCAGCTTCTTCCAAGTGTAGTACCTGCTTTTTAATGCTTTCAGTACTTCCACTTGGCAGTCACTGCATGTATTGGTGGTGGGTGTCAGTTTGAGGAGGCCTCAAGCACATGGTGTTCTTCTCTGCGAACAGCAGGCGAAGAACTTAGTTCTTGCAGGTGAAACCTTCTCTTCAGTATGCCCTGCTGGTGTATCCAAAGTGTTTGCTCGCTGTGCCATATATTTGGTTTTGTTCCCTGTTGATGCAGGTAATAGCAGCAGGATGTCTGTGTGTAGTGCCTGCTTTTTTTAAAAAAATAGATTTTGCTTTCCTTACTGGCTTTTTTCAATGCACGTGAAAAATCTGGTGCTTGTCTGTAGTGCTGAGGCATGAACGTTGCTCCCTGATTTTCAAGGAATTTGATGCCTGAGATAATTGACTGAATAAGTCCCTGCGCTGTTGTATTCTTCTGCTTCCTCATTCAAACACAAAAGTGGTGTTTGAAACACCTGGCGAAAGTGCCACTGTATGTGTGTTAAATTTTTCTCCTAGCTTTATCAAATACAGAAGAAATAAGAAGATGGAAAAAAGGTATGACGAGATATGTGTATATAAGTTTATTTTTCCCACAGGGTGTGATTACTGCTGCCTACTCGCTGCAGCGTGGGTTTTGACCATTTGTTGGCCTTCATTTAAAGTGGTGTGGATTAAGACTGCAACTCGATTAGCTTTTCCCTCTTATGTGTTGCCATGAAGGGACTCAAATACTGTTGAAGTTTTTCCAGCACCTACAGTCCTTTTCTTTTGTGGGACAAGTCCAAAGTGGGTTTGCAAGGAGGAAGAGGAGTCAAGTAATGAAGATCAGTGGGTACATGTTTCTGGGATCCTTGGGGTTTCCTTTTTGTACAACACTGGTAATAACAGTAATATATCTTTTTGGTGAAGGAGGTGCAGGGCTGTTATGAATCCCTAAGTATTTGACACACAAGAGCTTCATAAGAAAGTGCCTCTCACGCCAAGCTCTGTGTGTTAATCCCTGCTGATGTCACTCTTGTTTTACAGTCTAGTTACTGGAAATGGCTCAGTTAGGGCCATTACTCCATTAGTTACTGTTTTCAAATCAAATCAGTTGTATCTTCTGCCTGGCAAACATCATAGGTGTTACCTTGTCTACCTAACTAAAGTTTGAGGGTTAAATCCTCAACAGTATGTCTGTGACATGTGCAGAGGTGCGCTGGTTTGTATGTGCCTGAACAGTGGGGACTGCAGCCCAGTAAATGAAAACCTGGAGACAAAGCTTGAGGACTCTTGTTCTCCCTGGCTTTTCATAGACTCACTATGAGATCTCAGGAGATCCTTCACCTGCTGTTCTGTTTCTCAGCTCTTCCCATGTTGTTCATTTCGATTGTGAGTTCTCTGGAGTTTCGCCTTTTTCATGTATTTGTGTAGTCCTGGCATGCTTAGAGTAGTAGATGGCAAGAAGAATGACATGCGTGTATTGGGATGCCATTTCTTTATAGTAAGATTCTTTTTTGTACCCTGCTGACTAAAGCTGTAATACCATACAAAAAAAAAGAAAAGTAGGATGCATATAATTTACAATGTAAACAATCCTTCCAGTTGTTGCTTTTTAGAGAAGACAGATAGCAGCTCTTGCTGTTGGTAGTTAGTTCAAAACCTTACGCTAATTACTTTATAACTCACTATATTCTCTCACCTGCATTTGGATAGCTTTCTACCTTTTCATTGTTCTTCCAACAAAGAATTTGAAATGGTGATGGAGTAAAACCTTGTGTAAAGTTCAGCTGGCTGTGTCAGAATTTTGTTCTGGCAAAAACCTAACCCTAGTTTCCATTGACTTTATTGAGGTGAGGAAAAATAAGGGGGTTAAATAGATGAGAGTTCATCCCTACATTTTTCATGTGCAATTTTATTTAACAGGCATTGGATCAGAAGGAAGAGGGTTGGGTCCCACGGTGTTCCTCCTGGCTCTGCAGTGCTTAATCAAGGCAGGATGAGTTAAGAACAAATCTTAAGCCCAGCTGCATCTCAACAAAGTTTGTAAAGCAACATCATCTCTAGCATAATAAGCGTGATGGGGGCTCATGGTGTGTGGTTATTCTTTTGCAGATTCCAGGTGTTCATAGAGGCCAAAGCTCTAAACACACTTGCCTACCTTTGTGATGGTGATGCAAGGACTGGACTGAATGGACTCCAGCTAGCAGTTCAGGCCAGATTAGCAGCAGGGAAGACTACTCCTTTGAATATTACCAAAGGTGGTTCTGCAGATGGCATTCTGATAACCGAAGAGCATGTAAAGGAAGGGCTTCAGCGATCCCACATCCTGTATGACCGAGCAGGTGAGTACCTGATCCAGTTTCTGAGATGCAGTGTTCTCAACAGGTGATACTCTCTGTTTGTTTCTTTATGTTCTTCCTTTTTCGTACCAGGTGCTCTAGTGGTTTTTATGTGACCGAACAGTGGGGACTGCAGCCCACTAAATGAAAACAGTGGTTTGTCCTAGAAACTAGTTTTCCTGTACAATGCAGTTCAACCAGAAATTCCTTCTAAACAGGGTTTCCTTTCAACACTTAGGAAGTGTAGGTTAGTTGAAAGACAGATTTGCTGCTCTGAAAACAGTTGCATGGTGAAATTATTTATTATTTAAGGTTATTAGAATATTGTCTTCTACAAGGATTGCAGTGTAAAGGAGAGCAATTTGATGAGAACATTCTTCTTGGAGGGTTAGATGTCTTCCATTGCATTTCTACTCCTTTGAAAGACTTAGAAGTGCTCACATTCACAGCAATATGTTACATCAAAACCTGAGCAGTTAGCTTTATTTTTAGTGTTGCTTTTTAAGGTAATGAATTTTGTAGCTTGCTTAGGACAGGTCATCTAAATCTAATTACATTTAAGGCTTCCTAATGTGATAACCACTCTTGCTAAATTTATGACTTGGCAATCTTAGGCATCACAGTAGCTGGCCACTATGCCATTTTTTGTGAGAGGGTTAAAAATCAGTGAGTATTTGAGATTAGATGAATCTTCTTGAATTAATATGTAGTTCTTCAGCAATACTTGAATGATCGTCCAGGATAGTATCAAATGATTATGCCAAACAGTATTTGAAGAACTGATTGATTTTCTTTTTTTTTTTGCCATTGTATCTGGTATGCTTAATTAACTATCACTGTTCAAAAACTGTGATGAGAAGTTTCTTGAGGCTGGTTTTAACATATGCCTGCTTGCAGCCTTTCTAAGAAATAATGATGACTTACTGTCAGGAGCAAGGCAGCTAGGCAGATACTGGTAGAATGGCAGCTGAGAAGTTCGGGGTAGGCAGGGGGAGGGAGAAGAAAAATTTTATGGAGTCTGTGGCAGGAATTGGTCATGATTGGAAGGAAGTGGAAAATCTGACCAGTTTGCCAACGTGAGTCTCTTGTGCCATGTAGGTCCCTTGTGTGTTTGCTGTCGCCTTGTGGCCACTGTCACACAGAACTCTTGGCTGTGTCTGTTGCTCCCAGCCCTCCTACACCTTCTTGCTCTGTTAGAGATGGCACAGAGTGCCTCTTTCTGAGGCTTACATCCAATCTAAGTAGCATGTGTCAGGCCGTGCTCTGTTACAAAAATCCTTGTTGTGGGTTATGGTGGGGTTTTTTGGTCAGAGATTTTCAGAGAGTGGTGAAAGTAATGAAAATTCAGTTTTTCTTGATTGTACACATGTCAAAGAGCCTGCTGCAGATATTGCCACAGTAGCAGGTTGCCTGAGTATGTCTTTACAGAATTTCTCTCTTCTGTGGAGTAGTCTGTGCTCTGTGCCTTGGTTGACCACTTTTGTCCATAGTAGAGTAAGTTGTTTGTCCTTTTGTGTACAAAGGGCTTCTGAAGAGAGGCTACTATATAAAGATTTGTAGAATGTTTTAACTGATGAATTTTGAATCACAGTTGTGGTGGGGGAATCTACAATGCTCTAAAATAAAATGCTTCAGCCTTATAAAGTGGAGGCACACGATGCTGTCTAATCATGATAGCAGCGTCATACATTTAAGTGTAGTGTGTTCGTGTAGACAGCAGCATATAATTGATTAGTGTTCAGAGTTGTGTAAATATAGAATTTTGATTTTACATAATTTTTTTTTTTTTGTTACCTTCTGCAAAATTTGCCAAATACATGTAGTTGGGCATTCTCTTCTGTACTTCCATCAAGTAATCTAAGAAAGACGTTATTCATAATCTGGTTGTTAGGATGTTGTTCTGATATGTATGCAGACATGTAAAGACATTTATGCATTTTAGCTGGAAGAACAAAGAAACAACTTTAATCAAACTGCCAGCAGCCATCTTTTTTTCCAGCTTAATTTTGTTCTGCTGGACCAGAATGAGAGGTCTGGTTTGTGCTGTTGCTCTAGTCGTACTTTCAAGACTTTCTTCTGTCCTTTATTAATGAGTTGCAAAGATAGAAAACAATGTCAGATGGGGACTGTGATTTTACTTTTGCCTACTACCTTACTAAAAAGGAACAGCTTAAGAACTCCAAATATTAATTATGATCAGTGAACGAGACCTTTTCCCTGTCATCTACCAGTAAGACTCTAGATAAACTGACATCTTAAAGTAGCCTTAAATTAGGCTGAAAACTCTTGAGCACAAAAAGCAATTTATGGGCATATATCAACAAGATTTGTGCATCTGTATACTTTAGACACTAGAAAATCCTCCCCTCCACAAAGCCGCTTGTGTAGTACCTTGTTTCGGAAAGGTATTTGCCTTTGTGGGAACTGCATAGAACAAATGCACTTTGATTCCAAAAACTCTTTATAGTTTTGATTTCAAGAGGCATCTGGAATGCAGAACAGCAGCGATAGATAAGCCGTTAAGTGTCTGTCTCAGATGAATTGATAAGGCCAAAATCTATATGTTGGCTAACCAGACTGAGGGACAGAA
Source organism: Myiotriccus ornatus (assembly GCA_036023395.1). Lineage (NCBI taxonomy): Eukaryota > Metazoa > Chordata > Aves > Passeriformes > Tyrannidae > Myiotriccus > Myiotriccus ornatus. The sequence continues at coordinate 68,703,949 of JAYRBT010000082.1, forward strand.
CTAATAAATAAAGGTCTACTAAAAATTCTAATTTTTTTTTAAGCTGCTTCTGGTATCTCAAATAAGATATCTATAAACTGTATTCTGTTAAATGGAAACGTAACACCTCTGTCCAATGTGTCACTATATCTTGTCTTTAACTGAAACTGCATTTAATGCAGTTTTTTTGAAGAAGTTCCAAGTCTTTGTGTATAAGTATTGTCATTATGTTAATGGCTCAGTCACCAACATTAACTTTGTGAGGAAGAAGATAAAGGGAGGAGAAAACTGTTCCCTTTCTCAGCCTGCAGAATCTGAAGCTGCCTGCAGGTATATATATATATCTAGCCCCAACCTATCTGCCTCTCCATCTGGTGTCCCCAGATATGACACTTTACAGTAACCCGAACAGCATATAGAAAAGCACTCCAGCAGAAGGATCTGGCGAGTGCAACCTCTGGAGATATTTAAAAACCATCTTTCTTACTTTTAAGAGACCCAGAGACGCCTCTTCCAAGGGGACAATGCGAGTTCAGCTGCTTGGGTTTATTGCCACTAACTCAAGTGTCATGATGGAGCATGGAGATGCTGTTTGTGTTGGCAGGAGTAATGGCTGCATACCGCAGGGCTCTTTGTGTGGAGTCCTAGCAAAAATAGCTGCCTGTCAGCCTGTGTTCGCCGGCATCGCGTGTGTGGAATTCCCCACAGAACCACACTCCAACATGAGAGATGGAGGAAGATGGACCCAGCTTCTGACCTTGCTGGCTGGGAAAGGAGCAACTGCAGCATTGTGGGGATTTTGGTTTTCAAACTGCTACATGCAGCCTTTTATTTTGCAGGGCCTACAAGTGATGGTGGTGTGTTCTGACATGGCCCTCAGGCTGTAAATCCTTTTAGCCTGAGGAAAAGGAGAAATATTAATAGATGGCTGTGCATGCAGCCAGTTGCCTTTATAATACATGCTTAGCTGTGAGCCAAGGAATGCCAGGCACTTTAAAAAGTAAGAAGGGCAGATTACATGGAAAGTTTAACAACAATATTGTGCCAAAATACTCTTGCTAGTTTGATTAAAAGAAATGTGCAAGAATCAAAACCAGCCACACAAAGAAAAATTGTAAGCAGGAAGGTTCTTTTACAGTGTTTGTAATACTGAACCTCTGTTTTTAAGTGTATCCTTAAAAGATCTGTGTAATAGCTTCGTTTCTCCTTGGAGTCCATATCTAATCATATATTAAACTTTAATATTAAAAAAAAAAAAATCCCTGTAATTCATTCAGTCTTCTCATTTCTTATTTAGCAGTCTTGCATTTCAGGTATGGTTTATGTAGGGATTTTTTATTTCGTCTGCTTTCAGTTTTCAGGACCCTTCCAGGAGTGCAGGTGTCCGCAACTGAACTCAGGATTTATTAGGGGTTTGCCAGGGTTGTGCACTGCAATTCTTTTTTCTCCAAATTGTGTAATGTTCCATCATTGTGTATCCACAGCAACATTTCATTTCCCCCCACCCATCCCCCCATATAATACATCAAACTCATGTTTGATTTACCATACACTTTTTTTTCAAGTTTTATCATTTGTATGTGCTCTTATTTTACTCTTCGGTAGGTAGGAGCTATTTAAATAGAGTCTTCTTCCTAACTGATTAAAATATCTGGGTTGGGTTTTTCTTTGAAGAAAAGGTCATGAGGGTACAAAACCCAAATTGTTTGCCTTGAAATGTTTAAAAAAAACACCTTCTTCTTGTTTACAGTTGCTCTGTTTTGCTTATGTAGTTAGTGGGATGATTCATGTGGCAAACCATGAAGGCATTGAAAACGTTAATGAAGACTAACCACATATACGTAAAAAGAACTTGAAAAAGTTTAGAACTTGAAAAGGTTAGGTTTACTGATTTAGTAAAATGTATTCTGTTCCCTTGAATGCATTTCATGTAATTTCCTCTTAACAGCTTTGTGTATCACTTCTCCCCCATTCTAAATAGGAGAAGAACATTACAATTGCATCTCTGCCCTGCACAAGTCTATGAGAGGCTCAGATGAAAATGCTTCCCTTTACTGGCTTGCTCGAATGCTTGAAGGTGGTGAGGATCCGCTTTATGTGGCAAGGAGGCTGGTGAGGTTTGCAAGTGAAGATATAGGTCAGTATTTACAGTACTTCATGCTGGAATATTATGTTGACTGAAGATCTGCCAAGCTTCTGGTTTTTAAAAATTGGTTTTTGAGGGGGGAGGGGGGGGAAACAAACACAAAAACTGCTATATGCAAAATAGATACAAAATACTGAAGTGCCCCACATTTAACAAAAAGCTTTGTATATGCAGGCAGAGACCTACATGTGGTGTCATTGTGATGATTACCTGCTGCAGGAGAAACAGATGTTTTTGAGGTCAGGTTTGGCAGTGTATTAATATAAATTCTTTTAAACTCTGGTGGTTGTAGATCTCCAGTAACCTTGTGCCACAGAGAGTGTATTTCAGGGATGTCTGATCTTTTAATGAGTCTGGCAAGTGAATGCCTACCCTGATTTACAAACCTCAGATTTGATAGCTGGCTCCCTAGTTCTAAGGCATCTTGCTTGACTTGTCCAAAGTAGAAGGTGCAGTAACACTTCTAGCACATGTGTGATGGGTAAAGAGTTAGGAGATCTGGGGAAGCTATGTCTATATAGCAGTATTTTCCCATTTCTTTATCAATTCTGAAAGGTAAGAGAATCATAATCTGGTCAGCTACTGCTCTCAGGCCACCACTGTGTGGCAGCAGATTCAACCCGTAAATTGTACCCATGACTTAGACCTTACTTTTTTGAGGGGGGAGCGGGGACCGAAGAGGGAGGGCTTGTGGTTGCAGGGAGTATATCTTATGTCTGGTATGATATTGTACTGGAAATTCCAGCATCTGAGAAAACAACTTTGAAATTTGTGTGGATATCACCCAGTAGAGGAAATATTTAAAAAAAAAAAAAAAAAAGAGACAGAAATTTTAGCTTGCTTTTATCTGATCCCTTTTTGTAGGACTGGCAGATCCTCTGGCTTTAACACAAGCAGTTGCTGCTTATCAAGGCTGTCACTTTATTGGAATGCCAGAATGTGAGGTAAAGGCTTCATTAATTCACTGATTTGGAAGTACTACAAACTGTAAAACCTGTCTGTAACTATAAAATGTAACAGATTGCAAGGGCAAGGCAACCTTAGTTACTTGTTCATTCAGCATACCTCTTCTTTGACAGGAGAACATTTTAGCTCTTAAAATACATGCTGTAGTTTAAAATAAAATTCACTTTATTTTGCTGCGTATTTATTGTCAAAATATGATATGTGAACTTGTATCATTTTGCTCTGTCTATTTTTTTCTCTCTCTTTTAAGTAAAATATTCCAAAGTAACTATTATTTTCTAGTAGTGAAAATCAGGAAGCTGTGTTAAATAATAATATTCATATAATGGTAGCAGGCAGAGGTCAGTTTAAAAACATAACCCCTGCCATGCTGTACAAACAACCTGAATAGCAGACCTTTTCCCGAAGAGCCAAAAAGAAGTTATTTAACATTTTCCCTTTTCTTGTTTCCAGGTGATTCTAGCACAGTGTGTAGTGTACTTTGCCAGAGCACCAAAGTCTATAGAGGTTTACAGGGCATATGGCAAAGTCAAAGAATGTCTGAGGACGCACACAGGACCTCTGCCACCTGTTCCTCTGCACCTGAGAAATGCCCCAACAAGGCTCATGAAGAACCTGGGCTATGGCAAAGGCTACAAATATAACCCCATGTACAAGGAACCTGTAGAGCAGGACTATCTGCCAGAAGAGTTGAAAGGAACAGACTTCTTCAAAGAACAAAAAACATGATGGCTGTGCTTGGAATGGGTTTTGATTCTATGACTCATAGATTTCTACTGGGAGAGAAATTCCCCTTACAGTGTCAACCATCTGTTACTGTGGTTGAAAAGATTAAGCCAATGAGCCGTTCAGATACTTTTTTGTCCTTCTGGTTTTACTGCTGTTACTCTGAAGGTATTTTGTAAAGAATTGCATTTAGGCAATGTAGAAATGCAAACATAACCTTTAACCTTATAGTGCTGTCACTCTGTGGTTCACATAGAAGAAAAATGAGAGACTTGTATTTCTGGCTCTTGCTGTGAGACAAGGAATCGTACTGCGCTGCTTTTTAAAATCAGTATCGACTTCAGATTTTGAGAATGTTTATTTTCCAGAAAAATAGTAAATTGTACCCCCTTTGCTAAAACACTGTAAACAAAATATAACTTAAGAGTAATTCTTCCTCTTATCATATTCCAGAGACAAATTTTGTACAACAGTTATTAAGCCAATAAAGCTGTTAAAAATAGTGTCTATGTGTTTGTTTAAATACTCTTGTGACAGCAGTGTAGTATTGAAATTTTGATATCCCTTTAATTTTATTATCCCTATATTCCAGAGCAAGTTTAATTCATTTTGTAAGTAGAATAGTCATAAAAATAGCCAAATTATGTTACTTTTCGAAGTTTTGTCACTTAAAATTGTAATGTATGATGACATTTTGGGAGGTGATTTTATAAAGGAGATTCCTGTTAGTGAAACATGTTTGTCTATTTCCAGTTGTCCGTCAAGAGTTTCATTAGCTTTAAACTGGAAAGCTGAGAGACACAAATTGACTTAGTGCTCTTATAATACAGAGTTTGGATTCCTCTTCCTACTGAAAACATAACAACGTTCAAGATTTCTGTTGACTGAACATTTCAGTAATGTTGTAATTACTGATGTCAACAAAATTCTTTCATTTAAGTGCTGATTATTTTTCTTGTCCTCAGTTCTCCTTAGGTGTGCAGTGTGCTGAAAAGCGTGCTGCTCATTGTGCAGCTCAGTGTGTTGAAAAGCCAGCAAGGGCTAAAACCACATATGACTGTGCTAACTTGCAGCTGGGTAGGAGAGAAGGACCATGTTGTGTTAGAATTGCATCAGATAGTTAGCAAAGTAAGGTCAAAATTTACAGTGCTTTATGTATAGCTTCTGGTCTTTTGCTGGTCAGCTACAAATGCCATGTCCCTGCTAAAAGCTGACTTCCTTGAGAGTTGTCAGAAGTTACTAACTCTTCTCCAGAAGGACTATGTACCATAGATTTTTTTTTTTAATAATATTACTGAATCATTTGGCTTTTTATGATGTGTTACATTTGCCGAACAATGACTGGTGCCTCATTTCACATTTACAGTGTTGCATTTAACAGTTTTTAAAAAATTCTATTCCTCTACCCAATTCAGTTTGTAAATAAATGTTTCATTCCTTGGTGAAGGAAAGCTGGTTTGTACTGGAGCCATACCGAGCTTTTTGCACCTCTCTCCAGCTGTGATAACCACCCAGCCACATGCACATCAGCTGCCTGGCATATACAAATTGCAGGTGGGTCAGAGGTATTTGGTGCTGTGTGGAGCTTAGATCAGAGGGATTTCCACAGCCACACATCTGGAGTTCATTCAGAGCAACTTCAGCAAACCAGGAGGTCTGTGGTCTGAGGATGCAGTGTCAAGTCCAGAAGCCAGCTTTGTTCAACTTCCTCCTCTTACATTTCAAGACAGATTGCTGTCCCTTGGCCTTGATCAAAAGTTTTCAACATACAACTCCAAAACTTTGTGATTTGTATTGGACATGAATTTTGTTGTGAGACTCCCTTTATATGAACTTCTGCATAACAAAAATGTAGGACTTAAACTAAAGATCGTGGTGTAACTGAAATGTTTCAGAAATTAAATCTGTTGCAGGACTGTATGCTGGTAAAGGGTTTGAGTCAGATTCTTTACCTTTCCTGTGTTCTCCTTACTCAAATAAGTATAGTTTTTGAATGCTTTGAGCATACTCTGTTTCTAAAGACAAGCAAGTCTTTTGACAAGCTTCATTTTTGTAAATTTGCATGATTTTCTTTCACTTTGTTGTGGTTTGGGTGGAATTTTCTTGTTGCTTAAATTAATGGGGTAATACTTAAATGAGTATTTTTATCCTGCTGGCCCTCTGAAAGGCACACGGAGGAATAAGGCAAGGTGCGATCTCCTCTAGTGCATCTAAGCATCGTGTGCTTGCCTTCAGGGGGCAGCACAGGTTGGCGAAAGGTTCAGAGGGTTCTTCCTCCTTCAGCCTCCGGTGAAGGCAAAAGGGTCATGCCTCTCAGGTCAGATCCATCAGACAGTGCCGTCTGATGGGCTATAAAATGTTAGCAACAACAATTTTAAGTTTCAAAACTGTCATGCCTCGTGGCCACTTTCCAAGGAAAGTATTATTTACCTTTTCACTTCTTCGTTCTTCTAATTAGCAAGGTGCTATACTGGAAACAGAGTGGATGCTTCCTGCTCTCTCCCTACCACTGATGTGTATCTTTACATTCCCTCTAAAGAGGGTCATCTCCACTGTTTGAAGAACTCTATGCTAGATTAAAAAGTCCATCAGGATCAGATGCACTCACAAATGGACACTTCACCCTGCACCCTTTCCTGTCCCTCCAAAACAGACCCAAGGCAGAATCATCTATTTGTTCTCAGAATGATGTATGCAGTGTTCACATAGGATTGGCAATGCTGCTTTCAACAAGCAGAACCCAATCTCCTTGTGAGACTGCTTCAAAAGCACAAGATGAAAGAAGGAAATTAAAAAGTCATGAAGCACATTTTGTCTTTTCCTGGCTTTTGAGTATCTGGGGCTTACCTTTTGAAGCTCACTGAAGGGCAAGAATGGGTAAGAATGGTGGTATGGTGGTGTATTTATTTCTCTTCAGAGTCTAGAGTTTTAAGGAAATACCAAATATTGCAGTGTCACTAGAAAATTTGGGATGAGATTTGGATCCCATCAGGTAACAGTTGCTTCCACTATAAGAAGCACCATCAAAGTGCACCATACCATGATCTCTTTTTCTCACATATAAGTTGTCCCAGTAAAAAATAATGCAGGCCATGAGAAAGGCCATGCCGTAGCCTGTGTTGGGAAATTCAGTACACATGAGAAACAACTTGTCTTGCTGTAAGTTATTTCTCCCAGTAATATGCCAATGTCAATTACATGAAGAACCAGACCAGAAATGTCAATTAAACAATTCCCCCAATTAGTTCCATTGCAGATTTTTTTGAAAATTATCTAATGAACATTGTTTCCATTATTTAGCTTGTTTGACTCTCACAGATAAAAAGTTGGATGATACAGCTACTAAGGAGTTGTCCAGACTTCTACACTAAATATTTATGAGAAATCATTACTTGTATTTTAGTCCTCTTGTCTTGTTTTCCAGGCACAAAGAGTTTTAACCCTCAGTTAATCTCTGGACTGCATTTTCTCCCTTTTCAGTGAGTGTTTTCTCTTGTTTTGAGAGAAATTTTCTTGGCAAAATGACTGTCTAAAAATAAAAGTGTTTATTACAAGCTGGTTGTTTGAATTTCTATTTGTCCTGAAGATACAACATTTTCTGGCCACTGCACATGTTCAACATGTTTCCAGAAGAGCTGCGCTCACTCTCCAGGATTTTGTCTGTGGTTTTTGTCTTTCGTTGTTACTAAGTAGTCAGGAATTGCGTAGGCCACTTAATGAATATGGCTAAGAATATGCATTCAGCTGGTACCATAAGATGATGTGATAGAACTAGAGGTTCATTACAGTTTAAAAAAAAAAAAAAAGGAACAAAAGCCAGGTTCTGATCTTAATTGCACCATTTTGTCTCAGTAGGTTCAACTGAACTGCACTGGTTTAATGAACCACACCAAAAAAAAAAATCAAGAAAAGCTTCCATCTTGATCAGGTTTGTGTACTTTACCAAGATTTTGGTCATATATACATACACGCAAACATTTAACAGGGAAAGTCTTAACTCATCTGTGTAAATTTATCTCAAGTATAAGGTGATGTAAAACCCTCCTTATCCACATTATGGTATTTACTTTCTAGAATGAGCAACTCACTGTATGAATCACAAAAAGCAGCCAAATGGTGGTGGTGGGTGGTGGTTTTTCTTCTTAAATTACCGAAAGCAAAGGGCTTTCCTAAAGAGTCTCTGTAAGCAATAGTACAAAGTCTGGCTTACTCATCACAGCACAGTGAGCAAATATTGCTCAGAGTTTTGGACTGTTATAAAGCCTGATATTCTTAGGAAAGGCAAAAATGGAGACTAAAGTCCAGCTGCTGTAATCTTCTCTTCCACTCAAAGACACTCCCATGTTGTCTTTTCAAAACGGCAGCCAGTTGCAAATTGGTTTTGGACAGGAAAGTTCATGTTCAAGTACTTACTGATCCCCTCCTATGAAATTTAACTGCAGTGAGCTAAGCTTTTAATGTTGCAGTCCCCCAGGTTAACTTAACCCAAATATATGTGTAATGTATTTTTTTATACAGTAGGTGTGGATTTATGACTGCTACTTAGCTAAGACTAAGGCTAAGCTCCTGGTTTTATATTGAGACTTCTGATGTGATAGTTGCTCATCTTATAGGTGGTATCTTTAACTCATTAAAATTACATTTTCTACCTTTTTCCTCTGTTAAATCATCTCATAGTGAAGATTACCATGCTTTGAACTTAGTGAGACCTGTGTTCATTCAGTAGTTCTAGAAACAAAATCCTTCTCAAGAGCTAGCTGAAGCAGGGTGTGAAATATGAATAAAGTCGGCATGCTAGTTTTCTCTGTAGGAGTCAGCCCTTGTCAGCTCTGACAGGAGCACAGGAAAAACTGTTAAGAAAAAAACACAAGCACCTTTTTGTGGGACATGAATTATGGGAGGGGAGTATTGGCTGGGCTTTTGTGAATGCTTGAATGTGAAGCTGATTTTATTGAGATTCTTATTGATGGATTTTATTTTCTGCACATAGTCTAGAAAACCAAATTTATCTCTGTCATAGATAAAACTGAGACCAAAGAGATAAATCCAGACATCAGTCTCCTCATAAAGCTACGCTAATTTGTACTATTATGCAAGGTTTTATCTTTCTTCTGATCTGGTAATTGCTGCCCTAAAAGCCTGCAGGAATCATATATCTTGCCTGCATTGACTGAGTTTAAGTAAATAAAGATAAGGATGTAATTACAATGGAGTTTTTGAGCCTTCCTTGAGCAAAACCCATTTATGGCAGCAGGAGTTTTATTTACTAAAAAGCTGAAGACGAAGGCGCAGAAACCCAGAACTAACGCAACGTCCAGCTGTTCCAAAATTTTACATGGGTTTTGTGCTATTATTTATCTCATGTATTGCTTTTCAAAGTGTTGGGTTTTCAAGGCATTCAGCTCAGAAAGGGTTACATTTGCAACACTCTGCGATACACTCTTTCCTTTACAAACCTACCAGAGCCTTTGCTGCCGGGGTATTGCACGCACACCCAGACCAAGTGTTTGTGCCATTTCATAATGACGGTGACTCTCTCCCTGTTCCCTGTGGGGTAAGCAGCTCAAGTTACACTTCCAGAGGAAGCTAATGGTTCATACAATCACCTCTTCTATTGACTCATTTGTTTTTTGGTATTTTCACATACTCTGAGCAGGCCAAGGACTTCACACAGTTGGTCACAGCTGCTGCACCAGTGATTTTCTCTGGAACTAGCCTTCAGGTAGACAGTTATTTCTGTACTCTGAAATACTAAATTGCACACAGAAGTTTCCATTACGAACACAAGTTTAAGGAAATTACTTTTATTTGTTGCTTGAAGAAAAAATTAATATACAGTTTGAAGTTACAGAAATTACTGTGCCCTACTCAGAGCTGAGGTTGTACAGGTAAACGTTACAGTACCCAAGATAAACACGATACAAGCAAATAAGCTCCAGAAATAAACACAGAACACTACAGTATGTAATTATATTGGCTCACAGGCACAAGGCTGTGGTACAGTACAAGAGGCTTGTGTATAAAGAGGTAGCAGAAGTCAGTAAATGTAGAATCCTTATACATAAAGACACACATCAGATATTTCTTGCAGATTATACCCAGTTATCCTCTGGGGAGCTGAAGCATCTTTTGAGGACGATATAGGTTCTGGCCAGAATCTAATGGCATATTGATAGCTTCTGAACTTGGAAAAAGGCACCTAAAATGTCTAATCCCTGGCACATTTTCACATTTTCAATAACTAAAATGGCACCAGCCTGTAAATTTTAAAAATCCTCCTCATTCAAAAGCTCTGTTGCGAGTTTTCTGGCTAATGACTGGAAGGGGTTACTTTTGTTTAAACAGCTTAATCCTTTTTCTATTAATAGATGACTATAAACAAATGTTATCTGACCTTCTATTTCATGACAGAACTGGGTAAACTCAGCTGTTCACGATATGCCTTTTGGTGCCTAGAAGTATTTTATTACAGTACCTTCATAAAGCAAAACTTTAGGGGAGGAATAGCTTTGCAAGAACATCCTAGTATATGTGCATAAGGAGTGACTGGATTATTAAGGAGTGACTGGTTATTACAACAGGGGGCTGTCGACACAGAAAAACCCATGTGAGGATGCACACAGGGTTTTCCTGCACTTTAGGGGACACACATTTCTTCCAAGAGTATTTCTGTTTCTACTCCAGTTTCAAAAGATTTCTCCTCTCTACAGTCAAGATTTTTCTCATTTCATTAAAGATTACATCAATCTCAAGAAAGAAAAATAAATTACACTCCTACATTTCTCTGGAATTGTTTTAATGGGAAAGGCAGAATCCCAGTCAAAGTTGCTAGGAACTCAAGACAGGAGCATTAACTTCCTACATCAAAATCCAACTCATTCAGGAGCAAAGTTTGGATTAACAACAGCAGGAGCTACTCTGCAAGTGCTAAGTTCTCTTTTATGGAGAAGCATATCTGCCAAAGAAAAGTATGGTTTGTGTTGGGTTGTGGCGAATAAAGAAAAGGAAAGGATGGTCAGCATTGAAATCCTCTTCCATAACCATGCAGAGCATAGCAATGCCAGCAGTGGCAGCTGCAGCTTCCGTGCCTTCCTCATTCACTTCTACAAAAGCCTTGTGGACAACTTCAGAGAGAAAGAGGTCACGTGCCCCTGACATTCCCGACAAGTCAGCCTTACCACTGTCAAATACATCCAACAAGCCCATAGCAGCTAAATCTGACTTAAGATCATAGCTTTCTTCCAGCTTAAACTTTGGCAAATGCACATTAACATCAGTGGAATATAGATGTTCTGGACGTGTCCATTCCTGGAGCTTCTCTAAGGTAAGCTGCTTTTCCAGCTAGAATTTAAAAGACAGAGGTCATTGCATTTAACCAGTGTAGTATTTCATTTTCAGTAACATTTACAAGGCTTTATTTAGAGAATACTATACAATGGTAAAGCAACTATCCAAAAATGGCCATACCCATATCTTTGATACTTACATATAGATCAAACAAATACTATTAAAATTAAGCGGAATCAGTGCAGTTTTTACTTTACAAAGTGATGCAGACATTTGCTTCTTGCTGCAACGTACAGAAGGGAAAAAGATGCACTGATAGCAACGCAGTCATTGTTGCTATTGAATCTAACTAAATGGCATTATCTAATTAAAAACAAGTAACAAAAATCATAATCAGAGAGCTCAAAGAAGCTGATGTGTTCCTGGTCATTTAATGGAAAACAGTCTCACTATTCCATGGCTGAGAAAATAAAGATTTTCAAAGGTAATGAAAGAAAAGTTCTGTCATTAAAAACAATCAAGGCATGTTTATTTTCACAGCTAACTCTGTTTTCAGCCTCCATCATGGTTCAGTTTAGCAAGCCAGAGGACAGATGAACACAAGCTACAAAATCAGAACATAACTCCTCTTCCTGATGCAGCACATGCACATATTCTTTATTGCTGTGCTAGTAGTAAGTAATGGCCAGTCTTCGCGAACGAAGAACCGGGGAAGGTCTTTACACCTTCCAGCCTGCGCATTGGATTTT
>JAYRBT010000082.1:68732415-68795825 GCA_036023395.1 Myiotriccus ornatus
TGCTGCAATCCAAACTAACTACTAACATTACAAATACAATTTAATTAGCAAATTGCTTTTATTACCTATTACAGTGATGAGGGCGGAAGCTCCCCGTGATGGCCTGATCTGAATGACAGTCAGGATTGCCCCTTGGCACTGCACTGGTTGCTCCTTTAGGGTAGGAGGGAGGAGGAGCTGAGCCTCAGGCCCCAGAGTGTTTGGCCTGATGGAGAAAGGGTTCCAGTTCTGCTCCCCCTCGGGTTGCAGAAAGAGTTCAGGGTTTGGTATTTGCCTCTGTGCTAGCAAGCAAGCGTCACCTGCTCGGCAGGGCAAGGAGTAACTGACTTAGGGTGAGCAGAATCTGCCGAAGAAGAGGATGGTTTGGGATTTGTTGTGTCTGATGAAGAAGAGAAAAGGGTGGTCAGCTTTAAAAGCCATTGTTGGTGCTTTTGATCTCATCACCAAGACGCCTGTGGCAGCTGCTGCCTCGGTACCTTCTTCATTGACCTCCACAAAAGCTTTGTGAATAACTTGTGAGATGAAAAGATCCTTCTTCACTGACATCCCTGTGAAATCAGCCTGAACTGGGTCGAAAGCATTTCGTATCCCCATACTGCTCAAAGGGGATTTAAGGTCATAATTCTCTTCCAGCTTCAACTTCGGCAGGTACAAATCCACTTCAGCTTTCATCATATTGGCTGATTTGGTCCATTCAGCCAATTTCTCATAGGTCAGCTCTCTTTCCACCTGCAATGAGTTAGGGAAGAAAATAGCTGAAATGCGAAGGACAGAGACAAGACATGCACAGACCAGTATCTTAATGCTCATCAAGAACACATAAAACAAAACCCAGCTACCAGAAGTGAGTACAGATGGAACATGCACCATATCCACAGGGCATGATCCTGCAAAGTGCCGAGTGACTTACACTTCTGTTTATTTTCTTAAAGGTGGTGAAGTGTAGGCCTGAGCCCTAGTTTATTATTTTTTCTCTGGTGTGGAGAATATTGCTTTTTTGCAATGTGTGACTCATAGTAATAGGTACTTGCTGTGTGTGTCTAACTTTTCCCTTAGCAGTGATAAATAAATAGAATGCATGGGAACTGAGGTACAAATAAAAATATGTTTGCCCTGATCTGTTTAGAACCTGAAACTGATCCTGGTGTGGTCTTGAGTGGCTGTTGACACCTTCTGGGTGAGGGTAGTCAGCGCTTAGTTTTAGAAAACTCACCACAAACTATTAGGTGCAAATCCAGACTGCAAAGGATATAAAAATTAAATTATGCAGCCCTCATGAGAAGATAACTCTAGGGCATGGTGATTCAGATATGGTCTTTGCTCTCCTTTTGCTAGTCTGGCAATATTAAAGAGGACACAAAATATGCTGAGATAGTTGTGTGAACTAAGGTACTTTTAGAAGTACTATATTTGCAATGTTATCAACTGCCCTGAATCCTAGGTTGAGAAATCATGGTGTCACAGTTTCGCACACATCAGAGCTATTCTATTGTGATTTTGAAGCTTGTTCTTCTTCACTCTTTTAATCTGATTCTGATACTGTTTCACAGTGTATGTGGTGCAACAATAGGCCAGCTTTACCAGCTCTAGACCAGTAGTGTTATCACTGATGTCATCTGGTAGGAGGACGAACATGCTGAGTTCATTTTCCACATATGGCAGTTCAAGGATTCTGAATTTCATGGTTGTTTCATGGAGTACAAAAAATTTATCTCTCAGAAACATCATCTGTACAGGTTTAGTCTTGGTCTGTGAAAAAATTCAGACATTAAAAAAATCCTTTATACATTAAAGAATGATAACATTTATTTGCTTCATTAAACTGAAAGCAAAAATTTGAAAACAAGTATGAGACTCAGCAGCGTTTGGATACTCAGGATTCTTTCCTTTGGACAGTATTGCATATACCCCCTTCTCAAAGTCTTTGGGATCTTTATAAAAAATCAGCATCAGCACATGTGCTAACTACCTGCTAACTGAATTCCACATAATATATTTCTTAATTTAAAATAAAAGAGTTAGCTTAGATAAGCAAGTAACTACTGTTAAGGGTTTCATGTTTTCTCCCAAAGGTTATGTTATTTGAAGTGAGAACCTTGACTGAGGGGAAAACAGTGTTGACTGACTTCCTTCTAGGCAATACTGATTGTCACACTCTGCTTCTGAAATATTTTCTGTGACCTGTCCTGGCTTTTCCTCTTCCCCAAACCATATAGGACTGGATTACTAAGTGGAATTGGACTGCACAATAAAATTCTGAATCCCCGTGCTCTGTTATGTTCACACAAGTTTTATCTGTTTGCAGACCCGGCTGTTCAGCCTGTGAATTAAACCATCTCTGAGCACAAAAGCAACTGGGAGAGCCAAGTGAGAAAATGTGAGAGGAACAACTCTGCAGACACCAGGGTCGGTGAGGAAGGACGGGGAGGAGGCATTCCAGGTGCTGGAGCTGAGATTCCTCTGCAGCCCATGGTGAAGACTGTGGAGAGGAGCCCATTCAGGAGCAGGTTTTCTGGCATCACCTGTGACCCCGCAGTGGACACATGCTGGAGCAACCCATTCCTAAGGACTGCACCCCAGGGAAAAGACCCATACTGGAGCAGTTCTTGAAAAACTGCACATTATGGGAAGGACCCACACTGGACATGAAGGACTGTATCACATGAGTGGGACCCCACACTTGGGCAGGGTAAAAGTGTGAGGAGGAGGAGGAGGGAGCAGCAGAGATAACGCGTGATGAGCTGACTGTAACCCCCATTCCCAGTCCTCCCTCACTGCTTTGGGGCACAGCTGGAAGAATCAGCAGTGAAGTTGCACCTGGGAGGAATGGAGGGGTGGAGGAAAGGTGCTATATATTTGGCTTTATTTCTCATTAACCTACTCTGATTAATTGGCAATAAATTAAATTAATTTATCTAAGTTGAGCCTGTTTTGACCATAAGGGTAATTGGTAAGTGATCTCCCTGTCCTTTTCCTGACCCATAATCTTTTCATCCTATTTTTCTCCCCCTGCCCTGTTGAGTAGGGGGAGTGATAGACTTAGTGGGCACCTGGTGGCCAGCCAAGGTGACCCACCACAAACATCTGCCATGATGGATCCTAAAACTGCACATGTAGTGCAGTAGGTTTTGGGTACACAGTCACATCATCAGCACAATTGCTTCATTTTGCCTGGCATACAGAACGTATTTGCACTCTTAATCCATGTCAAAGAAATGCTTGCTTCCATTGACAAATAATTTTGCTTGCTTTTGACACAGTCCAAAAATATGCATGCAGTCAGCTACTGAGAATTGTCAGTGCGTGCTTGTTTAAATACTGTTAGCTCAATAATGTGTTCTCAGTTAATACTGAATAGGTCATACACACTCAGCTAAAATGACAAACCTCTGTGAAAATTCCCCGTGAAGTTTGACACAACACCCAGGATGCATGTGGAAAGAGCAGCTGGATCAAATCACTTGAGCTCAGGGTCCCAAGAGCAGAAGAGAGTGCTTAAGCAATGCTCTGAAAAGCAACTTGGTCCCATTTGAAAATGGGAACACGGTACTTAGAGACATCTCATCATGTCCTTAAGCTACTTAACTTACTTATTTTTCTTGACTTTAACTGTTCTCAAGTGTTTTGATACAGAGGAGATACTGATTAAAAATCCTGTTCTCATGGATATGTGTAAATAAGATAATGCTGACTTATTTTCACAGTTGCTGTTCTCACTGAGTTTACACCATGTGCCCAGCTATAAGAAGTTTTGCCTTGGCGTATGAAATACAGGTGAAATATTTAGTCTTCAATAATAGACATACTGACATATGACAACAGGCATATAGACAGTGAATTTACCTTGTTTAATCTGAAGGGCATCTCAGAAGTATTTTTCTCCAGAAATTTCTTTTCCCACTTTCCTTTGAAATAAATGGCATTTACTAAGACCAACACAGTGCGAGAATGGAGAGATCCTGCAGGCAGCAGACTCTGTATTTTCCCTTCAAAATCAGGCAAATAGGACAGTTATTCGAGTGTGACTGTGTAACTTGCCATGTTTAATTGTGGCTTCTCTGTGCCTAACCCTGTTGCAAAAATGTTTGCATTTGGGAGGGGGTTTTTTATTGTAAATTTCTATGATGTACATATGGTAAAAATGGGGGTTTAAGTATCTCTGTATCTTTTGCCTGGACAAGTTGTGTTAAACCAAGACAATCCCCGGAAGTATTCAAAGCCGGGTTGGATGGGACTTTGAGCAACTAGTAGTCTAGTGGGAGGTGTCCCTGCCCATGGCAGAGAGATTGCAACTAGACTGCATTTATGGTTCCTTCCAAGCTAAACCATTCTATGATTCTGTGATTATTTTTTGTAAATATTGGAGCTTTGGTAGTGAACAGCATTAGAAAGTGGGTAAAGTGGTATGTTTAGTTTGGATGTTCTGTGAAGCTGGTTGCAAGTAGCTGAAGAATGCAGACGTAAAACCCTCACTAATTGCAGAGCCACACAGTATCTTCCATGCACCCCTCTGGGCAGCAATAATTCAGAAGAGGCTATGGCATACAGAATCAAGGGAAGGACTTTGTAAGGAGCAGAAGTTAGGTTTGGAGAGAGGCATTCTTCAAGCTATTTAACCATCCTTTGCTCATCACCTCCTTCCCCTGAGTTTCCTTTTTTTTGTGAAGCCTTGGTTGCAAGAGCAATGAATCCGGAAATACAAATTCTTTGAAAATGAGTCAAAAAAAAAAAAAAAAAAAGCCATCAGAGTGATACTTACTCTCAGTTTTATTTGCAACCCAGGAATTGATCTGTGCTCTGACTTGTTCTGCAGCTGTCTTAAAGTTTACAGCTTGTGGCTTTGCATTGTAATAGCTTGTAATGAGCTGTAAGAATTTCTGAAAGATAGGATTGGAAAATGTATGCTTATTTAGTTTAATTTGACTTATAAAAATGTTAGAAATAATCACTTCGACATATTATACAGTCTGCTAATACGTAATTTAGGAAAATAAAATTTGGTTTTAATGAGATAACCCTTATATTAAGGTCTGATACAGTATATGCTAAATATTAAGTATGGACTGATCAAACTTAGGTCTTAAGGAAACTGTTACTTCAAATTTTTTTGTTTAAATCAAAGGTGCGAATTTGTAATTTTGAAATATCCATGAAACAAACAGTCTTCACCTTTTTTTTTTTAATTTCTCAAAATGACATTTTTAGGTCATTTAAATACTTTTTTTCCTGTTTTATGACATAGTATTCAGTACAAGTGGAAGAACAGCCTCATATAAAGTTGAAAAAGAAGGCTTTTAGTTTGCTTCAGAGGTGAGGAACCTGCCAAAAGTTTGTGAGGACAATGGAGGATTGGGTGTAAAGGGGAAGTTCTGGTTGAATAAAGTCAAGGCAGAAAAGCAGAATTAATGTTTGCATTGCTGTCTGCTTTGAAACAGTTCATGGAGATTCCCAGGAGGAAATTCCCTAGATTCTGTGTAAAGCCTGTGTACGTGAGATTATGGAGAAAATGAGCAATACACATTCAGAAGGACAAATTGTGATTACTCAGGAAATCAAACACACTCCAAGACCAAAGAACAGTAATCTCATTTAAAATCACCCTCCAAGGAGTGGGAAGATGATTAATACAATGTCAGTTCTAAAAAAATTTCAAAGTCACAGGTAATTACAAGCTCATGAGTTGGTGTGGGGCAAATGAATAAGAATAGGTGTACGTATGAATTAATGTGACTTATCGGAGGAGTGCCAACAGCATTTTGTAACAGGAAATCCTAAATCACAAATCTGTTGGACTTTTCTGGAGGTGTCAGGAAGCATATGGGTAATAAGGTTGAGCCATTACAGTCTTTTGGATTACCAAAAGGCATTTCGTAAGACTTCTCACCAAAGGGTGAGCATCCACGGGACTGCAGAGATAGGTTGTGTTTGAAAGACTGAAAACCAAGCATAGGAGGAAATAATGTTCACGATGAAGGGTTGTTACTACTGGAGTACCACAGGGATATATGTGCTAGGGTCTGTGCTGAAGTATTTTTTCGATAAAATCAAAATCTCAATGAATGCATTAAAATATATATTAACATATTTATAATTGATCCAATGAAGTGTAAGGTATAGAAAGGGATTATTACTCTTTAGGAATGAGGTCTTGAAGCTATAACGAACAGTTGCATGAAAAAAAAAAATCTGCCTAATAGTGGCCTAAAAGACAAATAAAAATTTTAGAGTTAGAAAGAAATGAGTAGGCAACAAAAGACAGGCTTCTAGAATGACAGTATATAACACTCTGGTGTGCCCACTGAGTTCTCAATTCATCTGTGACTTCCCCAGTCTCAGAAATGCTAGAGTATAAAAGATACAGAGACGGGGGATGAGGGCAACCAGAGATGTGGAGGAGCATCCTTTAGAAGTTAAACGAACCAGTAGCAATGTCAACAGACAGCAAGCTCAAAAGGCACAGGCACTTCCTACAATGTGCAGTTCAGCTGTGGAAATCCTGGTGCTGAGAGCTAAAGTAGATTCAAAAGACAAGTTTGCAAAGTCTTGAAACAACAGCTCATCAAAGTCTATTAAGTAGACATGCCTTCTGATTCAGGAAGTCCCTGAGCTGCAGATCACTTGGTGACCACAGGAGATTCTGGAAAAGCGTCATTACACAATGTGCCTTTTTCTCATGCACTCCCTAAACTGTTGCCCAGTGTTGGAAACAAATGGACCTCTTGTCTGTCCAAGGATAGCCATGTATGGCTGTCCTCATATTCTCACTGAAACCCCAGTGCTATAATTTGGAATTTTTTTATCGTCTCTATTGACAATCCCTCTTAATGTCAATGTATTCTCAAGTAAAGATGTTCAACTCACAGGCAGTAATGGGTAGGTCTTTTCCTCATACAGCCGATTAGCACTCTTCAGTAAGTAAGTGCTTCTCCTTTTGTTGATGGCAGATAGGAGCTTTTTGAAATCAGAGTGGATGTTTTCAGCTTGCTCATGCTCAGGATCCTTGAAAAGAGATATCAGTTAGGACGGAGTTGTTTTGTTTGTTTTATTTTCTGTTGCGTCTGCTATGTTTATTTAAATTGTTTGGGTTGTTTTAATAAAAATGAGTTCCATGGAATGAAACACTTTTTTGAGTATGTTGCATGTTAGCAGCACTGTGTATAACTGGATAAATTGTTTTCTGTCTGTAGGGCAATGGTCTGTTTCTGCAGTACTGTGTAGGCCTTTGGGGACATCAGCTGACTGTGCTCCCAGGAAGTAGAATCTCCTCGTTTTTGTCATGGTCAGGCCTAATTTTCAGTTTCACAAGACCTTTCAGATTCATGAGGACCCATCAATACAGCATGCAGTTTTTGAGGAGGTGTTCTGTTCTGGTAGACCTTGGTGTCAGATCATGAACTTACCAACTACTCAAATTTCCTGTTTCACATGATTTCTGCTGTTGCTGTTTTGATTTTGGAGAGAGCTTGTCCTGGATGCCAGTGCTGATGGTTTTAGGGAGCATGAGCTTTCTTCCCAGCTGTTGCCAACTGTTGCTTTGCTAGTGGAGGAATAAGTTGCTACGTGTCAGCTGTTCCCCACAAGCTGCCTGAGTGCAATCTCCTACCCCGTGTCATATATCATGCCCTGGACATGAGACACTGAGAGTCTCTGCCACTGACTCATGGTGACTTGTCATAAGGTTGGTGAGGTGACACTCCTTGCTCTGATCTTTTCTCACTCATGCTGAGACATGGGCTGCTAGGAAGGACACCTAGGAAAGAATTTGGTATCCAGAGGACACAGGATAGCAGAGGCTGAGTTTTGCCATGGGATGGGAGCAGAATGAAGAGGTAATAGAGTGAAACATCTGAAAAACAAGATTAGACAGACTTTGCCACAACTTATGAAGTCAGAGAGTTGCTAAAATGAATGTGAATGTAATGATTCATCTTGGAGAATCATCCTGCACTGTCTAGGGAGAGAATGATATAACGTCCTACCCCCTTTTTTTCCCCATTTGTCTAATTAAATTTCTTTGAGCTTTCTTTTAGTTTCTATGCTGGAAAAAAAAATTGCTTTTTGAGTTTACGAGCTTTTCAGTGTTTAGGGAGTTCATTTGATGAAAAAGATCTGGGCAGTTCGTCCTGGTGGGAAGTCTTTGGGGAGCTGATGAGCAAGGGTGAGTCAACATGCATTACCTTAAAAGGAAATTTTGTCTGCCTGATGTGTCCATGCGTAAGAAAGGTGGAAAGGTCTTTACTGGGTAGGGCTGGAGTGAGGTGTGAATGCAGTAGTTGTTTTTAGCTAACACTATAGAAAGAAAAAAAGCAACCTAAAGCTGATAAGAGAGAGAATTATCCAAAACATATTAGGACAATTGTTTTCTTGGTATTTCCATAGCCCAGCTAAAACCAAGTAAGACAGTTTTAGGTCTAATCAAAATGCCGTTAGTATCCCAGTTCTGATTTTGAAGGCCCAAGTTCATGAGTTTTACAGTAACATTACCTGCTTGTTCACTTTTTCTAAATGTAGTTCTTAATGAAGTGAGACAGTAGATAAGAGACTGCAAACAAGCAGATGTTAAAAGGCAAAAGCAGTAGTTGGATTGGACTATTCCATTCTCAGAGATTTTTATCTCCAAGTCTTTTGTTGTAATAAATACCATCTTTCTTTTCTTTGGTCTCCTTGGAGAAGGCCTTGTCTCAGATGAAACTTCTTCTCCTGCAGTCTGGTTA
This sequence comes from Myiotriccus ornatus, assembly GCA_036023395.1. Lineage (NCBI taxonomy): Eukaryota > Metazoa > Chordata > Aves > Passeriformes > Tyrannidae > Myiotriccus > Myiotriccus ornatus. The sequence goes on from JAYRBT010000082.1 coordinate 68,741,130, forward strand.
AAATGAAGAACCTGTGATGATGATAAATGTTCATAAAGACAGCTTGTTTGCTGAACATAAAGATGCCCAAGGGTTGTAAGTATTTTAGTTTTCTAAAGGTAATTCACCAGCCATACCTAATGATAGTCTATTAAAGTTATTGAGGACAAGACGGTACTCTCCATTAAATTTCTATTACTTTATCATTACTATATAGATTCTAGCCACATTGACTGCTTAATAATACATCAATTTTGTGACTCAAATATGGTTTTATCTAGATAAGTGGTTAGTTTGTGCTTAGCTGCATGGAATCTATTTTCAGATCATAGCAAAACACAACAAAAAGTGTAGCACACTTCAGAGTCTTACTAATGTAACACAAATGTAAAACTGCATTTAATGTTTTTAAGTAAATGCATATAACCTAAAAGAGTACAAATATTGATAAGTCCTGCGAAAGAGATCACACTGTCTCTCACAGGATCCTTCTGGACAAAATGTCCAGCATACAACTGGACAAACATATTACACAGAAAGTGAGCAATTGGCTCACAGGTTGGTTACAAAGAGTTATAGTAAATGGGGTAACATCACGCTGGCATCCAGTCACTAGTGGGGTTCTGCAGGGCTCCATCCTCCACCCAGTTCTCTTCAACATCATCATTAAGGGCTTAGATGCAGAAGTCAAAGGAATACTAAGTAAGTTTGCTGATGACAAACTGGGAGGAGCCACTGAGGGCAGAGAGGCCTTGCAGAGAGACTTTGACAGTGAGAGAGATGGACAATCACCAACCACATGAAATTTAATGAGGGCAAGTGCCAAATTCTGCACCTGGGACAGGGCAACCCTGTTTGTGTGTATAGACTAGGGAATGAGAGATTGGAGAGAAGCACTGTGGAAAGGGACCTGGAGGTCCTGGTTGATGGCAAGTTGAACATGAGTCAGCAGTGCCCTGGCAGCCAGGAGGTTCAACCATGTCCTGGGGTGCATCAGGCAAAGCATCACCAGCCAGTCGAGGGGGGGGGATTGTCCCGCTCTGCTCTGCACTGGAGTGGGCTCACCCTGAACACTGTGTGCAGTTTTGGGCACCACAATATAAGAAAGATATTAAGCTATTAGAGAGTGTCCAAAGGAGGGCAACAAAGATGGTGAAGGGTCTGGAGGGGAAGCTGTCTGAGGAGCAGCTGAGGTCACTTGGTTTGTTCAGTCTGGAGAAGAGGAGACTGATAGGAGACCTCACTGTGGGCTTCAACATCCTCACAAGGGGAACCAGAGGGGCAGGTACTGATCTCTTCATTCTGGTGACCAGCAACAGGATTCGAGGAAACAGCATCAAGCTGAGTCAGGGGAGGTTTAGCTTGGATAACGGCAAAAAGTTTTTCACCTGGAGTGTGGTTGGGCACTGGAACAGGCTCCCCAGGGAAGTGGTCACAGCACCAAGCCTGTCTGAGTTCAAGAAGTGTTTGGACAATGGTCTCAGGCACATGGTGTGATTCCTGGGGTGTCCTGTGCAGGGCTAAGAGTTGGACTTGATGATCCTGATGTGCCCCTTCCAACTCAGCATGTTCTGTGATTCTATGATATTTTTAGTACTTATATGTCTCCATTATTCATGGGAGGATTACCATTTTTATGGACTTACTGTGTCACAAACAAAGGTATTTATGCCACTCCTGTGCAGTCAAAAATGCGTTCAGGAGAGCTTTCTAACTTCTGCATGCAGTACAAGGAAGCAGCTTTACTGCTGCCAGAACCCCCTGAGGTCTGAAAGCGTTATCTCTGATATTATCTCCAGATTTTTTTTCTCTAGCATATCTTAGCTCCATATTATTTTATTTTAATAAAGTTGTCTCTTCATTACTATTTGAGCACTGTATTAGGTGAATTATTCTGTTCAGAGGGCAATTAAAATGGAGTGTAGCATTTCAGACAAGACCAGCAGTAATCTCTAATATCAATAACTTCTCTTTGGCAGACCACTTGCTATGCTCTGGGAACTGTAAATACAAGCTAAATGTAGAGGTAATGCAGAGCGGGGAGATCTTGGAAATAAACTGGAAGAATAGTGATCTCCAGCCCTGACTGGGGCTCTTTCCTGTACCACATTATGGCAGGTCACTGTTCTCCCGTATTGTTCCTTTCTGTTATCCATAGGTAGAATAACAATGCAATTTATGTAGGAACCACACTGATAATTTCAGAGCTTACCTCAGCCATCTGGGTTGCGGTGTCACCTTTTGCACCCAGGTGAACCATAGCAAGAGCAGTTGCAATACTCCAAGGAGAAAAGAAAATGTTTTGTCCTTTGGAATTTTCATTCAGCTTTTTGTAAAGGTCCACAGTGAAGCTGTTGGTTGATACTGACAGAGACTCCATTGATACACCTGAGACAAATGAGTGTCAGAGAGAGGGGATGACTGGTTTCTCATGTCTTTCAAAAAAATATGAAACTGTTAGTGGGGGATTGCCTGCTCCCTCTAAAATCTGAGGGTGTCCCTGTAATGGGTAAAAAAAATACTGCAGAGATGCCAAGTACAGTAATTTAGTAGGTCTCTTTCTAAGACCTGCATTATTTCTTCCTTTCACATCACTTTCAGTGTCCTCAGGTTTTTTTGTTTATTTTTCATCAGTTGAGTGCAGTTTTAGCTAGAAATGTTTTCACAGTCCAGACTTATTTCAAGACCCCATTCACTCTTTGCTTAATTTTCTTAGACTTATTCTTTGATTCTGAGAGAGTGAAACAAAATAATTTCTCAGTGTGCTGCTTTGGGCTTTTTTTTGTTTGTTTAAACTTCCTGTGCTATTATTTTCCACTGAAAAAAAGCGTGGTGAATTAATGTGATTCACTACATGTATCCTGATGGCTACTAGAGATATATAGATTTTTATACGTTCTTGAGGTATATTTGGAATCTGTAGCTGGATTTGTTAATTGCTGTTCTTCAACTCTTGCATCTTACATACAACCCTAAATAGTTCCTGCTTTAACAAACAACAAATTTTCGCTGGTTTCCTGGCAGTTTATCAGAACCTGCAGGTTTCCCACCCTTATTTTGTTTCCTTTTCTAGGTATGTTTTTACAGGACAAAACCAAAACAAACACACAACCATAACCTCAGGATTAAACTCATTTTCCATTCAGGGATACAGTACAAACCTGTGCTTCTTATTAGCATATTTCAGATCAATCTAATACTTTGATAAATATTAGGATAAACTCAGAAATTTCCACTGTCTTTACCACCAAGATGACTAATAAAACATTTGGTGTAGGATGACATCAGGTGAAAGGTTAAGCGTTAGATCAACAACAGCAACTGGACATTTAAATCTATCTTCACCCACATTTTGTGTGATTAAATCAAAAACTGCAGTCCCTTAAGAGAACTGTCATGAAGTGTCAGAGATGCCTGGAACCCCTGAGGTTCTCAAGTTTTGTTTTCAAAGCTTCCTATGGTCTGCAACAGCTTTGAAGCATTCTTCAGAGGTGAATGTCATGCAGCCTGCCTCATGCCTAAGCGTTTTTAGGACTTTCAAGTCAGATATCTTGCTGCTGTTCCTGGAGATGCTGATACTCCCAGAGCATATCCAGGCTAAGCTGAACATTTTTACTTGAAGGATTTCAAACTGGTGTCTCCTTCTCCTGTTCCCAGAGAGTGTCTGGGGAGCAATCAAGTATTTCTCAGGCTTGAGAGAGAGAATATGTTTGTATTTCTGTGAGGTTCACTGATCTCTGAGCAACTTTAGTCTTCTGGCAAAGGAAAGGTCTGGATGCCTAATCCAGTAGTTATTTGAAAGTAATAAATCCATGATCAGTAGGAGAGTGTTCTTCCCTGCAGTTTGTTCTCAGTCCTCTGATCTAAACTGACCAGTAGCCTGGTGATTAAAGCACCCTTGCTACATGTGAGGAAACTTTCTGCCCTCCCAGGCTATGTAGGTTTTGCCCAACTCTGGTTTGCATTCTGTCCACTGTGCCTTGGCACAGGGTTTCCTTAAGGGCTACACTTTGTACTAAATTATAAGCACTCCCTTCCTCTGCATAACTTTTATGCCATCTTTTAACCCCTCCGTTCCAAAGACTTTAACATGATTTTTTTAAGACATCCAAATAAGAGCTAGTTATTTTGATATAAATATTTACATTACCTGAAATCCTGAGAGAGAGAAGAGTTAATATCTGTCTTCAGTCAGGATCTGTGGCAGTCTGTGGGGCAATGAGTACTTTTGGAAATGAAGAAATGTTTGCACCTCCCTTTTCTTATCTACATCCTCTTCTAGTATTAATGTGCACGTTCCCTCATTTATTCCTAGTTCTCCTCTCTATCACCTATTTTCAGAGAGGGGGAGACCTCCTGAATTCGAGGTCACCATTTGTGGATGTATATCCTGGAACGTGAAGACCAGTATGCCTTTTCCCCACAGATGTCCTGCACAACCTTGGTGTTTGGCCTGCAAAAAATGTAGGAATTGCAGAAAGTATTTCAACCACCCTGTATTGGCATGGGATATGTTGAAATAATTTTAGGGCTTCCTTTTTTTTTTTACTCCACAAAATGGGGAAATAAATAGAAACTCATCTCAAGGTTACGGCTAAAAGGGAATACTGAAATAGACTGTTAGTCTCGTTCATCCTGTGGTTGAATTTGAGGGGGGAAGCGTTTGAATTCTTGTGGTCCTCTGGTCAAATAAAGCTCTTACTTTGTACAAGGATATTTTGTATTTTTGCTCTTCTGTTTCAGAAAGCAAATCACAAAGGAAGTTCAGAAGGTATTTACACAATCACCTAAAATAACTGGTGAAATGAGAGTGAACACTGGGCTCGTCTGAAATGGTGGATGTTGTTTTAAGAGACCACTGCTCCTCACAGAGGAGGTGAAGGTGCTTTAGATAGTTACAGGCCCTACACTGTTAGCAGTTAGTGGTACTATAAGCTGGAAAGATTGGCCAAAAATACAGGAAAATGAAGAAAGGGTACCCAAATTGTTTAGACACTCTTTGTGGTATGTGTCAGCTGCTGCAAGATCCTGTTTAGTAACTGGAGTTACAAAGGGGAGCACATTAGCCAAAGAAGAACTGCCCTTGGTTTTGCTGTGCCAGCTTAAAACAGTGAGACAAATTAGTTAATTGATACAGCCAAAATGATATAAACAAGATTTCACAGCATCACAACACCTGACCTGTTGACCTCAAGTGGATTGACCTCTTACAAGCGGTCATGAAACAGTCTTTTGATAAAACCAGTCATTTTCCTCTGGCATATGGTGAAGTAATTTTGATCTTTTTTGTATCTGTCTTTCATCCCCATCTTGCTCAGCAGTGAGGTTGGTCTTTCTGCCTGTTTGATTTGCCATATTCCCGTACCTGTACTCTGTAAATGGTCCACTCTGAGTAGCCTTTGGGGCATCTGTTGAAGATCAGTTCTCTTGCAGGTACACCTAGTAAAAAGCAGCAGAATTTAAAATCAGTGTTAGACTAAGTCCAACCATGGATTTTTACTCCACAGAAAATCCTATTCAGTTATGGCCCCTGGGAAAAAAAAAAAAAAAAGAAAGCAAATATCAGATCTGTTGCAGTAGAACTGTAAAGGACAGGACTATAAATAACACGTAAGAAGGGATTTTCTTGTGTGTCTTACTGATGGCAAGATAAAACCTTTAAAAGTATGGGTGTGTTTGCTTTGAAGTTTGAAAGCGGTGGAGTTTTATATGTCCTTGTCTTGAATACTAACAATACACCAACCATTGTAAATTTTCTTGATTTTATTATTGTGTGCTGTGTCTACCCTTTCTGCTTGTCATGAAGTTCATCTATCACAGAGGTGCCAGGGATTATTTTATGAAGCTGAGATTTGCACTGGGACACAAAAGCTTCGTCTTTCATTGAAGGATAAACTGAAAGCATGTTTTGACAGGCATGGAATCACTAAGTGACAAGCAGTCCATGCTTACAGCGTGTTTATATTGAGGCTGGTTTTATCAGTTCCATGTAGGTACTTCTTTCTTTAGTTTTCAAAGTACTGTGACTTTTCAAGTAGGAGTTCATGGATCTGAAGTTACAAATTTTGATAATACAGAACAAATCCAAGTCTTCTTGTAAATAGTTACTGGGAAATGCAGTCATGTAACATCTATTACTTGGCTAATACCTTACAGGATGTAACAAAGAAGGAACCAGACTCTCCTCAGAGGTGCCCAGTGAGAGGACAAGAGGCAATGGGCACAGACTGAAAACATGAAATTCAATTTGAACATAAGTAAACGCTTTTTTTACTGTGAGGATGATCAAACACTGGCACAGGTTGCATGGAGATTTTGTGTAGTCTCCACTGGTGGGGACAGATATTCAAAATCCAACTGGATATAGTCCTGTGGAACCTCCACTAGCTTACTTGCATAGGGGATGGGACCAGATGATCTCAAGTGGTTACTTGTAGCCTGAACGATTTTCTGATTCTGTAAGGGTTAGCCTGATTTGAGAGCTAGGTGCTGGTTACCATGAAAATAGTGCAAGGAGGCACAAATGAAACAGCTCCAAGTGTTGCTTTCAGTAGATGATCTCTGAAGAGTGCTACACCAGTGATAGAGTTCCTTTCCTTCTCTTTCACTCTTTTCAACTGTATTCCAAGTCTTACACTGGAAGGTATAGTCTTTAAGAGAAGCTGAGACTGGGAATAGTTTGGTACCAAAAACAGCCTGTTTGTTTGACACTTCGCACCTCTCACCAGATGGCAGTGGCTGTGCTGTAGTTCCTCACAGAGCCTTAGAGGTATTGCTTTGCAGAGCCCTGCAGTGTGCTGTGAGTGAGGAGGTGCACAAAAATTGAAGTGGGAAGACCTTTCATTGGGTTTGGTATGGAACTCTTCCCACCTTTTGGGTACACTTTTGCTCTTACATGTAGTGACTCTTCAGGCTGGGTATGCACCATTCAGGTATTCCCAGTTATTACTTATTGTGGAATACACACAGCAGAGAGATAGGATTATCATGCTACAAGGCTAAGAGTTAACATGCTTACCCACCCTGATGAGTCTCTGATGTCTAAGCATCACTTAAGAGGAGGAGAAATGGTCTTTGTTGCTCAAAGACGTTCAGCCTCTTTGAGGTTAGAAGAGGTTCAGCCTTCATGTTGATAATGGTCACCTTCTAAATCTTCATTTTTAAAAAAAAACCTTATATTTTATACCTCCTCATGCAAGTGCTTCTCCTCCTGAAGCCTTGCTATGTTGACTATTCCATCCTGACAATAACTTATCTGTTTCTGCTTTTACTTTTCTTATTTTGCAAAGCCTCCACCTATGTGCCTTTCCACACCTAAACAACAAACTTCTCAGTAAAGCTGAGTCAATAACACGCAACTGGGCTGCACCAGGGTAGGTCCTGGGTGACTGACAAATGCGCCCTGAGTGTTACAGGCAAGGGAGGGCACTGATTTTAGAAGCAGCACTTTGTACAGGGAATTAGATGCAGGTATACTTTGTTGGGTGGAGATGTAGTTCCACACAGAATACCTTTTGGTGGGGTGGAGTGAGTTGTTATTATAGGTGGAATGCTGAGAGTGAATGCTTTTACAGTACTTCCCTCCTGCATTCAAATGCTGTTGTCTTAGACAGTGCTTTCTGACACGTAGTCAGAGCACCACAATTGCTACAAAATTTTATGCTATTCCTTTTGGCCACAGGATAGGACAACTGCTGCCCTCCCAAGCCAACAGAGGGAACTGATGCTGCCAAAGCAGCATTGCTTGTTCAGTATTGTACGTGGGCAAAAGGGATGTGTGGAAGATTAACTTTTTTTCTCATTGCTTGTTTGCTGTTGAACATGGGCAAATGGGCTGGTTGGAAGGTGATCTTCTGGGCCATAGCCTCTAGCCAGACTTCTTATTTCTAGTGTGTTGTGACAGGTATGTTTAGTGAATACCTAGGATAACGTGGAATGACAGTATTTTGGGGCCTATTTGAAGCCCACTGGTGTGGTAAAGTTTCTCAGCTTTGTCAGCTGGAATAGTGTGTGGTTGATTTGGAATGGCAAGAGTGGAAACATGTTTGAGCCATGCACATTACAGGATGTTCTAAGAGAACCATGTAAATAATTGTCTTGAATAACAACACAACTCTTAGTTATTTTATTGAATGCAGGTCATGGTAAAATTATGAAGTAAAACATCAATCAAAATTTCACTGGTGTTTCTGTCAATACCACGAATATCTTTGCTGAGATGCACTTGTAAGGTACAAGTCAAACACTGGTCAATAACACAGGTAGCAAGGAAGCTGTGCAGATGTTAGACAGGAAACAGGTGTAATTAAGTAAAATTAAAAAGAGGAAACAGATTTAAATTCTAAAGTATTTAGATTACATATCAGTAAAAGGTAACAAGAAGGCATGTTGCTCATAGTTTTCTTAGCATTTTTGCTGGTTGGATCTCTCAGCAACCTTAAACTGCAAAGTTTAGAAAAAATGAGGAAAAAATGCAAGGTGATTAGAAGTCAGCAATTAAATTTTAATGGCTGGACAATTTTCCCTCAAAGACTAATTTTTTTTAAGTAGCTGAAAGAGCAGAGGAGAAGTGTGATGCATCTATATACATGTGATGAGAGAGGAGAAGGTAAGGGGCATTTCAAGATTATTCTGGATTTGTATTAAATTTTGTTAATTCCCAATGGTCCTAAATTGGAAATTAACATAAGGAAATCCAAATTCCTCGCTTCCCAGTGAGGAAAAGAGAGAAAACAAATTTCTACAAGTTCTTTTTTTTTTTTTCAGGGTTTTTTCTCCCTAGGAGAGCCAAGAGAATGAACTACATTTCCCTTGAAGTCAGCATTTGACATAGGCTAGATGATGGCATCTAGGTTAGGTGCAGAGGGATTTTATGACTCCACCTTACTCTCAAACAGCAAAGCCAGAAGAGCAGGTTTGATACAAGGGAGCAAAATTCCATGCTTTGTTTTCTGTGGAGGGCTGTCTCATCAGGACAATGGAAAGAAGCAGTAGAAAGGTGTTCTTTGATGGCACAGGATGGTTTCTGGGTGCTGCCTTCTTTGAGGGGGATTGGGGATGGGAGGAAAAGAACATACACTTTTAGTACAGGTAGCTATATGCCTTAAGGTTGAGATTTTAGCACTGCAGTTCACATTTTTCCATTGAACAGTGAACCTTGGTTGCTGTCTGAGGGCAAGTACTAGTTCATTCTAGGGGAGAGCAGAATCTACCAAAAAAGAGGATGCTCATGGACTTGTTGTGTCTGATGAAGAAGAAGAAAGGGTGATCAACCTTAAATTTCAGAACATGGCCAACAGATGCACTTGCTCGCTCTATAATGACAGCAGTAGCAGCAGCTGCCTCGGTGCCCTTTTCATCAACTGCGACAAAAGACTTGTGAAAAACTTTGGAGATTTGCAGATCACCCTTCTCAGTCATTCCACTGAAATCAGCATTGCTGCTGAAGGCACTGCGCATTCCCATCCGGACCAAATTATCACTGAGGTCATATGTCTCTTCCATTTTGAACTTAGGAAGGTACAGGTCTACAAGAGTTTCAGTCATCTTCTTGGACTCAGTCCATTCAGACAACTTCTCATAGGTCAGTTCTCTTTCCAGCTATTGTTTAAAAGAAAGAGAAGGAATTTGATCTTTGCAAGGGAAAAATGATTAATTAACTATGAATTAATCAACTTTACAGCAATGTAATGAATTTAACATTTTTTTAAATATGAAAAGCATTTTAAAAGCATTTTAACATTTAGCTGAAAGCATGAAATAGAAACCGGTTTTACTGATGATCACAGACAGTGTGTGCAACAAATAATTGAGTCTAAATACTGCAAAGTTTTGAGCATCAACCCTGCCAAATTCATTGCAAAAGGAAGACAGGAACAGCTGCCATTCCCTGAGGTAGTTCTTTCCTTTCTTTTAATTCAGTCTTGATGTGAAGAAAAATTGCTGTGAGATTGGCAGCTGCGTGGCATGTGGTTTGGTCCAGTTCTATAAAAGCAGGTCTTAATATTATTGCACTTATTTCCATGGCAGCTTTGAAACAAACTTTTTCCAGCAAGGTCTTTCACTGCCACTCTGTGTCCTGCGCACTAAACTTTGACGGTTCAGCTCAGATCAAATGGAGGAAAGGAACGAATGGTATAGACTCCAAGAATTTAACAACCTTGGAATTGTAGTAACTACAGTGGTAGATCTCATTACTGTAGGACATGCAGTCTCACCAAAATCTTAGTTTTTGAGACAGCAAACAAGTGGTGGTGGGGAGAGGGAAAAACAGAATGAGAACAAGATGGTAAACAAACTTCCAGGCCATGGGGAAGAGATGTCTGCTATTTCAGGAAGAGGCTGTTACTACTTGTGCAGTACTGTCCCTCTTGAATGTGCAGTGAGATTTAACCCTTAGAGAACATGTAAGATTGGGTGTCAGTCATGGGGCTGTTGAAGAGCTAAGCACCTGATTATGCACAGTGTTTACTCTCTTCAGTTCTTACCAGACTAAGCGTGCTCGTCGTAGAGGAACTTTCTTGGGATTAGATAAATACCAAAGGAAATCAACTCAGCTAGTGGAGGAGGTCAAACAGCATGACAGCATGTCTTCAGAAAGGGAGAGATGGTTGGCAGCCTGCTCTTTTTTTCTTTTTTTTTTTAATGACTGTGCTAATGCAAAATGGATATATCATGCTTTTTTACCTGTTCAAGACCCGTAGTGTTGTCTTTGATATCATCAGGAAGGAGGATGAACATACTGAGTTCACGTTTCACATATGGCAACTCAATCATTTTGAAATTCATTGTTTCCATGATGAGAACTGGAAATGTATTTCTCATGTACATCATCTTTACAGGCTTGGTCTTATTCTGTAAAGTAAGTAAGTAACTTCATAAGTAAGAAATCATTCCTTGAATGGAAGGATGATGATGTCTCAGTACAGTGCAGGGAGAGGAAACTTTTAAAAACAGCTTTTAAAACACCAATTTATCATTCATTTTCCAAGACTTTTCTTGACTGGACTATATTGCTCATCTTGGTGTTTGTCCCAAAGCTTTCACTGGGGTCTGAACCGACAGATTTTTCTCTTCTCTCCAAAACATGCACAGCAGCCAACAGAGGAGGGAGGAAGAGAGTTAGAAATGTCTGCAAGGATTAGGGGGATAGAGGAGGCATGGGATATGGCATTACAACACTATGGCAGAGAAACTGAGAGGACAAGTGTTGTGCAGTTTTTCAGTGGTCTCCTCTCTCTGGTGATAAAAAGTGTCCAGCTGATTGCTCCTTATGTCATAACACTTAAGAGAAGATATCACTAGTGTCAAAGCAAAATGGCTCATAATGAGGGAAGTTCGTGGCAAGCAGTCACCTTGTCAGGAGTATGTAACATCTACATCCCTTCTTTCAGGGGAGCAGACAATGTATACAGGCTAATCATGAGGCAGAAGGTACAGCTTGTGGAAATCGCAGAGTTCTTGTTTTTTAATGTGAATTCATTAACATCTCTTCTGGATACATGCCATTATCATTTCTCCTAGTCCTTTCCAAACATGCAATAGTTCAGGGTACCCTGTTTGCAGCTGTATTTGAGCAGGTGTGTTTGTGCCTAGCTAGGCTGCACAGCTCAGAGGTCTGGGTACCCTACTCACCCGTGACATGCCGTGTAGTTCTTGTCCATGAAGCCTGGGCTCTCAAAACCACGTTTTTACAATCTAGTCATTCTTAGCACTGTTTTGAAAAAAGAGCCTAAGTGACTGTAGTACTTTTGGAAACGGTAGCTGTTATCTGGAGCTCATTAACTTTACCTGAGCATCTTAATATTTCAATGAGCTGAGCACTGACAGATTTTGCTGTAACCAGCTTTTCACAGAGGGCTACCACAGGGATACCTAAAAGACTTATGAAATGGAAAGATTTCAGCAGTAGCTGTTGTCACCAGGTTGTTTACCAGTAAGAAGGACACAGAAGGAGCTTACCTTGCTCAGTCGGAAGGCTTGCAGATCTGTATGTCCTCCCTGAAATTTCACTTCCCATTCTGCCTTAAAGTAAATTGCATTTACCAGGATCATCTTAGTGGTGTTTGACACATCTCGTGGACTCAACAAATTCTTGATTTTGCCTTTTGAAATCAGAAGAGTCAGATTTAATTCCAGCAGTGTGAACGTTTTGATAATTTTTTCCCTCAGTTTAACTTCTTAGTAAAAAGTCCTCAGTGCCCTGCTCCCTAAAATGCCCCCCTGACATAAATCAATTAATTTCTTCACAGTTTCCAAAGCTGTTTGCTGTCCTGTCCTCCTGGCTAATTGACAGGGATTTACTCCTTCCCCCAAGAATGTCACAACTTCATGACAAGCAGCTGGAAGCAGAAAGCCATATATTGCCTCACCAGCTGGTTGCACTAGCTAAAGGGAGGACAGCACCTCTGGCCAGTGCATGATGGCACAGCTGGGCAGGCATCCTCACCCGCCCTGGAGCAGACTGGTAGGCAGAGCTGTCTTCCACCTCCATCTGCCCTGCCAGTGATGCATGGATGCAGTTCCAGGACAGTGGTTGTACTGGAGGATCAGCTGATGCAGAGCACAGCAGAGTCAATGGGAGTCTTCCCAAGTTGCTCAGTGAGGTCTGGATCAGGTATTTGAAGCTAAGTGTGCTGCCCTTCCTCTGTCCTCCCACCACATCTCTGCTCACTGTCCACATCCACACTGGAAGGCATGACCTGGCTGCTGAAGTAGCACCTGGGGAAGCAAGGGCACCTGCCCAAAGGAAATGGCAGGCTGACTTAATGGGAGAGCAAAGATGTTGAGGTTGAGCTCATCTTACCCTCCGTTTGTTTTTCAACCCAAGCATTGATTTCCTTTCCGGACTGTTCTGGTGCTGTCTTAAAGTTAACCTTCTGTGGTTCTGCTTTGTAGTAGTTCTTACTGAGCTGTATGTATGTCTGAAAAATAACAAAAAAATGCAACCAAAATGTTCTGTGCTAGAGAACTACACTATTTTTCAGTCCCAAAGGGAAGTTGTTAGCTCTGGTACTTGATAGATTCTTGGGCCTTGAGGACTGCAGGATCCTGCTTGTTGCACTCTCTTGGACTGTGGGTTAACAAGAAATTACTAAAGAACAGAAATTTCCCGTATTTGTTCCGAGTTCTATCTGGAGAAGTTAGGAAGGATGTGCACATATCATGGATGTGCTTATTTTAATGTCTCATTTACAATTTTATCTGTCGGGGTTTCTGCTAAAGGCACATTGCATGAAAAGGAATCCCTACAGTATAGTCCAAGGGCAATGCATCCTTAAATTCTGTCTTCTCCTGTTAAGTTTATCACTGGAGTCTAGAGTTCTCATTTGCAGTATTCAGGGTCAGCTTCAAACATATTCTATTAATATCAAGTAATTAAAATGAGAAATATTTTTTGCACCTTTTCTTACTCCTCTCTGAGATTTCACTTACAGGCAGTAATAGGAAGGTTTTTTCCACATAAATGCGGTTGGCACTTCTCAGAGAGTAGGTGCTTCTGGGTTTGTTGATGGCAGTCAGGAGCTTTTTGAAACCAGGATGGATATCTGCAGCTTTCTTGTTCTCAGGATCCTTGGAAAAAGAAACCAAACATTCAGCAATTGCATTTTTGCACGAAGCTTTCAAAACATGCTAAGTGATATATGTGGGAGAGGAATTTGGGTTTCCCTTTCTTACTCTTTATTTTTCAAAGTTTACCATCAAACCGTATAGCAAACCTTCCATACTATCCCAGTGACTTGTTCTTTTATGCTTCTCAGAGTCTGAGTGAGTGAAAGGAGCTGAACTTCAACCTGTTGTGAAGTATCTGGGCATTTGTACTTTAAAGAGGGGTGGAGACAATAAATACTGGACTCCCAAAGCTGTATCTGAACATTTAGATTCTGGAGGTTCTTTGTCTTGGAATTTCAGGTCTAATAGATACCACTTTTCTTCTTTTTGGTCTCCCTCGAGAAGGTCTGGCCACAGAAGAAGAGGCTTCAGCTCCTGCTGCTGGAGTGAAATGAAGAACCTGCAAACAGGGTTGCCAAAGGTAAAAAATAGGCATGAAGGAACTGATGTGACTAAATGGGGATCAAATGGTTGTCTTGTTTCCCTCCTTGCGATAAGTCACTGTGCTATCTGTTGCTTAGGTGACTAATCAAAGGGATTCTGAAGCTGCAGTATACATAAATCCCATAGGATAACAATGATTATCTCTGTCGCTCTCCCAGAGCATCAACACAGTGCTTCTGTCTGCACACTGCAAGGCAGATTTCCCTTCCGCAGCTTCCAGCAACAGGAATGTATTTGTGCAAGCCCAAATGGATCTTCCCATGATAATGGTACAAAGGCCTCTGAACAGGAGTGCAGTGATGCAGAGGAGAGCGTTGGGCAGTGCTGAGCACCACAGCTCCTTCTGAGCCAGCAATGTGCCCATGTGACATTAAGTAGGATTGGGTTATGGATTGTGGATATACCAAAACCCTTCCTGTTTTCCTGCTGGATTGTCAGGCAGTTGTTTAGGAAAGCATAAATCAAGATAGAAGGATGCATCCTGGTCAGAGTAGAGAGGGAGAATGCAGGAATCTCCAAGCCTCCTACCAATTAGGAGCTATTGGCATCAGCTTTTGCTTTTCAGAGGCAATATCCCATCTGTGACCAAGTCATGGTCATTTATCTTATGGAATCATAAGATAAATTAGAAAATGTCAAATAATTTAAAAGAAGTCAGGTTCAAAGAACCTTGTGCTCAGCATGTGATACCAACAGGATGCTTTCTCTTAGTGGAGAAGAAAGTGATGTGCTATGACATTATTAAAATTTGCCATTCACTTGTTATGTGCCTTGGTTCCTTGTCATTATGGTGGCAAGTTTTTCTAACACTAAGATTTGTAGCTAATATAGGAGCTAGCTATTGTATGGGGTGCAAGTTTCATAGAGCAACCTACCTCTGCCATCTCAGTTGCTGTATTCCCTTTTGCACCCAGGTATGTCAGAGCCAGAGCAGCTGATATGCTCCAAGGGGAAAAGAAAAGGTTTTTTCCCTTATTGGTCTCATTCAGTTTGTTGAAAAGATCAACCGTAAACTTGCCAACTGAGGTTGAGACCACTTCCATTGCTACTGCCTGGAAAGAGACAACAGACGAAATTGTACTTTTTGAATGTTTAAAACTTTGTACACAAAACATATTAGTGAGAAATGTTACATGTGCATCACAATGCATTGACATCAACTAAAACTAATAGCTGTATATTTATCTTCCACACAGGTACTGTTTGCCACCTGCTAGGAGCAGCATTTTCTTCTAGTTTTTTTGTTAGCCAGATATTTTCCTCTAACTATAAATACGTCCTCTTTTACAGAGCTGCAGTTTTCTTCATCTTTCTTTCTGCCTTTGCTTTTCAAAACTCTACAGATTTGTAAGTTGTATGTTTTTCTTCCTTTTTGTCCTTAACTAATCATTTATCAAAGTATTGTTCACAGGGGACTGTAAATGCATTTTGAGTACATTGGTTCACAACATATCTGAGTTTCCCACTGCTTCATTTTGGATCTGTATAGAATTGAGAGCTGATACTGTGAAAGAATTTAGGCATAATTCTTAGGCTCATTTTCTTTTCCTGGCCAGCCACCTATTCTGAATAGTATCATGAATAGCAAAGCTGGTATTTCCATTTAGATTGATGGAATTTTATTTACTGTGTGTACCTACAACCCCTTCTGTATGTTCCAGCAGTTTTATTTTCCCCAGGAAGTGGCAGATGCGTGGAGGTTGTAAGTAATCCAGACCTTAGGATATCTTCCCAGTAGTACCTGCTTCACGTCATTTTCCCCTCAAGAAACCAAAAATGTTGATTTTGTTGTTGTTGTTATTAATATTTGTATCTAAGGAATGGAGCATCAGAAATTGTGAAGCAGTCTCTGAAGTCTAACAATATTTATCAAGTGTTTGGTTGCCAAACCGCTACAGTTCTCTTGGCAGTCAGTTTGCTGTCAGTACCACATCTGTACCACTCAGTGATTTTCCCCCCTTGGAGAACACAACCAAGAGAGCATCAGGATGGAAATTTCTCTGTTTTCTGCTAATGAATACTCCTCTGAGTCCCTTAATGTGGCTTCACCTGGAATATGGAACTCTTTTATTGAACTGAGGATTTTAATTGAAAGGCAGTTACTGCCCTAAGAAAACTTTCCCTCTTGTAATCAATTCTGCCCCAAATTGGCAGTTCTCCTTAGGCTCAAGATTTATTTTCTCTAACAGTTGACATTTAGAAAAACACAAGGCAAGAATTATGCACTATAACACTGGTATATTATAATTTATCTATACTGTCATGCATGGCACACACAGATTGCTTTGTAAAAGCGTTGTAGAAGTTACTAATCTAAGTTTAAATATTTTAGTTTAAATATTTACCTCTGATCCCATGAGAGAGAAGACTTAGGTCTTGTCCTCAGTCAGGTTCTACGTTTGTGTGTTAAGCAATTTTTAAATTAAGAAACATAGTACTGCTTGCACCTCCCTTTCCTTCTCCCCTACATCCATGTTGTTTCCTCCTACCCGAAGCTCCTTTCTATCACATCCCCAAAAGATCTTATGTAATTTTGGCCTCTTTGTTGACTTTGTCCCTTTTCTGTTTTAAACATTTCAAAAGGACAATGGAATTAAAATCAGCTCTGTTGTTACACCACAGTAGTCTACTGACAGGATAGTAGAGCAGGTCATGCATTCCGAAGATTTTCTGGTGTTGTGGAGAAAACAGGTCTGTTGTTTAAAGTAAGTGACTAGTAAAAAGGTTACACAATACTTTTCTTTCTCTTCTGGATTTAAACAGATATTGAAGGCCTGATTCTCCTCACTGGCTTTGTGCAGCTGTGACTCCTGGGTTTCCAATTCAGTACATCAGCATAAAACACCAAGTTTAGTGATTGAATTAGACACTGGGTGTCCAGCTTCAAGCATAGACAGAGCCAAAGCCATGATGGACCACTCAAAGGGTAAGGGATGGACACCCCACTGGTTCTGTTGGTAAAGAAATCTCATTGCAACCGTGAATTGGAATCATTTGAGAGAAACACTACAAAACACCGAGTTACTGCACAGTACTCACATGTAGTAAAGGAGGACAAGAATTGAAACAACCCCACTGGGAGGGCTTGAGGAAGGTTGGAGTGAAAACATAGAATGGAGGGAAACATGGCACCATAGTTGTCACTCTACAGTCCCAGAAGAGAGATAGTGGTGAAAGAAGAAGGTGGTGGCAACTACTGTAAGACCCAGCTGGAGGACAGGGGAAGATGACAGAAGGGAAGGAAAATGTGTGCTAAGCATTTTGCTGCAAGCCTGATTACAGGACAGAGTCGGTTAAGAATTCTAAAAAATGGCAGAAATCAATGTTGTGCAAGGCAGTGGAGAAATGCCAGAATTTAAACTAGTGTTGGTTTCAGTATGATAAGTAAGTCCTCAAGAAATCTGGATAGCAGAAAGGTAAGCTGAATGGTTAGGTGGTAGGAAAGCCCAGGCCAGGAGACTCCCAAGTCCTAAAGAAGTATGCTGAGAGTGAACAAGCTAGGTGCCTTTGCTAGTCAACATGCAAGGATGCCAGGCAGGATGAGAAAGAGAGATGGCAAGGCAGAGTGGCTTTTGAGAGGAGAGAAAATAATCACACATATTAATTGAAAAAAGCATCCAGAGGTCAATCTCCTGCTTGGAGCAGGGCCACCAGTAGATAAAGTTAGCCAAAGCCTTTCCAAGGATGGAGATTATATAATGTTTCTGAGCAACCTTCTCCAGTGCACAGCTGTTCACCCTGGAAAAGGTTGTTCCCTAATATACAACTCACCCTTCAAGCGTTGTGGCCATCTCCAGTCAGTAATGATCTGGCACTGAGAAGAGGACATGAAGTCTGTCATCTTTGCAATCGTGCTTAAAATAGTTGAAGGAGAGAGAAGAAGTGACTAATGTTTCCATTGACTTTAAAGGCCTGTGAGTGAGTTTGTTTGCATGTTGTCATGGTTTCGTTTCTCCTTGGCCTCTCAGGTGTGGCTTTCCTGCCTTTATTCCCAAGACACATCATGCTTGTCCATGGGGGACATGCAGCAAGTATTAGGTGAAGCAAGGCAGAACTAGACCTGAATTCACAGGGATCCTGTGTCATGTCTCACAACTGAGACAGACCGAAGGCAGTGCTGCTGGAGTTGCATAGGAGTAATATAAAGCACTTGCTTCATGACACTTTTCCTATGCTCCTTCCCCTTTGGGAAGCAGAACCAGAAGGAACCCTGGAAGCAGTTGAGCACTTAAAAGAGAAACAACTCAGTGACAGTCAGCAGTCTCTTCTCTGCCAGGAAAAGGGAGTCTTGCTGTCCCAAGAAGATTTATTTCTAGTAAGATGCTGTTGGTGCATGCAAGTCCATTAAGAACACCAGTCCTTTATTCTCTGTTGTGAATTGAGGTAGTCAGGAGCACTCACAGCAAACATGCAAGACTGATTAGGACTTTCTCTTAGGAGAAAGAGCTGTGACAGGAGTAAATATGACCTGGGGGGTTTCTCATGTCATCTTCCTGAAAGCACTTAGGGAGTACGTATTACTTGCATTAAATTAGATTTAATTCTCCCATTTGATCTTGCCTCAAACAAGTGGAATAAGTGGCAAAGCAAAGTGAGAGCAAAGCAGTACAGTGCTAGGGTGGAAACAGTATTGTATGGATGGAAGATTACAAAGGAGAAGGTTTCAAAGTTTTTTTTCCTCCATTTCTGTAGCGTTGTTCAATATTTTCCAGTTGCTGTGGGCCATAGATTAGAAAGTACATGTGTTAGCCTCTTTTCATGCAAAAAAAAAAGAAGCATCACTACCAGGAACAGAGAGGATTTTGCAGGTTTATTTCATTACCAGCTCTGCAAGGCCACAAAGTTGTTAAAAAAACTGACAAGAATGTGGGTGAGGTAACCCTCCTGTGGGGATCAGCACAGTGAGCTGAAACTAATGGAGATGGAGCAGCATTCTGGAGGAAGATTTTCTTTTCTTCTTAGGTACCAAAACACATATATTGAAAATATATGTGTTCTGAATGGTGGCAGTTCTGGTTCAGAAAGTATTGAAAAGACTCACGAATGTTGTTCCATGCACAGTCTGATACTTAGAGGGTAGTGCTAGCATTTTCAGGTTCTTTGGACAGGAAAATGAGCCAGAGACATCAGTTCCTGGTTATTTTTAATATGTGCTCTCTTCTAACATTGAGAGGTTTGTCAACAGTAAAGGAAATTTAACAAGTGCACAGACTACTGAGATGGGCTTTGTGGTCTGTATTTTGTTCATTATTGTTGTTGCAATAACCTGTTTAGTAATTGTTGAGTTTCTAGGGGGAAGAGAACCTTCCCAAGAAGAGGATAGTCTTGGTTTTGTTGTGCCTGATAAAGAAGAGGAAAGGGTGATCTGCCACAAAAATAACAGTAGCACCAAGACTTCGTGATGCCAGCGCTGCTGAACTGGCAGCTGCTGCTTCTGTGCCTTCTTCATTGACTTCCAGATAACACTTGTGAAAAACTTGTGACAAAAAAAGATCACCGTCCTTTGACATTCCTGTGAAATCAGCTTGACCTTCTGTGAAGGCATCTTGTATCCCCATCCTGCTCAAAGTAGATTTGAGGTCGTATTTCTCTTCCAATGTGAACCTCGGCAAATAAACCTCCATTTTCATTTTCTCCATTAGTTCTGGGTTGGTCCATGAAGACAAGTTTTCAAAAGTCAATTCTCTTTCCAGCTGCAGTTAGTAAAAAGAGAATTAGAAAATTATAAAATGTTAAAAAACCTGTGCCCTAGGGGCAATTTCTTCTCTTTTCTTAAATGGAGGACTTTTCAAACTGTTGTAAGAGTACAAGAAAAACAGTAGGGAAATGCCAGTTTGGAAATCTTTTCGACTAAACAACAATGTTGCCTGTGGTTGGTCAGTGCAGTATTTGAACTGTTCTCAATAATTGTCAGGGAATATAGCAGGAGTACAGTAGGCTGATTTCCTGTTCCCAGTTCTGTCTCCCCTGCATTTTAGAATTTAGCTCTCTAGAAAAGAGCTTGCTTGGTTTTTTCCCCCTCACAGAACACTCTATAAATGAGAATTTTTTGAGAGTTTGTTATCCAAAGGCAGAATCAGTCTTTTTACAGAAGGTGGCAGTGTTCATACATATCAGTTCTGGACATCCTGCCCAATTTTTGGTGGTTCTTTTTAGAATGAAATCATATCTGTCTGAACTGGTACAGACAGTGGATCTCAGCAGGGCTGGCTGGCTGTCCTCATTTTTGTTGGGCTGGAAGAGGAGCAAAGTAATGCGTTTGGGTTACTTGTTTCCAGGACTGATCAACATTGGAAAGCACAGATGTGCTAGCTTCCCAGAGTAAGAAATCTCGTCTGAGCTCCAAGAGGTTCAGGTTCACAGTACTAGGCCAAATTTGAGATTTGCTTTATCTTGATCCTGATCAGTACCCTCCTTCCTAGAAACATGACTGCAGCCTGGTCTTTTACCTCACACATGCATAAAATAAGTAAATTACTAACACTCTTATTTTCTTAGATGATTTATGTTCTCAGTTGTTTTACCTTTTGTAAGCCGGTGACATCACTTGGTAGCAGGATAAACATACTGAGGTCATTATTGACATATGGAAGCTCAAGAACATCAGCCTGGACTGATTCTACGTAGCTTAAGTTAAATTTGTCCCTCAGGTACATCATGGGCACTGGTTTAGTTGTGTGCTGCAAGAAATCAAATTAGACAGTTTCCATTTGTACTCTGAACAGTAAAGGACTGAGTTAAAATAGCACAGCGGATGATTATTGTATTTACTCTACAAGCTGCCCAGTGTGTCTGAGATATCCTTATGGCTGGACATAGGATCTTCAGAGGACCCTTGGTCTTCTGGAGAGGTACTTGGAGGCATGATGAGCTCTCTGAGCTGTCTCAGATGACTCCCATTATGGGAAGCTGTATTCTACTCTAATTAGTTGTATGGTTAAAAATATGTGAAGAATATGTAAAGAACCAACCCATACAGTTTTGTTCACCTCTTTGTTCTTCATGTCTTCAGAGAATGGAAGCTTTTTTCAAGTCAGCTTCTGATAATTTTACTTGTGACTCAGGGCCTACTATGTGCGTGCAGCCTTAGTGCTGAAGGTGTGGTGAAGAAAATATACTGTACGCTTTAAATGAAGTAACTACTGTGCCATGTGGATTTAAAGCATGACAGGAATTTCTCTTTTAGTTTTCTCCACATGCAGTGTAGGATATAGGGGAGTATATTCCCATACCATGTTTATTCTGAAAGGCCTTTGCCTGGTAGCTTCAGCTTCAAACTTTGTTGCCCAGTTTCCTTTGAAGTAGAGTGCATTTATCAGGACTAGCCTGGTGAGTGAATCTATGGATCCGGGAGGCAGAAGATTTTGGATTTTACCTAGAGAAAATAGAAGGACATTCACACATCTGTGCAGTTTTACTGTTTCAGTGCAAGTGTTGGCACAGTTTCTGTGATTATAAAACAGGGAAATTGTAAGTGCTGCCATCTTGAGATTATTTGCAAATATGTTGGGGTAATCTTGAAGAATTAGAAGAAGAACAAGCCAGATTTCTCCAACATTCAGATGGAGGACACTAATTTTAGTAAGGGGTTATAAGTAGATGAGTACTTTAGGAAAACTGACTTGATTCACCTTTCTGAGGTTAATTGTTTACCTGCTGTGGGCCCCTTGGGTACAGAGAATGCAAATTGGCTTCTTTTTGCTTTGGAGAGGAGAGGCTTGAGCTTACCTTCAGTCTGTTGTTCAACACTGGAATTGATCTCTCTTCTGATTTCATTTGCTGCTTCCACAAAGTCAACTGATTGTGGCTCTGCATTGTAATATTTCTTGGCTAACTGTAAGTATTCCTACAGTGCAAGAGAGGCACCGGTATTAGGCTTGTTTTCTTCCAATATGAGTGCTACTACAGCCAGAGATACATGAACAAAAGCATAGTGTTTTGTCAAAGGAGCAATGTATTTTTTAAGAGGAAATGCTCAGTTTAAATGTTCTTGTCTAACTACATCTGCAAGTGATTCTGAGATTAGATACACATCCCATAAAACTAAAATTTTAGTGTCCAAAGTCTCAGGAAAAGTCTCGTAGAAAACACTTATGAGTGAAAATATTTAAAAGTATGTGGTTTATATTGTCATAGGGAGATTATGAAGGTTAACTGGCACAGCATAATCTGAATAAAAGGCTTACCTTACTGAAAGGAAATGATTTTTCTCCATATAACTGGTTGACACTTTTAAGCAGGTAATTTTCAGTAGATTGATTGATTTCAAAGTTGAGTGCTTTAAATCCAGTATGGATATTATCTGATTTGCCAATTTCTTTCTTGAATAAAGAAACAAAAATATTATTCAACTGTTATGTAAGTAGTTTAAAATTCCCAGTTTTTCCTTTCATACAGCTCCAAGTAAAGTATTTCTCTTCAGGTGATCTATTACCTCTATTACAACAGAAGAGGTGCTCTAAACTTGTCAGTATTAAAAGAATAATTTTAAAGTTGCAGATATGGTACACAATGTAAGTTTTAAGAGCCTGAACTATGTAAAATATTGAAGGGTTTGTAAGTGAAGATTGTGAAACTTACGACATCCAGAGAACGAGAGACAGAGAGTAACTGTTAAACAATGCATAAAGATTTAGCTCTGTCACTCCTTTCGTTTATGAAAGTCAAGGGTGTTACATGGAAGGTTTGCCCCTAACTTCTTATTCTCTCTCTTAAAATTTTGTTGTTTGTTTGGAGTTTGTTTTGTTTTGTTGGGTTTTCAGTAATTGCAGTAAGTTATTTATATTAAAGTAACAACAGGATTAAATGAATGTTAGCTCAGACTCTCAAATGAGTTTAAGGAAGGTTAGCTGTGAATGAGTAAACTAAAAGTCTGCACCTGTGCTGTATTCTCCATGTCATTATGTCAGAATCAGAGGCATGAACAGACACTTAAATCTCTAAACTGTTCGAACACATAGCACTACACATAGTGCTTACCCATAACACTCTGTAATTCTTACAAATAGGACAAGCATTACTCATGAGCAACAATCCCTCTCCTGTTCATGCAGTGCCAATGAGATGTTGACATAACCCCTAAAATAAATCTTCCCACCATGGGATGGAGATCCAAGTGGCCATTCATCAAAACTCATGGGAGTTGGGGTTTTGTGGGCAGACTGCAGGGAAATGGTTCACTCCCTCAACAAATAACGATGACGTCAAAGAGCAGGGAGAAGCTTGACACCACCGTGGTTGAACTGTCAGTGAGGAAAAAGAGCTTTTACTGGCTCAGAGGGATTACATTTTCCTTTTTGTATTTTTCTGCTATGTTCAATTACATATATTTAGGGAGAAACGCCTGCCAGTATGGCAAAGAAATATTTAAGGAAAATAATTATTTCCATTTCTCTAAGATTTATTGCAGGCAACTGGTCTACTTTGGGAAATCCCAGCATGTAAATTTATTTTGTTAACTGCTCGATTGAAATTGAGACTAATTTCTGAAACATATCAAGCATAGGTAGCTTGGAAAAGTTAATGTTTCGGTTTTGTTGTCTTGATGAGGCAATGAAATGTGTGGAAGGGTAGATCTGTCCTTGGGATTAGCTCTCTGAGGTAGGAATTGTGCTAGCTTTTGAACAGTAATAATTTGGGAAAGAAATCTGTCCTCAAAGCTAAGATAAAAAGAACGAGATATCTATTGATAGAGAATGATAACATCAAATATTAAATTTTGCAAGTTTGAGATTAGTTTTTGCAATTCTGCCTAAAAAGGGGAAGCATGTAATAAGTATTGCATTAGGTGACGGTATGACAGGATGCTGTACCAATTAATTGTGTACACTAAATCTGACAAAGGCAAACATAAGCAAATGCAAATGTGGAAGGAAAATATAAGCAAGAAAAGATGTGACCATGCCCATAGCTTGATCACTAGCGTGGGTGAGGTACCTTCTGGAAACAGGCACATCGATTTGATAGACTGTCTTCTGTTCTGGAATAGACTTGCATTCTTATGGTTGTGGTGACATTTTTGGCTCCTTCAACTTTGTTGAAGTGAAGTACCTGTAGTAGAAAAAGCAATAATAAATTGATCAATAGAAAATTTGCTGTTTCTGTTAAAACTTTCAGTGATGTCACAGGAACTGGTGATGAAGAGAGTTAAGCTCAGATTTTATTCAGGCCTTTCTGAATATAAAATCTTTGGTTAGGTCTTGAGGCTCGTGTGTGCAAAATGGCTTGTGCACACTAAGCTGAGGGCTGCAGGGCAAAACTCTTACATATTTGGTCTTTATAGAGGAATCTCCCTGCTTGGAGTTATGCCTTAGGAAGAGGCAATTATCTCCAGATGGAGTCTATCAAAACAGAAGTCTAAATGGAGCATGCATATGTGTCAGAAAGCCTGAAAATTGTGCAGCCAGTTTCATGCCTTAAATCCCTTTCTCTGGTCTTGTTCACCTTACCCAGGCTACAAAGGGGTATGACCAACCTTGGAACATTTTTTAGAAGAGCTGTGGCTTTTGTTTTGTTTTCCCTTCATCCTAACAGAAGATCACTCCTTTCTCTTTTACCCTCCTGGCTCTCTTTTGTCCTGTATATCAGGAGTTAGATCACTGCCCTAGCAGGTGGGACAACTTCTGCCTTAGCTGATGCAAATTCATAAGGCTCACCTCCTACGATAGGAGGTAGATAACTGCATTAGGTGTTAGGTAACTGTGCATTGGGGCTGTCATCACTGTCACGTGCCGAAACAACGAGCTTTGAAGAAATGCAACTCAGTGATTTCAGTCAGTGATTTTGCCCATAAAATATACATCCGAAAGAAAGGGTTGTAGTTTCAACTTGTTTCTTCTCTAATCTTGGAGATGTGGATTTATGTTTAGCAAAGCGCAAAACTTGTAATAACTAAAGGGAGAGTCTTTTTCTGTGGCGTCATTTCCAGTGAGAGGAGATATGAGATGGGAATTTTCTGTGGCAGAGTAGAAGAATCCAGGTCTCGTACTCCCTGGTGAGCACTCAAGTTACTGAGCTTTGGGATAAAGATCCCTTGTTTCTGCTGGTGAAATTTAATGGGTGACAATGTCATCAGTGCCGCTTCTGTAATTTCTTAGGGTCCTATTTGCAGAGACTAGAGTAGAATTGATCTGCACGAGTGGAGAACTGGTCTATTCATTGCAAAGCACATTAGGGGTGAAACGGGAGCTGCCATAGACAGAAAAATCACTCTAATCAAAACTATATACAAATATGGCTTTCCTCTGTTCCATCCCAGTAAAATTCTGGCATGGAGGATATTATTCCAGGAGATCTACCCTTTTAGACCTCTACTTTTTGAAGCCCAGACTCACCTTTGCCATTTGATCTGCAGTGTTACCTTTGGCTCCCAAATAAACCATAGCCAGGGCAGATGAAATACTTAAAGGGGAGAACAAAATATTCTTGTCACCATCTTCCTGACACTGCTGTTTGAAAAAGTCGAGAGCAAAGCTTGTGTTTGCTTTATTTAAAGCATCCATTGTTCTGAAGCTGCAAAGAAAGGGAGAATATATGCTATTAGCAAGCCACTAATTATGACTGCTATATGTCTGCAAGTTTCTCTTCCCTTTTTGAACTTCCTTTTGTGATTTAAAGACTTCCTAAAATTATCTGTATGAAGAATGAGGAGGATTAATTATTATGAGGTCATATAAAGTTTAGCATGTCCTGTTTCACTGATGGCACTAGCCATCATTTTTAGGGATAAACCAGTCTCCAATCTTGTTTCATATTTGTTCACCAGGACACTTGCTGCACTGTCTTTTACAGCATCTTGAAGTAACAGTTGATAATGTTACTCACCAGTGCCTGGACTAGAGAATATGGAGAGAGAGACTAGAGAGTATAGAGAATATGTCCCTTATGACAAATTTTTTGCTTCAGTTTGTGCAAGAGCATTTTGATGTTCATTGCTGTAGTGAACAAATACTCTGGTAACAATAGAGTCAAATTATTCATTTAGGTGAGGACAAAAGATCCCTTCCTGTGCTTGAGCAAGCACTGCCCCAACTGTTGCATGCTAAGTATCCTGAATTACCTTTCTGACTTTCAAAAGTATCATGAGCTCTGTCTTACAGTGCTAGCCCAGATCCTAGCTTCCCAGTTCTTCTGCAGGACAAGGTTTCTGTATTCAGTAGACCACGAATGCTGTTATTTGTCATCTATCTTGCAGGTTTAGCTGAGGGCTCTAGACAGGGACTAGGAGCTTTTCTGATTTGTATACGATGGCCTTAGAATAAAAACAGTTTGTCTCCCAGGTAGCTTGCATACCAGGAGCTGATCTGATAATTCTAAGAACTAAAGAGCACTAGAACAAATTAGCTGACTTAAGGAAACACAGTGGTTCTTACCCTGCTATGATATATAGTCAGTGAGCCCTAGAAATTATAGAACTCTGAACAATAAACTGCTCTTCCTGTATGTTTTTAAGACTTCCACCTTCTAGACTATGCCTGTGCAATCCTAGCTATTTACTTTCCCCACCATTCGATGGTTTCCAAGTCAGATCCCTGCTTCCTTTTTTCCTATGCATTTGTCAACAAAGCAACATCATCCAAGAATGTGTGAAATAGATAGTATCTAGAAATCATTACAGTACCTTGTTTTCTGCAGAAAGAAACACTGCTGCTCCGGGTGTCTCCAAGGTTTCTGCAGTTCACATGAAGGGTAGGGTGAATTTATAGTGTGCCTGGCCGGTTCTGCGAAGGTTCTTATGACTCATGACTGGGCAATGTGTTCTGCCCTGTAGCCCACATCCCTGTGGAAGAGCTGAATCACCTCAGAGTAGGATGTGAAGTGATGGTAAGAATGATACCACACAAGAACTTTACAAAACTGACTATATAAGTACTTCTATAAACACTTTTGTGGCAACAGGCTAGTAACAACTTGAACCCACACTACTTTGAAGAACCTTTCTTTTGTGGTTTGAAGAGTTTAAAAAAAGGCAGTTGCTGACCTACATTTTTTTATGATTCGTCTAACAGCATTTATCTCTGAGAAACAGGCAGACAGGAAAAAAAGAGAGTGACTTCTTATGTGTGAGTTTTTCTGTTGTCTGTTTCCTTCTCAGAAAGAATTGGTCATTCCTGGTGGGTTTCAGTTTTGGAAAAATGGGGTTTTTTTTAATCTTTAAGGATTTTAAGACTGTACAAGCAGGGAAATGCTGCCACTGTGAGATAGGGAAGGTTGAGAGACAGGGACCAGACCCTTGCTTGTACTATCACTGGCAACATTGCTATGTGAATCTAATGTCGGTTTTAAATTAGACTTCATTTCTGTTTTCCCACCCAATCTGAAAGCTGTTTGACCAATGTAGCACAGCAGAGATCTATTCCTTATTTTTCATTCCATTTCTTCTTTCCTTGGCTACAAAAATATCTCCTTCCCTGATTTTCCTTGCAATCATGCTGTCCCTTCTTCCATTGTCCTTCCTGTAGCTACCCATCCCCACTCTGACCCCTAAATGAAACATTCTGTAATCCTACCCTTGCCCTTTATTTCATTTTTTACCTCTCTGAACTGTTGAAAACTCCACCTTGAAAACCTGGATAGGAGTTGCTCTCCAGGGTTGCCTCCTTGACACTGAGCAGGACTCACTCACAGAGTCTCTCTCCATGGCACAAACTACCTTCAGAGCTTTCTTCTGACCTGCTGTCTATGTAGCATAGATTAAACATGGACTTATGTTGTAGGTCAGCAGCTCTCATGGAGGATCCTGTAATGAGGAATGAACTATGGAAATTCCTGGAAAATTTGGTGTAAGGCATGTGAGTGCACAGCTGCCAATCCCCTGCCAGTGGTGAATCTTCTTCATCAATATAATTGGGAAAGGAAAGCTTTGTTAAAGTTGCTTTCCTACTTGTGAGGTGCCACATTACTTTAATTGGATGTTTTCCTGTCCCCCAGGTCTGTTAAAATTGTAGCAACGCATAAGGAGCATGTTTCAGTGTGAGTTGTAATTAGATGCATCTGTTATGTTTTCTAGACAGCAGCATAGCATTAAGAGAGATACTCACTGCATAATTAATTGCTTCCATTACACCTGGGAAAGCTGTAATCTGTTTACATTGGCCTTCAGTGATTTCCAAGGCTTAAATGATTCGAATAATGTTCACAAATTTAGCCATGTTGTTGAATGAGTGATAGATACCCTGAAAAGACTTCATCCCTTAGAGCAATTACTGTGGATTTTCTGGTTTTAAGGCAGGGGTAACTTAGCTACTCTGTGATACTGCTTGCTGCCTTACAAGAAGTGACTGAGGTGTTCTGTTTACACAGAAATGTGGGGTTAGACTGAATGAGAGGATTGTGCCTTTGCACAAGGTTTTAAAGCTACCTTTTTAGAACACTTCTTGAGCTGGCAGTTAGGAAATAAAAATAAAAATGGCATAGTGAGTAACTAGAATTATCTCAAAGGCCAAAAATGCTAAATCCATGTGATGGGTTGATAATGTTTCCTAATATCCTTTTAAGTTAGTATCACCAGAGGACACGACTCTTTGAATGGTGCTACTGCTGACTCAGTAGCAGCGGTACTCTCACTCCCACTCTTTACTAAGTCAACACAGCAGCACACTAGAGGACTTATATTTGTGTTAATAGCGCCCTTCCTGCAGGAAGTAAACCTGTGGGCCCTTTCACTGCAGTCATTCATGTTTCCATTTGGTTAGAACAAATATTGGCAGGGTATCAGTGCCCTGGCCAGATCTCATCCTTTTAGAGGCATTTTGTTTTCCTCCAGTTTCAGTGTAACTTTGCACACGTCATTTTGACTTTCCTGCACAGTGTGTTGCTCCGTTCATCAGCATCTGGGTTCGGGAGTAGGTGATATGTTTGATGTCTGAACAGAACATTGTTCTGTGATTCTGTGAAGGCTCTTGACTGTCTTGAGAGAAAGATTTTCTGTTGCAGAAAAATGGTGGCTTTTCCTCTCCCACAGTATTTTTAGGATACAACTTTCCATGGCTGGTTTTCATGCTCATTGGTAGCTTATTTTAGCTATCAACTCTGAACAGCTCTTGGAAATCTCTTTTAATTCAAAATTAACATGTTCTAAATTTCAGGGAAGATCAAAAGAAAAAGTGGTGTTTGAAGGAAAGCTGTTCAGTTTTCCTGACATCCTCAAGTGTTTTATACCGGTATAAGTACTGTTTATTTACTTGGGAGGGAAGAATTTCTAATTCAGCCATCAGAGCACTTTATTCAAGTTTTTAGATGAGCCAGAACAGGCCAGTAGATTTTAAACATGAAAGGATTTTTAATGTTCCCAAACATTGAAAAGGACTTTAGGAGATACAAGAAGCATGGGGATGAAAAGGATTTTGGAATCTGAGAAGCTCTGAATATCTTTGGAGGTCTGATGTAATTATTTTTTTAAAATCTCTGTGTGATTTAGAGTTAAAAACTGTAAGGAAGGGCACAGAAAATGAGGGAATAGTAAGAGTGCTAAGCTCTCTACTCTGCACTGGTGCAACCTTACCTGGAGTACTGTATGCAGTTTTGGTCACCACGGTACAGAAAAGACACTAAGCTACTAGAGAGCATCGAAAGTAGGGCCACGAGGATGGTGAAGGGTCTGGAGGGAAGCCATACGAGGAGCAGCTGAGTTCACTTGGTCTGGTCAGCCCAGGGAGGAGGAGACTGAGGGGAGACCTCATTGTAGTTACAACTTCCTCGTGAGTGGAAGAGGAAGGGCAGGCACCGATCTCTTCATCTGATTCTATGATTGGTACCTGCCCCTCCTCTTCCCCTCACTAGGGGACAGGCTCCTCAGGGAGGTGGTCACAGCACCAAGCCTGTCTGAGTTCAAGAAGCATTAACACAATGCTCTCAGGCACGTAGGGTGATTCTTGAGGTGTTCGTGTTCTGTGCAGGGCCAGGAGCTGGACTCAGTGTTCCTGATGTCTCCCTTCCAACTCAGCATATTCCATGATTCTGTGACTAGAAACATAAACTTTTCAGTGCTAAGAAGGACTCTTTTCTGGGTGATGCCTCTGTCATCTAGAGCATGGCATGAGCTTTTCCTAATACTGTCAACTGAAAAAAAACCCTATATGTATCACCTGGGCTGATTGTAACAAATTTTAGGTTGTGCTCTAATGGAACTTTATATAGAATAATAGGTTTGTATCAGCCTGAAATTTCAAATAGTTTTTAAGTTTAAAAGAGATTCATTCTTTGAGTATCTTTTCTCCTTTTAAAGCTTTGGTTGGTGATACACGTGTCTTTATTTTGAAACAAAGTAGATAATGATCTGTGGTGTGCCTCCTACTAGTAAATTTGCAAGCCTTCCCTTGCCAAGCAATCCTTGCTGACATGCTCTAACACTATTTAAAACCTTATGAGTTTCCAAAGGGTGTGGTGAGGTTCTTGTATAAATATTATTGAGGCATTTTGTTCCAGAAAGCAAAGGTGTGGTGAAATTGGCACAGTTCTTCATATTGCACTATTACTTCTACGTGCTTTAGCTTAGACACTGTAATTAATAAAGGTAGTGTTCGTCCTGAGAAATTCTGCTCTGTTAAGAAGCGCAACACTTCTGAGAAAGGTCTGATCTCTATATCTGAAGAGAGATGGTTTATCTGTTAATGAATAGGCATGCTGTTTTCACATGTGCGAGGGTGCAGTTTTCCTTTGAATGATTCAGGTGGTGAGCATTTTAAAAGTATCCCAGGTAGCAGCTGACATCAAAAGTGGGAAGAGCGGCCTGAATTTCTCAATCATGATGCACAGTGCTGCATTATGACTAATGACTTATATGTGGCTTGTATGCATTTTAGCTGAAACTTGTCATTTTTCAGAAGAAACCTCTCTAAGGGTGTAACTGTACGTCAGCTGCACAACTACTGAATCAGAAAGCTGATCCCTGCTTCCTGTTCCAGTGCAATAGTGCAAGATGTGCCAAGTTATGGGATGAAGAATGTGAATATCAAGTCGATGTATCTTCAAAACACATTTCTAAACAGGAGCCTTGTCCTGATGTGCAACAACACAGTAGAGACAAAGGATCCTCTTTTAAGAAACCCATTTAAACATTTGCTCTTTGATTCATACAGCTTGACTGCAAATATTCTTGCTTGGTGAAATGACCAGGATTTTCCCAAGGCAAGGTATTTTTAGGAATTTTTATCGGGAGTTTTTTCCCAATACTCACTTAAGGAAGTGTACAGGAAATCTTAGCTATTCACTAACCTGTTTGGAACTTGCTGGCCATTCACAGTTTCATGCCTTTTAGGCCAGCCTTGGAACTGTTCTGTACTGTCTGGTTAAGTGCACATACAAAGGCAGTAATGCTTTGTCATGGAAGAGAGTAACTCCAAAAAGAGGGGCTTGGAATGGAATTTCCCCCTCAGACTGACAAGGACCTTGGGTGAGCTGGAGTGTCATTAGCATCACTTGAACATGTCTTATCAATGCCTTTGCCATTGCAAGATTCTTCCATCTTTCCATCTCTCTCATTCCCTGCCTGCTGCACAAAGAATCTCAGCCTCCTGAGACCTGACATCATTTTATGTGGTTCAAGTTAGCAAGGTTTTTAGAAATAGTGACCAAGGGGCAATTAATGATATGATACATGACAAGTAAGACAAGATGATCTCATGTTTGTTTCTGCTCTCAGGTAAAATAAGATGGAAAGTTTTCATTTTGTTCCTCAAACTTTTTTGAGGGTTGCAAAAGTGTGAACTTGCACGGTATTGCACTGAGGACCTTCTTTTAAACTATCCTGATGATCATCTGCTCTTCTTTCCAAAGCATTTCCAAACTCTTTGTAGCTGTCCTTTCCATTTGTGTTCAGCTGCAGGCAGATCTTCATGGCTCCATTATCTTTTTGACTGGTATTTGTGGCTTTTTTGGATCTTCTCTGTGTAGTATAAAACTAGTGCAGTTGTGTCTTTCATCTGCTTTAGACTTTGTTTTCTGCTCGGTCTGTCTCCCTTCCTTTTCTAGACCTTTGGCTTTATCTTCCTTAATATCCTTCATCTTTCTTAGTGTCCCTTGCTTATGTGGTTGCTGTCTTGGAACACAGAGTGACCAAGATGTAGGTGAAGAATGATTTGAGTTCAAAGGTACAGAGGCAACATCAGGCTAAAGAAAGTTAGCAGAGGACATGTAAAGAGAGGCAGAGCAATTGCTCTCTGCTTGTGAGAGCTGGAGGAATGGGCCCTCACCCCACCTCCTGCAGATACAGCGGAGATGCAGCTTGGTCTCCGTAGCTGACACAGCATAACTGCATGGCAGATGACCCCTCTAGGCAGTAGGAGTGGTAACACTCTCCTCCCACTTTCTTCCTCTCTGACATTTCTCCTCTTAGAAACAAGTCTTGACCTCAGCCCTGCCGTCTTCCTTCACTGCCCAAAGAAAGAGCTTGCTGAAGGGCAAGGAGGAAGAAGGAGGTCATGGGGAGGGTAGGGATAGTCATGGCCTTGGGGAAAGTAGTTAATGAACCAAATCCAAGGGAAATGAGGCAGAATGAAAGAGGGAAGAGGAAAGAGGAACTACTCCTACGTACTGCTCTGTGAAGTTCAGTGATTCCTCCTCTGCCTTCTTTGTTGACCTTAAATTCCCTTCGTTACAAAAACATATCTGGCATCTCACTATTCTCCCACTCCATCTCGGTCTCTTGTCAAAGCCACAACATTGAAATTTTACCTGTGTGACTAAGAAGTCTGCCTTTCACTGTGAGGATTTCCTCACCTACAGGAGCCTGTTCCTGTTCTCTGAAGGTGCCACTAATAGAATTTCATTGTTTGCCTGCAAGGATTTTAGACTGAGGCATGTTATTTCTAGCATTTAGAAAAAGTAGGAAAATGATGAATAAATTGAAGAAATAAAAGCACAAAATTAGTTTGGAATAATTTTTTTTTTCTGGGAGTAGAATGCAAGTAAGAGCATTTGTTCCTGTCACCAGACAGTTGGACTACATGGTATTAAACTCTGTATCTTGCGATGTTTATACTCTAACAGTGAGGAAAGAGAAGCCAGGTGCAAATGATATCCCACTGATAATCCACATAGAATAAAATGGAGACAAAGTATAAATTATGATACTGGGACTAAAAATGTGTAGCATGAAACTGTCTATTATCTCACTTTTGCTCCTAAGCATTGTTAATCATGCTAGGAATTTGCTGTTCACAGGGTGACTAAACACTCCTTGGGATTTTCAGAGATGCTCTCTGTTGGCTCCAAGAGGGGAAAAGTGAGGGCTCTTTGGACTGAGCAAGGGAGAATCAAAATGAAGGAACTGGTGGGACTCATTCACAAACATGGCCAACTCTGATTTGGTGATAGAAAGCTAAACTGGATAGATAGTTGACACATCTTATACATTAGTGATATTTGTGTTTATGTTTAAAATTAAATTAGTCAGAACATTGTGGATTCTCCAAACTTAGAGATATGCAAAATTTGGCTGTGAAGGGCCCTGAGCAACCTGGTGTGTCTTTGAAGTTAAGACCAGATGACTGTCAGGTGCCTCTTCTAACCCAAGTTGCTCTCTAACTCTATGAACTTCGGGAGACCAGTTTTTGCAAATAACTGACTTTTTTTCAGATGAGCAATATTATTTTAATTATTATGTACTAGAAGAATTAGTACTGGAATAAACAGTAAGGCCCCAAGATCAATTTCTGTCATCTCTATGGAATTATCTTTCCATTATAAGACCACAGGAAAGCAATCAAGTGTGGTCTTCTATCTGCACAACTCACTAATCCTTTGAATTAATTTTGTCTCTTTGCATGTGTGAAATTGCAAATATATATGGGGTGCATAGATACAGTAGAGCAGTAAAAGCCTCTAAAGATGGAGCCTAAGGCTGTGAGTATGAGCCTTCTTCCATACTTGAGCTGAAAGAAATACTGGGGGTAAATGAGAGGGCAATCTACCTGTGCTTCATGACACAGCAGAAGGCTGAAGTCTCTGTGACATGGTCCTAGTATTTTGCTTCTTTGATGATGGAGAGAAGAAGCTGTAGCCTTATCTGTTGGCACAAAGGAGAGGATTTGTTCCATGGTGGGCAATGGAAGCCTGGTATCTGGCATACAACTTGGGGTTAAATCCAGGCTTGTTCCTTTATAGTCCTGCTCTTTACCTACTTCTTAATATAGAAGCTACAGTACCTCAGGTCTGAAAGGCTGTTGAAAATTTTAGTGGTCAGACAACTACTTCTCTAAGATCTGAAAAGTATGTTTCATTTGATAAGAATTACAACAGCCTGAAAAATAATGCAGTTTTAGAACAAATCTGCTGAAAGCCAAGTGTTCTAAGGAATTTAGGTGCCCTCTTTCCATGCCCAGATCAACAGAAACTCCAAGTCAATAGTAAACACAATGTTAGCCCTCTTGCAATAAATTTCTCCACTTGTTATCTCTTGACAAGCAATCAACTAAGATAAAGGAAAGTGAAGGAAAATATTTGAACTATTTACACACTAGTGAAGGTAGTGTGATGTTATTTTCTTTCGTTTGCAAGACCACATTTGCTCCCAGCAAGCCATGTCCCCTAGGTCCTGCCAAAGTACGTGGTATCTCGGATGATGAAGGGGGGAAGCCAAAACAAGTAGAACAAGCAAAATACTGTGTGGTGGAAGTGAAAAAACATTCCACCACAGACCACCCGGCACTGATGCTATGCTGTACCTAGGGGATCAGGAAAGAGCACAGCCTTCTTGCAGTAACTGCATCCTCTAAAAGCGTTCTCTTTCACTCTTCTGGTACTTCTTCTCTGTGACAGTTCCTCACAGTTCTGTTTCCTTTCCTGCTTCAGTGACAAAGAGAAGAATAATTAATTCTGGAGAAAAACTGTAACTTGCCATAAACATCATGTCTCATAGCATGATTATCCTCTTTAGTTACTAAACAAAAGCCCATAAACTTTTATAAACCAGCCACAAAGATAACTAAAAAACTACTTCCCATTTCCCATTCCCCTGGGCTCTCTGAGGCAATGCTGTGGTCTCACTGGCATGTAGATTCTGCATATCCATCTGCTCTCCAGCTTATCAATATTGTATTAAGTGCTTATCAGTATTGAATCAATATCGTGGCCCAGAGTTAGGACAGCCTCTCATTCCTCACTTCTCTGAAATCAGTGAACAAATTCTGGTAAAAGAATCATAGAAACATAGAATATGTCAAGTTGGATGGGACCCACAAGGGTCATGGAGTCCAACTCCCTGTTCTTCGCAGGACTGCCTATAAATAAACCATATGACTAAGAGCATTGTCCAGACACTTCTTGAACTTTTAGAGGCATGGCACCATGATCACTTCCCTGGGAAAGACTGTTACAGTGACCAACCATCCTCTGGGTGAAGAAACTTTTCCTAATGTCCAATCTAAATTTCCCCTGGTGCAGCTTTATTCCATATCTTCATGCCCTCACTGGTCACCACAGAGAGATCAACACCCCCTCCTGCCCCCACTGAGGAAGTCTTGGTCTGTGATGAGGTCACCTCTCAGCCTTCTCTTCTCCAAGCTGAACAAGCCACAGCTGAACAAGCTGAACAAGCTGATCTCAGCCACTCCTTGCAACTGTTGCCCTCAAGAGATTTCACCATCTTGGTCACCCTCCCCTGTACACACTCTGGTAGTGTGATGTTCTTACACTGAGGCACCCAAAACTGCCCACGGTGCTTGAGGGGAGGCCACACCAGTTCAGTGCAGAATAGGACAATCACCTCCCTCGACTGGCCTGTCATGCTTTGCCTGATGCACCCCAGAACGTGATTGGCCTTTTTGGCTGCTAGGGCACTGCTGACTCATATTCTACTTGCCATCAAACCAAACCCCCAGATCTCTTCCTACAGGGCTGTTCTCCAGCCTCTTGTCCCCCAGCTTTATGCATAACAAGGATTATCCTATCCCAGGTGCACTTGAAATACTCCAAAAGAAATGCATTTGCTTAAACATGTTTTTATTATGATAAAAGGGCAAAAGAGTACATCTGCAAGACCCATTATATACGGATACATGAAGAAAATTTGAACAGCACCCTCCCATATTTGGTCATGATGATTAAGCCAAAAACATTTAAGGAGAACTATGAATTACAAGATTCCTATAATGGATCTTCAGAAAGTGAGGAAGAGCCTTGCAGGATCTGGAGCAGAAAATAAAATCAATTGCTTTGTCAGAGTTGGTATGGTACCACCCTACCTACTGGTATGAAAGTTTGAGGTTTACAGTGACTAATTCCAGAGAAGTCACCACAAAATCTGTCCATAGAGAAACCTGGCTTAGTTAGAAGTCTGCTTTTTTTTTTTCCATAAGACTTTGGCTGATAAAGTGGGTTGTGTTTTTTCAGTGTGATGATTTAGCACTATTATTATTAACTTACGCCAGGAACATCTCTGTTCATGCTCATGCTTTCTTGGGATCCAATTTCCATTCCATTAACTCTTCATGCATAAGTAAATAATCCTTCCCCTGCAGGAGGGAAAGGCAAAGGGCCTCTGTTTTCATGGCATAATTTCTCTGCCTTCTTTTCTTTTCTTTTTTTTTTTTTTTTTTAATAAAGCCTTCTGGTTTTAGAAACTATGGATGAAAGAGAAAGTATGTGTTTCTTTTTACCCTTGATAATGCAGCATTTTGGGTCTTGCTATGAGAGACAGAAACTCTTTCAGCTTCCCTATCTTTAAGGCGAAAAGCATCTGCCAAAGAAGAAGATGCTGTTGCTTGGGTTGTGCTTGATCAAGAAGAGGAAAGGATGGTCAGCCCTAAACTCTTCAGAGACACTTGTATCATCCACCCCAGCTCCTGCTGAGCTTTCCACCTTACTGCCTGCTTCATAGATTTCCACAAACGCCTCATGGAAGGCTGAAGACACCTTCAGTCTCTCTGCTGAAGAGATACCAGAGAGATTGGCGGATGAGCTGAACAGGTCGGTGATACCCAAGGATGTTAAGACAGATGTGAGGTTATATTTTTCCTCAATCTTCATGCGGGGGAGATAAACTTTAATTTTCCTTTCTTCCATCCTGGTAGAACTGGTCCACTCCTTGAGATTTTCAAAGGTGATTGCAGTCTCAAGCTGCAAGGAGACAAGCAAATTAGATCTTTGAGATGACAGGACAACTTTTGTGGCAATGCAGAACTGTTTGTGTTTTTTTTCTCTTAAACTGACTTCTCTTGTCATGATATGTTTTCTAGGTGTATGCAGATTAATATGTCTAAAAGACAAAAGCTAATCTTACTTTGCTGTCCTGCCTTCTATTTCTTTCATAGGCTCACTGCCAATTAATTTTTGTCTTCATGAAATGGCTATTCAGCAAATTTCACCAAAAGTCTTGCCTATTTATCTTCTTTTCTTTAGAAATATATTCCAAAAATCATTCAGTACTTATCAGTTGTCAGCTCTATTTACATTTAAGACTGTGAAGTAACCAGGTTTTAATGGTACCTAATTACTAATATCTGAACTGTCAGTTATTACTGAAGAAATTTAGTTGTGTTCAAATGCCTTTTTTTTAATAACTTAAATTCTTTGAGTTAGTGTCAAGTCATTTTGATGAACTCTGATTTATTACATCACTTTTCCTATTTAAACTGCAGTCCTCCTAATGGCAACATCCCATGACTGTATTCTGTTCATATCAACAATAATATGTCATAATACACTTTGCTTTCTGAAATTGCTTTAACCATTCCAGTACTCCTCATATTCAGTTTTCAGATACTTTAATTTCTGAAGGTATTAAGGTAGCATGTTGAATGCTGTCAAACCAAGTGGTAATTGTAAATAGTCAAGCTAACAAGAACTTCCCAGGAAGCTCATCAGTGTGCAGGAGTGGAGATATAAAACCTTTGGAGTTCAAACTGCTGGCATAACAGCTGCTTATCTGAGAAGAATCTGTTCTGCAGTGACAAATATTTAACCCACTACAGCAGTTTCTTAAGCAATCCATGCTCATCACAAACTATTGGAGGACCACTGAGACAGCTGCATGCTTCTATGCAGCAATCCCATGTTGCCAATATTCAGATCTGTGCTTTAAGACAACTTTCTTGTGAAGAACTTTTCAGCACCTAAATTTCAGCATGTTTATGGTTTTCTGAAATCCAACTGCCAGGGCCATACCTGCTCCAGACCAGAGATGTCATCAGGCAACAGCACCCATAGACTCAACTGCCCACTGGCATATGGAAGCTCCAGGATCCTAATTTTCTCAGAAGTAATCTCTGCTACTTTAAATGAACCGATCTGGAACATCATCTGCACAGGTTTGCTTTCTTGCTGCAAAACCAAATAAGACAATAGAGTTTTCACAAAGATCATTCCTAAAGAGTAGAAGTGTCTACTTATGGTTTAAAATGCTAATTGCTCTTGTTCAGGAAGAATGTATAACAGCCTGTATACTCCCTCCGTAAATTCTAAAAGATGACACCTTTAAGGTGACCCATGCGCACATACCTCAGTCATTCTGAATGGCACTGTCTGGGTGCCTTCATCCTTAAATGCCTTCTCCCACAGTCCTTTGAAGTAAATGGCATTGACAAGGACCATATCAGTCTCTGGATTCACAGAGCTTGGCTGAAGGATATTTTTGATCATTCCTGTAAGAATACATGGGGAAAGATAACATGTGTAACATATCTGTGTGTAACACACCTTACTTGGCAGTCACAGCATTAAATGAAGGGTAAAGATTTTGTGGGAGGAGAATGTAGGTCAGGGACATTGTTTTGGTTTTGTAGCTGTTATCTTGTACTTTCACAGTTGATTTGCTCACTGCTGTTAATGGCTGTTTTTTTCCTTGCTGTAAAGAGTTATAGTGAGGGATATAAGACCCAAAAATCTACTTGTTACAAAATGAGAATAATTTGTGACAATGGGAAGAACTATTGGAACTTTTTATCCCAGGA
This sequence comes from Myiotriccus ornatus, assembly GCA_036023395.1. Taxonomy (NCBI): domain Eukaryota; kingdom Metazoa; phylum Chordata; class Aves; order Passeriformes; family Tyrannidae; genus Myiotriccus; species Myiotriccus ornatus. Next base: position 68,780,051 of record JAYRBT010000082.1, read on the forward strand.
TGGTCTCCAAATGTACAAAGCATATTTCAGTGCTGTCCCTTTTTTTCAGGACTGGAAGTATTACATATCCACAAAGCCCTTATAGATAAAGAGAGTCTTCTAAAATGTGTGTGTCTGAGGAAAAAATATTCATTAAATGATACTTCTATATCTGGGACCTGATCTATTATCCAGGAGAAGGAGCAGAGGGAGAGGTTTTAGGGTTTTTTTCTCCTTCTCATATGCTGTTCAAACATAGTGACAGCTACCTATGCTGATAGTTGGCTTCATCTTACCATTTGTCTGACTTTCAACCCAGGAATTTATGAGCTCTCTGGCTTGTTCTGCAGCTGTTTGAAAGCTGATAGATTCCACGCCTCCCTTATACAGTTCCTTAATACACTGTAAGTATTCCTGCAAAGGAAGAATATGCCATTTTCAGAGCAGAATGTCAAAGCATTTTGCAAATGTAAAATGCAAGAATGAAATTAGCAGATATTAATAATCTGCTTGTTAAGGCTAATCAGTAAGCCATTATTCTAGTTCATAAGCATCTTAAGATTTTACATATATTGTTTCAAGCAACAGTATCTGCCCACATTTTTAAAAAATATTTTTCAGAACTGAGTTTGATTAAAAAATTGCATCCATTTCAGTTAAGTATGGGGGGGTTTCCCATTTTTCCCACTTCTAAAATTTTTATTTTTCAATGGTATTTCCCTCTAATTTCAAAGTAGATGTTCCTTTCAATGGAAAACCTTGGAATATTTTTGAGAACCTGAAGTTATTTTTCAGCTTTGTTTTCAAGTTGAGAAAACAGTTGGAGTTAACTCTTACCAACAGAAATTATCTTTATGAATTATTCCTTGACTTGATTGGATCATTACTGTACTTTGCACAAAAAGATGCACAAACATCTATTTGATTAGTCACATTTTTTCTCAAGACTATCAAGGGCTGTGATAGAGAGAAGCTGAGAATCCTTTCTTCACTGTGGAAGAAAATTTCGTTTGCAGAACCTAGACTTCTGACAGTGCTTTTTGCATTATAGAAAGGTACAGCTTTGACATGGAAATACATTCAAATCAGATCTTAGAGCAACTCACCGGCAGGATTGGGTACTTCTCTTCAGCATAAAGTCTACTGGCAATGCCAACCGTGTAGTTGTCACTTGGTTTGGTGATTTGGGTGAGTATGTCTTTAAGTGAAGTGTGGACGCTCAGAGATGTGCCGCACTGCATCGTTGACAGGAACACAAATAAAAAGACAGATGATGTTATCCTAGTTTTAATAATTAGTAGGTTTTACATACTATGTGAAAGGAGTAGAGTAGTTCAGACACTTCTGCTTATAAAACTGTTTATCCCATGTGCCTGGTTGCTGTAACTATGATGATATAGTATTTTTGTAATATGTACAATTCCGTGCTGGTTTTCTACTGTAATTTCCTCATAGCTTTCTCAGGGGGACTCTTAATTACCTGCCACAGTAGTGTAGCTCCAGCCGATCAGGTAAGCTTTCCTCCATGCCCAACCAGTCCCATTAATCCAGTAACATCTGGCTACCTTGCCTCATCATACAAATATCTGTAATTTTACCCTATTTTCCCAATATTATGGTAATGGGTTTCATTTTATGCTTGTTCTGAATCCCCAGTTACCTGCCTTCTCTGTCTATTCTTATGAATGTAGTGTTGCCCCAAATGCTGGATGCAGAGCACTAGCTGCTCAGTGGAGAAGGGTTGGAACTGCTAAGAGACTGCTTTATCTGATAGTTTTTGCTCCCAAGAGAAAGTGACATAGAGAAGGAGATGGATTTTTCTGTACCTGAGATTCAGTACTCTCTCCAAACCCCGGGATCTTATCGAAGTGAACAGCCTGTAATTGAGAATAACAGTAGTTGAAATAACAGGTATGGCAAGAAAAAGGTTATGCAACTGATATCAACATATAAAATTTGAAGCAAATGAGTTGGCTAACTGAGAAGCTGGATGACTCAAAAAGTGCAATCCATCTGTACCATCTGTGAATAGCCATGCCTGCTGTTGCCCCCGTGGATGATTTTTTTGCTATTGAACATCTAGGAATCAGCTCCAGTGTGTGCTATTAATAATACCAATTTCTTCTAGCTAACAAGCCAGCCACTCTCCATGGAAGTAGTGAGAGCTGTAGGAAACACATGAAACACTTCTCAGTCTGGAGATATTTTGGCTCTTTTCCTAGACATTTTGTCTCCTTTCCTTACTCCAAACAAAGGACCACTATAATGTGTTGTTCTCTTTGAGAATCCTATTGGTAACAATGTTAAAATTTAAATCTGGGAGTTGGAGATGGCCACAGCTTTTGATAACTCTGGATGTACATTTTTTAACCTCTGATCTATGCAAGGGACACTATATCATTAAGTGCTGTGAGTCTGTTGAGCAGCAGGAGGGTTTAAGTCCTTAACTGTAGCCTCACCTTTTCTATCTGAGCCTTGGTGTTATCTCTTGCACCTAGGTAGACCATGGACAGAGCTGAAATGATGGTCACAGGGGAGTAGAAGATGTTCTCCCGGGCATGCTGGATTCTCAGCTCTTTGAATACATCACAGCAAAACTCCGTGCTTACTGGACCGATGGAGCCCATCGTGAAACCGGTATTGTCTAGAGCAGAAGTACAATAACAATGTAATGGCATAGCACACAAACACAGCACGTTTAATAGCAGTTTTCTAGCAATGAAATATAAACAAGTTGTTTTGAAATCATTCTGTAGTAACATGCCTACTGCTATGCTCACCTCTCAAGTATGTTAGAAACTCTGAATTCATAAATCTGTTTCTTTCTGCATTTGTATCCAGTTGCCCTTTTGTAACAGTTCCTCAGAGGTCTTAAGTCCGTTTACCTTTTCAGAGCAGTCAAACAACAGTTGCCTGTACTTATTTAATTCACTGAAGGCTAGAATTCCTTAGTGCTTTGTAGTAGCTTTGATGAAAACGAGAAAATATTGTCTCTGGTATACTTGCAAAGCTGGAAATTTAAGTGCAAATTACGTTAGACTTGCCCTAATTTTGGACAGATATAAGTAAAATCAGAGGCTGACTGGCTATGTTTGTTTTCTAAAAATAAGTGCGGTAAAATATCTATTTGTTGCACAGTACTTACTGTCAGTAGATCTTCACAGACCTGTAGCTTTACCTTTGTTTTAGTAATGGAAGGATGGATAGGCAATATAATTTTTGCATGGTACAAAGTCTACAAGCAAGACTGATGCTCAAAATTTGTGTTTCATCCCATTGTGCTTTCGGATACAGCTTGCTTTGCTTAAATATACTATACTATAAACTTTCTGAGAAATTAAATTTTGTTAGTGACATTCAGGTAGAGGAGAGAGGCAGATATGATAAAATAGCTATATGTACCATAATTTAGCACAATTGAACAAATATTTGTTTGTGACATAGACCAGTAAAAACCTTATGTTTGTTTCTGTCTGAGGCTGCTGTAAAGTGATGGATGGTATAAATCCTGTCTAGCCACTGTGCTTATATAAAGCACAACTACCAAGGTCAGCATGGATTTAGTTTCCATCTTGTGAATTACAGAAATTTTGAAAGTTTGCTGTTTTTCAAAATCCAGCCTCTTATGCAGGAGCTAAATGATGAGATCTCAAGTTTATCTTTGCAGTCTTAAACTCTAACGAGGGTTTTTTGTGACTGTGCTCCTGGATATATGCATACACTCATATTTCTCTCGCTTTCCTTTCTGTATGCATGTTCCCATTTATAGGTTATTTAAGACCTGTACATCTGTACACTTTTTATCTTTTGCAGTGTTCACCAGCTGTATTTTCTGGGGATGCAACTGTTAGAGAAATTTCACATTAAAATAAACTTATCAAATTCACTGAATGACACAGTTTTGCTCTCAGTGCACTCTACTGAAACCGGAGGTCAACCAAGCAAACTTTTTATTTGACTGCCAAAATCAAATTTAAAAGATACTGAACAGAAGGATAAGATGCTCTGAAACAAAGTCGTATTTTAAGCACAAAATAATATTTGAAGCACAAAGAATAACTTTCAAAAAATCTCCCCAAAAATCCCAAATACTCAGATTTTACACGTAATAAAATAGTGTGGAATACATGCACACAAGTGAGACTTGCAGAGACTGTGATGTAAATATTCTATCCTGAAAAAGGCTTTCCAGAGCAAAGACATCAAACACAAAACAATATTTACTTTCTTTTTAAGTTTCATCAAAAACCTGAAATAATATAGTAAGAAAGTTAATTTTCCTAGAGAAATGCTTACCTTTTGAGTTTCAGCACCAAAGGTAATACAGCTTTCCAGCTGTATATAGACATACTGGCTGAGCCCTCGGGAATTTATACAGTCTGAACTGTGGGCCACCCACTGCTGCCTTTCAGAAGTTTGACCTTTGACGCCATAAAAATAATTTAATGGTATTAGGTCAGTTTTTTGTTTCAATGGGTTTGTTTCTGATTGAAGGGTGAGCAAATATTAGTTTTTATTCTGTATAACAGTGCTTTCCATCAGTACATCAGAACCATTAGGCTGAAGAAAAAAAATGGGAAATAATGCTCATGTTCCTTAAAGCCTCATTTGCACCTAGATACTGGGATGGTAGTAAAAACAAAAAAATGTGAACAACTCAGTAGTGGAGCACACAATTAGCAGTTATTAGTCAACCTGTCAATAATCAGTCAAGTTGTTATTCTGGTTGTAGTAACAGACCAGAACTCTCTGTGAATTAATCCTTTCTGAATGCACAAAATGCAGCCGAGCCATGCCAAACAGCAGAAAAAGAGAACAGGTCTTGGCCTATTACTCTATTAACAAAACTGGTGAAATAAAGAAGGGTGCATGTGAGAAAATCAATTAAGACAAAAGTTAAAAGCAGGCTTGTTTTCTTTGAAAAACTGGGATGTTTTAAAAAAATCTTTTAGTGAGTGTGGTTTTACAGCAAACTAGTTTATTCTCAGGGGTTTAATAGAAAAACATAGCTTTAGGTAAAGTAAAAATACTCAATTCCAAATGTGTCTGTACTAACTTAATGGCCTCACAGAGGACAGAGGAACTGTGAAATCCAGCTAGAGGAGTGTTCATGCTCTGTGGGACAATCATAATATACAATAGCAAATATATTTCAATTATAAAAACCATTTCAGTTATAAAAGCTATTGTTCTGTATTGAAATAATAGAGTGGGCAAACAGTAAAGAAACCAGTCTGATCTCTCTAAAGTACTATGTGATTTAAAAAAAGGAGGAGGGGAAATCCCAAAGTCTTTATGACATAAGTCTTTTCAACAGATGGGACATGGCTATGATCCCTGTAAAGAAGAGGTAGGCTCCTGTACTGCTGTCAAAAGTTTAGGCAGTGCAGTGTTCTTTGTCTCAGTTTGCTTCATTTTGTAAAAACAAACACAGTATAGAAATTTACATTCTCCTTGGCAGCAGAGTTGTTATCACCAGGGCAGTCTGAGGGCTTAAGCAAGACAAGATTGTAGTGGAAGTGTTACTTTTCATTAGCTCTCTACTCCATAGGTATCAACTAAGTGTTTTGGTTTAGTTTGGGTTTTTTTTCATTTTCCCACAGGTAGTCTGACAGATATATATCTATATTTAAGCATAGAATAATTCTTTTTTTTTTTTTTAAGTCAGGCCTACTACTTCTGTTTCAGCCTTTAAGAAGACTTAAAAAGCTTGTCTGCTTTTTCTGATGATAGAAGTGCTTCTCAAAAAAAACATTGTCCCTACCTATAAGATACATACTGGTATGTGCCTGGAGAAAAGGAATGGAAAATGAGTCTTCCAGGTGCATTGTCAACCAAAATCTTCACCATCTGTTCGGTCGAACACCAGTAACAAGTTGTGTGTGTTTATTCTACTCGGCGCTTCATATCTGTTTGTTAATATACAAATCAATGTAGATCAGGTGGTCCTGACACACTGTAATATCCCAGTGACATAAAAGGAAAAGAAGGATAGTTTTGCCTCTCACCAAGGCAAGGAACTGTTTACCAAACAGTCAGATGCTGGAGAAGACACCTAGCCTTAAAGGGATGCTTCCAGATACTTTACAGTGTCTGGATGATGCCCTTAGTCATATGGTTTACATACAAGTAGTCCTGCAAGGGGTGGACTTGATGATCCCTTTCAGCTTGAGATATTCTGTGATTCTTTGGATCTATGTGTTTACACCTAATAAGCTGTTTTCTCACACTGTTTAGAGTGAGCCTCAGATTTCTGCCACTCTTTTCAGTCTTTATCTCTTTTTTATTCTGGGCCACTTTGTGTTCACAGGGGTTTAGTTCTACTTCTACCATACTGGTCTTCCATTGTTGCATGTAAGAGTTGGCTAGTATATTTAACTCAGTGAAATCTACCTTTCAAATGTCCTTCAAGCCTCTCTGCTAGACAACCATGATCCCCCTTGCCTTAATCTGACCTCTCATACATGAATTACAGAAGTGTCCAGACCTGTGTCACAAGCCCATCTCAACATATATGGCCTGTATTTTAGTACTTACAAACATGTCCAGCAAGCAGCTGCAGTTTTGTTGGTGATAATTTTTTTTCACACCATCACACTGCAAGTATAGACTTAAAATTATTCCAGTGGTGTTTTTTTCATATGTGGTGAACTTGACTTCTGTGTAGTGTCTTGGTTCCAGATATGCAGAACAAGCTTTGCTTGTTTTTGATTCAGAGTTTTGTTTCCTGCGTTATACAAAATTCATATTTTTGCTCCAAGAATTGGAGTTTCAGGTTCAGAACACATCCACAATAAGCAAATACATGGAGGATAGTAAGCTCTGCTTTTATAACATATGATAAAGGGATGCTGTGCTCTTTCTAAGAGGTCTCTTACAGTTTTTTTGTGCTCAAACTGGTAATTAATGCCAAGCCAGTTATAAGAAACTGAGTATACCCATGAGCAAACTGAGAACTGGATCAGAGCAGACCATCAGCACAGCATCAACACATGGAGGTCTGGTACAGTCTGCTTGACATGGGGTCTATAGAGAGTAAGCAAACCTTTCTGCAGTTGAAGATTACCTGGGACACTGGCAATGGATTGCCCTATCCAACACAGCTGTGCAAAGCAGTACAAACAGTTCAGTCCCACATTCTTGTTTGACAATGCTTGTCCCAAGAAAGAGGTCAGCTAAGGCTCTGCTGCCCTTTCCTCTGCCAGGCATTTAATTGTGAAGTTGTCCCTAAACCAACAGACTCTTGAGTACCTGAGCCATAAACAACTGAAAGTGCAAAAGGTACTTCATATCCAAAAGGATATGAGGTCCAGGTCAGCTCACAGACCAAAGCCTCTCATCCAATCACAAAAACCTATGCAAAAGTCAAGATTTTGTTCTCCTCCTTGTTCCTGCTCTTTTGCCAGTAGGAAGGAGCATGCTGATTATTTTGTGTTTGCCTTCATTTCACACTGTGACTCTGGAAGCTGTCTTTCAGTCAGGGGCAGAGGCAACCATTCACAGAGGGATAAATCATTTATCAGTTGTAGTTGCCTGTCTAACTGGTTATCATTGCAGACCTAGGTACTGTAGCTATCAATGATGACTTCTCTCTCAATTGTTCTGTGGGACTGTTTGTTCCCCAGTACAAAGCATGCGAGGTGTGCAATCAAGTTCCTTCAGAGAGGTGCTCATAGCCCACATGGCACCTTTCTGCCGCAGCTCTTTGCCATTCTGGCGATGTACATTGTTGCCTGCAGCGCTGCCTTGATTTCTCACAGGCTGTGATGCGTCATTTGTCTTAACTGTCACTGCGATATCCCATATGACATCTTACATTGCTCAGACTTCACTGTATAGCTGAGGATTTCTTAATGCTCCCCCATGGATATTTGATCTGACATAGATTCGTTTGACCTTCATGGTGTAACTTTCAGTGATCACATCCCACAGGCCAGCAATGGTTTGGATGGCAGTATTTGTCTCACATCCTGAAAGTCATCCTTGCTATGGCTGAATGAGTTTTAGCCTCACATATATGCAAAGCCTTTCACTTGCCACATACCTTGCTGTGGAAGCAATATACAGTGTCTCTGATGATGAAGGTGCCTTCATTCTGCCTGAGCTCAAGTGCTAAAAGAAAATGTACAAGAGTTGAAAGCAAGGAGAATCCACCAGGCAAGAGTATAGGAGCTTTTCCCATGCATGAAGGGGTGAAATTTGTAAAGCAAAAATTGTGCTGGAGGGAAAGCTGACAAGGGATGTGAAAGGCAATTAAAACAGCTTCTTTAGCTATAACAGCAAAAAGACTAAAGAAAAGTCAGAATGATTGGAGAAGGTTCCTGATGATTTGAAAAAGTGACTAATTTTCAGAAAAAGAGAACTGAGGAGGTTACAGGTCTCTGCAGCCCCTGAAAAGGTATAGTATACTACTACAAGGCACTAAGAGTTAGTTTTCATTATTATCTGCATCAAGAAAGATACTCAGACTCTGTAAGGTATTGCTTAAAATGTCGTTTATTGCAGCTAATATTAGAAGGAAAAAGGATAATATAGGTTTACATTCCCTCAACCCCAAGTTGTGCAATATTTGACAGACTGTCAGTTAAGGAATGGCATGCAGTGCAGAAGCCATCCGTGGCGATAGATATTCACTGACACTTTGGTCTCTAGAGATCTTGCAGGAATTTTTAAAGAAGAAAATAATTAATTTCTACTGTGAAATGAAAGGATGTTCATGAAAACTTGCCACTTCACTTTACAATATATACAAGGACACAGGGGGTGCAGTCACTCTTGTCAAGTGGGAGAAACTTGCAGGTTCCTTCCTTCTGGCTTGCATGCAAAGTTCATCCAGCCCAGGGCCACGTGCAGCCCAGCACAGGATGGAGAGCCAACCTATATGGTCAGCAAGCACAGGCCTGTGCTTTCTTCTGTCAACTGTTGCATGGGTCACTAGCACCTTGATGGGCAATTGTATTAAAGTTCAAATCCTTACAGAAGGCTTCAAAGCATGTCCTCCCGGGAGCATTTTGAGACATGTAAAGGAATAAAAGATGGGAAAAAAGGGCAGAGATTTTCCAAGGGCAAATCACTCCTGACCAGCCTCATTGGCTTCTAGGATGAGATGGCTTGTTCTGTCTACAGGAGAAAAGCAATTCTATACCCTGACTTCAGTAAGGCCTTCCAAATGATCTCCCAGGACACCCCTGTCATCAGATTGGAGAGTTATAGGCTGAGCAAGCAGGCAATATTTTTGGTGTAAAGTCAGCTAGATTGTCAGGAGCAGCAAGAGCAGGGTTGTTCCATGAGGACAGTGAGCTGGGCCAAGGGTCACCACTCGCACGGGCAGAGCCCTCACCAACCAGTGCCACACCACAATACCTGACCACTGGGAAGCAGAATCAAATGCCAGAAACAGGGTCCATCAGGAGCTATGTGCACAGCAAGAGAAGAACCAGGACCAGGGTCCATTTACAGAGGCTGGGGCTAGGCAGCGATGAGAGCTGGCTGCTGCCTGTGGGATGGGAGACTCACTGAGCGGTGTCCAGCCCCAGAGTATCTGAGCAAGGGAAAGAGGACAGACTCTGAAATGGTCCAACCAAGCAAGCCTGCAGATCATAAGGCAATATAGCAACGGGGCAGGTCCGAAGCTGGAAAGTAATTTCCACAAATGAGAGCTGGGATCAGTGACTACCAGGGAAGTCCATAGTGACAGAGCAGGCTCAAAGTCAAGCCAGGAAATCAGTCTACAAGTTGTGATCAAGAGGTCCCATGGCCAGGCAGGGCAGGACTGTGGGGAACAGGAGAACAGCCCCGATGTAGTGTTCCTAGTGCAAAGGCTGATGGCTCCAGGAAGGTAACAAGAGATCCTGAGCTGTGGGCAGGTGTGGGATGTCCCACAGGAGGTTAGGGCCGGTGAGGGCTGTTAGTGCCCTCAAGGCTCAGACCAGCAGCCTCCCCTCCAAGGACAGTGTGTCCTCGCTCCTTAGAGAGACCTGAGCTAAGGAGAGACATGCTTTAGAGTGACTTGATGTGTCCCAGCCCTTCACATACTTAAATCGTAGACCAGTGCTCAAGGTGCTGAAAGATATTTTTTGGTTTGTAACAGCTGAGAGTGGAGTCACTGTCCCTGAAGGTGTTCGAGAAAGGATTGGATGTGGCACTTAGTGCTCTGGTCTAGTTGACAAGGTGGTGATTGGTCAAAGGTTGGACTCAATGATCTTAGAGGTCTTTTCCAACCTAAATGATTCTGTGATTCTGTGACTCACTTTAGAGTGATCCCATGGCCGTGGGTTATTGGTCGGTTGTTTCAGTGAATGTAGAACCAAGGCAGGGACAGTGGATCAGAAAGAGACATGACATGGGAGCTGAGTGAGGTATGGCCCCAGAAACCTGTTGATGAACAAGTCAGGGAAAGGAGGGTCTGGCTGGGTGGAAGGGGGTTCACTTAGAAGCCTGGGTCTGAGCAACAGGTGAGGACAGTGGGGAGATCAAGAAGATTTGTAAGGACAAATCTGTGTGATCAGAGACTCGGGCTCCTCAGTGCTTGACAGAGGGCTCAGAGAGGCCTGAGGCTCACTGTAGTGAAGCAGCAAGGACCAGCTTCTCCCCAGAGAGGGACAAACCAGGAGGCAAAGGGGATCCCACAGCTGGCAGTACAGGAGCCTCACCATCCAGGGCTCAGCAGCTGAGCAGAGCAGGCACAGAGACCACAGGCAGTCCAGGTCCTTAGACACACCACAAAGTCAATTCACACATCAGAGCTAGGTCCAGGTCCACTGATCACAAGGCAGGGCCAAGGTCACACCAGGAGTCCTTGGCCAGGAATGGGCACAGCTGTGTTTGAACTGGAGACTGACATCCTGCTGATGTAACACAGAGAGGAACTGGAAGTCCAGAGCATAGCTTAGAACTCCTAGGCCCATAGATGTGGGGAGAGCCTCCAGATAAGGCTGACCAGGACTATTAAAGCTCTTTAGTGCACTCAGAGCTCTGTCACCCACTTTCAGCAAAAGAGATGGGCCTGGAGACAAGGCTACAAGTCTGAGGTCTGTAAGGAGGCAGGCCTAGAGATGGGCATCTGCAGTGCACTTCAGGCAGGGACTGAAGTGCTAAGGCTAGGCTGAAATAGGCTTCTCTTGTGGGCAACAGCCTTGACTTGGGGAGTTTCACATAGTTCCTTGCTGATGAACATAATTTTTTTTCTTGTTGATATGGGTATTGACCAAAACCATTGTAACAATCTATGAAACAAACACACCTTTCATCCTGCTTCCCCACACTCAGCCTCAGTCCAGGAAGTCTCCTCTGCTTATTAGTTTCAGCTTCTCAGTGCTTCACAGTCCCTTTGGTGTAGCAGCAGGCAATGGGACTGATATATAACTGTTTCTATCTGCCGGTTGTTGCTGCTCACTTTTATCCCGTGAAAAAGAAGGGTAAAACAGTCTGCTCCCCAGGCTGCAGTTCCACAGGAATGTCCTTGCTTCAGCCTTTCAGGGGTGTCATTACCCTGCTGTAGGTTACCTGTGGCTGCAGTCCTTCAGAGGTGCCTCCCAAGAGTGTGCCTTTATTTGAGCTCTTAATAACACCTCCTTCCACGTGACAAAACACGTTTCTCTAAACATGTTTCTCACATTTCTCTTGCCACGCTTTCTTAAATAGACTTGAGCAGAGGTGCCATATGCTCCTCTGCTGAAAATTCAGCATATAGTGAGTTCTTTTCATTCATCACAGGGCCTGCTGCAACCGGTAGAGGACAGTTCGTGTCCTCTCACAATGACCATGCCTAGTACCAAAATAGTGCCAGTGCCCAGCACAGACTCCATACCCATATGCAGAGGGTGTTAGGGAAATCTCCTGCTGGGGCTGGTCACGCTGTCGTGGTTCTGACATTGGCCATTCAGTCCTGGAAGTTAAACGGGTGATAGTATTTTCTATATATTTTTTACCTCTCAATGGATTTCTCTTCCATGGTTTTGTCCAATCTCCCTCTAAAATCATGTAAAATTTATCTTCGGCATTCTTTGACTATGAGTTCCATCATTCAGATACCTATTTGTTGTCAGCTACCTCTGTCTTCTGGGGGTTTTTTAACTGCTTTCTACTAACTTCTTTTAATACCATTATGCTCCTGTGTCAGAAGATATACTGAATAGCTAATCTCTATCATTGTCTTTATATCATTCAGGACTTCAGAAACCTCTGCTGTTGAAAACATTCCTCTCCTAGGAGCTTGACTGCCTGAGCTTAGGCACATCTAAATCAACTGCCAAGCTTTGGATCAGAGCACTGTTTGTGACAGAGCTGTGAGATGCCTCCTTGGGGTTGCCTGTATCCCCCTCACTTTAGAGAAGGATTTAAACCGCGTCTCTTGATTGCAGTCCTCACCAGCTTTCATGACTGTACCTGGCCATGAACCTCACCAAAATGGACCCTGTAATGTACTACTACAGGTATTTATTTTGGACACTAGGAAGAAAATTATTAAAGTGCATTTTATTGGAAATAACATGAGAGGGAAAAAGGAGATAGCACAGATAATTTCCCTTCCAATGCTAGGAACCCCAAACCTCCCCGACACAACTTTAGGTCATTTCCTCAGGTACTGTCGCTGGTCACCACAGAGAAGATATTAGTGTCTGCCCCTCTTCCTCTCATGAGGAAGTTGTAGACTGCAATGATGTCAAGGATGTACTGGCAGCATCATCACCAGGTGCCAGTTTGGGAGCATCTACAAGCCTCTCCATTGCCATTAGCAGTTACAGTTTAGCCTGCAGCCTCATGATGTGTTCAGCACAGTATAGTCCAGTGTGTACAACATAACTTAGCACAAAACAGCACGCATTGGTCAGCCTGATCAAGTCCATTTTTATGTGGGTCACTAATTCCTGATGTACAACAGTGTTCTGGTTAGGGCCATTATAGACCATGACGTGTGGACTTAACCTCCAGGCTTAATATTTGATCTACCTCATCACTACAGACTTGTTTGAGAATCTCTGGACTGTAGCAAGAGTACAGGGAACTGTAGCACTGAATACCTTATGGGGGATGCCACTGCCCTGCTGGCCTTGCTGTCACCTGCTGCCCTGGGTCTGCTTCCTTTCCCAAGCAGCCTTACCCTTGCTACTCCTTGACAATCCCCTCTCTGCTGTCTCTTTTCCAGATGGAAAAATCTTATCTCACTAGCCACAAGAAACAGAAAACTGAACCACTGCTCTGTGTCAAAGCCTTCCCAACATATTTGTAGCTTCCAGTTTTGTTCAGCATGCTGTGTTTTGTCAAACACTAGTTGGGGTCCCAGGACAGCTTTGCCCTGGAGTCCAGGAGGTTCTCTGAGTGCATCTCCTCTGAGGACTCTGTTACAGTATACTGCCTGCCAAATCTTGTGCTTTCAGCCTTGGATTTGGTTTTCTTAGGAGAAGGTAGGCCTATCTCACAAGTCAAATATGCAGAGGGATGTGGAATGGTCCCAGACAATTATATACCCCAGCAGGTGATATGTCATCTCTAACCCTTCCCCAGATGACATGAGAAGGAAAGGCACACTTGGTTCACAGAGCATTTTGAATGTTGTACTTAAGTGTGTGTCTGTTTTTGTTCCACAGACCCCTGGCAGCACTCTGTATCCAGAACAACACAGCACATAGTGAAAACAGAGTGTAGTGAGTGGACAGAGGGCAATTTATTGAGATGCCATCTTCAGTGATGCTGTCAAGGAATGAAAAGTACTTCAGGACAATACCTAGACTTCGTGGGAGCTGGGATCCATGTTTTTAAACTCTTTCTGGACTTCAGAGGAAAGCTCAGAAGCAGCAGGCAGTGTTTGCTCTCCTCATGGCTGCTCTTCCCTCATGCCTTTGCAACACCTCCACGCTGCTCTTTTCAGAATTGCTTCCCATGGGGGCTGCAGCAGCCACACTGACCACGGCAGTGCTTTTACAGCAGGTCCTGCCAGCCCAGACCAGCAATGCACCGAAGCAATACTGGGCCCAGACACTGATACAGGGGCATGGATATTATTCAACTTCGCTGAATCTGCACTTTTACCTCTCATTTTAGCCTTTAGGAAGGATATTTTCTCTTTCATAAAATAAATAGCTATACCCCTTCTACAGTATTTGACTGTGATATTTTTTCATCCAGGACACAGACCTCTTAAAATGCCTCTGATATTTCACCAAATAATATCTTTGGTTTTTTCTTTAAAAATGACTGGGTTCCAAGCACATTGCCACAGGTCCACATTTTCAGTATATTGATCATAATCACCTACTTGCACAAAAATTAAGAACAAAATTGGAACCTACATTAAGCTACCAAACCTAGTTTTTGAAGACTGAGACATCATTTTGTATGCCTAGTGACACCTAATGGCCTGTTTAAAATGAGTCAAATAGCTGTTTCACAGCAAGGATATTAGGTGGACTCTGTGGCTTGAAAACCTCTCTCGTATGTAGTTTTAGGAATCCATTTAACATTTCAGCCTTGATTTTCTCAATTTCTTTTCTTTTAAAAAATCATCAAGCAAATAAACAATTAAACAGAATAATGGGGGGGTATATTCATGTTATGCAATAAATACTTCTATAATAAAGGTTAATTTTATTGCCATTTTACCTCAAAAGTGCAGAGTGACAGACATGCTTGTTTCAGCTTAATAGCAGATTTATAATTGTTTATAGCACTCTGGTCCTTAGAACAGTATTTTATAAATACTATCTTTTTCTTTTTCTTTTTTTTTCAGTTGTAGCAAAACTCTGTTAACTGTTTTAGGCCATAAGGGAAGCAGAACATAATATGCACAGTAAACCTTGAAATGTCATATATATTAAAATAATTTTTTGCTTAAATACTTGTGTTAACTGTATCTAATCTCTTATAACTGTCTTGGGAAGACCAGTATTTGCAGTTTTCCCATGGACAGCTAAGAAAATGTGTTTCCCTGCAGTCAGCATCATCATTTCAAGTTACATTTAATGATGACTTTGAAAATATTTGAGGCAGCTCCACGTGCCTCCGTTTTTTAAGCACTTTTTAAGAAGTGATACTGTGATTTGCAGTTCTGCATGTGTAAACCAGCAGAAGATGGCATAAGTCAGCAATTAACACTAATAATTCTTTCAGTTGGATAAATTGCAACCTAAGGAATCTTCCTCTAAAGACTGTGAAATAGGAAATAATATCTTTAGGAGATTATTTAATTGAAAGACGGTAACAAAGATTTCCTCGTATGGTTCCTAAGGGTATTAGACAGCTGAAGCAGTCTACCTTCCAAGAAAAGGACTCTTCTCATGTTGTCGTGGTTTTGCCCACCAGCCCATCCCTGGGGCTGTGGATGGTTTTGTCCAGGTAAATTTCCGGACAAAAACCCAATCAAAACTCTTAGTGACGCCTTTGCTAATTACATATTTAAGAAAAATGGAAGAGAAAGTTGATTGCGCAGTTGAAATTAAGCAGCCATGTAGGAGAGGCAGCAGTGGGCCCGAGGAGGGCCAGGCCTCCTTCTACCCCCGGCCTGGGCCGGAGGCAGGTGTAGCACTGAAGTCCTCCCTCTCTCTCTTGTAAGAGAGTGAAGAAAAAAAACTTTAAAAGACTGACTGTTTGGGCGAGAGACCGCTGCAGCAGAATTCCAGCCAAGAGATAACGGAACGTCCCAGGTCGAAGCTGGCAGCTGAAGGTGCTGCCGGAGAGAGAAGAAACTTTCGAAGGGGGGAGAGCTGCTGCTTCTCCCTTTTGCTCTCTCCCTTCAGCAGGGAAAAGACTGAAAAATAGATTCCTGCCACCTGTAGAAGTTTGTTGGGGTGAGGAGACC
>JAYRBT010000082.1:68795925-68810872 GCA_036023395.1 Myiotriccus ornatus
TCCAGTCTCTTTTGTCTGCATAAACCTTCTCTCAACTTAGAGTAATTGTGTGGGGGGTGTGAGAGCAAATTGGCCCAAGGCAAAACCACAACACATGTTTTTGAAGATATATTTCTTAAGCATCACCCCAGTATATTTACTGATGGGAATTAGAGGAAATCTTTTAAAACTCTCTGGAAATACAATAGGAGATTCAAAAAATTGAGTTATTTGATATGTCCTATTGAGATAAGCTCAAGGTAAGAGTATGAGCTGCAGGGTTTAGCAGCTTAAGCTCAAAATTTTAGAAGAAATATGCTAAGCTCTTCAATGACTTCATATATTGGTACATTACAATTTTTAAAATAGGATCTAAATCCTTGTCTAAACCACTTCTGTCAATAATCGTGACCCAGTTTATCATATATTTTGGTTGTGGTGTGCAGTAACCCAGAACAGATGGAGGTATGTTTAGTTTGCAATGCCTTTATTAGAATAAATAGAAGGATAATGAATTAACACTCACAAAATCAATGACATGTTACAGGAATGAAGATGGGAAATTATATGTCAGGAAGATGTTGTATTTGGATTTGATGATTTATGAAGAAATGGTAAACTTTCTGTATACTCCCTCAGAACAAGACACCTAGCTTTACAGTACATACAGCACAAGTTAGCACAAATGCATTCCTGGAAGAAGAATGCTTTGCTGAAGTTAAGAATTTCATCTGCAAGTTGTCCACGCATCACTTCAACAAGTTCAAGAGAAAGGAACAGGATTATTCTGAAAGCTGTGTTTATTTCTGAGAACTCCTACAGGAAAACCAGATTCTCAATATCAGTGTCAGATTTTTTCACAGAAGTCAAAACACTGGCCCTGTCTCTCAAGTTATTCAATGATGATCAGAAATACTTCTAAGATACCTCACAAAATTCTCACTTAATCCTGGATATAAATCCTGAGTACAACTTGTGTAAGCAGAAATACCAGCACCTAAAGATCTGAAAAGTCACATGCTTCTTCCAGAATATCTCAATAGATATTGAAGGCTTTCCACCTGAGAAAGTAGTGAAGAGATGAGATTATACTACAATACTAAAGTAAAGGGGGTCTATTTCTGAGGGGAAGGCAATCACTATTTCCAGCTTTTTTTCTCTTTAGGGAGAACAATATCTACCAAAGAAGAGGATCATGTCACTTGGGTTGTGTCTGATCAAGAAAAGGAATGGGTGGTCAGCTCTAAACTCTTCAAACTCAGAGGATTGTTGGATATCTCCTGTCACAACAGCTGAGCCAGTCACCTCAGTGCCCTCCTCAGTGACTTCCATATACGCCTCATGGATGGCCTCAGATATCTTCAGGCTCTCTGCTGAAGAGATGCCGGAGAGATTGGCCGAGGGGCTGAACAGGTCGGTCATACCCAAGGTTGTTAAGACAGATGTGAGGTTATATTTTTCCTCGATCTTCATGCGTGGGAGGTACACTTTCACCCTCTTCTTTTCCATCACACTGGGACTGGTCCACTTCATGAGTCTTTCATAGCTGATTTTGTTCTCTAGCTGTAAAGAGAGGCAGGGAATGAAATGTCTGAAACAAAAGTTCAGTGGCCTTAAACAAATGTGTTTATGCCATGTGTTACTGTTTTTTCACATTTACTTTGTGCACACAGTAGAACCGGTACTTAATCTTAAATGCATTTGTTCATCCTGTATGCTTCCTCCTGACTACGGACTGTATTCCATCTGTCTTGAGGAATTTCCTCAAAACTTTGTAATCTGAAAATTTTTTCATCAGTTCAAGTGTTTGTTTTTTTCATAAAAATACAGTTTTTGAAAACATCAAAACAAATTGGCCCTAAAACAGTTCCTTCTGGAACATATTTTATTGATACCTTTCCTCAATGTCATTCCTCTAGTGCTACATTTCTCATTTTCCTTTTAGTCACCTCTTGGAATGCTTTCCTCATCACTTCCATTTTTTATTTCCCCTAGGACAAACTTTTCTGCTTCAGTAAACCTTTGAAATCACTCAAAGTGATAAAAATCCGGCATTGTGTCAGTTTCTGATACGTGATGGTGACTGGGGCATATGGCAACATCCTCTTCTGCAGGACTACAGCAGCACTACACTGCCCTATCTTCATCTTATAAAACTGAATTCAGGGCTCTCTCAGGTCTCTGCCTGAGCACCTGGTAGCTCCTGGGTGGCTTTTCTGCTCCCCTGCCAGCCCAGCACAGCTGGGACAACTGGGACATCAAGAAGACTGACAGCAGCCAAGCCCCACTTCTGCTTCCCCTGCCAGGGTCATACCTGTTCCAGGCCAGAGATGTCATCAGGCAACAGCACCAACAGGCTCAGCTCTCCGCTGGCATATGGAAGCTCCAGGACCTTAATTTTGTCTGCAGCAACTCTTCCCACTTTGAAGGTACTATTCTGAAACATCATTTGCACGGGTCTGCTGTCTTGCTGCAAAGACAGAAATGTGAGGTGATGTGACTGGGGAGCAACTTTTTTTTTTGATCAGTCAAATGTACAGGCCCTTTGGAAGGGACAGAGTTTGATCTTCAAATATGCTGCCTTGAAGAAGAGCTGTGTCTCCATTTACCTCTCTTGCCTACTTGTGTGGCCTGGAGTCCTGGTCAGACACAGCTCTTGCAAACACCACTTGGCTTTAGGCCAAGCACTTGGCTTTAGGCCAGGCACCCAACTAAATCACCCAACCTGTGACAGCAATAGGTTGTATTTGTAACACCCAGACTGCTGGCTGTGTGAGCCAACAGCTGTCCTGGCCAGAAGCTGTGTCTATGCCCTCCTACCTCTGTCACATTGAAGGGCACTTCCCGAGTGTCTTCTTCTCTAAACGCAGTCTTCCATATGCCTTTGAAGTAAATGGCATTCACAAAGACCAGCGCAGTATCGAGATCAATGGAGTCTGGCATAATCAAATCTTGAATCCGTCCTTTAATAAAGAGACAGAGAAGAGAGTGGTAAGATCCACCTTCTCTGGTATGCACCAATCTCTGCAACGTAGGGCTGAGGGTGAGGGGTCCTGCTTTGTGGGGTTTTGTTTTCATAGCAATAAGCAATCTGCTCTCCTTGACCCAATTTTTCTAGACATTATGAGAAGTGGAAGACAGGGATATAGTTTATGGTAGGTGGAAGAAAATACCTGCTACCCATTTTTCAGTCCTTACCATTTGTCTCTTTCTCCACCCAGGAGTTAATGAGCTGTCTTGCTTCCTCTGCAGCTGTTTTGAAGTTAACTTCTTCCAGCTCTGCTTTGTAGAATTTCTTTGCACACTTTAAGTATTCCTATAAGCAGAAAGACTGCAGTTGTCAGACTCATGATAACTTAGAATTATATGGATGTGTAAAGCAAGACTGTGACATAAAGCAGAACAGTTAAAAGGATGTTGAATGTTTACTCCTGGTTTGAACATGTTAGTCATTGAACATGTCAGACACTGAACAGTCAACAGCTGCCTTCCTGTAACTGAAAGCTTAAAGTTGTACAACAAAGACTGCTTCACATATATAGGTCTGGCACTCTTTGATGAGATAGGGCCTTAAGTCACAATTTTGAAATAATTTCTCTATTTTACCAAACCAGTCTCAGTTTAACAAACATTTTCAAGGACAGACAATGTTTGTCTCCTCTTTTGTCTACTTTTTATTTTGAATACTGTGTTCTTGCATTTTTAGATTTCAAAACCAAAACTTCCTTTCACTGGGAAGATTTGATATTTGGCCTTGAAAAAAATCCAAATTTGACAATTTTAATCTTCATTATTTCAAGTCATAAAATGTATTTAATTCCCCTTAAAAGTTACATTTTTCATTAAAAGCTCCTTTTCTAGCAAACAAACAGCAATCTTGACCGGTCTCTGTGACTTGTAAAATGGGCTTATTTTATGCCATTATACCTTTGCCTGACCACCACCTAACAGCCACCTAAAAGCCACACAAAGGTCCAAAGTCCTTCTGTACCAGTTCCTCTCATGGCTCACAACCACCTCTTCATTGACAGACAGCAGGCTGTTGGTGGTGGTGCATCTGTAGGGTAGAGTCACAGGGGCTTTTAGAGGAAATCTCATGGAAGTCAGTACACGATGTAACTCACCTGAAGAACAGGGTATGTTTTGTCAATATAGATTCTGTCAGCAATCCTGAGTGAGTATGTAGCATTTTGCCTGGTGATGTCTGAGAGAAGATCCTTCAGTGTACTGTGGATTTGTTCAGAAGGGCCACACTGAGGTGATGACATGAAAATAAGAAAACAGATTGCATAAGGAAGTAAGATCCTAAAATATCATCCCTGTCAGTTAAGAGTCATGCTACAGGGAAGTCTTCCCCCACAAACTCAGGGCTGTCACCTTTGGGACAGCTGGGGCTGGGGTGATGATGCACTGAAATGGCAAGTTCATCCTTGTCAAGAGAAGTCCCCTGAAATGTGCTTTTTATGAAGTGCCATTGTGTTCCTGTCACTGAGATTTCTGGGCTCTTCTCTGCCCAGCATCTTCCCGTCCTGCTTTGGAGTCTCTCAGCTACAAATCTAACTGCTGTACCCTGGCTCCATGTGATGAGTCCCTTTCACATGCCATCCTCCAGCAGCACTTGCCCAGTAAGGCACTCTGGTGGCCAAAGCATTGTACCCCATGTTCTGATGAAAGATGAGCAACCTGCTGTCCTTCTCCATTTGTTAAAAAACAGGTGAATCACACCCTTCTTCCCTCTCTCGACATATCCCCTTGGTTTGAGGCCATTCCCAGAGGTTTTGTCAGGGTCTGAAGCTGCCAGAAGGAGAGGCAGAACAGTTCTAATTTTGTTCCAAGGAGAAAATAAGACAGAAAGAAAGATTAAATTATTTCTCTACCTGGGAGTCAGTAGTGTCTCTATCTCCTGTAACATTATCAAAGTGAAGAACCTGCAAGAGAAAACACCAGTAGTAGAAATTACAAGCATGACCAAAAATAATGTGACTTTGAGATTCACACAGGATGCTTTTTCTGTTGGCTCAGGAAAAAAAGGTGCTAATGGAGAACACAGATTAACCAAAAATTTACAAGTGAGCTTACAACTGGTCTACGCCCTCTGTGGCCTTCTTGGAAACTGTAAATGCCACTCTTTGCTTAGATGATATTTTTTATTGTTAATATCTACAAATTAATTGAGTTACAAATTTTGTACTGCTAATAATATTCTATCTTCCTCTCTACTTGACATATATCATTTTTATATATTAAAGAAATCTGATCACATTATCTGAAAGTTGAGAGAATTTAGGGAAAAAAATCATATAATAAAATTTACTGACTGGTAATCTATTTTGCTATTGTCCTTGAGATACACTTTTCTATGTTAAAGCCAACTTCTTGTTATAGTGAAAATATACATTTTTTAAGATTATTTTCTCTGTATAACTCGATTCATTTCTCCATTTTGTGACTTCGGCTTCTTAACGTAAAAGTGAATTAAAATAGATGAGAACCTTGTCATTGGATAATATTTTTCCCTGATGTTACTTAGAAGGAACAACTAACACAAGTAGAGGTCGCTTTACACCCATGTAAGCAACTTACCTTCTCCATCTGAGACTGAG
This sequence comes from Myiotriccus ornatus, assembly GCA_036023395.1. NCBI lineage: Eukaryota > Metazoa > Chordata > Aves > Passeriformes > Tyrannidae > Myiotriccus > Myiotriccus ornatus. The sequence continues at coordinate 68,801,508 of JAYRBT010000082.1, forward strand.
TGTTACCTCTTGCTCCCAGATACACCATGGACAGGGTTGAAATCAAACTCAGGGAGGAAAAGATGATGTTGTCGTTGGCATGGTGAACTGTCAGCTCTTTGAATACATCGAAACAAAATTCCGCATTTGCTGCACTGATGGAGCCCATTGTGAATCCTGGATTGTTTGAAGCAAACAGAGTCTAACTTATTATGATGGAATATGTTAACTGTAATGCAATAAAGTCTGTATACCTGAACCCCTGAACTTTGTGCACGGGGTGTTTTTCAACAAGCAGAATCCAGTGGTGTGGATTTAAAAGGCAGACATGCTTTTGGATTCACGAGCAATCAAAATACTGGACATCTGCCAGCTATGCGTAGGCTGGTGATTCCTGTGTTTGAAACTTAAGTTGTCTTTTCTGTACATGTATACCATATTGTTTAAAATCTTGCAAAGAGTATTAGCTACCTTGAAGGAAGTTCTTGACAGTAATTTCTCACCCCTTAAAAACACACATAGGTTTTTTCTCAAAATCTTGGTTTTTTTGAGACTCCAAACCAGGTTCTTCACTATAGCTTTTAACCTCACTTTTAAGATTAGTGATCTTAAAAGGAAAGCAGTTCCCTGCTATCCAAACTACAGCTACTCCCAGAATACAGTGTGCTGAAGCAACAGCATAAGTTTTACTAGATTCATTGTAATTTCAGCCCAGCATAAATGGAAGCTAGGTTCTTACACCACCTACTTTATCAGAAGTCTCAAATGTTAAAAACATTACCCTCTTTTTTTAAAGTAAAATAACGAAGGCACAGTTATGAAGACTACAAATTATTTAATAAATTAATCCAATTTATGACAAATACCTATGACTAATACATACCATTCATCATTGACTCGATAATATCTCACTCTGTTTTAAAAAAGTGTTCTTTAATTTTTATTGGCACTTTTTAAATAAAATCCATCTTTTAATAAAACACTGCTTGTTTAGCCTCATGTTTAATTTGCAAGGATCTTCACATAGGCAATATTTAAATATTTTTCTGCCCTTTTTCTAATATTCCTGTAAAATTTTCCCAGTACTTTCAGCACCTAGCATTTCACCTAGCCCCAAAAGGAAGGATTTCTTAGTAAAGAAGACAACACACTGTAGAAAATAAAATACTGTAAAGTCTAATGCAACACTATAGTGTTTATACCACTTATAACTTATGAGCTCCAGAGGATCTTCAAGCAATTTGTTTCCCTCTGTGGCTGCTAGAAAACAAAATCCAGGGTATTCTGCCATATGTAGCACAATCCCTATGGAACCAACACATTCATGTGACAGTCATCTCATAATGTGGGATAATTTGAAAAACAATGCATTTAACTGCTCCCCTGCTAGAATGGATGATCATTCTCTCTCCAAATGGAACTGCTTATATAGGTGATATAGGGTAGATTTTTTTATAATTCACTTATTCTGCTTACTATTATATTTTAGATTTTAAGCTCCATTTATGTTCTTAGTGAAGAAAGAGATTCATGAAGCAAATGTTTTTGCTGTTAATCTTTGAAAATTATTAAAGATAACACAGAGCTGCAGTGTGATGAGTTCACCTGAACATGCTGCATTCCTAAATTTCATTCAGAGAATATATTCCATAACCCCTGGAATTTCAACAAATTCAGTTTTGTCTTTTGATTCTAAATGAAAAATTAAAGTAATAGAGGAAGAAGGAGAAAAGTTTGTTGCAACGTATCAGCAGCTTTTCAGTGTGGAAGAGTTAGTAAACAAAATTAAAGTACATACAGACAAATACTTTGACTTTATTCATGGCAGAGGTAAAACAGTAAAATAATACAGAACACACATGTGAAGGTAGGTAAGGTTTCTGCAGAAGGCATCCTCTAATAATTTGTTTCTTCAGCTGATATTGAAGGCCAGAGACATGAGGTTACATCAGTCTGATTATAAGATTTGTAAAATACTTAAAATGTTTTCTAAATTGCAGATTAGAACTTAAATCATGGTTGAAAGAAATGCTTACCTTACCAGGTTCACCTGCGAAGGTAACAGCACAGCTTCTCAGCTGTACGTGGGGCAGACCTGACAAACTCCTTGTAATATATCTCGTGTTATTTTGTGACACGCCCCATGCTGTGTTTACCCAACAAAGTGATGGATGGAGCCCAGTGTCAGACATGGACTTTTACTTGGAATAAGTCCATTCTTTAAAACAAACAAAAAAGTCTGAACGAAAGGATTTTACCCTAAAAATCTCCGAAAAGGAAGATTCATTATTCATAGCATACGAAACCTTGCAGAAAAGGAAGGAGCATATTGAAATGTCTGAAGCAAATAATGATAGAAGCTGTTCAGTGGAACTTGAATAGTAAGTATGATTCAGTTATGGCAGTAAATAGTGTAGCATAACTTGTGAAAATAGAATAAAAATTAAAAGTTGAGGAATTCAGTCTTGCAGAATGTCTGTAAGGAATTTTGTGTTATTTTCCTTATTATTCCTCTGCTGTGAGTACTGACAGGTCAGATCACTCTCAACATCACCAATCTGTGAACTCACAGATTTTAGTAAGATCAGCGTATGCAGGATTACTTGCTATAGAATGCCTACACTGAACATATTGCAACTTTTTTCCTACTGTTGGCTGGACCACCAATACAACTAGATTTTCTTCTTACCAGAATCCACAGCTCTCGCTGAGGAATGGAGAAAATTCTGCTACCAGGGAACATGGGAAAGAGTACAAAGAGCACGTTCTTCAGACCTTAGTTGTTAAATTTAATAATATTGATTTTTCTGCAAAAAGTTGTATGCAACTGTCTGGTGTCAGTTTCTGTACTGTGAAAGACCACAGACACAGAGTTTCAAAAAGCACAGCTAGAGCAACCCAGCTCAAGGAACTCTGACACAGTCACAGTCTGTGCCTCACATCAGTGCAACAAAAACCCTCAGTGAGCATATTGTGGGAATAGAACTTAATTTCAAAAGCAATATTCAGAGCATCTGCATAGAAAAGAATTACAGAGGTAAAGAAAAATGTATTGGGGAAAGAGGGGCTGTGAAGAAAAGAAAAACAAGACTCCTGTTGCTTTTTAAATTTTAAATGAGGATATTTAGATCCCAGTCAGATACTACCAGAAAAGGATTTGAATTCAGTGCTAGAATTTTGAAGGGTAGTTTAGGGTGAGTTGTTCTTTTCCACAGGTCACAGCACTAGATGCTAGGTTCAAAATGTGCCTTTTGTATACACAGAGACCATTCTTACAGGTCTTCCACAAGCAACTTCATGGCACATCAGCTGAACAAACCAGCTGAAGAAACATTCATGGTCTGCAAGACAGTCATAATATACAATAGAAAGCAGAAAGCAGTCACATAATTCCTTTGAAATAAAAGAATGGACAGACAATAAAAGAAACTGCTTTGACCTCTCTAAATGCCATGTGATTTTGAAACAGAAATCCAAAGTCAATACACAAAATGCCTCTGAAATTGTCTAGAACAAATTATGCCTCAAGAGAGTAGAGGTGGACTTTTTAACCCTTTTAGTTGTCTATGCAAGAGGAAAGCCTCTGAATCATCCATGCCTTCCTGCCTAATACAGTCCTTACTATTCCTGTTTATCTGAAGCTGCTATTGCAATAGAAACCATGAAGAGCTCAGTCTGGACTGGTACATTTACATACCACTAGTAGTTTACATGGCACAGTATGTAGTCCAGGCCAGTCTGCTACAACCCTTGCTGTGCAGCAACAGTGCTTTTGAGGAAAGCTCTTTAGACCTTGACTCACTTAGGGGGCTCACCACTGCAAATTTATCATAAAGAGAATTGCCTTTCAGGAGCAGTATGGAAATTGGTCACCACTGCTGTGAGTCCCACTTATCTGAAAATGGTGCTACCATGCTGGTGAAAGACAGGTCAGATGGGTGCATGTGTCTGTGTATGGTGAATCCTTAATCACACAACTATGAGTGCTTCCTTGACTGCAAGCTATTCCTGCAACTGCTCACCCTTCCGCCTTTTCCACTTGGGACTGCCTTGTTTCTGCTCAAAGAGGCTTTAACACTCACAGCCGTGGTCCACTGTAGTATACTTGACAGCTCAGAAATCAAAGGATTAGCCGATAGCTTCTACCCTGTCACTTCTAACTGTCAAATATGCCTTGAATCTTTTTTCTTGACAATCAAATTGTCTAGTGGTGTGCTTCAGCTCACCACAGGTGATCCACCTTGGCATTTGTGCACCATCTACCTGAATCACATTTGTATCTTCACAGACAGCCTGTAACTTAGTAGCTACAAAGATGTTCAGTGAGTCAGTACAGTTCTGTATCAGCCAACTCACAGCATTAATGTTGCTGTCGTGGTGTTCAATACTTCTGAGTTGAATATATTCATTAATGAAAGGAATTTTTTGTTTTACAGTTCAAAAGGGGCAGTCTACTCCTTGAGAAGCATGTTAATACAGAACCCAGGTTATTGATTTTGTTAGCATTTCTATTTTTTATTTCTATTAGTGATTAATGTAAAACAAGTTGTAGAAGCAAAAAAAAATCATTCCACGAGTAAGTAAAAATCTTGATCATGATCAGCCACCAGCACAGAATTGTAAGAATATAAGAGGTACTGCTGAGTCAACTTGGCGACTTTAGATCTGTCATGGAATCCAGTGAGATTAAGCAAAACTTCCTGCAGTTGAAACACTTCCTGGGATAAAAGATAATGGATTGCCCTGTCCAGCACAACTGTGTAATGCAGCACAAACACAAAAGGATGTGTTTATCTACATGTCCTTTTTGACAACGCTTGTCCCAAGAAAGAGGTCAGCTAAGGCTCTGCTGCCCTTTCCTCTGCTAGGCATTTCATTGTGCAGCTGTCCCTAAACCAACAGACTCTTGGACATTTGAACTTTACAAAGGGATATGAAGTCCGGGTCAGCTCACAGACCAAAACCTTTCATCCAATCACAACATCCCACGCAGAACTCAAGATTTTGTTCACATCCATGCTGCTGTTCTTTTGTCTGTAGCAAGGAACATGCTGATTGTTTTGCCTTAGTCTTGCTCAGAGTGAGTGCCAGTGATTGTTCAGTTACCTGCCATTGGTGCCATAGCTGTCAGTGATGGTTTCCCTCTCAGTTGTCCTCTAGGACTGTGTTCTTTCCCCGTTCTGACTGGTTGAGCTCCTTCAGGCAGGAACTCATAGCCCACCTGGCACCTTTCTGCAGGAGCCCTGTGCCATTCTGAAGGTCATTTGCAGTACTGCCTTGCCCATTCACAGGCTGTGACAGGAATGTGGATCCCTAAATACTGGCAGAGTGCATTTCTCTAGTGAAGGGATCCTCAGAAGGATCCTGTGATGGCCTTGGTGACAAGTCTTTCACTCTTGCTCACTGAATTTGCTTAGCAGCACACACAGCATCCAGAGTCTGTTGCTATACAGATTCTGAACCAGCACACAGAGCAGTTCCTTTACCAGCCACCACAGCATTTGTAAAGTCCCTTATCCATCCCCCCGTGGAAGTCCATGGAATCAGCCAACAGCCAGGCCAAGACTGTGTAAGACCTTACTCACTGGGTCCTGAGGAGGCAGCAGGTACACCCAGCATAGGACAGGTGGCCACTGATACAAGTAATTTACTGGCTGTGCCATATGGCAACTTAGTTACCAGCATCCCTCTCCACAGAGAAGACTCTTTATGGCAGCCTGCGACTGACACTGCTAATGCCACCATGCCTATCACTTTACCTCCCATCACTCACTGGAAGTCTGCTCAGCATGTCCTTTATCTTGGCACACACTCCCAGGAAAAGTAGCATTTTTCTTTTGCACAAGATGGATTAAAGTAGCCTCTTGGTTAGTTTCAACGTAGACATTCCATGAAGCCTTCCTCTCCTCTCATTAGTAGCCTCTTGAGGTTCTTAACAATATTCCTAATGTGTTTCCTGCTTCTTCTGCAGGAAAAGTCTGCTGCAGAAAAGGAGAGATGTCATTGCACAAAGGTCTGTGCCATCATGTTGGCTTTGCCGTAAAGAACTGGTAGTGCATGAAGAAACCAAGTTGACAATGAGTCAGCAACGTGTCCTTGTGGCAAAGAAAGTCAACTGCACAATGGTCTGCCTTGGGAAAACCACTGCCAGCAGGTAAAGGGAGGTTATCCTGACCCTCAGCTCAGCACTGGTGGAACCAAAGTTGAAATGCTGTGTCCAGCTCTAGGCTTTCCAGAGCAAAGAGATGTGGATGTACTAGAGCAGGACCAGAGATGAGCTTCAAAGACGATGAAGTGATTAAAATATTGGTCATGAGAGGAAAAACTCAGAGAGATGGGACTTGTTACTCTTGAGAGGAGAATGTTCAGGGGGGATCTTACACATGTGCATAACCTACTTGATGGGAAGGTAAAAAGAAGATGAAGCCAGACTTTTCCCTGTGAACAGGCAAGAGGGAATAGACACAACCCCAAATAGCATAAATTACATTTCAACATAAGAAAATACATTTTCTTATGGGGAAAGAGGTAAATCCAGGTTGCCAACAGAAGCTGCGGAGCCTCTATCCTTGGAAATACTAAAAACCCAGCAGGACATGGTCCCAAGCAACCTGACGTAGTTGACTCTGATTGAAGGGGGGAGCTTGAAATAGAAAATGAGAAGTCACTTCCAATCTCATCTGTTCTGTGATTTTGTGAGAAAAACTTCAAGGGGCATGGAGACAATGGGGTTATTGCATATTAATGTTCAAAGATAGTACTATGATGTAGATGAGGAGTGTATGGCATGTTCAACTACTGTTTCCATGTTGTATGGAGAGCAATATGCCTCGTAGTGGCAGACTCTTGGACCTCTCTTTGTGCTTTCTGGAGGTGTGTTGTTTATATCGGGAAGTGTAGAAGGTTTCAGATTTTGTCTTGCTCCCCATGTGTTACCTTCCACCTGGAGCATGCAGAGCAGTCTGTCAGACAAACAGGGTCTCAGTTCTCCAGAAAACAAAAAAGCCAGAAGCCTTTGGAAGGCTATGACAAAAAATCCAGTAGCAACAAGGAGGTTTTCTAGGTTTATTTATATTTTTGCCTTTTTTCAAGTAAAAACTTTTACTGCATTTTAATATTGTTACCCTTTCTTTCTTTCTTTCTTTCTTTCTTTCTTTCTTTCTTTCTTTCTTTCTTTCTTTCTTTCTTTTTCTTTCTTTCTTTCTTTCTTTCTTTCTTTCTTTCTTTTCTTTTCTTTTCTTCTCTTTTCTTCTCTTTTCTTCTCTTTTCTTTTTTAAAGCATATATGCTCAATTGCCTGTTGGCATGAGAACCAGATGTGTGCCTGGGAGATGAATCCTGAGGGCAAAAGGTCACAGGTACTCAGACAGAGTATGGGGTCCCTCCGTGCTGCTGGAGCACCTGCACCTTTCCACTGCATGCTTGCTTGGTGGATGAGAGCACAGGGACTCTGAACCACAGTCGCTGCCTCTCTGGGGCACAGGAAGGAATACTCCTGCCGAATCTCTCCAGTGTTTTGGAGAGCTCAGAGGCCACAGCAGGCATTCATCATTCCACTGTCCAGGTCTGCCATCCCCTTCAGGGCAAACACTTTTCCACTGCCCTTTAAATATTTTGCCTTCTACCCAGCCAGTGGTGGACAGGACCACATCCTAACCATCCGCGTTTTGATACAGGTTTGGTCCAGTATTGCTGAATTTGCACTTTTTGCTGTGTCCTGTTTTCCCTTTAGGGAAAGGGAAAGCTTTGTATTTGCTTGTAAGCCTCATGGCCCCTTTGCTTTTCCCCATTCTTTCGCATTGACCTTTTTTGTCATTCAGGAAACAACATTGGTCACTGAGTCATACCTTTGTACTTTAAGCACTTTCCAGTTTAATAATCATAGAAAGGAAAGTTTGCAAATGTAACCCTTTTCAAGCCTTCTTATTGTTTAGGTGTATAGGCTTTTAAATTTAACAAACTCGATCAACTGCTTCTGGCTACAAGAAGCCAGATGCTTCTGGCTACAAGAGATGCAGAAAGTGAATAAACTGCCTATGATAAGCCTTGAGATGTTGAAATTTTGCACCTCTTGCAACTATTCATACCATTGCTTTAATTTCTAGAGTACAAAAATTAAAGTATACTTGGTAAAATAGCTGGTTTTACCTATGAAAAACAATTTCAAATATCCTGATGATAGTCAAATAATGTGGATGTCAGACATGTAGCACCAGCTTCTTTCCTCTACAGATACACTTTAATCATACTGCATCCTGTGTTAATGTGAAAATAAAATCATAGAATCATGGAATACCCTGAGTTGGAAGGGACCCACCAGGATTTCATAGAATTTCATAGAATATCCTGAGTTGGAAGAGACCCACAGGTATCACTGAAGTCCAGCTCCTGGCCCTGCACAGGACACCCCAAGAATCATGTGCCTGAGAGCATTGTCCAAATGCTTCTTGAGCTCTGTCAGGCTTGGTGCTGTGACCACTTCTCTGGGAAGCCTGTTCCTGTGCCCAACCATCCTCTGGGTGAGAAACCTTTTCCTAATGTGTAACCTAAACCTGAGACGACTTCGTGACATTCCCTCAGGTCCTGTCACTGGTCACCACAGAGAAGGAATCAGTGCCTCCTCTTCCCTTCACAAGGAAGCTGTAGCTGCAAAGAGGTCTTCCCTCAGTCTCCTCTTCTCCAGGCTGAACAAGTCATGCGACCTCATCTGATCTTCATATTGCTTCCCCTCCAGACACTTCACCAGCCCTCCTTTGGACACTCTCTAACAGCTTTATATCTTTCTTACATTGTGGTGCCCCAAACTGCACACAGTATTCAAGGTGAGGCCACACCAGCACAGAGCAGAACAGGACAATTGTAGAATCATAGAATAGAACCATAGAATCATAGAATCAGTCAGGTTGGAAAGGACCTCTGAGATCATCAAATCCAACCCTTGATCCACTACCACCACAGTTATTAGACCATGGCACTAAGTGCCACATCCAGTCTCTTCTTAAATACCCCCAGGGACAGAGAATCCACCCCTTCCTCAGGCAGCCCATTCCTGCCTGATTACCCTCTCTGTAAAGAATTTCTTCCTAACATCTAACCTAAACCTCCCCTGGCAGAGCTTGAGACCGTGCCCTCTTCTCTTACTGATAGCTGCCTGGGAAAAGAGACCGACCTCCACCTGGCTACAACCTCCCTTCAGGGAGCTGGAGAGAGTGATGAGGTCTCCCCTGAACTTTCTCTTCTCCAGGCTAAACAACCCCAGCTCTCTGTTCTCCAGTCCCTTCACCAGCCTTGTTGCCCTTCTCTGGACCCTCTCCAGCACCTCAATATCCTTCCTGAACTGAGGGGCTCAGAACTGGACACAGCACTCCAGGTGTGGCCTCACCAGTG
>JAYRBT010000082.1:68810972-68880024 GCA_036023395.1 Myiotriccus ornatus
TGGAATCAGCCCAACTCTCCAGCCTATCCAGGTCCCTCTGCAGAGCCCTCCTGCCTTCCAGCTGATCAACACTCCCCACCAGCTTGGTGTCATCTGCACATTTACTGCCGGAATCACCTCCCTTGACCAGTTGGCAATACTGTGATGCAGCTTGGGACATGGCTGGCCCCTTTGACTGCCAGGACACAATGCTGACTCATATTCAACTTGCCATCAACCAGGACCCCCAGGTCCTTTTCTGAGGAGCTGCTCTCCAGTGTCTTGTTCCCCAGTCTGTACTTGCTCCCCAGTATGTACATCCAGGGTTGCTCTGTCCCTTAATATTGGAATAGCTGATAGCCAATATTAACAAGAGTACCTCCTCTCAAAACTGTCAGTGGGAAAGTGCTTTGCCTGATAGTTATCAATTTACTTATTCTTTCTTATACCTTGTGGGTTATATGATTTTTCAGGTGATTTCACCCTCTAAAATGGAAGAGTTGATGGAATAGTTGTTCCTTGAAATATTTATCATGCTGATTGTCAGTGCATCTTTAATACCCATTGAAATTGTATTGAAAAATATGTAATAATAAATTAGGTTTCCATTCCATTAGGCTATTTCCTGGTAATCTGTGCTACACAGGGGAATCAAACTCTAAATATGTGCATTCACTCATTTTATAAATGCCTAGGAAACTTCATATCTACATGCTTTATTCATTCTATTTTGCTCACAATAGTTACCACTGTAACAATATTTTTGAAGGATTTGTGGTCCAGAAAATTAAGAAAATAAACATAATTTCATGACAAGCATTTGTGACTTTCTTTTATTATGTTAACAAAAAAAAATCAATTGTAGGCATCAAACTCAATAATGTATGATTAGAATGAAAACAGGTCATAGTATTGAGCCAATATATCCATATTTGGTGATGGTAAAAGACACAGAGGAATAAAAGACAGAGAATATTAGGATTCTCATGTATTTCTTAAGAACAAGAGATGTAGCCTTGAACTACCATAGGAATGAAGAAACCCAGCTGCAATAATGTACTTGAGTTTTCAACACCTGAGTGCTTTCCAGGGACTAATTGAAGTTTACTTGCTAAGCAAGACCAACAGAGACAGGGATTATTTAAAAGCCATGTTTTTTTCACAAAATTCCTTGTGGAGAAATCAGTTTCTTTAAGACCACTTGCAGGACTTTTCACAAAAATCAAAATACTCTCAGATTTTAAGTTCTTCAAGTGTTTTAAGCAAGAATTCAGCTCTTTTGCCTGGCAGTTCTGAGTCCTAGATTATCTGGATCGTCCAGATATCCATGTTTCAGGCTTCAAATCTACACACTGTGAGAAAGCAGTGTGTAGAAGAAACAGTGTGTAGGAGAAACTGCACCTAGGTAAGTTAGATATCCTTGCACTCTCCATCGCTTTGGAGAATCTCTGAAAGAAATTCTGAGTTATGTGGAGTACTCATGGTGAGAGGACAACTCTGGTGATAATGGAGATGTTCACCATTTCCCAACAGCTAAATAAATAAAATAAAATTTACATAGGCACCAATTAATAAGCTTCATAGCAGAGTCTTATCCACAAGTATCTCCTCCAGACTGGAGATCTCAAAGCCTGTGTTTTAAGAACAACAACATGGGTTTGTCACCAGGATGCTACCAGGGAATGGAATGAGTACAACCTATGTCTTTCTATGTAGTAGACTCCCAACAAGTTTCCCAGTCGTGTCTGCAACTGGTTCCTTGAGTGAAAATCACTTGACCCCTTCCTGGCTTGTGAGAGTCTCTAGTCTCAGTGGGCTCAGTCTTTCCTTAGCTCAAGCAACACTGAAACCAGTCTGAGAAGAGAAATAAGTAAGCATGCTTGCTGCTGTTTCCTCACCTGCACGTATGTCTTTGCTAGGGAAGTTTCCTGAATGAGCATGTCTTAGATTAGCCTTTGCATTTGGAGAAAATGTTGAAAAGATAAGATTATACTACAATACTAGAGTAAAGGGGGGATGTTTCCGAGGGGAAGGCAAGCACTTTCTTTCTTTAGGGTGAACAATATCTACCAAAGAAAAGGATCATGTTGCTTGGATTGTGTCTGATCAAGAAAAGGAATGGGTGGTCAGCCATAAACTCTTCAGACTCAGAGGAATCTTGAATATCTTCTGTCACAACAGCTGAGCCAGTCACCTCAGTGCCCTCCTCAGTGACTTCCATATACGCCTCATGGATGGCCTCAGATATCTTCAGGCTCTCTGCTGAAGAGATGCCGGAGAGATTGGCCGAGGGGCTGAACAGGTCGGTCATACCCAAGGTTGTTAAGACAGATGTGAGGTTATATTTTTCCTCGATCTTCATGCGTGGGAGGTACACTTTCACCCTCTTCTTTTCCATCACACTGGAACTGGTCCACTCTGTAAGTTTATCAAAGTTGATTTTGTTCTCGAGCTGCAAAGAGAGGCAGGGAATGAAATGCATAGGATGCAAATGCAAATTCTTCATTTCAATCAAGGCTATCATTAAAAAAAACAACCAACCAGAGTGGTTCTTACAGTCACCCTATTGACATCCTTCTCCAGTACTGCCTGTGCCACTGTCCTTTTATTCAGTTCTTTATCAACTTTATGCATTCCCTTTTGTCCAATTAATCTTGTGGCTCATAAAGCACAACCCAACAATTTTACAGCCTAGCAAATTAATCAGCTTGTGAAAAAGATTGCAAAAAAACAGGCCATAAAAATTTACCTACAGTTGATAGTGCCTAACAAATGCAAACTCCTCTACATCTTTAGTAATTCTATTTTATAATTCAAAAATATTGCTAAAATAAGAGTAATTGTTCATATAATGCAGACTGCATTGCTTTTCCTCTTTCTTGGGTACAGATAGGTAAATTTTTAACATATTGATAACTTTATTTTAAGTGATTGAATCAATTTAATTTTTCAAGTTTTGTTTCTCTCTTCCATCTGACCATTTTTTTCTCTTTGCTGTAAGCATTCTGCATTCACTCATTTTCTTGCTTCATTTGCTTTTAAGGAAGAGACAAAAGTTTCATTTCATATTTCACAATCAGTAGATTATATTCATATTCTTTCCTCACTGCATACTTGACCCAGTTTTCTGGTTTTTGTTTGTGTTTTTTTTTTTTTAAAGCACAGAACCATTTCTTTTACTAGTTTTCATGCATCTGGAAAAATAATTATTCAACCTGACTAAAAGTAGTTCTGACATTTTCCTTTACTTTCTATGCCATTCTCAAGTTCTGTCCTTGTAAGTTCATGGATTATTTCTGCTGTTGATATTCATCCAATTAGACTTAAGTCTCTTTTCTGCTTGATGCCCGATTTCCAAATATCTTCCATGCATTTCCTTTCCATCTCCATATTTAGGACTCTCTGACGTCTTAACTGAAGAAGTGGTTTTGATGAGTTTGTTTAGCTAAATTGGTTTCACAATTTCTAAATCAAGAATATTTTATTAAGATCATGTTTTATCTAACTTCATTTTTCATTCCATGATGGCATAATCACAGTAATTTTTGAAAGCAGCCCACTTATGATATTTGATGAGAATTTTATTTTTAAAAACTCATCAGTGATTCCTTCAAAGAATGTCTAATTCTCAACAATTTTAGCAATGTTTCCTCAACAGTTTCCAGCTGGGGGTGGGGGGGAGGATGGTATGTGTGTGAAATTACCTCACTTTTAAAACAAATAAAATCTGGTAAATATGCATCCTCTTTTGTGGGGCTACAGCAGCACTACACTGCCCTATCTTCATTTTATAAAACTGAGTTCAGGGCTCTCCTAAGAGGCCAGTCTCTGCCTGAGCACCTGCTAGCACCTGGGTGGCTTTTCTGCTCCCCTTCCAGCCCAGCACAGCTGTGGTGTGGGCAACTGGGATGTAAAGGGACACCAAGAAGTCTGACAGCAGCCAACCCCACCGAAGTGATATCTCTTCTGCTTCCGCTGCCAGGGTCATACCTGTTCCAGGCCAGAGATGCCATCAGGCAACAGCACCAACAGGCTCAGCTCTCCGCTGGCATATGGAAGCTCCAGGATCTTAATTTTCTCTGCAGCAACTCTTCCCACTTTGAAGGTACTATTCTGAAACATCATTTGCACGGGTCTACTGTCTTGCTGCAAAAACAGAAATGCGAGGTGATGTGACTGGGGAGCAATTGGTTTTTTTGGTCAGTCAAAGAAAGGGACAGAGTTTGATCTTCAGGTATGCTGCCTTGAAGAAGAGCTGTGTCTCCATTTTCCTCTGCTCAGACACAGCTCTTGCAAGTCTGACTGTGAGGGGCCCACCTTGGCCGATGACCAGGGAATGTTGTATTTATAACACCCAGCCCACTGTTTGTGCAAGCCAATAGCCTGTCTCCCTGGTCAGAAGCTGTGTCTGTGTCCCCCACCTTTGTCACACTGAAGGGCACTTCCCGAGTGTCTTCTTCTTTGAACGCACTCCTCCATATCCCTTTGAAGTAAATAGCATTCACAAGGACCAGCACAGTGTGGAGATCAACAGAGCCTGGTTCAAGCAAATCTTGGATACGGCCTTTAAGAAAGAAGCAGGTCACAGAGTGGTAAGTCATAGCAATAATCTTGCATTTTAGAGGTCAGTCAACATGCTGCTGCTTGACATAACTTTCTCTGCTTCTAAGGTCTACACATGGATTTCAGGTTCATGAGGATGATTTAACACACTGAAAAGTGGCACATGGAAAGAAGACAGGTAGGTTCAGAGTGTTATAGGTCCCCAGGGATGTTTCTAACCAGTGATTTGACAAAAAAGATTTATGTAGAAAAGAAGGGAAAGGAAACAGAGCACCAATATAGATTTTCTCTTTCTCACTGTATTTACTTCTCACAATTTTTCTTGTTTTTTTCTCCTACCTTAACATGATGAACATACATAAGCTTCTCAATCATTCATTTCCTACCATCAGCTTAGTGTGCATTACTTTCTGACCTGGAAGCTCACTTTTTACCCATGTATAATTATGCCCATATTCTAGAGAAGCTGGGACTAATCTTGGGTAAGTTAAGCTCTCCAGACAGAAAAAGCATGAATATAAAGTTTGCATATCCTGGCATCTCTGCCTTTGCCAGATATGTTTAAAATATACTGTCACTGCCACACAGGTGCAATAGAGTCATCACCTTCCACAGGAAATATCCACTAAAGGAGACAGGAGGAGGAAATTTCTCCTCTAATGTTTATTCTTTCCAGAAGCTGTTAAAATACAGTTGTCAGGGGGAAATATATTTCATAATCTTGTCTGACTTTACCATTTGTCTGATTTTTCACCCAGGAATTAATGCGCTGTCTGGCTTGATTTGATGCTGTTTTGAAGTTGACCGTTTCCAGACCAGCCCTGTACAGTTTCTTCACACATTTTACATAGATCTGCAAAGACATCAATTTTAGCCACCAAAATAGTAATTTCTTTAAAAAACACTATGAAAGTGAAATAAAATATGGCTAATAGGATTTTTATAGTGATGTCATGGTTAAGCTGTTTTCACTGCTTACTTCCTGGAAGAATCTGTTAAAACTGGGCCAGAAAAATTCTTCTAGCCCAGGACATTTTAAGTTCTGAAATTTTTGTTACTTAACCTTTTAAGAGTTTATGTTAAAAAGGTTTAAATATTTTCTGGAAGAAAGCCTGATCCAACACCCCTGTTTTCAGGTTCCGTTCAGACTGTTTTATTATCTTGATGTCTACTTCCTTTTTTAAAAAAAAACGGTTTTTTCCTTATTTTTAAGGTAAGTTTCTTTGATTTAGAATAATTTTTATCTTTTCTTTTGACAATACGAAAAAAAAGAGTTTGACACCTTCAGAAGCTGTTTTTGAGGTGAGGCTTTCAAGTTATTTCAAATTATTTCTTGGAAAACAAACAAACAAACAAACAAACAAACAGCCAGTGAGGGGCAAGTGGGGAGTGGGGAATTACATTACCAAATAATTTTGTTTATTACTCCATTCTTTTTTGAATAGGGCCGTATTTTTTTGACTCAAATTACTTTCCATTCAGCCTATTGGCAGGGTAGCAGCAAAGGAAAAAGCCATTTAAATCCACACCAGTGGCGACCATTGGATTAACAGATTACCTACTCTGGCCAGTCCTCCTGGATTACAGATTTATACAGGGTTTAGCAAGAAATCACTTACCGGCAGGATTGCACTTGTCTTTTCAGCATAGAGTCTACTGGCAATGTGGAGCGAATAATTGGCTTTTGGTGCAGTGATATCAGAGAGAATTTCTTTAAACAGAAGGTGGATATTCACAGACTTGCCACACTGAGTTGTTGATAAAAAGATAAAAAAGTAGAGGGTTATTTTACTAGAAAGAGGGTTATTTATAACCTACAAATAACATTTGAAAACACACAGTGTTTGAGCATTTGCAAAAGAACATATAATATAGTGTGAGAGTTCCATGGGAGGGATATTCAATATAATAGCAACTAATGATTTGCAATTCATTCATGGCATATGAAGACACTCATTCTAGGTGATAACAAGGAGAAAACCTCACTGAGGCATCTGAAACTATATAGCTCAGGAATGAGGTGGCAAAAAAAAAATGCGGGTGTTCATTATCACAATTGGTGACTTATCATAGATATAGAGCCTCTAGTTCACAGCTGCTGCTTGCATTTTCATGGCAGCTTTCTGCAGAAGCTGCAAGTAGAAGAACAGAGCTAGATGGAAAGGGAGTCAGGAAGTGTCTCATAATATAGTGAAAAAATGTGTCAAGAATGGTGTTCCAGGTGACACAGGATAAAAGCATGTAAGAAAACTACACAATGATAAACAGCAGCTGAGACTTCATTTTATGAGAATAATTGTGTTGAACTGCTACTTTAACCAGCCCCTAAATGCTCTAGCTAATACTACCTTTATTCAGAAAAAAAGAAAAAAAAAGGAAAGTCTTGCTCTTTTTAAGTCCCACCTTGTGCTTTGGATCCCAAGTGGATGGGGTCAGCTCAGCCTCTATGGACTGTGTTATCTTTACAGAGGTAGCAGATTAACGTGGACAAAAGCATACAGGTGGTATCAAGGTATTGGAATGCCTCATGGTACTCTTGGAATGGCAGTGACAATTGTAGGCTGGAAAAGTCCCTGTAGCTTTTGTAAAAGTGTGGTTACCTTCCATACTTTGAGAATTCTGGGCTCTTTTCTCCTGAAGTATTTTCCTGTCCCCCTTTGAAGTCTCAGCTGCAAGTCTGCCTGCTGTACCCTGGCTCCAGGTGCTGAGCTCCTTTCAACTACTGTCCCCCAGCAGCACCTGCTCGTGTGCAGAAGCTCATTTACACAAGAACGTAGCCTGGTGCCCAAAGCATCCTATCTGGTCCTGTCACTTTTTCTGGTGCAACACATACAGCCTGTCTTCTTTCTCTGATTTTGTTTGTTTGTTTTGTGTGTTTGTTTATTTGCTTGGTGTTGGTTTTGCTGCTGTTGTTCTTTGGATTTTGGTGGTTTGTTCCATTATTTTTTTAACTTAGATCTCTCAAATTAAGAAAATTAAGAAGGAAGGAGTTGAACCTACTAAAAGCACAATCAGAACAGTCTATTCTCAGGAGAAAAATGTGAAAGAGTAATTAATGTACCTTAGATTTCTGTACCTTGGTCTGGATGCTTCCAAGTCCCGCAATTTTGTCAAAATGAAGAACCTGCAATTGAAAGTAGAAACTGGGTATGTAAAGTCCACTGAGAGTCACTGATGTTTGTGTTAAAACTGTAGGTTTTGACTAACCAGGTCTGATTAGCACATAGATGAACTGAGAAATTTAATGTGAGCTTTAAACCAGGTGCCACACTGAAAATTTGTGACCATGACTTTCAGCACAGATCTCTTCAGTGGCATTCAGCCTGTAATCGGCTACAAACCCAGTGCATTGTATTTATAACTGTGACTCTTGTTTTCTGAATGTTTAATCTTTCGTATGTTTCAAGTTGTCCTTCCCAACTGGGAGGAATCAGACCTGTGAGAAAATATTAGCTGAAAAAAGAGACCTGCCTTAGCCAATCTCCAAGACTGCTCTTTCTTCGTGAAAACCAAAGGTTGCTCTTGCCCTTCATGGGGAAACAGAGTTGTAAGTGAAAACTCAGCTCCAGATTCAAACCTCACAATTTGGAACGCCATTTTTTTTCTGGGCAGATTTGAATCCAGTGCCAAAGGTGACTATGTGGCTTGCTCCCCTCAACTGGAGTCACACAGATGTAATCTGCTGCCTTTCTGAATGGGATCAAAGAGAGTTTGTACCCATTTATGTAACTTACCTTCTCCATTTGATACTCAGTGTTACCTCTTGCTCCCAGGTAGACCATGGCCAAAGCTGCCATCATGCTCAGGGGGCAATAAAAGATGTTGTCACTGGCGTGGTGAACCCTCAGCTCTTTGAATACGTCAAAACAAAATTCCGCATTTGCTGCACTGATGGAGCCCATTATGAAATCTGTGGTATCTAAAGCAGACAGAAATATGACTGTATAGAGGTGATATGCAGCACTTGTTTTAAAAAGTACTGCCAATAGCCCAGAAACTGTTCGTTCATTACCGGGTTTCTGATGCTGAACCAGTGAATGATGTGAAGACTACAAATCCTGTGATTGTTAGAAGTATTTTTACATCTGAAACACGTTTGTTTTCTTTCAGCAAGATTCTATCTCATCAACAAGATAGTATCTTGTACTCGCCTTTTAGGAAACAGATCTTTCAGCCATGATTCAATATGATAAATATAATATTGAATGAATAAGTTTCCTTATGGCCATCCAGAGGACTCTGAATGATGCTTGAGACAATGAAAGCTTCATATTTCATTTCTTCTGTGTCTGGTCTGGAGAATGCTCTGGATCTTTAAATCAAATGTAGTCAACTCACTACATTTCCTAGTGTACTTCTTACCATGCTTAGTTCAACCAACCACAAACTTGGAAGTTGTTTTCCTGTAACTTATAGGAATAATAAGAGTAAGTTGCTCTGTAAACCCAGCCAGTTGCTTAGACACTGAAATATAAATTTAGGGGGGTTTCTTTCCTGTAGTCCTGTTTGAGACATTTAATCTACACTGACGATTTTTGTTTAGAAAAAAGCACAAGTATGTATATATATATATGTATGTATATATGTATGTGTGTGTGTATATACATATATATATATATACACACTAAATATGGTGTTTGGCAGTACAGCTTGAAACAGCATAGAACTGCATTTCTTCAGTCAGGTGCAAGTCCTGTAGTTGCAAATGTACGTGACGTGTAAAAGATATTGATTGAAACATGCAGTTGCTCTCTTTTTTGAATTTAAGGCTAAGAAGGTTTAATATTTTTCTTGTATCTCTAAAACAGTTAGAGTTGGAGGAATAGAGCAGATCCATAGTTTGGAGCAGGCGTGGTTGACTATGGGACCTGAGAGGCCTCTGGCACTAATGACTGTGGAACCACAGACTCCACGAATCATCACACTGTACCTTATCTGGGCCCTCCAGAGAGTGAGACTCAGAAAAGAGAAATACCCTTATTCACAATAATTAAAATTATAAAAGAGCAGTTTTAATGTGACAACAGATTCTCAGTGAAAAAGAGCTATTTCGACTCAAAGCTATGGTGCACAAACACTCATATTTCACACACCTATAAGTATTTGACACTCAAACAGTATATGATATATTGATAAGGCAAGGTAAAATTACTTTATATGCTGTCTTTCTATATACCTGTCTTATATTTACCTTTAAGTTCTTAAACATAATATCACCTTTCTTTTCCATAACAAAGAATACAAATTAGAAATTATATTTTACTTGAAGAAATACTTACCCCACAAACTTCAAAGAGGCATGTAATAGTCCAGCTTGCCAGCTGAACCCAAACAGCGTCTTTGAGCTGTTGGTGATATATATTGCATGAGACACTCCCACTGTTGCCTTCAAGAAGTTATCTTTCAGTCACTGCCTTTCGTCATGACCTTTTGATTCATTGCACTTTGAAACATTGAGTAGACCAACGGTTCTCTATCTGCAGTAAGTCAACCTTTATTTTTTGAAGTAAAACTTGATTAAAAATTGAATTATTTAAGCTTTTGCGTTAACTTATAAGGCTGTACCAAAGCAATCTGTGTTCAAGTCTAAAGCTATGTCTCATGCAGTTCTTTTGAATTTGCACATTAATGTGACTGAGCTCTATTAGGTAACTAGAGCCAAACACAAAAAAAGAGAGAAAAAAACCCAACACTACAAATATGTTCAGCAAAACATAATACATTTTTAATAAACCTAGCTGCAACATCACATCAGGTGATTCTCACAGCTGAGTGAAGGTAAAGATCCAAAAATATTACAGGAAAATATGACCTAGTCATAATGCTGTGATCTGGGAGCAAGCAAACAGTCCATTGTTAGCAACCATCCACAGATACAGCAGAGGAAAGAGTCTTGTGTTACCAGGGATTGCGAAAAACTGTATCAGTCCCAGAAAACCCAGACATTTCCCTTCTTCTCACCGGTAAGGCACTGTCAGTGCAGAGAGCGCTCTAACGCAGTACTCCCCCCAAGCATGAAGGGAAAAGTGAATGCTGGGCTATCTGCTGAAGGTCTGATAGATATGCAACAACTCACTACAGCATCTGTGCAGTGAAACAGGAGTTCCTCACTAAGGGTGACCATCTGACATTGCTAAAATAAGATATTTCCAAGTAAAGCCAGTTTGCGGGATGATCATTCTATTAAGAGGGATTTGAAACAGATTTTTTCCATGTAAGAACAAACCTAAAAATTTCTGTTTACTTTTCAAGAGCCAAATAGTACTGAAAGGTGCTTTGGTCTGCCAAAATGCAGAAGTATGTCCATGAAGTCCAAAGAGTGGTGTGGTTAATAGCTTATATTTTTTCAAAGCACAGCCACATCTATTTCTCAACCTAGGTGAAACTGAAGATTTTTACCTGAGGTCAAACTATAGGGGCTACACATATGTGTGGAGGAGGAGAGAAAGGCTCTGAGGAGAAAGTACATTTTGCTAAAAACCTCATTTTGATGCAAGGATTTAAAGCAACAGCATTGAGATTAATTAGAGGTCTGAGGATGGGCATGGCAGAGGAAGAGATGAGAGGAACAGTTGGGAATTACATGTTTCCTGGGCCGTAAGTCAGACCTCAGAGTATTCAGGTAGTCAGAAATTTATTTAAACCGGCCAGTAGGATTTAAAGGATGATTGAGAGTCAGCTTTTAACTTTCATTCTCCGCAGGTCATGGCAACAAGGCCCATGGTACATGCACAGGCCATTCTCATAGATCTTCCATACCTACTTTTTTACTGTGGCAGTTGAATAAACTACGGAATCTGTCTGCAGGAACATTCATGGTCTGTTAGACAATCATAATGCACAATATAAAATATAACTCAATTGTAAAAAGCTATTACACTTTATTGAATAATAGAGTTGATGAGCAGTAAAAAAAAACAAATCTGGCATCTGTAAAGGCCATAGGAGGGGATAATAGAAATCCAGATTTGTACATATTAAGTCACAGAGCATACAGCAGAAAGTGTACCCTCTGTGAAAGTGAAAGGGAGCTACTTTACCCTTAGGAGTGTTGTTTGTTTTGTTGAAATGCAAGCAAGTACATGCAGAGCCTGATAACTGGAATGGCTTTCAGTTTCCTAGGTCAGAATAAGGATGTTATAGCAGCAATGAGAGTAGGAAAATCTAAAGATAGTAAGGAGCTTTTTTCTTACCTTTTTCAGTCTTCATTATTCTGTGAGCTAGGCTGCTGCAGCTTGTATTTTATCCATATTTATCAAACTGTTACAGCCTGAGGGTACAAGTTTTGTGGGCAAAGAGCTGTGAATCTTCTCTTATTCTTGGATTTCCACATAGTCACATTAGAGTTCCAACTATTGGTCAGCAGCTGGTCAAGCATGTCTTTGGGTATTCCATGAAGAACCTTCCTGTACACCCACACTTCTTTGTATACTCTGGCTCAGTGTATATCTCCTATGTGGACCTGATGGCCCTATGTGGAGCATGTCCAGGAAGGACACAACTGGCCCTGCTAAGGTGGCCAGCTTCTGCATAATGTCCAAGATTTTCTCAACAGATGTTTTGTTGCACCAACTCCTCAAGGAGACAGGGCACATAGGTATTTCTGGTGTGTTCTCCCATCTAACATATTTTCCTTCTCTGTACACGCTACGCCTCAAATATCTACAGCAACATGATCGTACAATCATTGGACACACAGGTACAGGGGTTGAATACCTGATAACTGCTCAGTTTCCAAATAAGACTAGCTGCCCTAATGTGAAAAACTACTTTGTCAAGACAGGCAAGATGGCTTAAAACATCCAAAGTAAATAAGCTCATGGAAGAAAGGAGGTTTGGTTCTGCCAGTAGTCATGGACAGGGAAGTACAGCTTCTCCAGAGAGTAGTCTGTAACTATAAACTGCTGGTTAATTTGGGTTTTTTTCTACACTGAATGTTAGTGCACAGCAACCCAAGGTAAGAGGAGGAGGTCAAGCACACCCACCAGTCCTCTATGCCCTTTGATTGCTGGTTGGCTCCACAAATAACTCATTTTTTTTATAATAAAGCAGCAGTAAAACTGTGACTTTTTTGCTCCATGCACTTGCCAAAAGAAAGAGTCTTGCCCAGTTACCACTCCTCAGGGAGCCACTCCCCGCAGAGCTGTATCTCACTCACGGCAAGTGTCACTGGGGGTGCTCTCTGGCAAGTGGTACTTCTCTTGGCCCGCTGCACACAGCTGCTGAGGAGCTCAGCTGTGCAGCCTCTGAAAGGACCTAAATTTGTCAATGCTTTCTTCTTTTTCTTCGTAATATTAGCTCCAACAAATGGCATTTGAAGTGAAATTTTACTGTGCCTGAGTGCTTTTTTTCTGGGATCATAGGGAACCAGGACTTCCTAATAAAAAACTTTCTACGACTTATATTTTGAAGGGAATAAGCACTACTCTTCATATGGAGGAAAAGTATGACTCAGAGCTGCTCTTTGGCTTTTTTAGTGGCAATTAAAAAGTCTTCCCTTTGCCCTTCTAGTCTATCCATTGCAAATCTTTTGAAGATATAATAACAGCTATGTTATACATAGGTTCTAAGAAACAATTTTAATGGAAGCTCAGTGTCAGAGAAAACTGAGGAGAATTGCAACCATCAGAGAAATTAGAGTTCAGTGGAAATGTGAATATGTAAATTGAGAGTTACTCTATAATCAGACTGTGGAAAGGCACAGATCTGTTTAGTGTGGGACAAATGGGCCTAACCTTTCCATGGATTTTCATACAAATACTATTTGACATCTTTCCCTTTGCTTTTTGTCAGTGGACACATCTGTAGGCTGTCCTGTACACTGGTATGGTTCAAACAACACTTGGCATCAAGCCTGTCCCTTGGGGAAGAGGCAGCACCGTGCCCTTCAGGAACATGTCTGCTCCAAGCACCATTTGGAGTCTCCAACTTTTCTCTGTTCTGAAAGCTCTGTTGTTTGGAATTGCACTTTTACAAGCTACAGTTTCCTACAGTACGAGCACTTGCTGCCAGAGAAGAGGGCTTACCTTCTATTTTTAAGCAAACATCTCTGATTTTGTGGGAGAACTGCCCTCTACAATAAGAGTTGCTACAACCACACTAGCAGCAGGAGGTTATTTTCCAGGTCCTGGTTGTTTTCACCATATTTTTTAGATCTCTTTTAAATTAAGACGGCAATTAGGAAAAAAAAAATTATCTGAAGAGAAAATAGATATTTTTTTATTTATATTGTATTTGTTTGCTGGTTTGAAATTATCTAAATAGTCCTGGAGGAAATCTAGGGGAAACAAAAACAAAAACAAACAAACAAATAAACAAAACCCCGTACCAAAACCAAAAAAATAAATAAAACCCCAAAAATATTTCTGCTGTAGTAAATTAAGTGACAACCCTCGTTACAGCCACACCTTCTCCTTTGCTCACACACAAAATTCCTTTTCCTGTTGTGAGACTCATGCTCTTCAGGATAACATGTTAAAGAACTCATTTATGACACATGCCAGTAATTGTTTTTCTTTTACATTTTGTCTGAAAATTTATAGACCTGATTATGGAAGCTAATAAATTCTAACACTGTTCATTTCACTCCTTTTTCTTTTAACCTAAGTGATTTATATTTGAGACAAACCAGATATACACAAAATACCAATGGCAGTCACTGAAAAACACGCATAGCTATTTTTTGCATACTTTATTCATCAGAAGAGCCAACAGCATGTGATTTGTGTTATCCCCACTTAATTTACATGACAACTGTGTCTCTGCAGGTAATTTTAGTATTTCAGGCTGTATTTCATACTGCAGTTGCAGCCATATGAGGTGTCTCCACAGACTGTAATGAGTCTGCTTTATTTAGCAATTCAATGTGTGGAGCACTGTAATTTATTGTAATTTTTCCTGCATACCTCAGCATTAGGAAGACCCCTTTGAATCTGCAGTTCTGAAATGGCAGTAGTGTGTTCACAGTGTTTACCTTCTTCCCGTCAGTGAGTAACAGGAAAAGGAGAAGTGAGTCATTGAAGGGGCAGAATATTTTTCCTTTAAAAGCAAGTATTTTTCATGTATCTGTGGATTTTGGTTATTGCCTACTGCCAAACCGGGGAGGCTGCTCTCTCCTCTGTAACCCCTTGCTATGCCTTCCCACCACTTACTCCACAACATCCAGGAGGTGGTTTAGGGAACTAGGTCATCAGCAAGTAAACTAGCTTTACCAAAAATTTGCCCCTTCATTTACGTCCCAGAGAATTGCTCATCCTCAAGTCAGGCAGATAATAGTGGTGTCATAAGGGAGGGAACAGAAACACGTGGAAGGAAGGAGGTAAAACAAGCATTCTTCTCTTTCTCAGTGGCTTTAGACTGGCTCAGCCATGACTTAAAAGCACACTTTTAATTCCCTGGTAAAATCAAATGTGAGAGAGAAGCAGTAGGTGAGGTTCAGGGTTTACATATCCTAATGTCAAATTGTTCAGTGCCTAAACTCAGGCTGACAAATATTTAAAAGTGGGAGGTAGACTTCAGTGTCATTTAGATTTTTTAAAGGATTACCATTATTTTTACTTGCTATATTAAACTATTCCTTGTGTCCACTTAATTCTGCAGACTACTACATTTAATATTTGGTTTGCAGTGGTTTTATTATGATAAATGTAAGAGACACAGGCTACCCATCTAAATACCTATCACTAGGATGATGAAAAAATCTATCACTATAGACTTTTTAAATTTTTTTATCTTAATGATGAATAAAAAAGCTGGAACCAAAAAATCTTCTGTTTTCTCTGGTCTTTGGGAACAAATCCTGAGAAGACCAGCTTAGAAATCAACCAACATTTGAAAGGGAGGTCCCATGGGAATACTTTGCTACTGCTCTACAAAGTGTCATTTTCCTTCAGACCTACAAAGATTGGGTAGGTAAAGCTAAGAGACCAAGTACCTAAGCTTATCCTTTTAATGCAGATCCCTGTCTTCCTGTCTGCTACATGAGTAAATATATTACATCAGTTATCTTTAGGGCACTAAAATCATGGATTTATTGAATCTATACTGCACTAGGAAAGTCTCAAAATAAGATTTTCTATGCAGACATCTCTAGAGCCCTAGAGCTCTTTGGCAAATATCACGTAGTGTATTTGAAAGCAGATATCATTTTAGTGAGGCCTCCTAAAAGTAAAACATGCCCGAAGTTCATGTTTTTTAGTTTTTATTTTTAATGCCCAGTTAGTCTTTTTAATAGCAAATTAAACTTTGGGATAAAGCCAAGAAAAATGTCTTTTGTTTTGTCTTTTGTCCTTACTGCTTGCCAGTTTGGATGTAAGTGGGGAGAAAGAACTAATTTCATTAGTTCTATGAAATAGAAAGAACTTTCTAATTTCCATTATAAACTCCACTTAAGGAGAGGTATATCTTCCAAAGAAGAGAATAGTGTTGGTTTGGTTGTGTCTGATAAAGAAGAGGAATGGATGGTCAGCTTTGAACTCATAGGTAAGTGGGCAACACAGAGGCATTGCAAGAAGCCCTGTGGCACAAGCTGCTTCTGTGCCCTCTTCATTGACTTCCACAATTGTCTTCTGGATGGCCTTGGACACAACCAGGCCATCTTTCTCAGAGATTCCTGACAAATCAGCTTTTCCCCAGTCAAAAACATTCATTACTCCCATCTCCTGAAGAGTTTTGTTGAGAACATAACTTCCCTCCATCTTGAACTGAGGCAGGTATACTTTCACTTTCACTGGTTCCATCCTAGCAGAGCTGGTCCATTCTGCTAGTTTTTCATAGGTGAGGGCACATTCAAGCTGTAAGGCGGTATTGATAATAATGAATGGCACCATAATGAATGGAAGGCAAAAAAATTCAGTTTTTTCCATTTGACTTCAGACCATACTAGAGCAAGGTTAAAGTATTGCTCTCTGTGTATTTTACTAGAGAGAAAATCAAATATTACCTGTTCTAGGCCAGTAGAGTCCTCACAGTCATCTTCAGGAAGAAGAATGAACATGCTCAGTTCATTATTAAAGTACAGGAGCTCTATGACTTTCATTTTCGGTTCTTCTAAGATGGCCATGTTAAAATATCCTTCTTGAAACATCATCTGCACTGTCTTACTCTCATTCTGGAACACATGAAACATATTAAATGGAAAACACTGAAGTTATTACCCTGGTATTAATTTGTTTCAGTATTGAGGTTAGAGTTCAGCCCAAAGCATTATTTACACTAGTCATGGGTTTAACATATTTGTAGAATTGGTCTGTTCCTCTCAACTGTAGCTCCAATGAAGTTATCCATTTCAGAAGCATAAAAACTACTTTTCTCTTTCTACTGGTGGGAGATTACTCACAGCTTCCTCGTTACATCTTTCTTTTTTCTGGCATGTCAAATGAGA
The DNA here is from genome assembly GCA_036023395.1 of Myiotriccus ornatus. NCBI lineage: Eukaryota > Metazoa > Chordata > Aves > Passeriformes > Tyrannidae > Myiotriccus > Myiotriccus ornatus. The sequence continues at coordinate 68,827,897 of JAYRBT010000082.1, forward strand.
AAATTGATGCATCTTATGCAATCATAAACCTAAATTCCTCATGAATAACGTATACATTCTTCTGAGATAATTTGTCTTCTACTCATTTTTTCCTGAAAGCACACACTGTTCTGTTCATAAATAGTAGCAGGGGAATAGAATCCTCAGTTTGAATCCCTAATCAGACCACTTTTGAAACAGCATCCTTAGTTGTAAAATCCCCATCAAAGTTAGTCCATTCGCTCAGTGGCTTTGACCCAATCAGGATCTCAGCTGCACAAAACCCACTTCTGATGTTAATTGGTACAAACGGTAACATATTTGGTTATCAAACTGGAGAGAAGATGCAGCCTTCTCTTGTTCTGGCTGAAGCCCCCTGTTTTGTTTTGGGATAACAGAGAGAATGAAAGCTCCCACCTGTTATTATAGGGGACAGGAATCTGATTTCCACCCCCCAGCTGCTTCAGTTCCTGTCCATACTGTACCTTGTTCAGATGGAAATATGCTTCCTTAGTGTCTTCTTTCTTAAATTCTACTGCCCACTTTCCTTTAAAATACATAGCATTGACCAGGACAAGTACAGTAGAGGGATCAATAAAACCAGCAGCAAATAGGTCTTTGATTTTACCTTTAAAAATAATAAATTAAAAATAATTATTTTGTTCAGCCAATCTATTAATAGCTGACTTTAACTATTAATAGTTATTTCTGTAAATCTGAAAAGTAGTATAGTGCTGTCAGACAAATAACAAAAATTTTATGTACAGCTCTGGGAGCCAGGAACTCAAGGCATTTTTGTTCCTCTTCCTATATTTATTTCCTACTAAGGGAAAAGAAAAAAAAAAAAAAAAGTAGTTGTTTAATATATTAAAAAGTTGCTCCTTTTAGAAAAACAAAGTGGAAAGTGAAAGTCATACATGATATCCCTAACTAGTTCAATCTCAGACTAAAAAACCTGCATGTTTTCTTCTTTACCTTTTGTCTCATTTTCCACCCAGAAGTTAATTTTTTCTCTGACTACTTCTTCAGTGTATTTAAAATTGACTGGTTCCAGTTCTGCTCGATAGAATTTCTTTGTAGAATCCAAGTATTGCTAGAAAGTACAAGATTCAGAATTTTATTTCAAAGAGATGATTTTTATAAGATAATTTCATGGCTTCAGGATGATTCCATGAAGTAGATCAGCAAGAAAAGAATGAGTAAAGAAGGCATATGTAAGAAATTAATTGAAATAGCTCATTCAATTTTTAGAGAGACATTATTTTTTTTAAAAATTTTGCAAATATATTTTTCTGTAATTTCAAGCTATAATCAGCAGCAGAAATGTCTCAGCACAGTGAAAAATACCTAAGATCAAAACGTGGTACTTTTGTTTAAGCTCATATACTGTTGCTATGTTGCTTGTCTTCCTCAATCACCAAATGAAGAAGGCTGCCTTATTTTGAACAAATAACCAGGACTGATATCACAGTGAGATCTCTGTCTGTACATATATCTGTATTACTCAGTGTGGATTTACACACTGTAAAATTTATAACTTGTATTAAGTGTAAAACTTTTCCTAGCTTCTGGTCACCTTTTTCTGGCTCTGAAAATCTCTGTTCACGTAGAGCACAAAGGAAGCATCTTGAAAGCAAGATGAAATCTTGACTTCAAATGGGAATGGTGGTTACAGAGATTAAACAGCACTGGTCCTACCAATACTCTTTTAAACACCACAAGTCTATTTTCAAGAGTAAATTATTTATATGATCTTGCATTGTCTGGGCATCAGTGTTCCACAAGAATGTCTGAGACAGTCAATTACACATAAATGAGACTAATAAACACAAATCTCAAAGATGCTACTTCTTTTAAGCCTTGCTCGAAAAGGCATCAGGAATCATGGAGTCCTATATTTGCATAGACTCTAAGGGAAAGGTGTGAGAGTGAGTAAAATCATTTCTTGAGAAACAAAGAAGACACTGGGAGAGGGAGAGTGGTCTTCTGCTGGACACAGATCTTTCTTGTTTGGATAGAAACGACACAACAAGCACCAGCTCTGGTAGACACAGGGAGTGCACGGCAAGGATACATTGATGATGATCACTGCTATCACATTTTCTGGAATGCCAAGGGAGAGCGATTACCACAGATCTGCCTCTTCATCTGAAAGCTTTAACTCTGGCTTCCTCAGGCTCTGCCCCATGTCTGGGCAAGTGAGATGGAAAGGCTTCCTGACTGTGAGCTGTGAAGTGCATTCATTTGTCAGCACACCCTGACAATGCCATTGTGTTTCATTTCCCTTTGTGCTTCATGACTGAAGAAATTCTGCTGAGCTTGTCACTCCTGGGAGCTGTTAAAAGGGGCACCATGGCCGCTTACCTGGAAGAACGGGTAAGTAATTTCTCCAAAGAGCCTATTGGCAATGGTGAGACAACATCCTGGACTGGGTTCACTGACTTCAGCCAGTAGAGCCTGGAACTGGGAATGGACTCCTTCAGCTTCTTCACACTTCAAACAAGAAAACAGACGTTTCCTAGCAGGCTTGAGCTTTCCTATGCAAAGCTGGTCCTGAGGGTGAATTGCAGCCTCACCCCACATGAGAAACCCTACTCCACCCAGTTGATGCAGGCACTGGAATAAATGCACCAAGACACCACCACCTCCTACTCCCCCTGTGCCAGATGCACAGAATGACAAAATTATTCCCCTTCAGGCCAGCAGCAGTTCATCTTCGAGTCGCGTTGTGTCCTACAGCAGTGCCTCTGTGCACACTAAGTAAAAGACTGCTGGCTTACAGACTGGGAGAAGCAAACTCCAAAGTGCCTTTGGCATGCTCTCTAGACAAACTTTTGCAGGTGACAATTGAAGCACTTACCACTTTTTGGATTGGTACTGCTCTTTTGGTTAGAAACCTGTAATGAGAAGGCTTAGCCACTGAAATGTGTGATCTCACAAGGCCCCTTAAATAACTAGTAAAGGAACAGTAATTAGCAGGTCTGCAAATCTAGATGGAGAGACTCATCAGCACTGCTATACCTTCTGATTAAGTGATCATCTGCAAGGAAAAGGGCTGACAAACTGGTTCCTCTTGCTTTAGCTCAGAGCAATTGTGTCTTACCTTCTCAGTAGGGTCTCTGTTGCTCTGTCCCACATTGCTCAAAACTTCACTGAAATGGAATACCTGCAATGTAAACGTTGAGCAAGTGCAGATCAGTGACAGTACTTCAAAGCTAAAGTAGTGTTGCAAGCCTATCCCAAAACACAGCCAGACACAGCCACTGAGGAAAGCTCCCTTTGTTCTTTACCCTAAGATTCTTGCAAGTGAACAAGTAGCTTTAGTAGAGGGTGAATGCATGAAATCTTTCAAATCTTTCAAATCTTTCTTCGTAAGAAAGAAGACTTTGGTTGTCCAGAGGAGGCAGAAGACCAAAGGGCAAAGGCACTTCTGAGACCTTAAGAGTTCAGGAATACCTCTGAAACACTTTCTTTAGCACTGATGTATTCACTGAACGATCAATTACTAATAATAATGTCTAGTCTGAAGAACTTTGGTATTAGGAACAGCATAATGTATTTTTCAAGGCCCCTCTGTGTGCACCAATCCTTTGGATATTTAGGAAGTATATCAGCCTATTGGCTCATATCACACCACCATCCCCTTTTCAGAGCAAAGGAAACTTACCTTCTCAATCTGTTCAAGTGTGTTGCCCCTGGCTCCGAGGACAACCATTCCAAAGGCAGCTGATAGACTTAGCGGGGAGAAGAAGATGTTTTCGTTTCTTTTTCTTTTGCTCAGCTCTCTGAAAAAGTCAAGACAGAACTTGGCATTGGCTGCGCTGAGAGAGCACATTGTGGGACTGCGATCACCTGAAACAAGGGAAAAAGTAATTTAGGCTTCTCCTCCTTACACCTGCCACATTTAGATGACTTAACAGAGCACAGTAAGGTTTTCTGCAACAGCTTGGCTGAATTATTCTGCATTTCACAGAAGATTCCCTATTCAACACATTTGGGATTTCAAAGTGGATTGGAAAACCAGCACCCTGAATGGCAGGAAAAACACATTTGCAGAAGCAGTATTCTGAGATGAGCTGCTTTTACAGCTCAAGCAATAGTTACAGCTTTGTCACTTAGCTTTGTCCTAACCACAATGCCAGCTCAGTTTATATACTGATCTTTCTTGCCTAGAGTCTTCCAGGCATAACCCTTATTAATTACACCCTTGATCATATCTCATTCTCTGTCTCTCTAAAAACTTTGTGAGTATTAATCAGCTGTGCCTCACATACTGTGTCCTTCTGAGGCTGGTTGCTTAACAAACATTTGGAAAAAAAGTAGAACTACAGACAGGCTCACTTAGTAAGATTTTTAGCAAAGACACGTTGTGTATTAGTAGAAAATTCCAGTCATATTTTTAATTTCATCTGCAGCTTAAACTGTTTTCCCAAATATACTTCAGTTACAATCACAGTTACTATAAGCAGATAATCTTGAATGTTCAGCAAAATTCTTCATATCTTACACCTAGGATGGAGTTCTTCTCTTATGAAACCCAGTGTCTTCACCCAGTAAACTGACGTAGAAATATCTGATCCATTAGAAAGTCAGAGCTGTAATTTAGAGGTTCCACTATTTTAAGTAATTTTTTGTTCGATTGTTACTGAGTCTGAATAATTTTCTCCACAGGTGTGGAAGATATCTTTCCCCCATTACACAAGAAGAATTCAATTATCCATATAAATATTTAAACTATGGAAGAGCATAGGAAGACTGTGCTCTCAGAAATTACTAATTTGGGACATAAAGAAAAAGGGAGAAATGGTTTGGTTTTGATCTTCTTTAGAAACACACTTGGTGAAACCACTGTGTAAATTAAGCACAGATTCATCACACAGCCCATACATTTTAATGTAATCCAAAACACTGCACAGCAACTTGAAAATATTCTCACTTCCTCAAAATATGTCACATAGCATATACATATGCTAAGCAGTGTCACTAATGCACATATCAATCCTTAGACATTTCCTAGTTCTGTCATTTAGAATTAAAGATCGTGGAGATATTTACCTTCTCCTTGGAACTCACGATGTCAGCTTGACAGTTGAGCTTGTCAATGGGCCTTCTGGAGCAATGGGATATAAAACCATTGCCACTCCCAGTGGCAGCATAATTTTCACTCACGATGAATCACATTCCTGTCTGTTGCAACCAGTTAGTATAATTAGGGGACCTTTTGTGGAATCTTATCCCTAAGAGTTCAGAAAGAAGTCACAATTTCAAATACATAGCGAGATGTAAAAAAAAATCTACCTAGTTATAAAAGAGAAAGCAAACTCCCAGAAACAAAGGAGATCTCAGGCAATTTTTTACCTGTAAAAAGTAAATTCTACAAATTTTTATGTGTTTTGCTTTCAGAAGTGACATCACTGAATGTAAACACATACGTTTCTCTAACAGAAACTAATTATTAAAACCTCTGCTGGTGGCAGAGTAGCAAGGGAAAGTTAAGTACTGTAGCTTGCTTTCATTTGCATGACATCCTAGAAGAGAGGGCATGTTGCATGCACAGCTCAGCTGTGCCGAGCGTGCACCTCAGGTGTGCTGCAGCTGAGCATCCACAGTCATTGCAGTGATGGGGTACAGGTCATGTGCATTCACAACAACCACACAGCGCATGCAGACTGATTCTGGCACTCCTGGGATGCTGTGCTTCCTGCAGATGCACTGCAGTGAAGGCCTCTCTATGCACTGTCTGCATTGGCCTAGGTTTTACTGATGGAAATATGAGATCTTCTTCTGGGGATTCCCAATATTTCTACTGTAAGTAGGGAAGGCGTTTTGTGGCACAAGGGGCAAAACATAGAGAAGCTACCCCGCCCACGTAGTCTTCTTTTAAAACCTTGAATTCTGCGGATGTGTTAACAGGAATACCGCTGTTTTGTCCAGGCAGGCTTTTCCACAAGACACTGATATATGACTTAAGTTTAGCCCAGGACTTCTTATTTTTGTCAGTGTCTTTGAGGATGTTTGGTCCTTGCCCTATATTACTTCATCGAGGCATAGGCAGCAGGAACCTAATTATAAGAAGTAGTATATTTCTGTTTTTTTTTTCCTGAAAAATAATCTTCCTTCACGTTTAGGTTGATACGGTGTGTGGGTGGGCAAACATTTGCATAAGTGTATGCAAGCACAAACATTTAAATTACTGTTTTGTAAGAAATACTTAGTTATCACTGCTAACATATACTTACATCTCAACCCAACCAGATACTAGGCTTCTCTGCCATTTAGGAAGCTTTGACGGCAATTTCATGTCAATCATAAGGTACTCATGGGTTTAATTCTCTTCTGGTTTGAATTTTCTCATATCTTTTCCTGGGAGGAAATAGAAATTAAAAACGTGGTGCTTGCTGAAGCCCTGAGGACAAAAGGGTTAGACCTGCACAGATTTTGCCTGAAGGAAAGAAAGCCACAGAGTCTGGTTTAAGTTGCTTAACGCTGGGGCAAGAAAACTTCACAAAGAAGTGTCTGGCTTGCTTTCCTGGTTTCTGGCTGCTCTCCACACAGTCACTTAAAAACCCACCTGTGGAGCCTGTTCCTCACTGTTAAGGAAACTTCCCTGTCCAGCCATCCAGGAGCCACTCTGTCAGCAGCACCCACACCACCCGAGCTGGGACTGGGGCCCCTCGGCAGCTGCACACCCCACACTCACACAGCCAAGGCCAGCTTTCCCTACCAGCTCGACCCTTGGTTTCCCATAGCAGAGTCTCGGATGTCACAAGCCTTAAGATAATGTACTCGTGGTGCAATAACAAAACATCGGCTCTAGCTGGGTGCCTCCGAGGAGGGACCCGAAACGAAAAGACTCCCCCGCACTTTTATACCCTCACAGTCTAAGTACGGCAAAGTCCGGGGTCCTCGGCTCCTGCCGGGTCGGGTCCCCTGGCTGTGCCGCAGGTCTCCGTGCCTTTTGTTATGCAGAGGGTCGGCAGTTCATGGCCTCTTGCCTGCGGCTCGGGCTGTCATCACCCAGAGCTCAGCTCGCAGTTAGCGCTGCAGCTGCACGCCGAGCTCCCTGCCCCGAATGCATTCCTCGACACTCCCGTCGTCACCGACAGGAAACTGCAGAGCAGAACTGAGCAGATGCTGCTCTCTTTCTTGCGGTGGCGGGCTGTTCTTTGCGGCTTTGGTTTTGGCACTAGGCATAGCACAGCTGGAGGAAAAAATGTTGTGGAATGTAAGAAGGGAAAGTACACAAGTAGGAGCCGCAAAATGTACCAGTTTTAAGTCAGGGTAGCACCCAGTCATCTCGCAAAACAGAAGAAGGGAGATAGTTTTCAAGCAGCTAGACACAAACAAGTATTTCTCTTTCAACTGGCAATGTTTGGTCCAAATCAATATAATGAATAGAAAATTGCAATCCTGAAGCGCAATAAATCATGTCCTTTAGTCACAGGGCTAGAGCCACAAGTACCCTTGAAATTAATTCTTCTGTATAGGAATCTGTTAAGGCAAAGTTCAAGTTATGTAATATGCTACCCGACTAAAATACTACTCTCCTAGTCCTGCTTAGATTTCTGATACTTTTGTCTTAACAGTCTTAAGTGAACAGGTTTTTTTATTGTTGTTTATTATTTCTCTGGTTCTGTAGGTACTTCTGTTCATTTCAAGTTAACCTGAAGATTAACTGTGGCTCCGTTGTTCCATTTGGTGGAGGTTTGTTTCACATGGATCATTTTCTGTCTTTGGTCAAATTATAGCTAATGAAGGAGCTGAACTGGCATTGATTTGCAGAAAGGAGCATCTTCTGCTGTTCTTCTGGTCTCTTCCTTTGATATTTCCTTCTCTTCTAGGCTAGTTCAGTGTGGTTAGAGAATGCTCAGACAGGCACAATTTTTTAATGGGAATGTCCAAGAAACCCAGGAGTTCTTGTTCAAGTAGATTGAAGGATCTTCTGCTTCGTAAGTTCTGAGGAGACTCACTATGCAAGCACCTGCTGGGAAAAACAAAGCTATAGCTCATTCTGCTGTTGAACAGGGAGCTGGACTAGGAATTGCACCACATTTGTCAGATCTATGACTCCCTTCTTGCTCTTGGAATAATGCAAAGGTTCATTTCAGGCCATAGAAAAATGAAGAGGATTGAAGAAGGTTATGGTAGTCTCAAATCAGGAGACTCTCTTTACTCCTTTCCATGAATAAGCCTCCTAGCAGGAAAGGATAAATAATAGGAGGACTTTTTTTAAGGGTTACAGAGAAGTAGTTGCTGAGATGCATTGTGTGGAAAGGAAGACTAAAATGTAAAAGTACTGCAAGGACAATAGAAGTGACAGATTTTCTTTCAGATAGTTAAATCACTCTGGCAAGAATGGGGATTTCTAAGACAGACCTTTTAGCTGGTGGTCAGATGTTTGTTGTAGTAAAGTTACTTTCAGGTACAGAAGAATGGATCACAGACTGAGCTGCTTTCTACACCTAAAGTTCTTTACATTTAGATAAGACCGTAAATAGTGCCACATGCTTAGGGACAAGTTTTGTTCAATACTGTTTACCTGTTCATAGTCATTTTGGCTGAAAGTCTCAAATTTTTTCTTCACTTGCCAATGACATTTTTTTTATGTTTCTGATGGCCTTGGGGCCAGGACCAAGGGAGTGAAGACTTCGTATGATTTGTAAACCATAAAGAGTTCTGATTACATGGATGAGATAAGCATAAGAAGGCCAAAACAAGGAGCAAGAGATCCACTCAGTGATGTCAATCAGCAGGACACAGTCTCACAGCAAGAAGCAATGACTCCGAGCAGAACAGCATATCCCTTGTAACTATTCTTTGCTGCAAAAGAGTGCAAGAAACTTGGATTCCCACAGTTCTCCCTTGTTTTTTTTCTCACTGTTGGCAGCCATAAGCTTCCCTTGCTGTCAGTGTCCACAGGACGCAGCAGGGAAGCAGATTCCTGTTGAGGAAACTCAAGTTTGACAGCAAAGGCTCTTCTTGTCCCTTTCATCTGACAAAATGCACGTTCTGCTACCACCCTACTCGGATGGTAATTACAGAGTACCTGATTTGTCTGAGGTTGCTGTGAGTAAAGGTATCATTAGATAAGTAGAGTTGCTAAATAGTAAGAACAAAACAAGGACTCCTGTGATTTTCATGAAGCCAAAAGGGCCCTCCCTGTTTGTCAGACATCTGCTTCAATAAATAACAAGCCTTCCACTATATATGAGAGCAATTAAGAGTGATAAATTATTTGTGGTGATCCAGAGAAACATTAGGATGACAGAAAAAATACCTCTTGAAGTAGCGGAAGAAGCTGGAGAGATTTCAGATGTTGCTGATGGTCTTAGTTCATTTGGGAAGCACCACGTGAGCAAAGTCTGATATTAATTCCTGTGATCTTCAGGTTGTATGAGTCAAGAGCCTATTGAAAAGCAAGTATCACCTTCTAAATTGCACTTCTGTCTGCTGACTCTCCAATACTGAATTTATTGGCAACAGAGTGCAGGAATTGATGAGTGTCAACTTTGCAGAGATTTGAGCCACCTCATACTGGTCATTCAACTTGCCAAGGAAAAGATGAGCCCAGCACTGCTTTTTTTTCCCACCTGAACTTCTTTCTGCAACAGAAGTTCTTCCATGACTGCAATGAAACCCCTTTACTCTCCAGGGAAATTTAGACATGACACAGAATAGCATCCAAAATTCTTCATCTTTGACTCACTTATCTTACCAGCATCCAAAAATAGCTCTAGCAATACAGCCAGTTCTGCCTGTGTTACATTCTCTGCTCACACTCTTGCTCACCTGTTCATGAGCCTTGATTAACTGGAAATTCCATCCGTAAGAAAGGATGTCTGCTTAACTGACTTCCAAATTGTAAGGTGTTATGACTAGACAGATAAATATTTTTGCATGATGACCCTGTTTTATAATGCTGATCCAGGCTTTGTGAGTAATATAATCTACAGTTTTTCTGGACATCATCCCTTTGTGGCAATTTAAATCATTTTACAAGCCAGGTCTCTTTACCTAAATAACAAGTGCAACATTTTTTTAAAGCCGTGCAATACAGAACGTCCATAATTTTCCTCTCCTTGCTCTACCTCAGTGCATAGCTTTTCTTGTCAGTCAGTATTGTGGGATGCAGTAGATAGCAGAAAATTTCCCTTGCATTTTTAAAAGGGGCTGTTTTTCTATATTGCTTAGCCACTGGAAAAGATAACAAATATTCTCATGCCATGGATTTGTTGTTGTTAGCTTTGGCTGGAAGTGACAGAACTATGAGGCTGGAAAGAGCTCTGAGATTTCTAGTGTTTCTGATTCCCCAAGGTGAGATGAAAGACCTAGATTAAAGTTGATAGGTGCTTGTTGAACCTGGTTTTTGAAGCTCCTACACAAAAAGTTTCCAAGCTTCTGTTACGTTTCAGTGCTTCGTTATTCCAGGCGTTTTTACTCACTTTGCTTTAAGTTGTCCTGACTGCAAACTGGAACAGTTACATCCAGTCATCTTTAAACTTTGAAATATGCCACTGGCCAAGTCATGTAAATACTTATTAGTCAATTTATTCTTTGTACAAGACGTAGTATTTGGGACTGTCTCCCTGGTCATAAAATGTAATTATTACAGATGTACTCATGACCAGGAACTTAACACTACACTAATCACACTACCCAAAACACTGTGGGTATTGTTAGCTACTGAGCTGCTTCAACAAATTACGGACTTGGCAACCTGAAATGCCCTTCAGGGCTGCTCAGCCCTTTAGTGCATTGTATAATTCTCACCATCCTGAGGAGAAAGGTTTTGCTTTTGGCCATCAGTCTGGATGTTAAAGTAACTCTACTTCCTCGTTCACATGACAAACCTTGTGGTATGATTTCCACAGCTGGCAAAATTATTGAGTTGCTCAGTAGTCTAATATGTTATTTCCATAAATGTTATTGTGAGGATATTCTTGCCAGTCCTTACAGCTAGTGAAATGAGATGCAGAAATGGAGTGTATGTGTTTGCCAATATTGTGCAAATATTGTTAGTGACCGAGTTTTGAAAACAAAATAAGATTTGAAAACACCCTTCCTAAACCGCCAAGCCCTGTGAGGAGCTGACAGGTGCATAATTTGAAAACACAGGGTCAAATTTTCAGTCAGTGTAATCTGATTCAGTTCCAGAGGAGGTGTGAAAAGAGAATTTGTTCTTCTTCAGGCCACAAAACAATGTGGATATACAGATGGTGTGGTTTCCGCATCCCGCGATGGAATTTGTACAATATATCATTTCATCGTTCTTCAAGTCAAATTTCTACATGCCTAGGATAACCAAGGACTACTGAACCATCCTGAAAATAAGTTCTCTACACGTCTTCTCTCAGTTCCACTGATTTTTAACCACTGATAAAGTGGTTGCTCTCATATTATCCTGCATAAAATTTGACAGCCTCTTCTTTTCTGGCCTCCTTGTAACCCAGAAACATGACCTTATGAATCCCAGATACTTGTATCCCAGATGGTTGTAAACATTTATAATCTAAAATAATCTAATGTGGAACCTGTGACCAACATCACTTACCAACAACCTTCATAAAATAAGACACTAAAGAAATATCTACTACAGGATAAGAACACTACACAGAATACTATACAAAATACTACACAGAAAAAGATATTTAAGATAATCTGACTTTGAAGCATTATGCTCCCAAGAACCACTATTTCATGCAGAATATGCAAAGCAGTGCCTTCTATTTTGATCTTAAGTGATCATTGGATGTGAACAAGAATGTCTTGACAGAACATGATGTCCAATAGCTAGTGAAAAGTACCATTTGACTCTTTTCCTAAACCTCCATCTTGCACAAAGTAAATATTACCACTAAGCCATGGGAGGTAAACAGGATCTGGAACACCATCAAATGCTTGTGGAGTGACTTCAAAGCTCTGATCCTGCCAGCAAGCCTTCTCATTTGAGAGAAGGGAAAGCCTTCAAGTATCTGTCTTCATTCACAGAGCTGCAGTTTACTGTATATTTAAGACATGGTTAATTTTTTTCCCCTGCATCTGGAAACCAGCTACAGGATGTACTCATAAATATATTCTCCCCTTGTCTGCCTTTGTGCTACATGGAGAAACATAACTGTGTGGGTTCTTTTCTAAACTGAGACTTCAGGATGGCCCTTTTTTTTTTCCTGCTATGCCAGGGATCTGAGCAACTCAGGTAGAGAACTGTGACTGAATTCTGTTCTCAGGCTTGGGTGTAAATCTATCATAATTCCACTAATACCAGTTCACTGATATTTTAATAGGTTATAAATGCATACTGTGTAATTACAGAAAATTTTATAGGCAGAAAAGACCAGAATAAGATCAAATTTTATTTTGTTGTAGAGTTCCATTTTCTCTGTCCCAGTTGTGAAATTCAATAATAACTGCAAATTTCCAAATTTTGGAGTCACTAACATTCACTGAAACCTCTGTGTATTCACTCACTCTTGCAGAGACAGAAAATTAGCTTTGCTATGCAGAAGCAAACTGAGTAAACTGCACAAATACATTTAGATAGCAATTCTTATAATCAAAAATCAGAAAAGACAAATTTAATTATTCAAGGCTTACCTGAAATGGTTTTGCGTAGAAAAACAGTCAGATCACTATTTCGTGCTATATTACAAAATTGATATTAAAATAATAAAACCTGTGAATGCCACACAAGAAAAATAAACCAAAAAACATTGCCACATATTTGTTGTTCTAAAATATTTCCCTTTATATTAGTGCATTTGACAAAGTGCAGCTAAACCCTGTGGTGTAGATTGATCCCAGCCAGCGGCCAAGCACCCACACAGCTGCTTGCTTAGTCCCCTACATCCCCAAAGGGATAGGGGAGAGGATAGGAGGAGCAAAAAGCAGGGGGGGCACAGGGAAGTGAGTAAAGATAAAGGCAGTTTAGAAGGCAAAAGAAAGAGGAAAAAATAATGTAATGCAAAAGCAGTCACTCACCTCTCTGAGTAAATAGCAAAATTTACTTTGGAAGCAAAAATCTCCACCACTCCTTCTTCCTCTCACCAAGTTTTTATTGCTGACATGATATTATATGTCTGGAATATCTCTTCGGTCAGTTGAGGTCAGCTCTCCTCGTTGTGTTCCCTTCCTGCTTCCCAGCTTATTTTCTGGGGATAGAGGCAGAATGGGAAAAAAGAGAAAGCCTCAGTATATTTTGACTGTTCAGTAACAGCCGAAATACATCAACACTGTTTTAGCCAGAAATCCAGAAGACCACCATACAGCATGCTATGAAGACAGTTAATTCCATCCCAGTCATAGTCAGTGCACTGCAGTATAGACATGAGACAATTGCATTAATATATTCTGAAAATTATATGGTACTTCAGAGGGACTTTCATCCACTATGAAATTCTGGATTGATAAATACTTTCCCCTAAGTGGTCACCCTGTATCATTTAGTATGATAATTTCCCACTCGTCAGGCAGAGGACTATAGAACTGGTAGGATGAGAAATTATAGACTTAGAGCAATCTTCCTCCAAGGCCAAACACCTTATGGTCTCAAAAGAGCATGTTTTTTCAGGCACATGTCAAACACCAGAGCACTGCGGAAGAGCTTTCTTTAAAAGGTTTCCCTGCAATACTAAAAAAAAAAAACCCATCCTTTGCATCCATTATTAATTTTTAGAATTAAAAGTCAGACAAATGCAGGTGGAGGACATTCAAATTCACATTGCTGTCCCAGGAGCAGGTTTCAGACCATGCTTTGCACTTCATAGCAAAGTGCACCTTGCTCCCTGACCTGAACAACCACCTCTGGGCAAATCACCCCTTTAGTCATGTTCATGCTCTTCTGTCTGTTCCAGCTAGCTCCTCACTCACTTTCATCTCCTCAATTTTTATTTTTTTTTTAAGCCTGTACTCTGGGTAAATATGGTCATGTAGTCAATATCCTGTTTTTCTTGCAAGAATCGCTGCACAGTTTAGAAGCATTGGTCAACATTCAGACACTGAGTAATTGTGAATTCACTAAATTACACATTATAAAAACTTTTTCTTTTGTACATTGTGTAAAACATAAGGCACATTGTGTGAAAACAAACAACAGAGAGACCAGCAAGATCGTCTTGGATTGCCAAGACATAGCCAAAAAAACAATCTTGTTCCTCTTGCTCCTGAATTTGAGGTAGCAAGTTCATATATGACCTAGCACTTCTAACATAACTGCATTGCCATTTATCTCCTTTTGCCTTTAGAAGGGATTACTAAATTCCCTCTTGTTGTTGACCCAAGGAAAGAATTTGGCTACATACCTCCTAATCCTGGGATTGTCACATCCATGAAATGTCAGGCCTGTAGGCAGAAACACCGCAGCCAGCCTTCCTGCATTGCTGCAATGCACTTTGCTCCACTCCACCTTACTATTACAGTACTGTCACTACCCACAAAAACACAAAGCTGAGAGAGTTACCTTCTCCTGGGAAGAGCTGACCCTGACAGTTTCTTCAAACTGGTGCTCCTTACCTCTCCAGGACTGGGTGTGGGTTTTCCCCAGAGTCTAATAGAGAGTCAGACACTGCAATGAGAGCACAGATGAGTTCTCAGTTCTGAATATTTGCTGCTGTACTCTAGCTATGGATCTGGTTTCCTACCCCTTAGGTCTATGCCACATATTTCAGCAGAACTGTGTGGGACGCTTGAGGCATCAGTGTTTTTGGTTTGAAACGCATGTGAGACTCCTGAGGCTTTTGTTGAGCTCCACAGTCATTGCCAGTCTGCATCTCTAGAAGGTCTGCATGAAACAACAAGCAAATAAGGCATCAAGGTGGAGTTGCTCCTGTCTGGGGGTACAAGAGATACATGAAAGGCCCCTGGATATGTCTTCCAGGATTCTCCATATTCATCACCATTCATGAGCAAGCAAATGGGCTCCATACTGTCAAAGCACTCATTCTTTGACCCTGGAGGTTGTTCTGCATCACAAGAGAAGTCAGGTGGTGTCTCAAGGATGGGTGTGGGCTGAGTACTGTCTATATTTTAGGCCAACAGGCACTGTGCTTGCTACTGCTCTGGGCAGAATATCGTATTTCTTACAGAAGACCAGCAACCAAACCCATTGAGCAAAATGCAGCTAAGCCCCTATTGGATATCACACAATGATTGCATTAATATAATCTGAAAATATGGCTTGGGGAACTTTTCCACGTTATGAAACTCTAGCTTGAGAAAGCCTTTTCCTTCTATTGGCCATCTCACTAGAATTTATTAAGGTGAGTCCTCACTTGACAAGCTGAGGGCTGTGGAAAAGGCAGAACTGGTCATTGCTGCCCCATGTTTGGGGCAGCTTCGTGCTGACACATTGCAGGGTAGAGGAGTGACAAGCATCAGAGAAGGCTGCAGTGGGGGACTCTTTGAAAAGGAGCTGTCAGGGGTGTGAGTGGAGGCAGAGCTGCAGCTGGTGCTGTGAGGTTGCAGCAATGAGGGCAGTGCCCAAAGCAAACTTCTTCGTGAGGCAAGAAAATAAGGCATCCATCAGGATTTGCAAATGAGGTCCTTCAGGAGTGTTTTTCCAACATGTTTAAACTGTCAATAAGTGTATGGAAAAGCTGGACCCTATTTGCAAACCGTAGCACTCAAATGAGGGAGTAATGCAAAACAATTTTGAACGTGTGTGTGGCAGTGCTCTTACATAAAAGCTGTGACATGATTAAGAATATCTAATTTCATGCCTGAAGATACAGATGAAAAAGCTGCACAGCAGCACCCTCTGAGGAGCTGAAAGGAAGCTCACAATCAACCTACTTTAGTCACAATTTTCTTTTCTAGGCAGATATTAAGAAAGTGAAGAAAAATTCATGCTCTAAGAAAGATACAGACAAAATACTTCCGTATCATTATTGCTAGGATAGACACACACATGTAGATACTTTTTTTCTGTGTTACTGCACTAAAACAGGAATAGCCCAGGAACCAGAGACTGGAAACCAAAACTCATCTATAATACAGTTGTTGAACTGCAAAGCTATCAGTCCTAGAGTTCTCTTCTTGTGTCTTTAAGCTGCACTGATTCATGTAAGGGCTTCAGAAGGAAGGTGGACAGTTTTGCCACACATCCTGTGTCAAATAACAGTGCCTGATAGCACTTGATGCACTCTCCTGGGAGCTGCAGGCTTGAATTCCAGTGATGGTAGGGGATACAGGTCCTTCACCTCCTAAGCCACATGAATTTCCTCACTACAGAGGTTAAGTACTATTTTCAATTAAAACAAAAATGAAGTTGCTGTAATGGCATTTTCCAGGAGCCCTATTTGAATAGCTTGCACAAAGCCTGCTTTGAATCCATTGACTAGGTGTTCTTCAGGGATTTACACCTCATTCTAGCTAGCTCCTGAATTTCAACATGGGCAAAGCACCTCATCACTCACATCAAGGCAGTTCAGAGAAAGCAAAGAAAAATGCTAGCTGCTAGAGAGAATTTGCAAAATGTGAAAATAAAATGCCTACAAATTTTGGATAAGAGAATTTTTCTTTCAGGTGGCTTTTTGGATGTACAAGTTTAAACCCACCTGTGTTCTGTTTATGAGAGACACATCATTATTTTAGTGTGTCTTCTTCTTTCTGAAGCCATCTATAATTCTGTGCATTAAACATGTTACTCACTGGTTCTCCATTACATATACATAAAAACCCCACAGTTTGCAAGTATGAGTTCTGAATCTGATGCAGTACCTGCTAGAAGCGATTATAATTCCATATAGAAAATGAGCATACTTTGCCAAGAAAATAAAATCAAGGATTTACTAAGAGACAAATCTTTTAATAAATATGGAAATTAAATGTCCAGATTATCCTGATGCCATTCCTGTGTGACTGACTGCACAGTTGGAATAGAATAGCCCCTCTTATAGTACAGAAGGCATGAAGCTACTTTCATTAACATCTGTCAAGGCTAGCCTTCAATGTGTGGCAATTTTATATTGTAACTAATATTGCATTATTATAATTAATTTTAATAAATTATAACAGAATAAAAGTTAATCTATTTATCTTGATGACAAATAAATTTAATAAACTATGTACAATTTATAATGTAAATCATATCGTGGTTGAATGTTGAACTTTAGTCCTGATAATCTGCTCGTAATACCTTGTGTAGATCTTAGCCAGAAGATGCTAGTTAGTAGCACTGTCATTAGTCAGATTCAGTCAGACTGCATGTGTCCTTCCTTGATGCTCTGTTCAAGCCTTGGTAATATCTGAATACAGATATGATGTTACTATATATTCACCCTGCTACGTTGACTTTACTGGACTAATAGAATAAAATATAGTATGACACGTAAGAAGAAGTAAAGGCATAAAAAAAGAAGTGAAATCAAAGCATTCCTTCTGGATGATTTTCTCAACCCATCCAAGAAGTGAGCTGGTACTTCCATAAGTGTGTTGGAAGAGAAGAATGGATGGTCTATGCAAAAGGTGATGGAAAATTGATAAATACTGGAAGAGAGACTGCAAACAAAGTTCTAAATGCATAAGACTTTTTCTTTTTTATGGTTAGAGAGATAAGAATATGTGTAAGAAATCAATGACTGGATTGTTTTTAAAAAACTTTTTGATTACTGTTAGTATTTTTTACTAATGATACTACTGTGTTTAATCTTAAAATCAGAAGGAATTACATCTGAATTTCTGTCTAAAATAGGTTTGTCTCTAGAAATCCAGAACACTAAGGCCAAACCCAAAAATGACTGAGAGCCAAATTCTGAGATGTTCACAGGACAGCTTAGGAAATAATAGGTCAAATAAATCCTGCTAGGTAGCCTCTCCTGAAGTGTACCAGTTGAACCTTTTCTCGTTTATTTTTTATCCCTGGATAGAAAGCTTTCCCCAAGAGTAAAATCAGTATTTAAACTTTTTACAGCGGTACCTCTGGCATTCTTGACTCCTCTGGAAATTTATGTATCCCATCTTTATTAAATTAGAAATACATGTTGAATTGGTTTCTTTAAGTAAAGTTTAACTCTCTTTGAAGATAAGTGAACAATATAAACAGTTGTCTACAAGGTAAGCATCTTACTTTACTGCTCATAAGGAATTAACTGATTTTGTGATTTGAGGTCCAAACTGTGGCCTTTCCCTCAGCTGATAGCAGGGTAGACATAAGTATCTAATTCAATGAGGTGATGAGCAACATGCGATGGAGAACCCAGAGCTGCTGATGAATCCTCTCAGAAGGACTGTGGCCTCACAACTTGGAGAGGAAAGCTGAAACACTGTGCATCCCAAACACATCAAGACAAATTTCGAGAGAAGAGGTAGAGATTTGATCCATAAATTTCTACTGCCACCACTTCCCTTGCACCAAGAGGAAACCATGTGCAAAGTTATCTCAGAGTGGGCTTGAACATTAAAATGATACTATGAAATCAAAACTTCCAACATCAATCATGTCTCTAAATCTGGTCTGAGCCCATGTGCACTGAAAAGCAGTATTTCTTCACCTTGTAGCTTAAAAGCTATATATTATGCCAATAACCATTATTCCAATCACTGTTGAGTTTCTCCCCCTCCAGTTCCAGACAGAAACAGGAAAACAAGGCAGACCCCACATAATTCGGTAAGTATAACACAGGATATTAAAGTTGGTAGAATGTGAGATTTTAAAATAAGCTCCTATGTTTCATGTTTAAGACACAATATCTGATAACTCTTTCATTTTTTACCTACTCAGATATTTTTTGATGCAGCATGATTGCTATAAACCAGTCTGACCAGCTCTAAATTAGTAGCTGATCAAAGCTCAGTGGAGATAGCTAAATCCAGCTAATCAGTGTGAAAGACACAGATCCGTACAACAGGCTTTGGGTTGTACAGGACCTTCAGAGGTCACCTAGTCCAGCCCTGGGGTCTCAACAGGGCCACAAATACATCTGAACCTTGCCATTTGCAAAAGAGATGCCTCCTCCTGAGCAAGCTGCAAGCTGTGGGGAGAGAAGAGGTACTGAACCTTGTTTGCATGAATGGGGATTAGCAGCAAGAGAGGCACTGCCTTCAGTAGATTTTGCGCTGAGGCAAATAAAATGTGAAAAAGCTATGTCACATAGACATTTGTGGGTTTGCTTCCTAACATTTGTCTTCTTCGCTTAGTTCATGAGGTTGTTGCAATATTAAAACTGCTCCTATTGCATGCTCCAGAAAAGGCCCAAGCACATCTCTGATGCCATGCAGGGTTCACCACTCATTTTCTTGGCTCCTAGGCTCTGACAGCACAAGAACTGCCCAGCTGAGCCTGTACTAAATGGAGGCTTTCGCTGCAAACATTCCCCTCTATTTCTTTGACTTTCAGGACTAAGCTCCTTCATTCTTCATTGGTAACAAGTGCAGCTCTGTCCTCCAGCAAACTCCTGTTTTAATTCAAGAGTCAAAAAAGGATATGCTCGGTGTTGGGGACTGTTTACTCATTTCTGAGAAAAGATGGGAATAAAGGGGAGGGGTAATCCACTGTGGCATTTGCCACTTCACCACAGGAATCCCTGTCCCCGTGTTTTCAAAAACATTGCTGATTTTTGAGGTTGCAGTGCTCAGAACTTCCCTGGGGAATGTAAACGCTGGATGATGGCAGCTTTAAGTAACAAAAACAATGCCTAATAGGCAAACTGGGTGGCCAGCCTCCAGAAAGGAAACACAGACACAGCCTGCGGAACTCTTGCTGCAGATGTACTGCACCTTCAGATTAGGCAGTCAAGAGTAGTAGTTTGCTTATTTGACTCTTTTATTGTCCTGCTCCCGTCTATTCCTGCTCAGTTATCACTCACTTTTATTTTCTAGACTTACTTGTCCAAATGGCTCCAGGTAACTTATGGTGCATAAGGTATGGTAATCATGAACGGAGAACATGAGGGTGTACGGTGAACAGCTGATGTATATTTTCTTGTTCAAGGGTCAAAAAGCACATGGCAAACATTCACTTGCTACATCTCATGCAGAATCCCTCTGAGGAAGATGTCACATATGTCAAACTAGCAAATTAGCAGTAATATCTCCCTACTAGTCAGGAAGAAGTCTTATATTTTCCCCACACACGTTTGCAATTAATGTTTAACTGTGATTTTCATGATTTACATTGTACTTTACAAAATCTTCCCTCGTTTTTCAAAGCATGGAGAGAGCCCTGTCTTTCAGATTTGCATCTGACAACGTTAAAATTTACCACACAGCAGCACGGGAGAAAAACCCCCACATTTCTTGGAAAGTTATTGCTACAGTTTTCCAGATCAGTAACTTCAATGGGGTGCTTCAGACCATTTTCTTCCTATTGTTTGAGACTGAAATAATTTGATTTAACCCCATATAAAAAACTTTACTGTGTAAATAATTAACCATCTTTAGAAATATGCAGTTTTGTATCCTGTTTCTGCAGAAACTATGCATACAAAATTCTCTTTGGAGTTATTTGGGAACTTAGGATGCACTTCTGGGAGGTTATTCAAAGAGGTGGTGGAGTTCGGGTTTGGAGATATCCAAAAGCTATCTGGACATGGACTTGGGCAACCAGCTGTAAATGGCCCTGCTTGTGCAGGGGAGGTGGATCAGATGATCTCTAAAGGTCGCTTCCCAGCTCACCCCTATTGTCACTCTTATTAATGAGCAAGAATGCATACGAAGGCAGGAGTACAGGAGCATATATACACATCAAGAAAACAAACTGTTATTCATATTCAGTGAGGTTAAGGTAAAATTTACTCCCATTCTGGATTCAGACCAATATTTACAATTCAAGGAGCCTAGTGTCAGAACATCCAGTTAATAGGTTTTAAACAAAACTGGTTACAGTGATTACTTTGAAGTATAAACCAGCTGCCATAGGATTAAGAATGCACTGGGGAAAAAAAATACAATTTCCGATTTTCATCCAGGTGTTCCTCACAGTGTTGTAAAATAACCCTGATTTTAAGGTGAACAGAGTTTGCCAAAGAAAATAATAGTATTGGTAGGATTGTGTCGAATAAAGAATAGGAAAGGGTGATTAGCCATAAACACCTCTGTGAGAGGCATAGACCTCCTCACAATGCTAGCTCCTGTGCCAGCCGCTGCTACGGTGCCTTCCTCATTGACTTCCACATACGTCTTATGGACAACATTTGACAGCACCAGAGATTTTGCAAATGACATTGCAGAGAGGTCAACTTTTGATTCAGTGAAGATATCAGTCATCCCCATCTCTTGTAACACCTCATTGAGGTTAAAGGTGTCTTCAAGCTTGAATCGGGGGAGGTAGACCTCCACTGTTGTCTCAAACATGTTCTCTACAGAGGTCCACAGCATTAAATTTTCATAGGTCATTGTGCTTTCAATCTATAAGATTGGGGGAAAAAAGAGATTAAAATAGGTGGACAGCTTAAAAAATTTAAATCTTTACCCACTGTTAATTCAGACAACTAACTTTCAGCTCTAGTCCATGACACAAACTGCCTTACCTGCTCCAGCCTACTGATGGATCCATCCTCCACGTCACCTGGCAAAAGGATGATCATGCTCAGTGCTTTCTGAGCATAGGGGAGTTCAAGGATCTGAGCACCCACTTCCTCAATGTGGCCTAGTTTAAATGTGCCTTTCTGATACATCATCTGCACAGGTTTTTTTCTGTTCTATTGAAAAGAAAATTATGAAGTCACTTAAGCAATACAGCCCTTACCAACACCTCTTCCCAACAGGAGAGGCAAGTTAAGTTCCCAAAACACCCTTACCTTAATCACAGGGCAGCTAAGCCTTGGACATTGTGCTTCTGAAGTGATCACACTTTCTAGAGTAAATAATGTTAAGATTTACAGAATGTAGACGTACCTGATTCAGTTTAAAATCTCTCTGTACTGTTTTTTGTTCCTCAAACTTGTGTTCCCAGGATGCTTTGAAGTAGATTACATTCACCAGCACCAGCAATGCATCACCATCAATCACACCAGGAGCAAAGAGTTCCTTGATTTTACCTAAAGGGAATTTTGAAATACATAAGTATTTATTAGTTGTCATTAAGACTCTGGATTTAGACTCTTATAACTGGTCTGTGAACTTAGTTTTAGGAAAACTTAGCAACTTTTGGTTTATTCAAAGGACAGAAACAGTGTAAGTAAACAAATGGTAGATTCCTCTGCACTGTTAGCAGCCAGGGAGGACAGGGAACCAAATTAGCCAGCTATCAGTGTCAATGATCATATATATGTGCCAGGTGACATTTACCACGGTAAAGGAGACAGCACCATTAAACACATATTTTGGGTTGCAGGAGGGCATCTTTCCCTTCCTACCAAGCACAGCATTTAACTGGCAATGGAGCTTTTGACTTTCTACACAGAGGCTGAGCTAGGAGTTAGCAGGTCCACAGGGTCCACAGGCTTCATATGAGCACCCAGAGCAAGGATGGTTCCTAACCCTGTCTGAGGTGGCTTCTGAACTTTCTTCTCTCTTCCTGGGAGACAACTGGGGTTAATAGGTCTTTCCCACACCAGTCACAGGCCGCTCTGCCTGTACAAGGACAGGTTTGGTCAGGAGATGGGCAACTGAGAAACTGCAGAAGCCATCAAATCTATTTGCCTGTTCCTGAGGAAGCTCTGGTTTATATTCAGCCAGAAGATTCGGAAAATTTTCGTCCCATTGCTACTGCAGATCCAGCAAAACTAAAGGAAAATGGCAGATATCATGTTTAGTCAAATCAGCAAAAGCCAATAGCCCCTGCTGTTATGGGCAACAGCTGGTTAAATGATGTCACTGGTGAGTCTTGGTGGTGGTCACATCTCTCATCTTTGTGGGCATTGCTTTACATATAACCAGGTCCCCTGATGGGCTCTCTCCCCACCACCACTCTTCCTGGCTGTTCCCAGTCTCATCATGAATCTCACGGCTTCCATCCCCTGCTGTATCTGCATTTGTGGCTGTTTGCAGAAGCAGTTGGTGTGGTCAAGCCTTATAGGTATTACTCTACCATGCCAGCCATAAGGGTGGGAATTAAAAAGTATTTCACAAGAAACAAATTTTTAATTCAGAAATAATTTATCTGGTAACTTACTCTAATATTTCAAGAGTGGATGGGAAGACAAACTATATTTAAACAGCATCAGAGTGAATACCCAGAAATGTAGACAGGCCTTTGCTTTTCATATTCTGGACTTTCATTTGTTGAAGCAGTGTAAGAAGGAAGCGAGAGTATGATAATGGTTTTGCTTTGTTTTACCTTGTGTCTCACTCTCAACCCAATCATTAATTTTTCTTCTGGCAGCTTCAACAGCACCATGAAAGTCCACTGTTTGCAACATTGCTCCATACAGTTCCTTGGTACACCTTAGAAATTGCTGTAAAGCAAAATAAAGATTATGACTTGGTCATGTCTATTAAGCACTTATTCCCTTTGGAAAGAAATCAATGGTCCAACAGTGTTTTAGAAATGGTGAGGGGACTGTTGACTCCCTAAGGCAAAGTTTCATTTTGGAAACATCAACTATCTGAAGTTTATTCAGAGAATCTTTGAAGACGAGACAATTATTCTATTGCATAGGCAAAAAACGTAAATAAGTAAAAAGAAAGCCAGAAGAAAGAGTCTTCTCATGGAGAATTGCACAACTGACGTCCAGAAAAAAGAACAGGAAAGAGAGAAAATGTTAAATAATGTTGTTTGATGCTCAAGTATCCAAATAACTCCACAGAAAGAACTGACAGAAAAGTAAAGATGTGACTAGCAAGATAGTCTTACCAAGCAATCTCAAGACCACTCTTCATTCAGTAAGAAAGGAGTAAGAAATTCAGGACAGTCGTTCTGTACATGAACCTGTTCAACATCCCAAGTGATAAGCCCTCTCCAAACTTACTGCTGCCCCAGCTGTGCCGCTTGCAATCCCAGAAGCAGGTAGTTTACAGACAGCTTGAATACACCATTTTTTGGCTGTCAGTTCACCTCTGGCTGAGTGTGGACACATGCCAAAAGTGAACAACCCCCTGCTTTATTTTTGTTCTGTAGCCACTGATATCCACAAGGTGCTTGGGTTTTTTTAAATAAAATAACTGAAAGTTCACAATCTTGTCTCTTCCCCACCAGCCCCAAGAGATACAGCTCCAGAAAGCACACTGAGTGCTCCAAAGCATACACGAGAGGGGCAACAGTGAGACTCGGTTACAGAGAAGCTTGAGGTCAGGCCCACAGTAGTTAGCAGATGCAGGTAACTTACCTGCTGGATTTCAAATCCTTGTTGTAGGAAAAGATTGTTGGCCAGGGTTAAAACATATCCTTCACCAAGGTTTTGTAGTTGTAAAAGTAATGTCTGGAACGTTTTATGGTTAAGGTCTCCATCCTTGTTACACTGGGATTATTACAAACACAACAATTAAAATGATTCCTCTGTATAGTTTTGGTTGTTACTTTGCATTTTAATTACATTACACTATAAGGCTGACTCCTGCTGAAGTCATTTTTAAATCCAGCTACTCCAAGCTTTGTAGCCTAATCCTCTTTCAGATGAGATCACGGAAGGCTTTGGTATTGACTTATTGGAAGGTTTGACCCTTAATAAAATAATATCTTGTATCAGGCATTTCCTAGAGGATTAGGCAGACTCTGAGCCTGTGATCTTGACTCCCTCCAGTGGCAAATCAGTGCTTTACCCCTACTAGCCTTCCTCACAGTGAAGACAGGGTTCCAGTGCTTCCCACCCAAGGACGCACCTGTGAGAAGGAAGGCTGCCTCTCCTGGCTTTCTTTTGGCTCCATTTCTGGGGCTACATTCTCTTGATCATATCCAAGGTTCATTCCTCCTGCAGATTTCCTGACGTGGAGCACCTGCAGTTGAAGATGGCAAGTTATGGCAACTGTAACTTCCACTTAATCCCACAAAATGTTACTCTTCACTACCTCAGAATGTTTATATTTCATTTGTGTTTCATTGCTACAGTTACCTTAAATTTCAAAACAAAAATTTGCCCCAAGCACAGAGATAAAAATAGTTTTCTTTGAAAATATCAAAACTGGATTCTTGCAACCATTCTTAATACTGGCATCAGATTAGGAAATATATCAAAACCATAGTGCTCTTAATGGAAACCAGCCCTTGTTTCTAATGCACAAATATCTCACTGAAAAATTTCCATCAGCTTTTCCATTACAATAATGTTGCATCATAATAGACCTACTCTCTTTTTTGTTGAGGATACTGATATTAAGCAGTCCTCATTTGTTTTCTAAAACAAGCATCAGTCTCTGTGTATAGGGTTGATGTGGCATCATTATGGTAGCCAGGGGGCTGCAGGCCTCTGTATGAAGAGAACAGACTCTATATGTCAAACTGAGCTGGTTCAGCCAGCTCCAAAATGAGTCAGGTCTATTTTGCCATGACCGTAATTGCCAAGCGATGTCCCTGTCCTTATCTTGACCCACAACTTTTTCATCTTATTTTCTCTCCCTGTCCTTGTAGAAGAGTGGGAGTGAGAGAATGTCTAGGTGGGCACCTGGCAGCCACCAGACAAGGCCAACCCACCACAGCCTGGAATCCTCATGAGGAGAACACATCTACCTTGGCTGTGAGTGACCCAGCAGTCAGACTGTGCACACGGCAGTGTTAGAATATGATGCATTAAAATGTACGAGTACGGAGTCAGCTACTGACAAGAACTTTTGCCTTAAGATTATTGGGGCTTTTACCGCCCATGGGCTCAAACAGGAAAAGAGAAGAAAGGTTGTAGAAAGCAGAACTTGGCTTGCAGGGAGTAAAGGCACGGTGATTGAAGGGGTCTCTGTGAGGTGAGACATTTTGACTCTTGAATAAGTGACAAGTGAGCTAATGCTTCCAGCCACGCAGGTGCAATCACTTCAGGTTTCTGCAGCTCTCCCCACTGCCCACTCAGAAACACTTTGAGGATTCTCATAACACCCACGACAAGAAACGCTGATATATAATTTTGAAACAAAGTCTGATATTCTGACAGCAGGCTGGGGACAAGCCAGAGTGCCCCACTGTCCTGTACTGCCTCCTTTCATTCAGCCCTTGCTCCTTGCTCTTGCATGAGGGCATGATGAGATTCACACCAGCAGATGGCAATGATCATAGTGAACCAA
Organism: Myiotriccus ornatus; assembly: GCA_036023395.1. Taxonomy (NCBI): domain Eukaryota; kingdom Metazoa; phylum Chordata; class Aves; order Passeriformes; family Tyrannidae; genus Myiotriccus; species Myiotriccus ornatus. The sequence continues at coordinate 68,853,955 of JAYRBT010000082.1, forward strand.
GCACAACTGTGAAGGCAGCATCTGTGCCTGCATTTGTGCAGGTTTCCTATGAGACCCTTGCACATGTGTCGTGGTAAGATGCCCAACATTTCCATTAAAGGAACAGCAAGAAATGTGGAAGCATCTCGGCATGATTTGTTAGTACTTACTTTTTCTATCTGAGCAGCAGTGTTGTTTCTTGCACCTAGATGGATCAGGGCCAGGGCAACAGAGATGCTCATTGGAGAGAAGACAATATTTGTGTCCTCGGCATTTCTGTTGAGCTTATTGTAGAGATCAAGGCAAAACTCAGTAACTGGTCTAGAAATGGAGTCCATCATGAAGCATCTGCTACCTGGGAGCACAAAAGAATGAAGGAATTTAATGCAGCTTGTCTAGCTAGCTGCTGTGAAACACCTCTCTGCCCTGAGTTTATCCCACAGCTGGTTGCTAAATAATAAGTTTTCTAAATTCTGAGAGTTTGAAACAGCCAACCTTGCATATGTTTGTCAGTCTATAATGCACAGCAGTATCAAGGACACAGAGGGTCTGAAAAAGGGACCCACACTCACAGAGGGTCCTCAGAAAGGACCCTTTTCCTGTCTTATCCCTTGCTGTGTCTTATTTTAGCTCATGGTATTGAAATCAGTCAGCTATGGATTAACATTTTCCTTCTTCAGACTGGTTTAATGGATATAGTTGCAACAACTCTTTCCTCTTTTAACAACATGCAGTGGCAGAGACTTGGTAACAGAAACTGTGCCTGCATATAACCATATGTGGTAACACCAGAGATGCAGCATGAGGGTTTCAAGCAACAGGCTTATAAAACTAAAATCACTATTAATTGAATGCTTTCATACATCAAAAAGGGTAATTACAGCTTTGGAGACTGAACAACATATGGAAACATTAACAGTTTGAAATACACTTTTTCACGTCTCATGAGTTTTCCAGGAGCCACAGATTCAGGCAGGATACACAACTAAAGTAATTGCTCAAGAGTCCTGAAAAAAAAATTTTAAGTTCCTGCCCAATGATATGACAAGATCTGTGTCAATCTCTTCTTTTCTACTAGAAACATTACAGTCTGCTACCTTTCCCGTGGGTCATTTACTTTCAATTCACTCTGCTAAGAACAAGTTAGGAACTGTAAAGGTGCTGTGTGGATACAAGTGGGATCACACAAACTTTTATGGAATCATTATACCAAAAAAACCACAAAACCCAACAAAAAACACATCACTTTCAGTATCAAACAAACAATATTTTAAACAGCACATCAGAAAAAAATATATGAAAAGCAAAGCATACACTCCAGCCTTCTTTCAGACATAGAGCTAGGTAGCTGCAGTCTGTGTTTCAGAAAGATGATTTATTTAGTGGAAAATATATGGCCACAGTATGTAGAGAAATCCTTCACATCTCCCATGGCACAGATCTGGCTGGCTCTCCCTTTCAGTCTGCACTGGGACTAGCATGGGTCAGGTCCATAGCAAGATGCCAGAGCTCCTCTCCATTTCAAAAACGAGTGCACAGCCAGGTGGTTGTGCCCAGTGCCCACAGAAGGCCATGGCACAGCAGGCATGCACTCCTCAGCCCTGTCTGCCTGGCTGCTGCAGCCTGCTAGGCGAGGTTACATTGGGAGCTCCAGTCTGTGTCACCGGAGGTTAAGGAGGGGGAAAGGTTTGCGAAAAGCTGAACTTCAGGATCTTTTATCAGCAGGGGCTTTATACAGCCGGTCCTGGGCTGTCACTGCCCCTTTGAGAGTGGTCTAGAACCTTCATGGGAAGTGTTGCCTGGTGCTGGAGACCTCTATCCCCTTTCAGCCAATGCTCTCCTGTCACCCTGCTCTACCACTGAGACCCCAGTTCTTCTACCTCAGCCCCAGCTCCCCCATCTCACAGAGATCCTGCCCTTTACAGAGTTCTTCAAAAAGCTACTCAAAATGTCTTGCACTGTTCTTAAGATGCAGAGTGCAGGCTACCTCTTACTCAGCCATGAGCCCGGCACGAATTTTGCATGAGAAGCTGGAACTCAGGTGCCAGAAGAAGTTGCCAGAGCGTTGGGTGTTGACATGGCTCAGCCAAGATGCGGCATCTGTCTGTGCAAACCACCTTAGCCCACAGCAAGTGCCAGACAACGGGAATGAACTCAGCCCACAGCAAAACAAACTAAGTCTAAGACAGATTGCTGCAAAGGCTTGGAAGAGCTGAAAAGTAGAGTTTCTGAATACAGGAAGGTGTAATGTGTGGCAAATGCAGACATTTCTTGCCATTTGACAAGCTTGAAAAGCACTGCAATAATGAATGCTTCGTCCTGTTTCTGAATTATGTAAAGAACGTGTGATGCTGAAAGAAAAAATTCGTAAGTGTTTCATACTGAGACATTAGTTTTACCCTGAAGTCCAGAAGTACTTCACTTAGAGACCTAATACAAATGGAGAAAACAGAGGAGAAAGACCCAAGAGGTTCTCTGCACAGAGAAATCAAAGATCAGTTTTACCTCATTAATTCTGAAAACAGTAGTTCTAGCTCTGCTTTTTGTGTCTTTGTATGAAATATGGTTTTCATTTTCCTTTTAGTAGTGGGGTCATCTTACTATAAGACATTGCACTAAATAATAATTTCTCTTTTCTTCCACCTTCATATCCTACTATTCAGGAACTTCAGAAAAAAAGCACAGTGCATCTTAAGTTCTGAAGTTATTATTGTTCTACTTCTACAGCTCTTGAAAGATCTGAAATGGAGCTGTGAAATCAGTCATGGTGAATGTAGGCCATGAGACATATTGTGGGTGTGCCCAAACTTCAGAATAAATCAGGGAGAAAAAAAGAGTTAATAAACTTACTCAGTGGGACGGAGGCACCTCCACCCCACCCTGCAGGGAAAGGACTGCACGCAAAGAATTGAGGGAGAGCCCAGGATCTGGGAACAGGTTTTAAAAGCGAGTGTCTGGCATACTGAGGTGGCCACTCCTTTTGCAAAAGCAGCAGGCTGTCCTGAGGGAGACATCCAGGTGCAAACACTACAGCCAACTCCATGGTTTTGTGAGTGGGAACTACTTAGAGAGCTGCCCTAGAAACCCAAAGGAAGGACAGGGAAGTATGGGCTGGTTGAGGTTCTTACTGCAGTCTTAAAGGATTTAGTGAACTTTCTTAATCTAAATTGGGGTGGGCACAAGTGTATGAATGATTCCACAGCATTAAGTCTTCTGTATAACATCTGTGTAATAATTCAACTAGAGTTTTGGAGCTACTGCAAGGACCATGGCATTTGAAGAATACCTACATGGTGCACAACAAATGATAATGTTACTTTTAAATAATCTTGAGCTGACAAGGAGGGACAATATTAAGAGCAAATTAAGTGTTCCAGGAAGATCCTAGCTGCTGTTCTGCACTAGCCAAAGCATCTGCACTGAACATGATCAATAGTTCAGAGCCGCTGATGAAGGGAGATGCTTTGCACAATAGTTCATCAGCGTTTAACACAGTCCAGCAGACGGAAATTACCAGTGCTGCTGTCTGTGAGCAAAAGCCACCCAGAAAAACAGCTTCCTTCAGAAGAAACCACTGCATACCATAGACCTTGCAAGGATGACAAACTTCTTCCATACCTGTGTGAAATGACAAGCACCTCTCTATAACTATTCATCATCTGTTCTCCCTTTATAGTTTAGGTTTTGGCTATGGGTAAATGAAATCAAAATTAAAATTATCAAAGGTTTAAAAAAAACTGTGCTCAAGTCCATCATAATTATTGGGTGTATTTAGATTATATTATTCAATCAACAGAAGTAGGCAGTAAACAGGGCAGAGAGGCTGACAGGTGTAGCCTTGGTTTTAAGGTAATTCTGTATTTCATACAAGGTAATTAAGAAGGAACCCCTTTTCCCTGATGCCACATGGTACTTCCTATTGCATGTTTTACTTATTCAAATCTGCTTTCCATTAAGGTGCTTTAATACACATTCACCTCTCATACACAAAGGAAGACAGAGTAGGCAGAAATTACGTGTGTCTATCCTAGAAAAAGACCACATGACAGATAGTGCTGTTTCCTCACACAAAAATTGGTAGAAGTTACTTTCTTATTTTTCATGTCCATTCTTACAAAAAGACAATTCCAAGTGTTTCTGTTTTTATTTGGAGAGAAAGGGACAAAAAGCACGTAAGAAAAATTAAATTTCCTACAATACAGAAATTCTAATTGTTCCTAAGTGACACAAAACATTTCCAAAGTAACATATTTTAAATTAAAAAATAATACATTTCAGTAAAAAAACAGCTTTTCAAGCAAAATGGTGCCAATTTCATTTTCCAAACAACCCAGACTCTCAGGATGCTACTTTTATGCCAGAAAGCTTTTTTGCTGACTGCTTTTATTAGTTGGAGTCAGTCCCTCCAGTATCTTCTATACCTCCTTCTAGGCTAATTATTTCTGCATAAACAGATGTGGATGTACAATGGCATGTTGCAGGCTGTAGAGTGGCAAGTTATTTGCTGTGCCTGGGTGCAGCTGCACAGGCAAGCTTCTGAACATTGTTGCCAAACCCAGGAGCTAATATTTTTATGGATAAGACTAGCATCCCCACTAACAAAACGAAATCTGAATACCACTCCACTCTCCCTATTTTATAGAGTCGTTGTTTAGGAACATAAACAATTTCCCTGGCAGGTGGGATCAGGGTATCAAGGTACAGGGCAAATGCCTAAGAACTCAGTCAAAGAATTGCATGCCCTCTCTCTCATCTAGTGAATATTTCAAGGCTTTTTCTTGTGCCATGGAAACCTGATAAAAGAAGGAAAATTAACATACATCTCCCATTCTGTGGGTGAGTTTGCTCAGGTCATCAGCATCATCATTTTACATGAAGCCTGTTTCTACCAGTGTAGGTAGAGGTGCTCTGAAGGAGTCTGCCCTTCATCCCTTCTGGAGATAAAGGCAGAAAAGCATCTACTTTCTTGTATAAGCCACTGAGCTCATAAGTCCTGCGGAAATAGCTCTTGGTGGATTAACAGAGAGGTTCTGGGGAAATTTCAGATTCAAAAGCCTATGAAATTTAGGCAAGAATCTTTAGATTGATAGCTTTGGGCATATGTTCCTAAATTCCTCATTCATGTCCCACAGAGGACCAGCTCCTTTGTGTGAGCCACCTGAATTTCCACAGTGTTTTGCTGCCTGCAGCCTGTAAACCCTCTCTGTTCCATCTGTAAACATGATGTTTACTTTACCAGCCTGTAGACTACTTTGGATCTGCCAAAAAAAAAATCACGTTATTTTGGGGGGAAAAACCAACAAAAAACAACATAGAATTTTTACCTTCTTGCCTGAAGAGGTTAAATGAGGAGTACAACAGCTGAGCTCTGGAGCACGTTCCTGTGACTACCGTATTACAAAAATCTCCCACTCTCTTGTTCAGTCTCTAACCAGTTACTGCTGATAGTAGCATGTTGCAGTTCAGTGTGAATGCCATCAACACGAAGTTTCCTCACAGAAGACTGGTAAACCTGCATCTAGTAATATGCTATTAGCACTTCTCTCAAGGCTGCCCAACAAGTTTGTCAGGCAATATCTGCTGGCAACATCTCCTGATTGCAGTGCCAAGTCACCCTCATCTGGAAAACTGATCATTAACCCTGGAGATCCACGGCTGCACTGCCATGAGTAGTCCCTTTAAAATTTGATGGGGTCTGGCCTGGACACAGGTGTTTGCACGCCACAATTGTTTGGAACTGAGCTTGATTGCAGACATAGAGCAAACAAATGGAAAATGCATGAGCTTTATGTTGCCTACAGTCATCTCTTTCTCAGGTAAGGAGTCGGTTTTACATGCATGGAAGGAGCTTAATTAGAGAAGGGAAGAAGTATTTCCTTTAAGTGTAACAGGAAACCCCAGCCAGGAGGTATTCTTTTAAATCCTCGGAGTTAAGAATAAAAGAAAGCCAGAAGTGGTTGATCACACAAGTTAAGTCTCCAGTATAAGGTGAGAAGAAATTGAAGAATGGGAAGCATGGAGCTGCATCAGCACAGTGTTTGATCTCCCCTAAGCAGCACGACTGAGCTCAGGCGCAACACTGGGTCATGGCAGCTGGTCTCAGAGATCAAAATTGATCTAGGGATGTATGTGGCTTTGCAATCCTGAAAATTTTATGTCTTTTCTTTCTCACCTCTTCTTTCTTCCTACAAAGCATAAAACTGGCTTTGTATTCATACAATCTTTGGGGGATCAAACATGGTAAGCAGGAAAGAGAAAGAAGGTTCCCCAGCATGATCTTGCCCTTCCCACAGTTTCCTTCTTGTGCTGAAGCTGTACCACCCTCTTCCTTAGGCACAGATCCCATCAGCTTTGCTGTTCCCTGCTCTGCCAAGGTCTCAGACCAGTTGGCCAAGCTCCACTGCTCTCATCCAAAAAGAGGCATTTGTAAGCAAGCAAGACGCAAGTATAAAATTAATGTTCTTGTTACCTCTATTCTTTTCCTCAGTTTTTTGCTTTTATTTACCATTAACTTCTTTGTTTCTGTTTTTCTTTCCTCCATGTTTCTGTAGTGCTCCTTAGTCTTCCTCCTCAGGTCTTTCTTTCTCTATTTTTAAAACTTATTTATTTATGCAAATTGCCTTTTCATGTATCTTGTGATGCTTTTGTGAGTCCTAGCCTCTTTTCAGTGACAGTCTAAGTGTTTTTTAGTATCTTGCAAGACTTTCTTTCTTCCAACCTCTGTGCTTTCTCCCTTCCTCCTACATTGACATCATTCCTGCACTGACTTATTTTCCTTGCTATGCCGCATATTCCCTCAGAACTTTCTTGACATCAGTTTTGACAACTGCTTTGCCTCAGGAAATGTTAAATGTATGTGCAAATTCTGTCTTTTCTAGGCCCTTAGGGCACTACATTAATGAAAGTGTCCTGCTTTTCCAGTAAGGCCAATTTGCCATACCTTGTATTTTTCAAGTTTCAAATCCAAACTGCTCTTCCCCACAAACAACTTTTGCTACCACCAGACATTAAAATGTAGCCCTTTTCCTCAGCCAAATGCTAGGAGCAGGAAGTGGGCAATGAATGTGCAGATGAGCAAGTGATGTGATGACTAGGCACATAACACTACAGTTTGCAACTGCCTGCCAAAGCCAGCCATGGCTTGCTTTTTTCCGTCGGAGGCATCATCCATCACTGGATAGTAATGCTCTGTTGAAAGCTGAGGTGGAGTACCTTTTCAGTCTGAACAAGTCCTCAGCTATGTTCACTCTCTCCATTGTAACCAACACCTCTCAGCACGTAAGTGTTCCTATACACAAACTCCCACACACGTTTTCCCATGTCCTCCCATGAGATTTCTTGCCCAAGGCCCACAGGGGTGTTCCAACATGGGTGGAACAAACAATGGACTGTAACTGGGTTCTCACACCAGCAGGAGCCTCATGGATACTTCTCCATGAGGAAGAGTGCTGCAAGACAAAAAGGCTTCACATTGGGACTGGTAGAGAGAAGAGGCAGAAGAGAAAAATGAAGAGTTTCATGGGCAAGGCACCCTGATTATAAATGACCAATAAGGAGGTTTGCCTTATGTGGGCTAAGACAGCTTTGTATCTCTAACATCTGCTTGCCTTGCACAGGCTGGGATACCTTGATATTAGTCAGGTGGTGGAAAAAGATGGGCCCCACCCTAGGGCCATGTTTCACTCTGCTTTCATGGGATAACCCTTCCTGGCAAAGCTATCACAAGGAGAAAACATGCTTACATAAATTTGTGGGGATATGCCAAATGCTCTGATCAGCATTTAAACAGAATACGACCTCTACTAAATGAAGACTGGCTCCTGAACTGGAATGTTTTGAGAACCCGAAAAAGCTTTGGAAGTGATGTCTGAGCTTTTCTCCTGGATGAGCTTTTCTCCTGAGCAAATCTCATCCAGGCAGAAAAAGAGAGATGGGTAATCTGCCAGAGGTTTTCATCAGTCTAGCAGACCAGCACAGATGTAGCAGTAAGCGTGATATGGCCTGCTGAACAACTGGAACTACCTGACGAAGTGTCAGTGCCGAAACACAAACTGCGCAGACTAGAGGCAATTAGTCCATCTTGCCTATGCACAGACCGCCTGTGCAGCTGCTTAATCATCAACCCCATGCACAGTGTCCTGGCACACCTCATACAGGAGAAGCAATAGAAACCATTGTGACAAAATAGCCCTGGATGAATCTGACCCCAGCCTCCAAAGCAGATCAGACCATGACTGGGTGTATCAGTCATTCCCAGTCATTCAGGTATCACTGAAATTGAGCCAGTAAAGATCTTTGCAAGTAATTCCTGGGCTGCACAGGATGGGCTGCACAGCAATTTTTATATTTTTCATTCTTCTGACTACTATCCATGTATCAAGATACCTGATGCATATCAGCAAAGATCCATAGAGGACTGCAGGGTCTCACCTCCCATTGTTTTTGGTGGAAGTTAGTTTCCTCAGTACCCTCAAAGATAAGCACCAAAGACCCCAGTTAACCTCTGGCATTAAAATGCATTAGGCCCATTAAAGGTCCACAGAGAGAAAGAAACAGATAAAGCTACTGAATCACTGTGACTGAAAAGCTACTGAATCATTGTGAAACCCCTCACAGGTTGATAAGAATCAAAACAGTCTCTAAATTCTCAATAACCACTGCACTGCTCTCTGGTGTGGAAAGTATGCATACTAGGGCTTGCCTGTTCCCATTTAGAAATCTCTTCTCAGTTTCTTTTGGACCTGAGGCACCAAGAGGATTTCTTAAGTAAAATGCTCCCATCTTTTGAGGATAGATAATTGAATTCTCTGTATATCCTGGCCAGCTAGTAACATATTCCTTACTGGAAACTATCATCATGTGGCCCAGAAGGGCAATCCAGACATTCACTTAGGGTTTTTTTCTTATTCTGACTTTGTGGCCTAAGTGAATCTGTTCATTGCCATTCCTATTATTTATTGGAAGTCAAGAGTGAACACTGACACTGTCAGTGAACACAAAGACTGACACTGGAGGTACTGCTCATTTGACACATGTTTTATAGTGTTTTATTCTGAACAGCAATTAGGTAAATCAGTACTGAACATATGCAGCAGGCAGTCTTTAGATAGAAATGAAATCTGATTACCATGATCTCATGTGAAATTTGAAGACTAGTAATTACAAAGTTAATTTCACTCAAGTTGAAGTCCTTATTTCTTTCTCATGCTTCAGACGTTAAGTAACTGTAAGGAGTTTCCTTAATGCTGATTCCAGAACTAGAAATGGCAGATAATCTGCACATGTAAAGTGTAGCACTTCCAGTATTAATCCAACTGTGTTCTGTCCTTGAATTGCATAATGTTCTTTTTCTTAGGATATATACAACAGGGCTCCTCATAACTGTGCTGAACTTGTCCCATCTTCCATATCTGAAGGGAATGAATGAAAAAATGCCACACAGCAGAGTCCAGCCTCCCCAGTCTGGGAAATGATGTAGCTCATGCTGAAGAGTCTTCTAGGTATACATTCTGTCATCATGATTTTTGCCACTGGTGTCCATAGGCCTCAGTGTGACTGCTGTTTCACAGATGCAAATTCTGATGCCAGCCTGAATAGTTTAGCTCTGCTGCAGAACTTGGGCACTGTTTCACTGAGCACTGGCAGGGTCTGGTAGGGCACCCCAGACCACCAGAGTGTAGCCAGGTACAAGGGGAGAGTTTATCACACCACATGTCCACAATTCTCCTTATAGGCAGTAGGAATCCAGAGAGTCTGGGTCACAAGGGAGAGTGGTTTGAATAGGGAGCAGGAATGCAGCTCTTCCTCCCAGAGCCCTTTACAACTCCTGGTCTGTCTTAAATCAGGCTCTCAGTTCACTTCATTTTGGGAAAAAGGTGTCACAGAGGAAAAAATATTCTTGTTGTGAGGCTGGGATACTTCTCAATGAAGTGTTTTTCACAGTGGAAATCCTTCAGCTTAAGGGGATGAAACATAAGTAGATAAACTAGTTCTGCTGCATATGTAGAGTACATTGTATTACCCAGCCAATATATGAATCTCTTAGATTTCCTTTCAAAGATGATTGTCAGGATGACAAGCTTTACAGGAGCATGCACCATCATAAATGTAACTGTGCTTTTTCATAATTAATATGCCCTGCTTAGGGAGAACAGAATCGGCCTGTGAGAATCACATTGCGAGTTTTGTTATGTCTAAACAAAAAGATAAATGGATGGTCAGCTTTAAATTCATCTTTGTGTTGCAGAATCCGATATCCTGGTACCTCTCGGGAGTCACCACCCTGTTCATTTACTTCCAAGGAGACTTTATGGATGATCTTTGACAAAACCACACCTTTCGTCTCACACATCTCAGAGAAATCTGATGCACTTTCATTGAAGATATTTGTCATTCCCAGGCTTTCCAGAAGTGGCTTCAGGTCATAGTCACCTTCTATGCTAAACTTTGGAAGAAACACATTCACTTTGGTGTTGGCCATCATGCTGGGATTGGTCCACTGTAATAATGTCTCAGGAGTCAGTGCCTTTTCCAGCTGAAAACGTAAAGGAACAAAGGAAATTAATGAGCAGTCCAAGGAAAGAGAGGAGAAAAACAAATGACCATTCCTGAACTTCTCTCTCCTATCAAGTCTCCAAAAAATAAAGTCCGAAAGGCAACTTGTGCTTTTCAATTCACAGCTGTAGCATTTAGGTTTAATATACTCTCAGTTACATTGATGCAAGTACCATTTAATCCATAGGACTGGCCTCTAGAAGAAATCTACTGTATGTGCATGCTCTTGCAAGCTTTTGATAAGCAATCACCTCAACAACTGCATGAAGGAACCTGAGAAAGACAGTTCCTACCTAGGTTACACCTGGCCAACTGGCAGAGATCCAAAGTCTTTACTCCTGACCCTGCAGAGTAATAAGATTGCTGCTATTTGCAACGGAAAAATACTCCAAATACAGAGCCTGATCTCAATCTAACATGCAGCTGTTTGAGCAATTTTTTTAATACTGGAAAGTGAGGAGGCAGAATGTGGGGCCACAACAAATTGCTATCAGGAAAGGTTTTTTAAGAAATGTGTGTTGTGTAATTTATTCTGGCAAATAAAAGTATCTTACAGATGCAAAGACAGAGTCTTCCTGCCTTTAAAATTTGTGGACAGTTGCAGAATTCAACTGATTATCTGTCTTTTAATCTTTAAATAATTTTATTGTTAATTAATTAGTCCTTAATGAAATTTGAAGAGGGGTGAAAATATGTTCTACAATTTTCATAGTTAAATGACATAAGAAATTGTTTTTCTTTAGGAAATGCCTTATTAATTTTCACAAACTTACTTTTTGTTTCCTTATGCATGCTTCTAAATAACAAAAACCTTCCATAAGCATATGGCATTATAAATGGGCTGTCTCCAAGGGAAGTATCATAGAAATTCTACTTTTTTCTCTCACCTGCTCCAAGCCAGTGGTGTCATCTTCAATTTCTTTGGGCAGCAGAATGAGCATGCTTATATGTTTGTTAAGGCATGGAAGCTCAAGGATGGAAACATTTAAATCTTTTACATATCCCAGACAAAAAGTAGCTTCCAGATTCATCATCTGCACTGGTTTAGTTTCAGTCTGCAAAACATAGAGGAAACAATCTCTCATTCCTTTTAATTCACAATTCAGATGCTGAGACAGAAAAGTTTGCAAGCTTTCCTAGAAGTGGTATATCAAGTCACCACCACAGAATTTTTTGGCTCTCATAGGTAATGAAAGCAGCAGCAAAAGATCCTGTTGGCTTTCTATAGTAGGCAGCTTTCCAAAGAAAACTGGAACAGAATTCTACTTTATACAATAGCAACATACTGGGGATGTGTCTTAAAAGAGCAATTTACCTAGTATCGATGGCCCTTTGTGCCTTTTTCCCTGAGTGCTACAAACTATATTATATACAGGGCATCATAATGCCAGTAAGTGTCAAGCACTGAGCACATCCCAACAGCGAAGGTCAAGCTGTTCATATGAATAACTGATATTTTGGTTCAGAAGCTGAAATAGAAGAAATTTCAGGCTTACCTAAATCCCTGTGTCTCTGCTTTTTGTGAATGAAACAAAACAAAACAAAACAAAATTCTTTATCTCATAGGGAAGTTTTAAAAAACTGTTGTGTTCACATGGAAACAGTCCAAATTCAAATTCAGTAGAAAACATTACTTCAGAAAAAAAACCACCAAACTTGAGATGTTTCACTTAAAAATTTTAGTGTTGATTGTATAATTGTAGGGTTTTTTTTCTACATGTAACTACGGTTGAAGAGGCAATTTATTAATATTTTTAGTGAACCTGAAACTTCAACTTTTCTTTTGCATCTATGTATAGATGTATGTGTGTATATATTTGGAGTATAATCTCCCTCTCTCACAAATGTTGTGCCACTTTGAATCCTTGTTTAAAGCTGACTGCCTGATTACAATATTCATCACTGGTCACAGATTCCTGAATGCACCAGCCATATGTGCTGCACCCATTTGGACCTCATTACTAAGTAGGACTTATATGCAGAAGGCTGCAGCCCTGAGCCTGGTTGGAAAGAGGGAGATTGATGGGGCAACACCTCTGTTGAGGAAAACACAGGGCCAGGCACCTAAGGGATGTACTCAAAGAGGTGAAATAACTGTAGACATTTCACTAGCTCTGTGACCATGACAAATGCAATGTTTCATGCATCACCTCTGATGGTCTTTGGATGCAGCCTCTGGTTCCTTCAACCTTTCAATCTCTTGGAATAAGCTCCTCATGAGAATGTGCATCTCCTCGCAGGCAATGGCTGCTTCTGATCACTTGTACTCAGATCATATACTAACTAGTATGTACACACTCAGAGACTAACAGGACAGTCTGGGACCCTTGCAACACCATATAGGTTTAAATAGAGCCTAAGAATGCTGAGGTAAAAAACATTTCTCATTTTCTCTTGTGATTTCCTTAGCTCAAAGTTTGCATCTTCATGAGAGGAAACAGTACTCTATTTTTTTTTTTTTTTTCATAACATACCTTGCTGACTTTAAAAGGACATTCTTTGATCTCTGCCTCTGGGAACTTCTTCATCCAGTTTGTGACAAAATAAGCGGCATTAACTAGAAGAATCTGAGTCTCACCACTTATACTATCCTCATTCAAAATATTCTCCATTTTGCCTGTGAACAAGTTTAAGGTGGTTGTTAATACAACAATACATTAACAGTATATCAATTACTTCAAGTTAATATGATAGCATTTCACTGAACGAAAAACATTTTTGTTCTGCACCTCACAGAGATAAAAGATTTTATTTCTAATGGAAAATTTCAAAAAGAAGCACTTACTTAAAATTGCAGCTTAATTTTTGATATGGGATTTGGGATCAAGGCAGATCTTCCAAATTACACATTTTGTTGGCTTATATTGCATGGAATCAAAAATATGTCTCCTGCATTTTTTCAATACCTTAAAGAAAGTGCTGATTTTTCAGTGAAATTCAACAGGTGTAAGTGAAAAAACATTTGTCATTTGGACAGAAAGACTTGAAGGGAAGTTACAGACTAGCAGCTACTCATTTCTAGACTGATACATGAGAATAAAATTACCAGAATAACAAAAAATGCTGCTCTGATTACTGTAATAACCAAATACTGCTACAGACTTCAAAAGGAAGATGTAAATGATGTGTCCTCTCTCTGTTTCAGACCTGTTCGAGCACTGCCTTAAGTGACCCTGAATTCAGAGCACCAGGGAGGCAACTTCTGTCTTTGAATTGCACAGGCAGGGCAAGATGGTTCCACACGGGCACCTGTGCCAGCCTGGAAGGACCGGACTCATAAACAGTGTTTTCTTATTTGTACCACACGAGGGCAACAGGTGGCAACCAACCCCAGAGCCATCTCTGCCCAGGCTTCCATAGGAAGGCAAGTAAGAGATGCACATCTGCTTGTGCTACCCTTGCTGGCAAAAGGGGGTGGGATGTTAATTAACAGCCTGAAATTCAGAGTCCAGCAAGTACTTCCCATTAAAATAAAGCTTTTAAAGGAGTTAGGGTCTGGGTTCAATGTATTGGTGTCAGAGGTTTGTGACGCTCCACAACCAGGACTTGTCATTCTCCCAAATCATCTGGCTGCAGTCAAATGTGAGAAGCTTTCCCCAAGGCTAATGCACAGTCAGTCTCACATTTCCACCTTCAGAAGTGCTGCAGTAGTGAAGTCAGTGATTTCAAAACAGGCTGACGCTGCTAATCCTCATGAATTCAAATAGTAGGTCTAGTCCCACTGCTTTCACTCGAATTTACTTATAAAGCCATTAGTAAAGAAGTGTCATGAGGACAAAGATATTCCTCCAAAGAGGCAAACAGTATCCCCAAGGTTAAGCTGTACTTACCATCAGTTAGCTCTGAAAGAGATTTGTTGATTTTTTGTCGAGTTTCCTCTGTTTTTTCTTTGAACTCCACTAATTCCAATTCAGATGGAAAAGGCCTCTTTGTGGAGTTTACAAAGTCCTAAAAGATACAGGGTACTAAAATCATGCTTGGTTAAATGCCATCGACTCAGTGATTCTTTAAGAGCCTTCAGCATCAGCCTCCCAAGCTTCACCATGGCGTAGTTGAGGAGTTCATAATAGAAAGCTATTAAATAACCACGAGTGACAACCAGGATGCACAGCTGCATCCAGCACATTACTCCCAAGGTTGGGTTCAGTCCAATGGTGTTACGTCAGCAGCTAAAGTAACTTTCATATTGCAGGAGTGACCATGTTGCCAGAGTCTGAAAGGATAAAACAACCCTCAGTCCAGGCCTAGGTAAGACTGAGAGAGAGGCCACAGGCTGCTCCTACCCTGTCTCTTCTCACTAGGTCAGATACTTATTGCTCTGGATGGGTATTGGCCTTTGCTGTGTCAGAGGCTGAACAGCAGACAATCTGATTATAGCATCACTGAAGCATGTTCAGTTTTCTGAAACATGACTTTTAGGCTGATGTTATTTTTCTTGGGACCCTATTCAATGACAACTTTTGGGGAAAAAAAACCAAACCAACACACAGAGAATTCTTCTGAGTTTTTTGCAAGGTTCATAAGTTATAAAGCCAAACACCACCACCTTCACTTGTGTTGCTTCAATAGACAGGCTTCTGCCTCACAGACAGATTAAAAAACAACAGTTTATGCAGTAATTACTTGGATGTGTTAACTGGACACACACTTGCACCAACAACTTTTTTTATACTCCTTTTTGCTCATACTTGCCATGCAAAGACTTTGATGTGGCATAGAGGTTATATTGCATTCAAAACAATCTAGCTGCTGACCGAAAGAATATTAATGAAAGAATTAGAAGTATGGTAATAGTTGCACAGTTTGTAATCAAGCAGCAGACTCATACGTCCTCCTACAAACTTCTACAGCAGATGTTCATCATTTGAGTCTAGTCAAGCAACAGCCAAAATTAAAAGAATTTATTTTAAATAACATTGCACTCTGGCACAAAAATCCATCAATGGGATGGTCAAGCAATTCATAGCACCAGCGTTTTCCTGCAGTACTTACTGTGGTAGGATTAAGAGACTTGTCCACAAACAGCCGTTTGACCATTTTCAGAGCAAAGAAAGAGCTGAGTTTGGAAACATCTGAAGTTATTGTTTGAAACCCAAAAGAAACATCTTTGACATCTTTTAAATGGAGTACCTGTTAAATGAACATAGTAAAATACTAAGCATCTTCTTTGTTACCATTACCTAAACATTTCAAACAGCTTAGAAAAAAATAATGCTAATTTGTGACCAGAGCTGGGGCTTTTTGTATTTAAGCTGATGACAGAGCCTCTCACTGTTGTTACTCAAAAATCATTTATTTATTTGACATCCTCACTTAAATCTAAAAACCTGATTCTACCAGAACTTTAACCAAAGGCATTTCTTTCCCGTGAGCGGTCCAAAGAAATCAGTAAAGCTGTTCATGCTGGTGATGTGACTTAGTCAACTAAAACTCCGTGGTATGGAGTCATAATGTTTTCACCAAGCTTACATTCCCATCCAAAAATACGGAGCTTCTAAGATAGCTAAATGAAGGTTGCAGATTATCTCCTTTCTAGAATTGGGCTACACTTTTAAAAATGCTTGACAGATCATCAAGTTTTCTAACAGCTGTGACTAATACATGACATCACATGACATTTCAGCAAAAACTGATCAGATAACTGTGTCTGTTTTGGTAGACACAGTATAATTGCGAGTAGGGCTGCTGACCCACACATGGCCACCTCCCAGCTCCTGGCAATGACAAGTCCAGGAAGTACAGGGTTGACCCAAAACTTGCTGCTTTTAGGCACTAGAGGTGAGAAATTACTGGTGCCTTTGCTTGAAAATAACCCTATAAATACAAACTGAACTTTTAATGCCTACTTATTACAGGGTCTTTGATGGTGGCTGCTTCATCACAGGCAGCCTGCCCAGTCTCCCTCGTCTGCCTCAAGTTTCTGCATGAGGCATAGCAGGCACTAGTGACCTTCCTTCCCTTTGCACATCACTCTTGCCCTTTCTCTCAGAAGACATCACCTCTTCACAGACACAACAAACTGCTGCTCTTTCTAGTCACCCTTCCACATCCTCCCCTCTGCTTGCTCAGTGGGAGCAGAAGGAAATGAACTCCCAAAGACACAGCACCAGCACAGCTCTCACAGACAAACTCCACAGTCATTTCTTCAGAAACAACTTTCTCAAGTTATTTCTTTTTCCTCCAACAGTTTTATTGCTGTGCATGTTAAGTGCAGAAAGCTTCTATGCCTGGGAACTATGTTGGAGGAGAAAGCTACTGCAATTCTCTGCCTGGCAGAACTTTTGGCACAAGTTTTTTAATGTTCCAGAGTATAGCTGCCAATCTGGCTCCTTCTGTATTTAGTGTTTAAAATCCAAGCACAAAGTCAGGGATGGGCAGAAGCCAGAATAGACATGGAAAATAGGAGATATTACATTTAAAAACATACCAAGCTCTCCTTAGTATCTGAAGTCAGCTCTTTTTAAATACCACTAGAGAAATATGAAATATAAATATGCTTGTGTAATAGAGCTCCACTTGTGGATGCGTAGGCTAACGTATTATTATGCAATGGTTCAAAGCAAATTGCAGAGACAAGTGAAAACAAAATAAGGGCAGGTTAATAGGTTGAACTCTTCCATCAGAAAGACAACGTTTGAATTTTGAAATGGTGAGGGAGCTTCAGGGTGCTGTTTAAATTAAAAATTTAAAAAAAAAATAAAAACAAACAAAAAAAAAACCAAACCCAAACAAAACAAAACAAACCTGTAGAGTTAATTTTTTAATTTAAATGAAAAATGATGTTTAAAAAAATTCGCAATGCCTACAAGATCCATCCCTGAAAGTGTTCAAAGCCAAGTTGGATAGTGTCCTGAGCAATCTGGTCTAGTGGAAGATGTCCCTGCCCATGGCAGGTCCCTTCCAACCCAAACCATTCTAGGGTTCTGTGGTCTTCATGGACATATTGCAGTGTAGCTCTGTGAACAGCACAAGCTTCACTGTAATCTGTGGCATAAGTAGAGGCACAGAAGGCTGTGCTCGGGGGTACTTTCGGTGAATGAGAAAGTACAGGGAGGGAAAATGCATTCAAATATGTAGAAACTTTCAGAGTCAGGTGCTAATCAGCACACAAATGCATACTGAATTTGCATCTCATCCACCTTTAGATAACTGCAGAAACCATGGGGACCCTCACTGGAATAAAAGGAATAGCATCTTTGCTTACACAGAGGCAGCAGAAGAGGCTGGAGGGCTGACTCCCTCCACCATAGAGTGAGCTTGATAAACCGATTTAATCATGACTGTCGTGCTGCATCATGGTACTGGAAACTCCTTGAACACCTCAGGATGCTTGTAAGGAGAAACACAGCTGAAATTGTGCCCCTTCTGCTGCATCTGCCTTCTCTCAGCAGCTTTGCAGGAGAAAAGGGAAATGACAGTGGCAGGGTTGCTACGCATACTTGCTGCTGACAGACAATGGCAAAATTCTTTCCAATTCTATAAAGCCTAAGTGTTTTTGAATTAAAAAAACAGTTATCCAGAAAATGCAGTGATCTTGACTGTGTCTTGCAGCCAGAAACAACACTGTGCTAAAAGGAGACAAGGCTTTAATGCAATTCTTAAGGACCCTGCCATGTTCCCTTCTGCCTTCTACACACTTGAAAAGCCTTTTCTTTATGACAGGTTTTGTCTTTTGTTGTGTGGGGTTGTGGAGTGTGGAACCGTTCAGGAAATTCAGAGGGGTGGCTTGAAGTCTGGCTTAAAGGAACCAGATATCCAGGAGAATATTTACAACAATAAATAAGAGAGACACCTACAACAGCCGTATAATTTTGCAGCCACAGAACAAGTTGCTGACAGTTTACCTGTTTCATTTGGTCTGCAGTATCACCTTTCGTAGCTTTATACGCCAGAGCCAGAGAAGTTGAGGTACACAGTGGGGAAAAAATAATATTGGCTGTTTTGTCCTTCTCACATAGTTTTTTGAACATATCAACTGCAAAGGCAGTGTTCGCTAGTTGCAGAGCGTCCATTGTCATCCTGAAACAGAAAAGGAAAAAGAGGCATGACTCAGGCTGTAATTCTAGCTCCTGGGCTAGGGGCTATGCCAAAGAACTGAAAGAGGCTGGGCACCACTATCTGAACTGGATAGCTTGAACCTTCAAGGAGAGGAGAGGAGAGGTTTAGTAATGGCCATCATCTTCAAGCGACAGCTGGCAATGCCACATGTTATGTGGAGCCAGTATTGCCAGAAGAACTTGGGCAAATCTGTGTAGGTCAGGGTGATCCAAGCATACTGAGTCAAATTGGATCGCATATGAATTTAATCTGTTTTTAATTGATACTCTTAAATTAAATATGCCAACTCAGAAGGCACTTTGCCTATGCTCTGGGCCCTCCTGGCTCTTAGGTAGGCCTTTAATGGTCTCATAACTTCTCTGTCTCTTGCTTCATAGCTAACTGTTCATTAAGATTTAGCTTTGGTACATGTCCTTCTTCTAAGGGTTGATTCACCATTCTCTCTAGCCTTGCTAAGAGTCTCCAGAAAGCTGTCTGGTCCTACAGGTTGAGATTGTTACAGAAACTTGCAGGAAGCCTTCGAAAACAAATACTGCTGTGTGCCCAGCCATCACTTACACTGTTTTAACTGAAAATATTTTCCTAGCCTTTCTTAATAACTGCAGTTGCCACAGTGCTGTTAGATGATCTGTGCAGTCAGGAATGACACAGGGGGCCCAAGGGGCAGTTGGTGCAGTCTATGCTCTAGGAAAGCCAGAGACTATTCCCATACTCACACACCCAAAGTTGCACTTTGGTATAAGCACATTTGTGTAGATTCAAGCCAACAAGGGTAAACCATAGAATTCCAGTCAATAGCACAAGCCTGGCTTTAGACCAGCAAGCACACAAGAGATGACCCCTTCGGCAAAGTGAATTTGGCACTAGTCTGCCCTAAATATCATGCATCCCTAAAAAAACCCCACCAAAATCAAAAACAAAACAAAACAAAAACCCCACAACTGTTAAAACAGGTGTTAAACAGCTCCATCAAGGCTATTGACAGAGACAGAAAGGAAATGAAAATGACAAATATTGGGAGAGTCTTC
Source organism: Myiotriccus ornatus (assembly GCA_036023395.1). Classification (NCBI taxonomy): domain Eukaryota; kingdom Metazoa; phylum Chordata; class Aves; order Passeriformes; family Tyrannidae; genus Myiotriccus; species Myiotriccus ornatus. The sequence goes on from JAYRBT010000082.1 coordinate 68,873,574, forward strand.
AAAAGGCATAAGATTTCACACAGAATCTAAAAGGTGTCTCCAGTATTTACTCCCTCCAGCAAAACCAGCAAAATAGTGGAATAAATATGGTATAGAAAGGTGATTTTAAAAGGGTGTGTTCTTATCCACAAACATACCTATCTACATTTGCATTTCAGACTCAGACACTGATCTAGGGTCCTCTTCTATCCTATTATGCAAAGGAAAATTGATTATTTCTTAGGCTGGTAGGAGGTTTGCTAATCTTTGGAGAAACACCGTAGGGACAGGGATTTCTCTCTAATAATTGACTATTTAATAGTGCAGCCTCAAACATTTATTTACCTAGTTCATAGCAGTTGCAGCCTAGCCAGCAAAGACCTCACCATGTGAGAGCAGAAAGGTATGAGAATACAAAAAGGGGAAGAAGAGGCGAGGAACTGTCTCCAGCAAGGTATCTTTCTTGACCGTTCACTCTTATCTCAGTTTGGAAAGGCATTTTGAGTTAGAACAATCTCCTCTTCGAGTGCATGTGTCATACTGCCCAAACGTAGTTTAACATCTGATACCATTGTACAGAGATACTGCTGAGCAGCTGTGGTGCTTGACAGTACCGAATGATTTCCAAATAATCTGTGGTAGTTATACATTTTTATAGGAGTAACAGAATGGGTGCATAATTTGCCTGCAACACAGTAGAGAAAACACTTTGACTTACTTGTAAGACCTGTTTGACTACAGAAGGTCTTTTAAAAAATAAATGTCCTTATTTTTATTTTAATTAACTTATACATTTTCTTGGATCTATTTGGTAAGGCAATTGTTTTACTTGACAGGTAGTTTGTTTTGGGCTGAAAGATGCACTATAAAAGGTTAGTGAAATGCACTGCACAGTCCAATCAAGTTTAAAAAAAAAAAAAAAAAAAGATACTGGCATAAAACCAAGGCTTTTTAAGTTAGTGTTTGAAAAGCACACCTTATCAGCCCTGCAGTCTTGCAAAATGTTCTGGCTGTTGGTATTAGCAACAAACTGTTTTCTAATAAATCCCCTCCCACTGGGGGGGGGGGGGGATAAATTTGTCTGGAAGAGAGCAAACATTAAACATATTTCACTGAAGAAATTTATCCTGACATAAAAATACAGAGGAATATGCTTTGCAACATCCAGAAGTTTTGCCAGAACCCTGAATTCAGAATAGGTCTGGCTGGATTTGTCCATCTTCCAGTCATCTGGTAATGCCCAGAAGCTGCTTGGTAAAGAGAGATTATCCACGTCGGGTTCCATTTTACAGCATCAGCAGGCAGCAAGCTGATGTCAGAATGAGGTTCAGGAAACATGTCTCAGAGATCTTGTGGGTGTAAAGGGAGAACTAAGCGCCAGCCTAGCACTGCAACCATCTACCTTGTTTATGTAGACACAATTTCTCAGGCATGAAAGCAACTAATTACCAAAAAAGCCAAGCTTGCCAGCAACCATGAGCTCAGCACACACCTTAAAGGAGGAGAGCTTTAGGCAGGACAGTGGCAAAAGACAGTTAAAACAAGTTGGAAGGACTGAGACTGCTGATGAAGGAGTAACTTGGAACAATACAGGCAAAGAAGCAAATGTAAAATCATTCTTTAAAATGTCTTCCTGCAATTCCTCATTACAGACGTGCTCCTTCGTGCCTGTGCACGTCTTAAATAAACTAGCATAGGCTACCTACATTATCTTCACCATTAACTCAATCATTCTCACATGAACACACAATACATTCTTATATTTTGTCTCCTTCTCAATCTCAGTCTCTGACCCACCCCAGCCCCAACCCCACCTCCCAAACTAAAATGTGAATATCTGGGGCAAGTACGAACTTCTCTGGTATTTCTTATTGAGGAGCTGATGGAAAATTACCCAAGGAACCAAGAATCTGTCATTCAGTAAATATCTACCACTCTCAGAAAGACAAACAATACAAAGAATCTCACATGAGGCATGCAGTGCACCTCAAAAAACTTACTTGTCATGGGGTAGAGTACCATTATTTAGTTCTGGCTAGCATGATATTATTCTACTTAGATCTCTGGATCTTCCTTACAGGCCAAAAATCAATATGCAATCATAACCACTTAAAAATACCCCTTGTTTGTTTCTGCCTTAATGTTGACTTAATATGTGCTACCTGCACACTCTTCCTTATGCCAGTTAAAAGCTGTACCATGGCTTAAAAACTCTTCTGACTTCATTAGGAACTGATACTATTCAAGTTGGATCATTTTTTATAAAGTTTCAATGTTTCTTTTCAGTGAGAAACAGGAGGTATTTCATGGTGAACCTTTCATTTACCTTTGTTCACCCAGTAACTGCCGATACTCTCAAAGCTTCTTTAGTGCAGAATGCAACTATTTCCAGTAGTGGTAAAGCTCTCCATTCTGGTTTCTTACTTTTAGTGCTACTATTGAAATAAGGACCATCAGGGCATGTTGGGAAAAAAGCTCAGTTTCACTCTTAACCTTGAATAAGGGGCTGGATAGCAAAGAATAATTTCTATTCCACAACCTTTTTCAACTGGTCAGTCACTTTTTATTTTCCATTTATTAATGATGTGTGATATTTAAGAGCTCATTACATTCATATTATTGAATATTACAGTATTAAATATTACAAAATGTTAAATCTCGTTAAAGCCTTGAGAATCCCAAGCCTTGTGAGTCCAGTAAAGCCAGTTCCAGACAAGTAAGAAGGGTTGAGGCTTCCAATAAAAGGAAAGCCCATTAGCTGCCCATTAGCTGTCTCAGAAATAAGACGTAGCTCCCAAGCCAGTAATCACAGGGAACCCTCGAACGGGGAGGAGTCAAAAAATTGAACATGAAATTTTAAAAAGGTCTGCTGCATGGATTCTTGCTGAGTCCCTCCTTTCCCAGGAAAGTGGTATGTCAGCATTTCCAGTGAGGCCTGCGGCACCGGGGCATCTTCTAAGTGGTGGATCTTGTGATCCACCCAGCTTTGCTTAAAACTGTGACTGTCACAGTGTTAAAGAAACACCTTCAGACACACAAGGGAGCTGAAGGGTAATGAACTAATTCAGAAAAACCTGATTTAAACTTGTTTATTGGCATAAGACACCATTTTTGCTTAGTCACTCCTGGATGCAGCAACAACAACAACAACCCCTGCCCCCCCCCCCGAAAAAACACAATAGAGAGGCTTGTTTACTATCTGCTGAGAGAAAAGCTAAATATAGCTTATCATTTAAAAATATAATTACAAGAATAGCAACGTCTGTGCGGAAATGTCTAACAAGTCAAGCTAGCTATATGGTAGGAATAATCTGATAAAGCTGAACAAGTATTTAATTTATTCTTGTGTCAGTTAAGAAGTCCTTCCCTAAGAAGACACCTGTGGCAGATAAAGCGTAGACAGTGCTGGTCATCCAATTTTGGAGTTATACTGGGTTTATATCTCGGGAGCTGTGAGCTCCAGCACTATAGTCTCTCCAGTCCAAACAAACTTCCACCAAGAGGATACATTATACAAAACAACCCACACACGTTTCACAAGTGGGGCATTAATATTGAAACTAGATCAAGTGTTTAACATGACCACACTTCAGCTCTTACTCAGCAAATACAAAATATAAAGGAGATAAAATATTTCTGCAAGCCTTTTCTTCTTCTGCAGAAATTACAAGTCTCCACTTGGAAAACTAACTGGATAAAAAAACAAGGACATAGTTTCCTCTGAACAGACATTGACGAATGCAAGACATCAGACTGATGTGGGACCAGAGCATCTCATATGGTTGAGGAAAAAGCACTGTCAGCAATATAGCAGAGAAAGTCACTTCAGGAAGGAAAGAGAAACAAGTCACTGCAGTATGCTTTGTTGTACTTCAATAGTCAGTGAACCCTTCAAACTAAATGGTCATACTGAAAATAAATTTTTAATTACTAGGCCTAAATTCCTGTCCTTCACTTTAAACAAGTGCGGATTAGTCACTTGGTTAATAACTCAAAGCAAACAGAGCAGCGCATACACACCTCTGTGGAAAATGAGTGGAATATTCCTCTGTAACAGAGACTTACAAAACAGCCTATACCCTACTTTGGCACAACAAGCATTTTCACGGCATCATACACAGCCTGCTTTTTCTGATACGGGGAAAGACATTTTCAATAAGCCACCATATTTTATTAATTCCTAATGCCCTCGCTGTCTGACCAGACAGATCCTATTCACCACTTCCAGTGAATCTTTTCAGAGGGGAAGAAATACAGCATAAATTTTGGAATGCAACTAAAACACTGTAGCTTGGGAAGGTAAAAAAATCTCCTTTAATTCCACATAATATCTGCCTTTTTGTGCAAATTTCCTTATCCCACTCCCTCTACGCAGCTATGTTTCACAGCCAAGATTTGTTACCTGTTAGTTAGGCATAAGTTAAAGTATCAGAGGAAGAAAAAAGCTGTACTTACTTTGCAAAGCTATAATCCTGGAAAACAAATCAATGAAATGAGCACAGCACCAAGAACTAGCTGCCCTGCTGAAACCTTGCTGAGCAGAAGACTTTGTTACTTGCCTACTCATTGACACCACTCCCACTTTCCCAACCTCAATTTGTGCACACACACACACTCCCTCTCACTCTCGCTTTTTTTTTTCCCCTCCCTTAATCATTCTTCATGGCAACTCCTACATTGGAGGAGCAAAATGATTCACACCAGAGTTGTCTTTGCCTGCCCAGCCAGTGAAGACAACAACAGGCTCTGGCAAGAAAGAGCAGCCTTGTGTGTTGCCTTCAGCAAGCACAGTTACAGGCACCAGGCAAGAATGAACCAAGACTACAAAGGAGAGAAGACAGGAGTAGATGAGCAGTTAAGAGACCTCCTGAGCAAAACCAGTACTCCAAATAGCACTGGCATTGCCGCTATTTGCAGAAAAATTGTCATTGTGAAAAAGAAACCCAGGAAGACAACCAAAACATGTAGGAGTGTGTGGTTGGGCACTTTGCACATGTATATGCATTAAGATAGTATCTTAACTCTGTCTAAGAGGCATATGTGTGTTTTTGGCTGCCTTAAAAGCCCGAGGCCAGCTTGGAGTTAATGCTCCAGGAAAAATCTCAGTCCTTCTTATTGCTGTAAAGCAAGAGCTCCTGCCCATTAGCAGACAAGTTGTCTGCAGAGGAGCAGCCTTCCTTGCTGCAAGCTGTCCCCAGAGGTGGAAAGGGAACAGAAAGTCCCCGGCAGACAACACCAGCAGGTACTCCCCGGGAAACCACGGCTACACTTGAGTCCCCATGAGGAAGCAATGCACCACATCAGAGGCACAGTTCAAGTTTACACCTCAGTAACCCTAGGTGGCCCTGCATACCTTCAGACTACAAAAGTTATAGGTAGGATAACTGAATTTGCATTCAGTTTTGCAGTGCTGGTGTGCCCAGCTGCCCAAATGAAAGGGGTAGGACACCAAAGGATGTGTTTCCACTGACACCATACTTCCTTGGTGACAGTGGGAATTGAGGAGATGTTATCTCCTTCTGGAATTACATATTTCTGTGTTGCTTTGAGCATAAATCAGGCCACACCACAGCATCCTGCTCAGGTCCTACCCATATTTCCTTCCAAAAGGCTACTATGCTTTTGTTACCCGAAGGAAATTATGTTTTTCTTTCTGCTGAGATGCAGATGGAGTTCACTTTCCATCACTGCCAGACTGCAAATTTAAAATTTGTATCCTTTGCTATAAAGGAATTCATAACAAAGACGGGGTGTGGATATGTTTCAGCAATTAACATAAGATACAGGCCAGCTGGCTAAGCTGTACCATCTGGGCCATCATTGTTATGTATCTAATTAAGCCTTCTGTAAGAGAAATGTTTATGAAAATACACAATAATGTTGGCTGCCAGACTCTTCTCAGATGTCTGCAGGTAATCTAAAGCCAAACATTGCTATCTCCGCAGGAGCAAATCTTCCTTCAGACCCAGGTCTAACAAGTATGGTTACCGTGAAGTAGCTCAGGAGCTTCTGGATAAGCTGCAGGGAGGTGAACAACTGCCAGACTGCCTTAACAGAGACAGCACAACTCACCAGATCCATTTCCTTGCTAGTGGTAGGTGGAAAATACAGATATAACTATATGCCTCAAAAGGCTGGACAGTGGAAAAGGGAAAGACTCTACACTGCCAAGCTGGAGGTGTATAAACATCACTTATGCTTCACTAGATAGATAACCACTCTGTGATAGCTGAGGTGTGGCACTGTGTAGCGGTACAGAGTCTTTCAATCTGACCAGGCTAATGATGAGAAATTACTTATTTCTGATCATGGTGCCATGAAACTAATAATTACTACTGCAATTGCGATGCTTCAAGTGAAGGAGTACACACTGGCACTGGTAACTGAGTGGCTCCGAGGGCAGGTTGCTTCCCCTAAGAATGGATAGTTTGGGCTCATTTGCTCCTGGAGGTACTACTAAAATAACTGTGAC
>JAYRBT010000082.1:68880124-68890491 GCA_036023395.1 Myiotriccus ornatus
GAGGGCAGGTTGCTTCCCCTAAGAATGGATAGTTTGGGCTCATTTGCTCCTGGAGGTACTACTAAAATAACTGTGACTTCCTGATAGCTATTTATTCGGATGAAAGGGAATTGCTGGCATATAAATGAGTCTTACAAGGAAGATGTGGAAAAGTAGAAGATGTTATCTTGAAAAGTAGAATCTTAGGTAGTTGACGTTTGCACAGGACAAGAAGTAAAGTACTTCTCCCCCTGTCCAGGAACACTCTCAGTCTGACTTGCATCAGCTTCCTTGTCTCCTGCACTTACCTTTTACTAAATAAGTCTTCTTCAGTTTAAAGTATTTTCAACACACACCTATTATGACCTGTATTTCTATCATCACATTAAAAAAAAAAAAATAAATTTGACACATAACGGGATTTTCCCTTATCAAAAAATCAATACTATTTTTAAGGCCCCTGTTAGTTGGACATCTCCTACTGTGATACTATCTCAGAAAATAAGGTAAATAAATAAGGTAGAAACAATGGGGGTGTGACATGGAATACCCTGATTCTTAAAGTATGAAGCCTCTTAACACAGGCAAGTTACAGTCTACTGGCAAAGTAATAAATGAGTTATTGTCATCACTCTTCCAGGTCTTCAACAGCTCAAGGAAAACTTCAAAGATGTTGTTGGATGCTAGGATCCAGCAGTTACATTTGCGTATCTCAATCTCTGAACTGGCATGCCAGACACACATCGTTTCAGAAGGGATGGAACCCACCAGGTGACTCTCCTGTTACTCATCTTGCTCCCAGTCCTCACTCCCCTGGCTCTCCCTGCCACTCCCTCCTAGGAACACTGTTCCTACATGCTGGTGGAAAGGAAAAAAAAAAAACCTGCCTCCTCTCCATTCTTCGAGCAAGCTCATTTTGGCAGGAGGGAATACTGTTGCTGCTCAACACAGCATGAAGAACTATTTCAATTATTTCAGAGGCTCAAACCATCTACTGTAGTCTTTATTTTTCCTTCCCCCAAACTTACTAATTCTCAGTGCATGTCTGATTGCAATAAACGCTGGCACGTTTAGGAGACCACATGGGAAATCATCTACAAGTGGGACTGAATAACAAGTAGAATAAGACTGGTCATTCTTTCTGTGCTGTCAGTCACAACAGATCTTCTAATCAATTTACAGCTTTCACAATAATCTTTCGATCTTGCAAGGAAACTAGAGATAGGAGGTCATTTGAACACTTTTATTTTGATTTAGTGACCTACAACTTTAAAACAATTAGAAATATTCATAGGGTAAGAAAGACTGAAGTGTCTGTAAATAGGTATACACAGCACAGCTTTTCGTATTTTTCACATAATATGGGTCTAGATTACTATTTAGCAACAGGAATAAGCCATAGCCAAAATATTTTTCATTTCATAAGAAATGCTAGCAAAGATCACATCAACCACAAGCTAATTTGAAATTAAAACACCACTTACAATAACAAAGCATTATTCTATAATTCCATTGAGAGAGACACAAACTGAACAGTAACAAGCTCTCTTTTTTTTTTCCCTCCCAAGACGTCTGCACCAGTATGTGTAAAGGGTGGTGTCACATAGCAACACACTGATCCAACATGTATGGTAGCAATATAGTTTTCTTCAGATATGTCTGCTGACGTAGAAGTATTACTCACCAGTGACTACTTCAAACAACACACAGGAAATTAATTTCTCACATTTACGTGTGCTCTCTTTTGTGTGTTTTTTTTTTTTTAGTGAGCCTGAACTACTCTTCTGAACTTGAGTATATGTTTCATTGGGGGAAAAAAGTGAAATAGGCAACCAAACAGCTGACAGATTTCAGTGAGAATAAAACCTTTAATCCAGTGAATGGGAAATGAATGATCCCGTGTGCTGGAATCAGGTTGTTGAGGATCTGACTATTTTCCCTAAAGGTGCTGCTCCCAGCACTTGGCACCAGGCATAAAGCTTAGTGTAATACAAATAAATCAGCTTAATAAAGACATAGATTTCACTGATTACTTGGAAGAGCCTGTGGAAATAGCCTCACAATGTAACTAGGAATTCAAAATACAAGGGGAAATTATTATATGTAAACCAGACAAAAAACCCAGAAACGTTATTCTGAAACTTTATCTGTTTCCCAGCGTACAAAGACTACAATAACTTCTGTGTGGCAAAAGCAGAGAGACAATGCTTTGGATTAATTACTTCTCTCTAAAGCACCTGTGATCCACTCCATCCATAAAAAAACAGCTTTGAACACATCCATGTGTGCACTGCTGGTTCAGGGTGCCATCTCATGGGCACACAGATCATAGTCTTTTTCCTTTGTCACTTATGCCTGTAGTTACTGCATCAGCTTCCTTTGCCAGGCTGGAACTATGAGGCAAAATCACCTGCCCTACCTTTGTCCCAGAAAAAAATGCAAACATGCTCTCATTTGTCATGTTTCCTCAGTAATTTTTTTATCCATTTAGTGATATTTTCAAATGTTTGAAGTGCCACTCTCTAAAACTGTTTAGGTGAATGGATTCACCTTATTGAAACTACCTTACCACAGGAATGCTGTTACTAAGGATGCTTTCCCTACATATCCACAATGTGTTGTGCTTGATTACAGATTTGTGGAAGACCCCAGCTAGTGAATTACTGGCAGCATAATAATCCATCAGTAAATTCCAAACTGAGTATAGGACCAATTTTAGAATTATCTGCCTTCAAATAGCAAAATAAAACCCCAATGAGGATAGGATTGCTCCTGTGACTAGATCAGTGTGGAAACTAAAAAGAGAGGAGATCACATCGACGTATGGTAAATTAGCAGAAGTATCTTTCCCAAGAGGAATAAAGAGATCAAGCAGCTCCCTCCTTTGGACACCAAATTAGTTTTAACTCAGAGCTTCAGCAGATTCTGGAAGGGATTACATAACCTTCACTGCTCACCGTTGCAGACGTGGACTCTGAAACACAGATTCTCTTCCACCTCTGTGTTTGTATTACTCCCTTAAGTATCTCTTTATCATGTCTTCAGGCAGGCGGTATGAGAACTAGGGGACTTTTCCCCCTCTTGTTTTTATCCATTGTCATCTGTAGATGAGTCACTTTCTTCTGTAATCCAAGTAGTTAAGTGTCTGTATGATTAATGTGGATGAAGGCACACACTTTCCTAGGCTTGTTTAGCGCAGTTTACAGCCTGAATATATGCACATGAAAGGAAAACAAAAGCTTAGAACCAATATTTGCTGAATATTTCACTGGAAATGGGCATGCCTTCACAAGCTGAATTTTGTCCTCTTGTGTGTTATCAGGGTAGGATGAAGGCCTTTGTTTATCCCTGAATGCAGCTAAAACGAGGGGTGAACATGTTAATTCTTGCTTCTCCAGGTTAAAGGGAACTAAATCACAGTGTGCATTCTTACACACTACTTCAAGGAACACACTCTGCACATTGTCTGTACGATCAGTAAATTACAGAAGTTATACCTGCAAACCTATCTTGACTTCCAGTATTGGAATCTACAAATAATGGTCCAAAACTCCAGTGAATGTAAACTGATTAGTGCCCATGAGGGCCAGGGAGCTATTCCCATACTCAGCAGTTTATTCTGCTCCTATCACTCCCAACCCAGGGCTGCAAGACTTGAATCACAAAACACAGAGAAAAGAATTTTATATTAGCCCATAATAGGGAAAGTGTAAAACAGTTTTAAACTATGAAACATGATTATATATTTTACAAAAGAAAGTGCTAGGACTTGATAATAGAATTTTTCCTCTTTACTTTCCCAGTTATGTTTACCAAGGTGACAGGTAACCCACTGAAGAGTTGTTTTCTTCAGTCCTTCCCAGATCTAATGGTCCCATTAAGCTCTATGGAGAAACTTCAGAGGATACTGCACATATATTACAAACGAATAAACTTACTAGCACAAAAACATTAACATTTATATAACAGAAATAGGACATGAAGTTGTAATAAGGTAAGATGTAATTATCTGTGGTAACGCAAATACTTATTCCTCTGTCTATATAAGGTCAAGATTCAAAGCCCACTGCAAAGGTGGCCACTGACTTCAATGGGTTTGGGGTAAAATAGGGCAACAGACTTGATAGGGAAAACTGTATTGAAAGGTGTGGGGAAAGCATTGTACATGTGGAAGCATTATAGACAACTTACGGTAGAATAATAGCCTGCTTCCTGCTTAAAATGAAAATTATTCTGCTAAGAGTGGCTTGGATCAAGAGAAAGTTAAATGACTTCTCCATCCAGTTTTTGCTCCTTTTTGTATAAGACCTAATTAAAAGGCATAGGAATTAATAAAGAGTGATCCAGTAGGGAAATTCTAGCCCAGAAATCTAGTGCAGACTATACTGCAGTAGCTGCACAGCTAGTCTAGTCCCATATCAGCTCTATTCCCCTTTATCAACTTAATCATTCCGACTACCAGCCATTCAGTAATGCTGGAAACACTGCTCTCTACAGTTACACAGGAAAAAGCCATTTTAAATTTAGCATGAGAATAAAGTATGCTGGAAGCATCAGGGGTAGCCCCACAGTTTTAAAACGTACTCATGCAGGTGACTCTTTTGCAACATCCAAGTTCAGTTTTTCCGCTGTATATTGGAATGGCAAAAGTTATGCCCTGTCATCTGTTTAGAGGAGTCTGGTAGTACTTCTAAAACTACCTACTGGAGCAGAACTAGTGTTATGCTTCTCATTGTCTAACACAATTTAGATTTCTTCTACTCTGGTAACAGTAAACACTACAAGCTTTTTATTGCACAGGAGACCAGATTCCCGGAAAGAAAATCTGGATCAACTTACAGATTTGTGTCTTTTTAAGACAGTGCGACACACACCGTGACAACCTGCTGGCTTGAACCATTGCACAACACAGGTTGTAGAACCTGATCTACCAACTTTATGAGTCCCTTGATTTCTGGCAGTGATTAAAAAAGACTCCCAGGTGATGAGAGCATCTACAATATCCTTAGGAGTTGTACCAAAGACTCTACAGGTCATCAAAATTTTAAATGAAGGCAGCTAGAAGCAATCCAAAGTGCACAGTCCAAACATGAACCTTTCTAATCACTCGAAGAAATGTTGGCTGGGGAACACTTTCTAAATTTTTAACAATAAAATCTCTGAGGTGAGTAGGGCTATATAAGGCTGTTAAGGGTTGTGACTATGAAAACATTTCTAAAAGAAATGCTGCTTCACCAAATTCAACAATGCATAGCACAAAATCCCTGAACTCATATATGTGTAAAAGAGCTGGCAGTCTCCAGCTGGCAAAATTGTATATTTTAAATGAAAATGAGTCAACCAATACAACCTTGAAGCCACATCTGCTCAACTGTACAAAAAGTCATCATCGAAGAGATTTCATTCTATTCAATTTCAACGAGTTAGCAAGACCTAACATATGAAAAGCTACGCAGAAAAGACCACGGTGAAATGTTTGTCCTTGGCCTCTGTACAGAATGCCCATATGAGTGTCCCTGATTGGTGTGTTCAAGACGAAAAAAGACTCAGAAATCCCCAGACTTATGCTCGTAGAGGGCAAATACTGCCCTTGAAGACAACACATGCAAAGCTAAGAAAAATACTGTTTCAGATTTCATTTTTATTCTTCTGGCAACAATTTCTGTGGGTACACATGTAACAGTGGGAAAAAAAGTCCTGAAATTCACTATGCTAAATGTTGTTCAAAAAAATATAGTAGCACTGGACTTTATATTTCACAATTTAAGAAAAAACGCTACATTTTTATTTCTGTGCTTTGTCAAAAGATCAGGTGAACAGTTTTAAAAACCTGCCCTCAATTATACCTGCAATCATTTTCTTAGGCTGTTTTCCCGAAGTGCCCGATTAATCTCACTATGAAGTGCAGGAATATACATCTTGAGTCATTCCATTACCAAAAATAAACTAACTTAGTCCAGAAGACAACACATTTCATACACACACATACCTGATTCAAAATCATTTACATTTCAAAAGCATTTACGTATTTTGAGTTTCCAAGATTAAGAAACTAAACCAGAAGTAGAGTGAAAACTAACACAACTAAGAAATCTAAAGAGTTCAGCTCAAAAGTTATAAATATTTCTTTTTCCGGAGAGGCACAACCAGATCCATAATTGTATTATGGCTGAAAATACATTGCCACCATCCACCTCAGACCGACGGGATGGGATAGAGTCAGAGGACCACTTACTCCTCAAAATCCAGTGCTAGAAGTCCTGCCCCAAAGCTCACTCTTGTCTCTAGCACTATAGATGTAACATGGCTTTATTTTGTCCTCAATCTTTCTGGTCCTGAACGCAGCTTTAATTCTTTTCCTTCTGGGCTCCATAGCTACACAACACCCTCTCTGTGTCCAGAGCTCTGAGTGCTTTAGGAATAAGAGCTCTTAGGATACAGCCCTCCTCCACAATGCTGGTGTGGTTTCAGTGCTATTAGAATTGGTTACATAGGGCAGCCATCCACCTGGGAATACCACAGCAGCAGTACTCCCACAGGCACTGCATTACAGGCAGACAGGTTCCCAAGGACAGCTGGTAGCTTGAACCTCTTAGAAGAGCAGTGCTCCTGCTTTTTGGCCCAGCATGTTTCCTGATGCAGAGAAGGGACAGAGTTGCACTTCAAGCCTATGTCAGGTCCAGTCCCGGTAGCACGAGCTCATTGTGTGTACACCAAACAGGATCGAAGTAATGTATCGGGTGGATCTTGTTGTTACACTGATCTTGCAGCAACATTTCATCAGGCAGAAAAATACAAAATAATAGAGGCTATATTTTCCTGCCTTCTCTGTCTGCACTGTTAAGCTCTTTAAGGCAGTAATTTCCCTTAACTGCACGGCTCTTGTGTCATCTAGTTAATAGCGGTCTCACTCTGATAATGACATTAGTCATCTCAGTCAGCTGCCACGGCAGAGGTGAATCACAGATATGAAGCCTGGCTGTGCTGTAGACATGCCTTGTTTTATTGATGTATCCATCTATTCTTGGCCCAAGGTGTCCAGGCAACATGCAGGGTGGATTCTTTCCCTCCATATCAAGATATGGTAGCAGGAAGCATTCTCCAAAGCAGCTTACTCAGCCCTAGAAAACACAGGAGATCTTCCATGCTTTTGCCACGTGACACCAAAGCACTGTAAGCAACAATGCCCCAGGCAACGATGAGATGGACTTAGCCAAAGCCAAGAGGTACCCATATTAACATTTTAAATATGTTCTGTTTTCATTATACTTAGTTGTACACAATCATTATGATATAAATTCTGAGAATATGGTAACACAGGATCTTCAGCACTGGGAAGTATTAGACAATGTGATCGTACTTGTCCCTCAAATTGAAGAAATCCCCTTGGCGTGACACTTCATTAGCTTCTCAGGAAATAATCTTGATGTCATTACTCAGCATTCATTCAGTCTTTCCTCAGGCAGAATGAGCTGCAAAGTCAAATTATAGCAGGAATATTGTACGAGTAAGACTTCAGTAGGGAGTGCAAGATTTAGCCTGGTATTATAGTGACACAAGTGCTTCCCAAGGATGTAGTGTATTTTAAATAAAAAGAAGGTTAAAAAGAGCCCAAGGGCTCTGTGATGGCATAATCAACTGTGAAAAAAGGATGATTTTGCCTCATCCTTTGAAGACGGAATAAGAAAGAAATTGATATATGTGATTTAGCCCCCAGAGTTTTCCTGAGCACTTTCCACCATGGATGGTATGCTCGAATCCTGATGACCACACAGCTATAAAGTGCCTTCAGAAATCATCCGCTCTCCCTTCACTTTGGCCAATTTCAGTTGTCTTTTGTGGCAAACTGCCTTTACCATGTCATGTTCCAAAGCCTGATTACATGACTTAATCTTTGCTTTATCACATCTTTACGCATTTGGAGTCGAGCTGAGGAGAACAGTTGTTACTGACCATGCCTAAAAATCAACCAAAGCATCCTCAATACATGAGGACACTTACCAAGACAAACTGTCAACAAGGTGATTTGAGGAAAATATTACCACGACCTTCCTTGGTCCAGGGAGGACTGTGGATGTGCTTTTTTTCCCCCTCTTCCCAGAACAGGCAGCCTACTGACAGTATCAAAAAGGTTCAGTGAACTGTTTTATTAAAAAACAACAAAAAAAGTGACATTGAAAGCATTAAGTCAAATTTAGACTGTGGTTACTTGGAGGCAGTTGGAAGAATGGGGTTTATTAATCTAGTGAAGTTTCCCACACATTCTTTTCTGCCCTAAAGGAATTAAAGTACCACGGGGAAGGATATGGCACTAATTTAGCAGGCGTCCCCAAATCCATACAGCAGGTTGGCTTTACAGAACTGGTTTATAATCAGCTGCGCGTTGAGTCACTTCCTCCTGCACACTGTGAGCATCGCACGTCACCTGAGCTTCATCACTGACCCGCGGGCCAGTGACACTTGACCGCTCATGACTGTGTCAGGATGGATTAAACAGGATTGGGCCTGTTTAGTCTGGAGGAGAGAAGACTGAGAGGGGATCTCATAAACGCATATAATTATCTCAAAGGCGGGTCCCAAGAGGATGGTGCCAGGCTCTTTCCAGTGGTACGAGGAGCAGCGGCCATAAACTAAAACACAAGAAGTTCCACCTCAACGTGAGGAAGAACTTCTTTTCGCTGAGGGTGGCAGAGCACTGGAACAGGCTGCTCAGGCAGGCTGCCGAGCGTCCTTCTCTGGCAACATTCCAAGCCCACCCGGACGCGTTCCTGCGTCCCCTGCTCTAGGTGACCGCTGCCTTAGGAGGGGGTGGGTTGGACTGGACGATCCCCGGCGTGACCCGGAGCGGATCGGGGAACACCGGGGGCTGAGCGGGGCGCTCCCGGGGCCGGCCGCGGGGCGTGCCCGGAAGCGGAAGGGGTGCGGAGGGGCGCGGAAGGGCGGGCGGAGGCCGCGCTTTCGGTTCCCGTTCCCGGGCCGGGGGCGCTCCCTGCTCCGGCCTCCTGCCCTCCGCCGCGCCGCCATGGCGGGCAACGCCGGCAACCTGCAGGTACGGCGGCGTCGGCCCTGCGCGGGGCGGGGCGGGACGGGGGCGGCGGGCAGGAAGGAAGGAGCGCGGACGGGGCAGCCCTGGGGCCGGGGCAGCCCTGGGGCCGGCGCTGTCCTGCGGGCGGAGCGGCGGCACAGGGAGCGCGAACGCCGCCTGCCCGCCGGGGGACACCGTCGGGAGAGCCGCGGGCACCCACAGCCACGGGGGTGTGGAGGGGACGGGGCTCGGCGCGGCGGAGCCCGCAGGGTCACCGCCCATCGGCACCGGGGCTGAGAGCCCGGTCCCTGAGCCCCGGGGGAGGGGGTCCCTGCGGGGCAGCGGGGCCTGATGCCCGCCTGGGAAGCGCCGTTGCCTCTTGTGGTCTGGACGCATAGTTCGGATTGTGTTTCTTGCTGCAGGAAGCCCTTGCCTGATCCGTTTTCTGCTTGTGTTAACCCTCGGTCGGGCTTGTGTAATCGGTGCTGCGTCAGCCCGGCAAAACAGATCCAGAAGTGACCTGTCTTCAAAATAGTCTCTTTTCTCTTCGGCTGTTTGAACCATGATAATTTCTGTATGCAGTGTTTACACTGGTAGCATAATGTTTATGCTGGCAAAGATAGAGGATATGTTACAGGGTCTAGAATAACCAGAAGGGGAATGACACCTGTTAAGGCTGACATTCCTTCTGTGGGCGATGTTCATCAAACTATCAAACCATGGCCTGTGAACGTGGTTTGTGCCTTAGGGATAGTTAAAGCTGGTCATCTATGCCCTAGTTCATAGAACTTTCTAATAATGATTTTTTGTTTGATAGCGGTGGTGTTCTTATAATCACAGAATCGTAGAATCAACGAAGTTGGAAAAGACCTTCAAGATCATCAAGTCCAACCCTTGATCAAACACTGCCATAGTTACTAGACCATGGCACTCAGTGCCACATCCAGTCTCATCTTAAAAACCTCCAGGGATGGTGAATCCGCCACCTCCCTGGGCAGCCCATTCCAATGTCTGATTACTCTCCCATAAAGAATTTCTTCTTAATATCCAACCTAAACCTCCCCTGGCAGAGCTTAAGACCGTGCCCTCTTGTCTTACTGATAGATACCTGGGAGAAGAGACCAACGCCCAACCTTGCTACGACCTCCTTTCAGGTAGTTACAGAGAGTAATAAGGTCTCCCCTAAGCTTTCCCTTCTCCAGGCTAAACAACCCCTTTTCCCTCAGCTTCTCCTCACTGGGCTTTGCTCGAGTCCCTTCCCCAGCCTGGTTGTTCTTCTCTGGACTTGCTCCAGCACCTCAATATCCTTCCTGAACTGAGGGGCCCAGAACTGGACACAGCACTCCAGGTGTGGCCTCACCAA
>JAYRBT010000082.1:68890591-68921479 GCA_036023395.1 Myiotriccus ornatus
GTTCCTGATGCAGGCCAGGATGCCATTGGCCTTCTTGGCCACCTGGGCACACTGCTGGCTCATGTTCAGCCTCCTGTGCAGCTGATGTAAGGAAGTATTAGAGCTGAGGGTCTAATAGCCAGGTAGTAGTCTTTGGCTGTTTACAAAACCAGGCAATACATGATGTAGACTTTTTCAGAGGAGCAGGGCTGCAACATGTCCTGTTTTCTCACAGTTCTGTTTTACCAGGTGATCTTTGCCATTTATTCTTTGGATTTAGTGCCATATGTATCATTGTCTTTGTTGTACTGGATCCAGGAGTCACTGGGCTGCCCCATAGTAATTGAAGTTACTGAAGGGACTTAAGAAGAAAGAAACTTCTGTTTGAGGTTAATTTTGCTCTTTTGCTAGATTTGAATGGTGCTTGGAGGTGCCTAAAGGAGCCAGCACAAAATAAGCCCCAAGGACAGGACTGCCCATTCATACCTGGGTAACTGCTTATGAGCTCCTGGCTTCTCCTAGAAGGAAAGATTAAATCCTGTTCCAAAGAAACAGATTCTTAGACTGTCCCAACGCTTGCCACAACAGAGCCATAGAGTCTATCTACTTTACTGGTTCATTGGTTTTAAATAACTTTGATTTCAGGTAGATCTGTTGAGATGATGTTTGCTTCCAAGACAGCAATGCGAAGCAATAGAATGAGAGATTTTACTGTTTCTCTCATGGCTGTTGTTTACTAGCTTTGTTTTGCCTGAAACACAGCAGAGTGTCTGGATAGTGGCAAGAGTATCTGTACTGGAATGTCTAGTGGAAAATCCTTGCTGCAGTTGATGCTCTTCTCCTTGCTGTCTGACATTAATCATCCTGAGCATACTAGCAATGCTTAGGAAAAGCAATCAAATGTGAAAAGATAGGTGAGGGGCTAGAGAAGATTTAGTTGATGTTGGCGTTGGTTATCTCTGTCTAACCAACTGCTTTTTTTTTTTTTAACTTATGTGGAGGAGTGGTTAAAACAGAGAGTTGTAATTGTCCTGAAGTGGTATTGGCATTCCAAGGAGGGAAGTGTAATAAAAAGTAATAAGCACTTAAGAGCAATGAAATAGCGGTGATAGCAATAAATCCACAGGCCAGTGTGTGCAATATGGTAGCTTAAACCACAGATCTATTTGAACAAATAAATTAAAATTCTATTCATAACTGCTCACAGAACGCTTTTGATGCTTGAGGTTTGGATATGTTCTCTGCCTGGGTTTTTTTGGTGTTTTTCTTTCTCCCAGTGGAGTGGTATTAGAATTTCTTGCTTGGATATCAAGAACCTAAATCCTTCTAGAGAAGCCAAGCAACTAGTCCTTGAAGATGTCTCCCAGCTTAAGACTGGAAGAGCGATAGTGCTAGTTTCAGTGATTGTCATCAAGTACTTCCTGTATTGGCTTCACTGTTTACAGGGTTTACTGATGTCATCAGTCATAGAATCATAGAATTGTTTAGATTGAAGAAGACCATTAATATTTATTCCAGCCATTAACCCAGCACTGTCAAGTCCACCACTCAACCATGTCCCTAACCACCACATCTGTGCCCTAGTTCAAACTGTCTAGGTCTATGATTAAAAAAAAAACTTGTAATGGATTTCCATAATCAGTGCAAGAGATTGGTAAGGAAAACTGCATAGGCAATCCATTAGTAGTTCCAGCTTAGTACACAGAAACTTGGTCTTCTCAAGTACGCTTTTTTGTGTGCTTGTAAATTGCTGTTCATAAAAGGATGGAAATATTGTGTGGTGTACAAAACACCACCCAAGACTTGCAATCAACTGCCTTCAACTTTTGGGGTTAAATGTTGAGAAGCGGGAAAACTTGCCATCAAAAAACAGAGTAACGGCATAAAGCGTCTCTGGTGCAAACTGCTTTTGCACAGCACTTAATTATTTGTTTGTGTTACAGAAAGCAATAGACCTCGCTAGCAAGGCAGCACAAGAAGATAAAGCAGGAAACTATGAGGAAGCCTTACGCTTGTACCAGCATGCTGTGCAGTATTTTCTCCACGTTGTAAAATGTAAGTGCAGCGTATTGGATGATTAAGTAAAGTTTAGTCGTCAGATTGCACAAGAGTAACCTTGTATGTTAACATCAGTATTTAAATTTTTACTCTCATCAGCAGTGGATACTTACTAATTGTAGTTTGGTTGAGGTCATGTATTTTTCAGCTTTTGCCTTTACTGTGTTGTGTGCTTGCTCCACTCTTGAAAGAAACTGGATTATTTTTCACTTGTGTTTTGGTTTAGGGTTTTTTTAAGACAGGAGGCAGCTGTTTTCTGTCTCCCCTCTGGACTTTCATAGCAGTGTTTCAAGCTGTCCACTGCACGAGAAAATGTGGCAATAAGTGCAAGGATCCCTACATTTCTGTTGTACTGAAATCCATGTGACCCATGAAGTCTTTACTGTATCTATGAGGTGTTTTTTGCTCCTTTTAACTCATGCCACTGGCCTTTCTACAGTCCCTCTGCTGACATTTTTTGCTTCTTAATGTCATTGTCTTGCTGTTCATCTTGGCCAAGAAAATGTATGAGATGGATTTGTATGTTATAACTTTTCTTCAGTTTCCATATTCTCATTATTTTATGCCTTTTCACACATCTGTGTAACATTTTATGCTGTGTCCAGTGTTTGTACTCAAGGAGTGCGCCTTCTTAAGTAGGTACAGCCCTAATCTAAGTGGATCAGGGTTGCTTGCCTGACATAAGTGCTCTTAAAGATCTCCATGATTTGAAAAAAAACACTATTTTCTTCACGGTTCTTTATTGTTATGATTATTTGTGTTTATCACTTGCTCTCCATTTATGTCCTATAGATTTTCTCAGAATATCACTTTCTTTTAACAATACTGATATACTTTTGGAAACTTAACACATAAACCTGATGTTAAATGTTGATTGCTGATTTGAAATACTGTAATAGTGACTACAAGAACAGTATGGCTGTTGAAACACACCAAATTCTTTCAGATGTTTTATGTAATTTTTTTCTTTATCTTTTAAAATTAGCAGGCAGTGGAAAAATCAAGTATGCTTCTCAATAAAAATTGCTTATCACAAGCAGCATCTTGATGAGCTATTACAGAAAATCAGTTATTAAGGCAGTGTCTGGCAGCTTGAAGGGCTGACACAAAAGCTTCCATTGCTGTTATCCTTAATCCTTTACAGTCAAATTTTAAGCCAAGGCAATGTTCAGGTGTATATTTGATTTCTGTTACATGATACATCCTTCTGTCTCTTCTTGCCGTGGTACAGTGGAAAAATAAGTAGTTGAGGTATTTTGTTAGGTGGTAAACCCTTAGAGAGCTATATTGATAAGATATAAAGAAGACAGAGATTTAGTTTTGTTTTCTGATGATGCATGTGTGTTTTGCTGTTGACTAAGAATTGTTTCTCTTCAAACTTTTAGATGAAGCACAGGGTGATAAAGCAAAACAAAGCATTAGAATGAAATGTAGAGAATACTTGGACAGAGCAGAAAAGCTGAAAGAATATCTGAAAAAGAGAGAAAATACACCAAAACCAGTTAAAGAGTCTGGTCCTACTGACGCAAAAGGGTATGTTTTTGGAGAAGGTAAAGCAAAATACTTCCTGAACTTAGCTCATTCTAAAATTCAACTATTGAAAAATCATTTTAAGTAGTGTTTTTAAAATGTGTCAGGTGACAACTGTGCTGGAATACAGTGGGCTAATAAAAATACCATGAATTACCAACACAGGCATTTCAGTGCTTGTTTACTAAAATGTGTGAACATTTACATAGCAAATTGACTGAAGAATGAAAGCTGAATCCAGTGACTATTGGATTTAATGACAATGAGCCCAGTGACCTTTAATTTTTTTCTGTATTAAATACTAACTAGAAAATAAATTCAGACTGATGATTGGGCTTACCTAGTTTGATCTGTCTCACACTTGATAAGAGCTGAAAAGTTCTGTGTGGGGTAAAGTTCTATGAGATGGACTGAATCACTCTGATGTCTTGCTGCTGCCTGGTCTCTCTGCTACTTTCCTTTTATGAGATTTGTTTCTCACTTTGCATATCAGAGAGCTGAACGAGCAGAGCCACCCGAACAAGCCCAGCCTCTTTTGCTATTGCTGTTATAGGAGAGAGGAAAAGTTCAGGATGATACCTTCTGGTGGGACTGCCCTTTTAGCAGTCCCAAACAGCTAAAGTTGCATAGTTGTCTCTTAAAATGTCACTCTTTCATCTCGTCAGTTTTATTTTTTGAGCTGTACTGTGTCCTGCTGATTTATTTTCAGAAGGAATTGGTTAATACCACAGAGGCTACGTGTATTTCCATGACCTCCACTCCACTTGTTCACTATGTAGTCTCTTTTTTCCGTCTTTAATTTCCACTTTCCTTTGCTCTGATGAGAGTGTAGGGTTTCATAGTACTAGATGGAATTGGCCAAGTCCTGTTGCAAGTCCAGATCATCACTTTTGCCCTGTGTCTACAAATAAACGGTTTTATTGCTTCTGTGTTGCTGAATACGAGGGTTTTGTTTTCTGAAGGCTGACTCAAACCATGTAGAAGTGTTAACAGGGCTCAGACACATAAGAGAAAGTTGAAAAGACAAGGAGGGTGAATGAGAAAGAAATTGTAGAAAAAGTTTAGAAAAGTGTACAAAAGCAGGAGTACAATCACGTAAACCTGTAGAGACCTAGAAGCATCTCAGTGTTTCTTTCATTCCTTCCTCAGCCTGGTGTTTTTTCTGCTTTTTGCATTGTGATTTTTACCCTAAGACAGCAGTCTCTCTTACTCTATTTAAATTTTTTTTCCTTGTTTCCATATCAGGAATGACAGTGATGGGGAAGGGGAATCAGAGGATCCTGAAAAAAAGAAGCTGCAGAATCAACTTCAAGGTAATTTGAAGCATCCTTTACTTTAAATAGGAGTGACTTCAGTCAAGCAAATTCCTACATTTTTGCCATCTAAATGTTATGGATTAACTTAATGTGTGTAAGTGGCTCAACTAGTATGCTCAACATGTTCAAAAGCATAGTCTTTCTGGAAGTATGGGCTTGTGTGCCATGAATTTATACAGTGACTATATTGAAATGTATCTCCTGTACCCTGTGCTTCATGTTCAAATTTGTACCGTCTTTCGGGATAGCATTTTCTGACAGGAGAAGTTGCAAAATCCCAGGTAGCTATTGGCTAAACTGAATCAGTATTTTTTTTAATCTTAAGTTGCATTAAAGTACAGCCTAGGGCTAAAGTAATGATCATACAAACACATAGTGTAAGCAGGACTGTTTTCACAAAAAAGGGCTTGTGCTCGAGTTTAGGAGTTAAGAACATGGAGTGTTTCCCACTTGTAATAATGGGCAGCATTTTCTCATATGCAGTGATGATGCTCTAAGGCCTAAGTAGCATAATAGTTTGGAGTTTTGAGCTCAAATGCAGAATACAGTCAGTGATGCAATGTGTAGCAGCTACCAGTAGTTTAGTGCACGGTACAAATGAGGATTTTTTTCATATTTATTACCCTTTAATGATGAAGAACTTTTCAGATCTCCCCTAACACAAAGTGCTTATGGATCTGAAGAAACCTCATTTGTTCTCCTGTTTTTCAGAAACTGTCCCATGCATTTTCTACTTCTCTGCGTGCTTATTTAATGCTATGCACAGTTATATGGGACAGTTTCCTACTTTTTTAAAAATGACAGAAAATTGCTGAGCATTGGACTCTTACCCTGTTTCTCACTATAAAGACTTTGTTTCTTCCCACATGAATCTGACCTTCAGGTCCTACTTCAAGAATAGTTTCCTGCACCCGGAACTTCCTTGATACTTTCTATAAAATGACAACCTTCTTGCTTGTATGTTTGATTGCTTGAAAGTCTGAGTAACCTTTAAACTTAACACAGGTGTTACTCAGGTAACAAGATACTCACACGCTCTGCATAGTCTTCAGACTACTCATTTTCATTTTACTTCCTATAACAGCCACAGAAATTTCATGTATTTAATTTTGCTGCCTTGTTACTCCTAGCTGAGTTTGCCTTATGGAACTTTCCCATATTTGTGACTATTTAGATTTTAATTATGATAGTAACTTACTGTGGAAAAAGTGACCAGGGGACACTCAGACTGGATAATAGTTGGGGGTCTATTGTCATTACTTTTGTTTAGAATTTTAAAGGCCTTTTGCACTCTATTGCTTAATCTTCCAGCTGTTCATTTACACCTACAAAATTAGGAAGCCTACTGTTCCAACTCCATTTCTGTCGTGGTACAGGGGATCTCTTACAGTGCAGTGATTTCAGTTGCCATGGTATGTCTGGTCTAGATCACAGATATTTTTAGTTTGAAATAATCTTCTGTTCCAATCTGAACTGTTACTTGTTCTGCTAATTGTTTTAATGACGGAGTCCATAGTTTTGTGTAAGAAAAACTGAGATGTAATCAACCTAGCGAGAGAACTGAATGCATTGAAAGTGGGTGGTTGAATTAATTCCAGTATATAGATTGCAAGCTAAGACAGTTCACAATTAACTTTGTCTAACATTTTTAACATCTTAAACAATATGTTGTTGGGTTTGGACTCTAAATTCCAAATTGTTGATAGTTGCAGTTATTAACAGAAATTGCTTATGTCGATCTTATAGAGAAGGAATGCAGCAAAAGAAGAACTCTCCTTTATTTGCTTTGTTCATTAGCCAGTGAGTAACAGTAAATTTTCAGTCCTGTAGAAATAAAAAAGTCTTAAATTACTTCACAGAGCTCTGAAGGCATGAGATGAAAACACTGAGAAAATACCTGGTGAAAGCCAATTGTGAAATTACAGAAAACCCCTTGTAGAGAATTAGAGCAACCAAAACTTTTAGTGTGTTTGAATACTTAGATAAGCATTGGATTGTTTGGCATTTGTTCCTCTGTGAAAATTTGTCTTATCTTTTGGATTTGTCTTGGCTAGGATTACAAGATCTAATATTCAATTACTATCCAAGTTCCAAGTTTTTCCATATAGAAGTAGCAGAAACAAAATAATATTTAGCATGTCAGACTAATCAGTCTGAAGTCTGAAGAGAAGGCTAAATTACAGCTCAGTTGGCTGAACTCATTGCTTGAGGAAGATGAGACTTGGTGATAAACTTTGAGAGAACATGGCCTGACTAAGAAGATACCTCTGCAGCTAAGTAGGCTCCATATAACTTTTCTGATGCTTTCAGCTCTAGCTCTTAAACTTCTTTACCATTAGGTTGTCCAATTGTTTGCTGAACATCTGGAGATACCAAACAAGTTACTTCATCTGCTGGAGAATCTTACACATCGTGAGCTAGAGCAGCTACATTGCTTAAAATGAAATTTCAGATTTTTTGGGAAATGCAGTCGTGGTTTAGTGAGGAGAAGGTTCCTGCAGGACTTCTGCTAACTCACAAGTATTCTGGTTATCCATGGTTTATTTTGGTAAAACAATGTGACAGATTTCTGTAGAAATAACATCCATTTGCCTACTGGAATTTGGTGTTTATATCTACTTAGAAATGCCTTGGTTTTATTCAATATAGACATGGGCATAGATTTTTTTATAATTCTTTTTTTGCCGAATGTAATTTTTTGTAGTTGTGAAAAGATATGTGCATCACTAACTTACATAATCCTTTCTTATAGGAGCAATTGTTATGGAGCGACCAAATGTCAAGTGGAGTGATGTTGCTGGCCTCGAAGGTGCCAAAGAAGCACTTAAAGAAGCAGTCATCTTGCCCATTAAATTTCCACACCTCTTTACAGGTCAGAGTTACACTTATTTACTATTGGCCAGTCAGGACTGACACTGGGGCCCGTGAAGTGTGTTATGCCAATGTATCAGAGACTCAAGCTGAGCTGTTATCAAAGAGATTGTGATCCATCTGACAGAAGTTTCATGGGTAGATACGGAAAACCTCTGAGTACATGAGAAGGGCATAATCAGAAATAGATTCAGTCTTTCTACAGTATTTTGAAGACTACTGGTTTCTGTTTTGCAGGCAAGAGAACACCCTGGAGAGGAATTCTTCTATTTGGACCACCAGGAACAGGAAAGTCTTATTTAGCAAAAGCTGTGGCGACAGAAGCAAACAACTCTACCTTCTTCTCAGTATCTTCCTCTGACCTCGTCTCAAAGTGGTTAGGTGAAAGTGAAAAGTAAGTTGGAGTTGCCAGAGGTCCAGAAGACATTTTCAAGAATAAATTAATATAGAGCTAGATAAGTTGCTGTAAAGAACTTGAATTTGAGGGAATGGTCTTGTCTGTTTAAAAATAAACTTGAAGTGTTTCTATGTTTCGTGCTGCAGTGCCATGTCAAGGTATCATCATGTGCTGCATTTTGAGAAGCTGCATCTAGATCTCTCTTCAGGGCTCAAAATAGTTTTAAAACTAGCTCAGGAAGGTTTTGGGAGCACCATGGAGCTCATTACAATTCTGAATTCAGCTGTGACTGCACACTATCTATCTAAAGTGCTGGCTTACTTTGCTTCTTCACATCTCCCCACTCATCTGTCCCAGCAACTGTTTGGCATTCTTTTGTCCATATAGAGGTGGCTTTTTTCTTCATTCCAAATTCAAATAAAATCTGAAAGACATAAGGGACTTGCAAAAATAAGTTGAAGGAGAGGAGCAGCCATGTAAGGATATTTCAGGGATCCCTATGCTAACTCTTTGTTTGTTACTGTGTCATATATAAAGAAGACCCTATAGGAAGCCTGAAGTGATGTGTTGGGTGCAGTCTAGAAGTGCAAGAATTGTCCATCTAGGCTTCCAAAATCTTCCCTGATAAATTTTCCCTGAATTAATCAAAAGCTCTGGGTTTATAGGGAAAGTACCTTTGTATAATGATGAGAATACTTGTCAGAACCATGCTTCAATAATTTGAAGTGCGAGACAACTCAGCAACACTATTTAAAGTTGATAGAATGAGGAAGAAAGGCCATAAAGTGTTTGAATTGAGGGTTTTTTTCCCCAAAAGCTGGAAACCTTAAGCTGCTTTTCTACTGTTGCGAAAGAAATACAGAACTGGAGTTTACCTCAGCATTAGATTTCATTTGACTTCATTTGAGACTATTGCTTGAGATTTAATGCTGTTGTGTGAAGAATTTTGCAGCATGTTCCTATTTATTTTTCTTTTTGACTTAGTAAAATGTGTAAATGAGATATGGCTTGAAGTATTTTGGTTCTATTTTTAGGTTGGTTTTTTAGGGGATGTTTTTTTGTTTTTTTTCTGCAAACCAATATTTCTTGTCGTATAGTAATTATTTAGTAAAGTTATTTCTTACAAAATATCTAGAATTAATTTGAGTAGGTTAAATAAGAGAAAACCATGTTCCTTTGAA
The DNA here is from genome assembly GCA_036023395.1 of Myiotriccus ornatus. Taxonomy (NCBI): domain Eukaryota; kingdom Metazoa; phylum Chordata; class Aves; order Passeriformes; family Tyrannidae; genus Myiotriccus; species Myiotriccus ornatus. The sequence continues at coordinate 68,899,924 of JAYRBT010000082.1, forward strand.
TCTGTCTAGAGTGGTGGTTTTGTATAGTCCAGGCTGTCATGTAGAAATGTAAGACGAAAAAGGGCTTTTTCTGGCAAAACTGTGCCTGGAGCACTCTAAATTTTTTCGCCTCTCTTTATGCTGGGCTATCTTGCTCAGTAGAGTGCTGAGCCTTGGAACTGGAAGAATGTTGTGTCTTTAAATAGCTTTATGTTAATACTTTTTTTTCTTGCTTTCTGTAAAGGGAACTACTGTATCACAATCTGAAGTTGTGTCTTTTTACTAGTGTAACTAATAAAATTATTAAGATAACTGAAGCTGTTTCCTTCTTTAAGATTAGTGAAAAACTTGTTCCAGCTCGCCAGAGAAAACAAACCTTCTATTATCTTCATTGATGAGATAGATTCCCTCTGCGGGTCAAGAAGTGAAAATGAAAGTGAGGCTGCTAGACGGATAAAAACAGAATTTCTAGTCCAGATGCAAGGTACGTTTATTTGGTTTTCAGAATCAGACAGAGGAATTAAGATGTGTATTTTAAGTGTAGCTTGCATGAGAACACTAAAAATAACTGAAGTTCCACCTCATTAAATTTTGATGACTTTTAAAAACAGTCTCTGTTTATCATCTAAGCAATGAAATTATTTCTGTCCTGATATAGGGGTTGGTGTTGACAATGAAGGAATCTTGGTCTTAGGAGCAACAAACATACCTTGGGTTTTGGATTCTGCCATCAGGAGAAGGTATGATATCATTTTTTCATGGTGTGAAATTCGTAACTGGTGTGAGACTGAGGTGGTAATCCAGCTCATGTTTGCAGACATGGCTAATGTTCTGCATCTCAGTTCCATGAGATGGACTGAGCCAAACTAATATCCTCTTACCCCTTTAGAGACGTAGGTTGTTCACCTCTGTATTGGCCTTGTAATTTATTTGATTTCTTGGTTAGATGATTATGCTTGAAGCAATAGAGGAGTTTTCTGCTTGCTTGTTGGTTTTCTGGTGGGCTTGGGAAACAAGTTAGAAAATGCACACCTCAGAAGGGCAAGAGGGGATAGAGCTTTCCTTTTCACCTGTTAACAAACTGCTGGGTAGCTTGAGTTCTTTCATGGAAATGTAACCTTACACAGAAACACCATGTTTTTCTGTTGGTCAGGTATAACTTGTGATTTTTCAGTGCATGTTTTAATTGCTGTTTTGTAGATAAAGAGCTTCCAAATCTGTATCTGATTAGTTGGATCTTTCGTTGAGCTGCAGAGCAAGCAGAGGACAAACACAGCTATATGACATATATGATTATGTTGAGATGAGGGCGCAGCTTGGATAATGGTTGTTTTTGTAGGCTAAAGAAACATTGCTTTTTTATGACTGATGCTGACTTTTATTTGTATATTTCATTCAAGCTGGCCATACTTTGATTTGAGGTTGAATAACGTGACTTCCAGAGGTTACGTCTAACCTGTATGAGTATAGTGTTGCATGAGACAGATTTAGAGGTGAATATGTTGCTTAAAATTTCAAGTCATTCCTGAAATTCCCGTTGTGTGGTCCATGATACAAGACAGACATGAACCTGGTAGAATGGGTCCAGAAGGGAGCTGTGAAAATGATGAGAGCACCTCTCCTGTGAAGGCAGGCTTAAAGAGTTGGGGCTGTTCAGCCTGGAAAAGAGAAGGTTCTCTCTGAAGAGACCTTGTTGTGGCCTTTCAGTGTATAGAGGGAGATTATTAGAAAGACAGAGAGATGTTTGTTGTTTTTCTTCCAAGGCCTGTAGTGCCAGGGTGAGGGGCAATGGTTAAAACTGAAAGAGGGTAAGTTTAGATTGGACATAAATAAGAAACTTTTTACTATAAGGGTGGTGAAACATTACCACAGGTTTCCCTGAGAAGTTGTGGATGTCCCATCATTGGAGAGTTCAAGGCCAGGATGGGTTTGGACGGAGCTTTGGTTTCATGGAGAGTATCATGGAAGGTATCCCTGGTCTCATGGAAGGTATCCCTGCCTATGGCAGGACTGTTGGACTAGATGAACTTTAAAGGTCTCTTTCAACCCAAACCATTCTCATTCTGTGCCCACAAGATTTAAAGGGATTTCTACAACAGTGACTGTAATTATATTATTTTTCCATGGATTTGGGCTACTCTGTCATGTATATCAGGTTAATTAGGTTCTGCAGAATTTGTAGTCACTCTTATTTTGTTGGTGGGAGGTAATCTCCACTCTGAGAACAGGTGCTACTTCAAAGGAGGAACTGCAGTTACCAACACTTTCTACTGACAACTCTATTGAGAATGACTTGAAATTTGCTTCCAGCTATGATGTTTTCTCTAATTTAGTTGGAGAGTGTAGAAAATTGTTTTATCAGCTTGTTATCAGGCAGTTCTTTCTTTGAGTGTGAAAACTGTTCGAATATACTTCAACGCTTAGGCTTCTTCCTCTCAGTTTTTTCTTTTATGACTCAAACTCTGCTGGAGAGTATCTCAGAAAACTTCAGTCTGAAGAGAAGATTTTTGTAATGAAACGGAAGCAGTTGTTATGTTCTGGATGTTAGCTTACACTAACTGAAGTATTATTTTGAGAACAGGTTGTTGAATATGTGCCTTAAATTTTTTTAAAGGTTTATCATACTGAAACTGCTTCTTTCTAATATTATTAGGAGCAAATTATACACTTATTTGCATAAGCTTCTTTCCACTGTGCACCTGCATGAGCTAGTATCTGTGGAACACTTTGTTTTTACTTTTCTAAACCAGGTTTGAGAAGCGTATTTATATTCCTTTACCTGAAGCCCATGCCAGGGCTGCAATGTTCAAGCTCCACCTTGGGTCAACTCCAAATCTCCTAACAGAATCAGATTATCGAGAGCTTGGAAAGAAAACTGATGGCTATTCTGGTGCAGATATAAGCATCATTGTACGTGATGCACTCATGCAGCCTGTTAGGAAAGTGCAATCAGCTACTCACTTTAAAAAAGTAAGTAAGAATCAAAAATTTTTCAACTTATTTTATCTATGAGAACTGTTTTAATTTGAAAATTCCTTGCAAATAAACTGCAAGCTTATGAATGTCCCTTTTGTTTACTGGGGGGAACTATTCCGCCTTCCCTCACATTCCCCCTAGTCCTACCATAAGTCTGGTGGAACTGGTTTCGGGATATTCATGCTATGACTCTTAATGTCTCTAGAGAGTGTTAAAAGCGTTCAGTTTGCCATTTGACTTAAATGGGAATATTACAGAGGTGCTCTTTTTCTGTCTCAAGTGTTTCGTAACATGGTGGGGAAAAAATTAGTATTCCCTCATCCACAGGAGAAGAGGTGGATTATACTTAAGCACATTCTGTTTATTTGGCGTATTTTTCAAACGAAAAAATTAAGGTTCTTATAAAGTTCTGGTAAAAACATTGAATCAGTGTTACTTGTGACAGTAGTAAAGGGGCAAGACAACTGAGCAAGGTCTGTGTTTCATTGTTTGGGCAGCGTGCAGCACCCTATGGACACCATGCTGTAATGTGGAAACTACGATTAATTAGTTTCATACCAAAGAGCCTATTCAAACTATTATTGTTTGGCTTATCTTCCAGTTACCTCTGTGTGCTATGTACTGACTTAAGAAACATTTCTTCATGATATTTGGATCTCAGAAACTTTATCTGACAAAGAACCAGTTGGCATTCTTTACCACCAGTCTAAATCAATTAGATCTGGGAATGTCTTTCCCCTGGAGAATTTGAACATATGGGTCCTGCTTAAACTTGGTTAAATAAAATTTTATTTTTCATTTGTAGTATTTTTTAGAGTAGACCCAGATTACAAGTATTTTTTGTTTACATTTTCAGTGCAAACTTTGATTTTTACAGAAATTCACGTATCTTAGGTGAAGGTGGGTCAGGATATTCTGCAGAGATGTTTGCTGCTTTAAAGAGAAGCTTTAATTTGCCGCTCCTTTAAAGAGCAGGTGTGGTAGGAAAAATTTTAGATTCTAAGCTGTCAAGAAACATACCATGTACCTTGCATTGGCAGCAGTTCTTTGTCATCTTGTTAGAATTGCAGGTTTTTTACGAGTAAGTCTGGGTTAAGGGCCCTGAACTGAACAGCTACACTTATTTTGAACTTAGGCTCTTCTTTTTCAATGTAGTTTCTTCCAATGAGCATATTCAGCTTAAGATTCAAAGAGAATGACACACTTAAGTCCAATATGGTCCAGAATGTAAGAGGACAGTAAGTTTTATCTTCTGGGAACACCTCACAGTAACACTGTGGCTTGTAAGCCATATTTGTTGTTAAATAAACAGCTATTTTGATATATCAAGAATTTTCTAGGTGCTTTCTTCCCTTAAGCAGTGATGTCTGAAGTATTTATCTATTGTTGACTTTAACTGACAGTGACATTTCTGGCTAAAGGGCTGTTACCTTTTAGCATTTTGTTCGAATTTGGAACAATCTGAGGCATGTTTCAGCTTGCCATGGAGCAATGAAATAACCTCAGTTGTCACAATTTGCAGAGCAACCCAAAAGGAATTCTTCTATCTTGCCTTTTTATTCTCAAAAAAAAGGAAGGGAAAAAATCCAACAGCTGCAGTACTTTGAGGGCTCTGACCTAAGCCAAGTTGATTCCACTTGTGTTAGTACTTTAATTGGATGTGATTTCCTGTTTTTATAAGCAAAATCTTAATGTTATTATTTGCATCATAACAGACAACTTGCCTCAGTTCAACAGTGCTTTCCTCAGTTGTTAGTAATTAACTGTAAACCATTCCTTGCTCTGTGTTATAATACAAATTTGCCAGACTGCATTTTGAATATTGCAATCTGCTCTCCAGCGTCGTGCTCTAAATGCACTTTGGAATAGGAAATCCAGTTCTCTCTGTCAAAAATAGCAAGTTAGTGTGTTGTCCTTCAATCTTTGCGTAGGGTTTGCATTCCTGTGGATGTGTGGGGCTTCAGTTAACAATGAAGTAAAGCAAAACCGTGGGTACCAGATAATGTGTTGCAGAAAGGGAACAGACGCCTGGTGCATCTTTTTTGGCTCTGTCAGTGCGTCCGGGAAAAAAGGATGTGTTTCGTTGTCCCGCTAGGTGGCGCTGTTCTCTATGGAGCGCTGCTCGAGCGGTTCGGGAAAGGTGCCGGGAGCTTTGGAATGCGGGGTGTCGGACTGAAAAGCTCTCTCTGGCTTCCTGACTTGAGGGACGCTCAGGGAGAATTACTGACAAACCTTTAGAAAGCTGTTAACCAGTGAGGAATGAACTTCCAAAGTGACCAGGAAGCGTGGTCTTCACCAACTACGTTTCCTGGCATGTTAGTGTTCCACAGAAACGCTTGGTCTTCGGAGGAGGTGGCTTCTGGGATTTGACCTGATGTGAGTTTAGGTCTCTACAGCTTCATGTTTTTGATGATACCCATACTCTTACAACATATTTCTTTCACAGGACATGTCTTCCCAATGCATAAAATCAAGAAATGTTTTTGCTCTAGGGTGCAGTTCAGCTGGGTTTTGTGTTTAAAATTATAACTCCTGTAAACTGAGTGTTTTCTTATTTTTAGGTAAAGGGACCATCAGTGTCTGACCCAAACATGATGGTAGATTTGTTCACCCCTTGCTCTCCAGGTGATCCTGCAGCCATAGAAATGACATGGATGGAGGTCCCAGGTGATAAATTACTGGAGCCTAAAGTTTCCATGGTAGGTATTCTTTATAACTTTTCTGTTTTGCTTTGGAGAACTCTGAAAAGACTTTAAGGTGAGGAGTCTTTTTCAAGACAATTGGATGAATTGCTTGTTTTCAGAAATGCTGCACATACCAGATAACATTTGAATTCTCAATATACAGCACTACAGTATGACATGCTTATGAAAAAGCCAGCTCTCTATCCCTGATAAGCATTGCTTTTTGTTCTTGTCTGCTGGCATGCAACTGCTGTTCTTTCATCCATGGGCAGCATCTGGCTCTTCCACAGTTCTTTCACTTGGCTTTTATTCATTTAAAGCCTTTGGGGTCCCTGTACCATGATATGCTTTCTTCCCATCACTCTGTGGCATTAATACTGGAAAAAGGAAAATTACATTCAGTGTAAATTGGGGCGTGATGTGCCATAGGTAAATATTGCCCATGAAATAAATACAAGCATAAACGATAAAATGTAAGGAGATTTTGGATGTAGTCGTAGTTTTGGTTAAATTTCATCACAGGTGATGCAGCTCTTTCAGTTGTTTTCTTTGTGCATATTAAAATACTTTCTTTGGCCTAGGAAATAAAATATGTCATTTTAAGACAATTTTCAGTTTTAGTTCACTGATTAAGAAAAAAAAAAAAATTGCTGGACATTTATTCTGCATTTTTCCCCAAGGGCAGCAAAAGCAGATTCTGAATTTAAGTACAAAGTTTGTGGGAAGCACTTAATAATAAATCCATGCTGGTGTCATTTCCTGTGTGCCAACACTCCTGTAATGAATGAAAGAAATCTGTGTATTTCATGGGGATCACAAACCTCTCAAGTAGTAGGCACTGCTTTGTAAATATAACCGTCACTGTATTTCAGAAAAGAATTTTCTGGGCCTATTTGCATACTGAGGAGGCATAAAAGGATGTATGCAGCTGAAGGCCTGCCCTAAAACTTCTACCTATATGGTCTAAGTGGATTTTTAATCAGTTTTTCCTGGAATTAAACATAACAGCTCCTTGTGTGCTCCTAATGGTACCTGGGCTTTGATACACTGTAGTGTCCATAATCAGTTCTTGTCCTTATAAAGATCAGGCTTTAGTTCTTTCTAAGCAGGGTACCTCTGGTCTGATGAGAGAAATATCAAGTGTAGAAAATCATGATACTAACTTCTGGATTTAGCCGTAATTTTATAGTAATATGAGGTGTTGGGCATCTACTTTTTTTCAGTTGTCTTCAACTAGGACTTGATTAGTTTGCTTCCCCCTTTTTCTTCACAGGGTGTTTTAACTGCTGCTTTCAACTTCATAGGTCTATGATTTTTCTAAAGTCTGTTTTCTAGTATCTAATTATTTATCTAGGAAATTTACTAAATTGAAGAGACAGAAATTACCAGTCATGAGCAGTAAAACTTTGCTAGAGATGAACTGCAATCTATTGTTCTATCTTACTGGACTGTGAAGAGTACATGGGGACATCTGATTCTTTTCCACTCTAATCTGCTGTAAACAAGGGTTGAAAATAATAGCTGACCAAAAAAAAAAAAAAAGGAATGAAGTTCTTTTCAGTAAAAACAGATAAAACTTGAATGGATGAGTGCCTTAAACCTAAACCTGAGGTTGTGATTTTGTTATTGGAGAAGTCAGTAACTGTTGTCTGTCTTGACAGGGTTAAAATTCTGCCTCTGTGCAGAAGCGTTCAAGCTTACTTTGTTTTGTGTAAATAGGAGCTTTTTAATGTTTTTTTTTAATGCATATTCTTTTTTTCTCTGACAGGATGATATGCTTTGCTCATTAGCTAGCACAAAACCAACAGTTAATGAACAGGACCTGGGGAAGTTAAAGAAGTTTACAGAAGATTTTGGTCAGGAGGGCTAAACCAAAGATACATGTGGAGCATTAGAACTTTTTTTTCTTTTTAAAGTATTCTTGGGTCTTTACTGATGGCACTTCAAATAAATGCCAATAAAATCGCTCTTTTCTTACTTTGCAGAAGGAATAGAAGATACCTTTGCAAAGACCCTGAAGCTTTTCTATTGTATTGTTTTCCTCAGATGTCTATTAAATGTCTTCTATTGAAAAATAATACAAAAATACAATTTTAGGGACAGCAAAGTGATGTGGTAAAGTCTAATAAATAATAGGAAGCTTTAAATTAATAGTTCCATTTTAGGTAGTATATTAGATCTGGATACAAGTGAGTTTTAAACTCCCAGTAGGCTCAAAACACCCTTTTTTGAGGGGTGGAAGAGAACATATTTGTCAGGTGTTTTCAGTATCAGTCAATCAGCATACATACTAATTGCTCTCATTTCATTTAGGAAAATGCAACAAAATTTGCTAATCAAGCGTACTGCAAATGTGGGTTTGCTATGAAAGTAAGAGAGAAAACACTTTGAGGATAAGACTGCATGGGCCAGTACTTTGCTTAAATACCGCTGGACGTGGTATTTGGCTTTTTCTGCTATGCTGTGTTAAAATTTTGCCTTAAACAGCAAGCTTTTGTTTTTAACTCTTTACTGGCTGTTACACACTGTCACTATGCAATTTAACAGAAGTTTGTTAAATGCAAGTAACTCAGAAGGTGTTCTGCTGGCTGTTTGTGGGGGGTTGTTTGGAATTGGTTTATTTGCTGTTTTGTTTTTTGTTTTTTTTTTAATCTGGATTAACTTTTCTGCAGCAGTTTGACTAAAATTAGAAAAAAGCAGTAGTAATACCCTGTAAGATCCCATGTCTTGAGGCTGGCAAGGTATATGTAGTCTTTGGAGAATGTATGGGAAGTATTTTAGGTAACAGCATACTTCCACATGAGAGGAGGTTAGAACAGATGTTTTAGCCACAGACTTTCCAGTGATAAATTAACCCAGAACCCCACTGGTAACTGTAGCATATAGGTACATCAATTTAGTGCTTAAACTTTGAGAGAAGGCTGGCAGTTCAGTACAGAAGTAGCACTTCCATTGCTCTTTTTCTGAAGAACTGCAGATGGAGATGTGCCTGAATGTAATTTACAACACTACAGCATCAGCATTGAGTTTGTGCCTTGTAAGTTTGCACTGGTTGTAGATATGAAACATCATTAGGATTATCTAGAATTATCTTCCATTATCATTGTACAACTCTATCCTGCAAATGCTTTGTTTAACTTGCATTAAAAGAAATTTGCACATTTTAGGTGTGTATGTTCTATGTACATATACACATATTTTATCATCTTTTGAAGGGGTTTGGTTTCTTTTCTGTACATATTTTGTGTACTTTATAAATCATAGGATGAGTGACATTTTCTGTACTTAAATGAAGTAAAATGTTATAGTACAACATCATCTATGTTCTTTGAGTATTTCTCCAATATTCAAGTTTTTACTGCTTTATTATTTTTTAGACTTGTTTCTGTGTTTAATAGCTAAACAAAATATTTAGTTAAAAATTCTTTGATTTGCAAGGTGCTGAGCTTTTGTTTACTAACACGACGAAAAATTCTTCCCAAGATCCTTCCGTTACAGCTTTACCTTGATGTCTAACATCAGAATATGTAAATGTGAATCAGTGGGCTGCACATCTTTCTGTCTACCTTTATGGGGACAGCAGGAGGGAGAGTGGGTGAGGGCAGGAATTCCAGTGTAGGGAGGTGCAGGTAGCTGTGATTAGTAAACTTAATCCTCATTGCAACAAGACCACTTTTTTGTCGTTTTGTCTTGTGAAAACATTAGAAGTGAGCCACATACTGGCAGGGCTGTCACTCAGAGGTTTGAAACTACTATCTGAAGTACTTGTCTCTTGACCTTTTTTAAAATGAGAGTCCTTACTGCAATCTTAAAATTCTCAGGAACATTCTCTTTTTTTTTTTTTTCCTTTTTGTTGTAAGCTGATTTGTCCTATGGGTTTTTAGAAGCTTAACTGTGTAATCTCTTATCCTTAATGTAAAAGAAGAGTATACTGTATGTTTTAAATTTACATCTTGCTGCTTGCTTATTTGTGGGATGACATCTGTAACAGAACCTTTAATGTTTGATGTTGAAAGTTGTTTTTAGAAATATATTCCAAATAAACTTTGCTTCTTAGAGTTGCAGCTACAAGGACAATTTTTGATTTGCTGTCTTTGTAAAATGACAAAAATATATATCACAGGGCCTCTTAGCTAAGTAATCCCATAATAATTATAGCCAAATTGGGAGGGGGGAACATGCAAAATCACTTTTTAGTTTTCAGTGTCAGTTGAAAATTCTCAAAAGAATTTATGAAAGGTTATATTTGTCTGTAAGTACTGGACAAACTAGTTGCATATTTTTTAATGTATGTGATCTTTGGCTGGTTAGTTTACCAATATTTTTCATAACTTCTGGTGTTACTGCTTACTGTGACTACACTATGAAAAGATGTCATTTTCCTTCCTGGGCGTAAAATAATTTTTCAGTTAAATCACCTGTATGTGTGCTTGTTGTGTTCTTCACAGATGGTTTCTTCACAATGACATTAAATTTTAGATTTCCTGGTATACCTCTTGATGCATATACTCATAGGGTTAGAAGAGCACAGTAAATTAACTCCTTACATTGTTTCCTGTGTTGACTGACTGACCTCAAATTCCTTGTTTCCTCCCTATGTTTTTACCTTTTGCTTTTTTGTCATTCTCTAGCATGACAAAAAACATAGAAAATCTATGAAGTTTTTCATAAATCTCTTAAAGTTTGGTTGGTTTTTTTTCAAATCTGGTCTTTGAATATACTTATATGCTTTTAATTAGTGGAGCAGAACACTAGCTGAGGAATGTGCTTTTGTTCATGCTCCTGCCTGTCAGAGTTTGCTCTTTTTGTCCACTGAAGCAAAGAAGCTGCTGAATGTTTTCTGGTCAAGTGTTTTAATCTACTTTTGTGTCCGTTTAGTCTTCTTAATAAGAATATTCCAATTTTTTGTTGTTGTTGTTTTTATTTCTGAGGATTATCTTGAGAGGAAGCTTTTTAATAGTTCTGAATGTGTTGAAATAAATGGGAACATCTTCATTTCAATGTTTACTCTTTCCTTCTTCCAGAATGACAAACTTGTTTCATGATTGGCTTCCATACATGTTTTTGGTCTTAACCAGATTCATCCTAGTAATCATGGTTGACTTAAAGCCATTCCTATAACTTACGTAAACTATTGCAAGAACTCAGTAGACTGTTTGTTTCCTACTGTGCTGCTGATAATTAATCCTTATCAAAACATTGTTCCTTTTAGTCTTGAGCAGGCAGCTTTTGTTGTAGCTCTTACGGCCTGGCTTCAGTGCTTACCCCTTCATTTTTTCTTTAGTTTTTATTAACATTTTAATCTAGTGATTTTATTCCACAAATCCTCTGTCATCATAATTAGCTTCATAAAAACTCTTAATTGTTCGTTCATCCTCTGTCCTGGCATTTGTGTAGTGACAGCCCAGGTATTAGATAAGATTGTCCTGTTTTTATCTTTTGGTCCCTGTGACCTAATTACAATTCTTTCTCTCCCTCCCTACCTCTACATACACACACACGCCCTTCTGATGGTAGGTTTTTGACTAGGTCACTGTTTCGTGCCATTTTATCTTTACTTGCCTTTGCATCCTTTATCCTACCTAAGAGGCTCCAACTTGATGAATGAACACTCAAGGATACTTCTTCATCACATCAGCTGTGTGGGGATATTGGAGTCCATCTGTCCATACCACCTGTGCACGGTACCTGCCACGTGTATGTTCTGCTAGTCTTTTGCAGAAATACGTGATGTTTTTGGGCTCATTTATTTGAACTTCTCAACCATTAGTCATGAAAACACATTACAATGTGCATCATTGCAGGAGTTAAGTTCCCTTCTAAATACGCTTTGGTTGTGTTTGGAGATATCTCCAGGAAATAAGTCACTGGCACCTGAGCATAGGGCTGATGTTGATAATGAAGCCAGGATTTTGTTTCCTGCTTGTTGACCTATTATCAGGCACTGTGACGTGAATTGGCAAGGCTTGCTTTTGCTTGCCCTCCCTCCTCCTCTGCTGCCTCAACTCATTTAAATCCAAGCTATTCAAGGCAGGACTTTGCTTTCAAACATGCTCAGTGTCACATGCGTTCTGTAAACTATAAACAGTAATTTCCTCTGACTCATTTTGTTGTCGGCCGCTGGCCATCCACAGGTAATATGTTACAAAAATCTCAGCTGAGCACCTGCCTTCTGCTGCCTCTCTGTCCGTGTCTCAGCAATAATAAAACAGATGGGAGAGGGACTGAGAAAGTTGCTATAAATATCACCATCCCATGCAGGAAACATAATGGCAAGTGAGGACTGTTACTTGCAGCTGTGACAGGCTCTGGCAGGGTGAGGTGAACCGTTGGCCCAATAGAAAGTTAGAAAAACACGAAAATTAAAACTATAGGAATTCAAATTGTAATTTCTGCTTCCTCTCCTCCTTGAAGACTTGAGTGTGGGCTGTAGCTGGGAGGCTCTGACCTATCAAGATGGATTGTTTTAAGTAAGATTTTAGAAAATCTGGAAAAGTAGCTGATTACTGTTTTCAATTGTGCTGTTTAAAATACCGGTTGAAATGCTCATGCTCTTGCTTGACTGAGCATGAGCTCACTTGGAGTTTTAATGCTGTTTTAATGAATTAATCGTGGCTATTAATTGCTCTGTAGGCAACTGAACAGCAAAGAAATTACTATTGTTTTCATCTTTACACCTGCTGTTGTTTTGATGTGGAGCGGTGTGTTTCCATCCAGCCTAGTTCTGTCTCTATAATTTAAAAATGTTTTCTTCTCTTCTTATTTGTTCTTACCTGTCCAGAAACCTCATGCAAATGATGCACGTGTCTACTGTCAGGATGGAAACGAGAAGGCGCTGTGCCTGCCTGACAGCAAACCTAGTGTAGTTGCAGCATAGCAGTGGAGTGGCTCCACAGGGCTGCTGACAGAAACTAAACCTGTCTGCCCTTCACCTCTACTGTCCCTTCACCAGCTTCAAGACAGAGAAGGGGTGCCCATATAAATGGATACTGCCATTGCCCAAACTCACACAGAGGCCTGTGATACATGTGCACACCCATATGTACAAATGCCTCAAAAACCCACAGGTACCTGTGTGGTGACCCACAGAACGCAAAATGGGTAGGCACTGCAAAGTTATCTTAATCCAGCAGTTGTAGCACTGCGAGGTGCTGGCTCATTTTAGGTTTAGGTGGGCTCAGTCCAGCTGGGAACAAAGTTATCGCGATTTTGGGGATGCTGAGGCATAGTGGTGGTGTTCTTCCTGGGCAGTCTGAGGCCCTGCATGGCGTAAATGAATCTCCAGAGACACGTGCACGGTCTATGCTTCAGATCTGTAGCTGGCACAGGGTGCAAATTGACTAGTGAACAAGGGCAGTGATGCCGATGCTCCGGGCTCCTGTGGGGTTTTGTCCTAGTTGTTAACAGTGTAAAATGGTTTCCACAAGCACTGAGGCTATTTGGCTTATTCTCTTGGGCCTTCTTTTGTGTAAAGCGGGCTCACTTCACTGCAGTAGATACTGGAAACGCATGATGCTTCTTAGAAGAAGAAAAAGGTTCTGATGAGAATTTTCCTTTGATGTGAATGCTAATTGGCAATTTATGCCTGCCTCTTTCCTGTTGCTTTTGACTAATTTTCTCTTTTTTTGCTGTTCTCTCTAATTTAGGTTTCTTTCTTTTTTTGCCTGATTTACCCTCTGTCCTTCACACCATTTTTTTTCTTTCTCAAATGGAAGATAAGGCACTGATTTCTTTTTAAATCCTATTTCAAAGCTCTTTATGTTCTGATATTTCTCCAGTGTTTATAGCAAAGCAAGCTTATATACAACAAAGCAAAAGCTGAAAGAGTGCCTCTGATTTCCATTTTTCCCTTAAAAGCAACAGGCCCATCTGTACATGCTGACAGCAGGAAGGTAATGAGCTGTACTGTTAGAGGATGAAGATGGATTTGGAGGAGCACAAGCAATGCTGAGGTATTTGATAGCAATGCAAGGGGAAGAAGTGGTTGACTTTCAGCAACCTATTTTGTACCTGTCTCTTGGGTTAGAGGGGAGAACTGAGCTATGTACAAGATGTCTTCTAAATTTCCATTTCATAGCAGCAACTCCTCTGCAGTGCATGCCAAAGATAATTTGCTAGGGATTGATGACAAGGGCAGATGTTGTGTAATTTCATTTCAATAAATAAACACCAGCCTCTTGCCAGCGCTGTCAATATCCTGTGCATCACCTGTAACTGGAAACGGAGTTAAAAGATTGAGCAAAGTTGTCTGAATTGCTTTGACAGAGAACCTGGCATGAACCTGGAGTATGTAATCTCAGTTCTTCTGGTAATTTTTAGAGTGCAGCTACAAAGCAAAGAGCAATGGGAGAGTACAATGCTGTCCCTCAAAGCAATACGGGATAGGGTAAGCAGCTCTAGAAACATAAGGAGTTGTCAGTGAGAGTCACAAAGAAGACCTGGAGAGCAATGCAGTAGTTTGCAAGCACAGAAACTACCTAAGATCACCTACAAAAGGTAAGTTTTTCAGAAACAAGAGGCCTACCAAGACTACAAATCCTTAATTCAGCCTTTTGTAATAAGATAGTCATGAATGTGAGCATAATAGACATGGCTTGACTGAATAACTTGGGGTGGTATAACTGGTAACCTGTCAGTCTTTTACCTAGAGAAATGTGTTTCCAAGCACAAAATTATGCCTGTTTTTGAAAAAGAACAGGAGCAGCTTCATCACGAAGTTGCTCAGCAGAAGTCAAGTAAAGTAAAAGAAATAGGCCAGAAGTTGCTGGAAATCTAACTACAAAAATTTCCTTTCACTAGCTAAAAAGTGAAAGCATTCACAAAAATACCTATGCAGGAAGGTAATAATGACAGTAATGAAGGTAAAGACTGTCTCTGAGGGAATGCAAAACATGATACAAACATCACACAAGCAACACGATACCTTCAATGATAATTCCTAAAGGACATACTTGAAAACAGCCAGAAAAGGCTTCCTGTCCCAGCTGTCCACCTAGAATTTCTACCTGAAAACCTAAAAAAAGCATAGTTACCAAGGAGGTAATTTCTCCGTGGGGAAAATTCTGTATGAAAGCTCCCCCTGTCACAGTATCATAATATGAGCTTAGAGATGGTAGCTGCAACAGCTGTGGATTTTCTAGACAGGTAGGGGGCAAGGGCAGGCAACACCATGGCAATCCTCAAATTACTCTTATCGGAGTTTGTTGAGTGGCAGAGGGGTTTCTTAGGCCTATGGCACTCTTCCCTTTCTCTCATTATCTAGTTTTCCTGCAGGAGGTATGTGTCACCCCACACTAAACACAGCGAGGGCATCTTCTCCTCTTCTATTCCCCCTGAAGCATAGATTCCCTGTCAACACACACATCTTTGATCCCTCTGGTCGGCAGATCCTTGCTTTATGCACTCAGCAGTTCAGCTCCTCCTTAGGACACCGGGGAAAGGGGGCAGTTGCCACCAGATGGAGAACTGTGAGGCAGGGTAGGAGCTGCAACTGATTTTGCTGGCAGAGAAGGAAAGGTCGTACTGCAGCGCTGAGAAGTGGAAGGCTGCAGGGGAAAGGTGTGGAAAGCCAGAGCAACTCCAGCAAAGGCTGACATGTGTCACATCTTGAAATACAGTTAATGGTAGTAATGGCTCTACAGACCAATTTTAGGATGAAGATATTCAAAATACAAGGACTAAGCTTTCTCCAATAAAGACTATGTCTGCTTCTTAGAAGAATTGTCACTTTTCATTAGGAAAAAAAGAATCCTCTTACCCAGTGCTCAAGGTAGAATAATTAGTGGAGAAAATGATACTCACTACACCTGAGAGGAAGGCAATTTTGGTGAAACTACATTTTCAAACTCACCAGTGTATCACTTCTACTCACATAGTGCGTTTTCCTAAATGTGTTCAGTGATTGTGGCCCAGTAGTGGGTTCCCAGGGGCTGGGTGCCACAAGCTGGAACGAGCAGTGAGGCACTGGGGGTATTGTAACAGGGTCAGGTGAACACACGCTTCCTCTTTCTGCAGCTTCATCCAGTCAAATAACTGCTGTTATCTATAATATCACCTCTGCTATGTGAACTTTCATTGCAGTCATCTGCTTAAACATAATATTTTAGGTGAAAAGACCAATTCAGAATGAGTGCTCTTATGTCCAGTGGATGTCCCTGGGTGAAAAGCCTGCATTCACTTCTTGCAGAAATTAAGTATGTTTTAGCACTGAGACTTTCAATGCAAAGACCAGCCATAGCTTCTCCCCTCGTGTGCCTGTTCCTGCTCGCTTTCAGCAGTACTTTTCCATGCCACCTGGGTAGAGGTAGGCTGCTCAGCTTTCTCCAACCCACAATCCACAGCATCCGGAGGAATATTTAGCAAGCTAAAGGAGTCTCATGTCCAAGTGTGAACAGCAAATTGTTCCAGTGTGAAGTCTGATATAAGTAGGTTTACCAAATGTAAAGAAACACAGATTCTAAATGAAGTTCAAGATCATCTTGGTCCCAAGTTTAATTTATGCCTTTTGAAACCGGATAGTACAGATTTGCTTTTACTACTAGGTTGCCATTAATTTTATTTCAATAGATCTATTGCTCAATATGCAAAATATCAGTACAGTTACTTCTTCAGCATAAAATAAAAAAAAAAAATTATATGATAGTTCAGAATTTATAAGTAGTTAATTTTGGATATTGGTTTTGGTTTTGGTTTTTTTTAACAACTCTGTCAAACATGTTAAGCAGTTAAATAAGTTTGAAGAACAGTGTGAAGAAAAAAATTCTGATTTAAATAGTGCTTTCAGCATTTTTGTTTCTATCCTGTAAATCACAAAACAGCTGCAGAAGCCGTGGGGAACTGGGCTGGTGGCTGGGCTATATAAGTACCCATCACCTGCTTCTGTACCTCACGATCAGCCACCAACACCTCCTCTGCTCCCAGCAGGCGGCCTCGGTCCAAGCTGAGCCACTGCTGCCTACAAGCATCCTTTGCCTGTGTGCACACAACCCTGGGGAGTGATTCTGCAGAAGTCCCTGGCCCATCAGCCCTGCCCGAGTTCATTGTCACAAGGGCTCCTGGAGTAGCTGGCAGTGAGAGGACTGGGATCCATCCCTGCTGCAAGCAAGCACTTTCTGGATGGAAACAGGATTGGAAATCTCCTTCTAAGAAGACCCACAAGATTGGTTGACATTTTTCCAGCAGAGAGTTGGACAGGGCATTCCAGAATCTGTGTTGCCCTGCAATACAAAGACAATTCTATGATCTCTGCCCAGCATGACAACCAGTACATAAGCTGTTGTACAGCTACAGAGGGGCTGGTTTTTTGTATACGGGAAACACAGGCAGACAACTGGCAGACAAAGTTTCAGTCACACTACATTAGTTAGCACCATATACAGGCCTTTGTTTCATTCCTCTTTCCCAAGTATCCTCTGTGGGCAAAGGTCAGGGAAAGACAATATATTAGATAGATCCTTCTCTGATCGCGTATTCTTATGTTCCTATTAAGTATTCTTCCTCAAGAGATAAGGGACCAAGAAAGTTGATTGACAGGAACCACCTATTTAGGCTGCCATTATTCTAAAACCTGGATCTTCCCAGGAATCCCAGAATTATTAACATGGCTCTAATCTCTTGTAAACATTAAGGCTAATTTCTTAAGAGGGCTGTTGGATGACACACCTATGCTTGCTACAAAAAAAAAAAAAAATAGCAGGGGGGAGGGGAAGGCTAGAAGAGAAAGCAAGTCACTTTGGAGAGATAAAAGTTATTTTCCTTGGCCATGGAAGTTACTTTTTCACTGTTTTTTCTTTTTCTAAATGCAGTAGGAACAGGCTGGATGGAAATCACATGAAGAATTCTCCAGCTATATCACAGTGTAGCCTATGGATCCTAATCTCCCTTCCCCCTTCCCAATATGCAGAAAACATAACCAGAAAATTCAGCAGATTATATACAAGTGACTCCAGCTGGAGGCTGCAGCCATGCTACCCACTCTTCCAAAACTTCGTTCCTTCTGAAGGCCTCTTAAAGCAAGGCATGTTTCTTTTACATGTACCTGACATGTTTTGGGAACATTTGTCTTTCAAGAAGATCAAAAGGACATTTCTAATATCAGCCATTTGTCCTGTAGTATAGGAGCTCACAAATTTGTTTCCACGTTTAAATGACAGATTCGGTTCCATAGTTGCCACACTTTGGCTCATACGGAATATCTCAACTTACAATACTGTCACTGTAAAAGTCTGTTGAAAGATTTAAATTAACAAAACTGAGGAAGCAAAAAACCACAGCTGCAACAGTTCATACAGTTTGTCTGCTTTCGTGTACTGTTATTGTATTCCCTGTTCTTCTCTAAGCACATCACTGTTGTATTGAAGCTTCTCCTGCAGATTAATTAGCAAAGAAATGAGCATGCTTTATCCATTCTTTTTCTCTCCCCATCCTCGGGGTATATACAGACATTGGTCAGCTTGCTCTTGAAAATTATACACTCTGTTATTTATGAGGGTCAGATTAATTAAGCATTGCTTTATGTATAACTGCAGTTTGGAGTGGTGTAAGATGTTTACGTTAGCGTTCAATTTCGAGTTCCACAGTCACTGAGAAAACAGTTCTACTGTAAACAATTCCCTTGTGCCAGGAATGCATGAGCCAGGTGAATGAGGTCATGAGGGATGAATACAAACCAGGCAAGTTGGGAGGGCAAACAGTTTCCCTTGGGATTCTTTAAAAGAATCAAAAAAGTCTGCTGGGGAATTCTTTGGTAAATTGTATGCAGTTCATGATGTCTTCAGGTTGGAATACACTTCTCACCCAGAAATACATGACACTTAAATGCAAAAAACAAAAGAAGTGCAAGCATTCTCAGAGTTGCACTGTCAATCCCAAGGTTGTTAAGGTGACCTCTTAGCCAAAAGAAAAAAGCTGTATGGATTTCTCCATGAAATCTACTACAAGGGACCTCCACCTTAGTCTAGAAGGGCTTTTAGCGTTCACATAGTGAACATAACTGTGACTGAACAGGACCATATCATGAATTCAAGGATTCTCAAGGTCCCCTACCAGTATGTTTAACTTTCATCTTGCTAGGGGTTAACTGTAGATTTTTTGCACTCATGTCCTCACCTCACCTCAGTCTTGAGAGTTACATTGTGAAAGACATTTATCTCTCTCTGCTTTGCTTTATCTCTATACTGCTTTGAAAGTCTCAACATCTTCTGTGGTGGAAGTCTATAAATAGTCTATAGTTATTATCTGATTAATCTCCTGTTTTGTGTCATTTGATATTGTTAGAAAGACAACACATACAGACTGTCCTGTATGTAAAAGATGAAATAAACACATTTGGTTGCTCCTTTTTGCTGTCCACATCTTATTTTAACTTCTGCTAAGAACACAATTAAAGTATTTTTCTTAGATGGATGGCTAATCAACTTCCATTGTTATCACTGTAGCAGCTAGCATTTTATTATGCACAATTTCTTCCTCTTACTTCCTTGTACCTCCACCTCTGTAGCACTGGACTCAAAACGCCACCAAAGACATATTTCAGTTCAATCCAATTTCAAGGCTAATCCTTGGTTTTCTCATCCTTTTACTGCATCAAATTCAGGTTCTTTGTTCTCACCCTGAAAACTGCATAATCCCTGCCCACAACTCTGTTTCCATTTCCACCTACTCACTACTTCTAATCTCCTCTCCAATATTATTTTCACGCCCTTCTGCACACCCTCTTGCCTGGGGGATTTTGGTTTTTCTTCTTCCCTTTTTTTTTTTTGGTATACTGTTTTATACAAGCCAATGACTGCATATTAATTAGTGAGAAAAAGTAATTTGAATGAGTTTTTCAGTTACAAATAATTATCCCTTAAATTAAAAAAAATACCAAACGTAGGTATTTGCACTAAATAAATATCTAAGTTAAATATATGGAATTATTTTATTCAGACTGCTCTGGGAGGGCTTTTTGTTTGTTTTAATATTTATTCTAATATTACACCTTTAAGATGAAACCCACGCTTTTATCTTCTTCTAATGTGAATAACATGAAAAACCTGTAGTTTCACCCATCATGGAACACAACATTGAAAAAAAAATTCGGATTTAGAAAAAGAGAGCAGCATGAACTTCAACTGCAGCCAGCAGAACCTGATGGAGCTTGACTGCGCTGCAAACCACGTCTCACAGAATCTGCATCTGTTTTTACTGGGGGCACTGATGTAAAATAGGCTTTAAAACATGCCATGATAAAGTCTGTTAATTACATTTCATAAAACTTTTATGTTTTCTACCTCACTGATACACGATGTTTTCCCATACAAGGGAGAGCTCTGTGCTATCTCATCCCTTTACAACTGCACGTTGCAGGAAGGTTCTGACACATCTCCACCTTTTTTGTCATCCAATTGGTAACCTCAGGCAATGTATTAAAAAGTTTGTGTACAAACAGGTGCTTAATATTTAATACGTTTTTGTAAGCACATGAGAAAGGCAAGATAAGAGCTAGATATTGCCATACTTTGGCAAACTTTGACAGGCTGAGAATCACAGAATCACACAGGTTGTTAGGGTTGGAAGGGACCCCTGGAGATCATCCAGTTCAACATCCCTGCCAGGGCAGGGTCACCCAGAGCGGGTCACACAGGAACGTGTCCAGGTGCTCTTTGAATGTCTCCAGAGAGGGAGACTCCACAACCTTCCCGGGCAGCCTGTTCCAGAGCTCTGCCACTCTCAATGTAAAGAAGTTCTTCCTCATACTGAGGTGGAACTTCTTGTATTTTAGCTTATGGCCATTGCTCCCTGTCCTGTCGCTGGGCACAACCGAAAAGAGTCTGGCACCATCCCCTTGGCTCCAGCCTTTGAGATATTTACATATATTGTTGAGGTGTCTTCTCCAGACTGTACAGGCCCAGCTCCCAGAGTCTCTCCTCTCAAGAGAGATCCTCCAGTCCCTCAGTCATCTTTGTGGCCCTCCGCTGGACCCCGACAAAGTGAAACTGAGAGAGCTGTGGCTGTTCAGCCTGGAAAAGAGAAGGTTGCCCGGAGACCTCCTAGCAGCCTTCCAGAATCTGCAGGGGATGGAGATGGACTCTTTGTCAGGAACTGCAGTGACAGGACAGGGAGTAAGGGTACAAACTGAAATAGGGGAAATTTAGGTTACACGTACAGAAGAAATTCTTTACTTTGAGGGTGCTGAGGCAGTGGTCACAGGTTGCCCAGAGGAGCTGTGGATGCCGCATTCCTGGAAGCGTTCAGGGCCAGGCTGGACGTGGCTTTGAGCAACCTGGTCCAGTGGAAGGCGTCCATTCCGTCGGGAGGCCCTTTGGACCATTTTTAAGGTCCAAAAACATCCTATATCCTTCTCTTCGCCCCTCCCCTCCCCTCCCGAACGCGGCTGTTCTCGCCCCACGGCCGGGGCGCTCAGGGCTCACCCCGCGCTCACTCGCCTCCGCGCCGGCCCGGCGGGCACCGCCCACTGCCGGCAGCGGCGAGCCCGCCGACAGGGGACCGCCCTCCAGCAGCCCTGCCGCGAAGAGCCGTCGGTGCCGCCACAAAGGCCGGGCTGCCCCCCGGTCCCTTCCGGTGGTGCCTCCCCGGCAGGGACCCCTCGGGGAGGTGGGGGGGGGGTGTCAGGGCAGCGCCGCCGCTCCGCCCGCAGGGGGCGCCCGCCGCCCCCACGGGAGGGGCTCCGCAGCTGCCGCCGCCGCCGCTCCCGCCGCCCTTCGGCTCCGTCCGTGACCCCGCACACCGCCGCGGGGCTCCGATCCGCGGGCCCGGCCCTGCCCCTCCGCCAATCCGCGCGCTCCCGCCCCGACCGCCTTGCCTTGCCTTGCCTTCCCTTGCCTTGCCTTCCCTTGCCTTCCCTTGCCTTTCCTTGCCTTGCCTTCCCTTGCCTTGCCTTGTCTTGTCTTGCCTTGCCTTGCCTTGCCTTGCCT
>JAYRBT010000082.1:68933478-68954250 GCA_036023395.1 Myiotriccus ornatus
GGCCAATGGCATCCTGGCCTGGATCAAGAACAGTGTGGCCAGCAGGAGCAGGGAAGTGATCCTTCCCCTGTACTCTGATGGTGCAGCTTTTATGGATATAGGTGTGCAGTGGAACAAAAATCCTTGCCCTTAGAGTTTTTTTTTCAATATTTTTCAAATCCTTTTTCTGATATAGTATATTCCCACTGATTTCACTGGGAGTTGAATTGATCCTTTATCGGGAAAGCTTTATTAATGATCTATCAGCATGCAGTATTTAAAACAAATGGTAAGGAACAGGACTGGGGATATTAGACTATTTCTGGTAGCACATTCTGTGTCCTAGATGTGGATCTATAGTCTACGCTTTAGAATGAAGGTAATTAATATATTGTAGCAGAAAGAACATATGATAATAGAAGAAAAGAGGTGAATTGTATAATGTGATAGTAGTCAATAAAAGTTGCGATAGTTCCTGAGTGTGTTGTTCACAGTATAAATAATCTATGCAATCTGATATATTAACAAATTGCTCCAATTTCGATACAGAACTGTGATTTATTTAACCTCTTCACTGATCTTTCAAAGGCATCCAGATAATAAATCGATGTTGTTTTCATTCCAGCTGCTCTTTTGTTTTTAAACTTACGGAAAAGAAAAATGTTTCCAAAATGTAGTAAATGCCCTAAGGGGAGATGCATACAGTGCCCGCCGATAACTTGTGCCACAAGTTTACTCTGATGTCCAACTACACACAATGCTGGGAGGCAGGAATAGCCAACCTGCTATACAGGAATGGCAGGCAGATTCTGTTTATGCAGCTTAGAAGTGTCGTAGTCTGACCAGGGGCAGGACTGAAAAATGACTAGCTGCCAAAGCAGTTAGTTATGCTGTGGTAAGCGCTTGTGTGTGTGTGTGTGTGTGTGTTGTGCCCATGTGGTCCATGACAAGTGGTCATGAGGACACTTGTTACGAACTACTGGTGACTTTATTTTATTTCACCTCTGAGTTTAAATTATTGACCAAAGTAACAAAGTATAAAAGTTAGAACAAGAATAGAGGATCCCTTCTTTTATTGCAAGAGGAGGTTTCTTTTCTTTTCAAGACAAGGAACTGCCCTGAAGCTCTGTTGACGGCTTAGCAGAGAGGGTAACTTATTTGTCAATACCTGGCATTTGCAGCAGTCTTACAGTTTGTAAGTGGTAACCCAAAAGAAACAGTGCTTCCTTTGGCCAGAAATTGATTTAAAGGTGTTTCAAAAGATAGATCGTGAGACTATCTTGCTGGAACTAATCAGTAACTTTCAAGGAAAATGGCCTAACTTTTAGTTGACAAGAAAACTTAGATATCACTATCATCTATTTTCTGTTGTCCCACCTGCCCCTCCCCCCCACTTCATCCCTAACCAATTATTATTTTAATTTTTCTGTATCTTTCAAATTAAACCTCTTAATGTCTGATTTCCAGACAAGGAGTAAATATGTACACATGACTTCACTTTTTAGATATTTTCAACTCTGTGCAATAAGTCAGTTTCTCACAAAATTTTTATTTTAGTTTCATCCTTGACATGTGCCCGTGAAGCAGTATGCAACTAGGTTTACTACTATTCCTGAAAACAATATTTTATGAAATAAGGAGGAGCGTGCATTGCAAGTACTAAAGTTAGCAGGTTTTTAACACTTGCTTTCTAAATTTTGGAACAGAACTGCTGGTGCTGCACTTTCAGGGCAACACTCTGCAACCATGCCTTTCTACAATGTGGGGAAAAAATATTTTTTTTCTTAAAGAGTAGCCTAAGCCACGCAAATGGTTTGACTTGTTGACTTGTTTTTGACTGTCCCATCAAAAAGACCTTTTTTCTGGAAAAGATACATCATTGGGCTTGTTTCGTTTTGAAAGGCTCAGAGTCAACAGTTACTGGACTTAGTGTGTTGTGACAATGTTCTTTCACTTTCCTTTTCTAGGTTGTACTTTGTATTTCTGTTGATGTGTCTAAAGACTATGAACAGGTGGAGAATGTTCTAAAACAGGTGAGGAAAAAACTGATTCACCTATGTGTCTTAAGCCTTATACATGTGTGGTATTTCTATTGGAAATAGTTTCTTATAATGATAATATGATATAGGAAGGTTTTTTTCCCCACTAAAGAGTATCTTAACCTCTGTCCCCTTTTCCAGGCTCAGGAGAAGCTGGGGCCAGTTGACATGCTTGTAAACTGTGCAGGAACATCAGTTACAGGAAAATTTGAGGATATTGAAGTGAATTCTTTTGAAGTGAGTGAGCATACTTTTTTAATTTCATCATATGATAATTTCTTATTTAGGCATTCTAACAATTAGATTGTATTCCTGTGTCTTTGCAGATTTTGTAGGAGTAGTGATACACTTGATTTGTGCTAGCTGTCAGAATATCTTTAGATTTGCAAGGGTTGCCTTTAATTTCTCACCTGTCAGTCCACTGATGGGTCAGAAGAGTGAATTCTCCTTCTGGGACAGTGTCCTCAAGATGGCAGAAAAGCCTGGCATGTATTTTTGTAGGTTAAGGCACTGTGAAAGGAACTGAATTTCACATAGTTTATTTTTTTTTCTAGTGAAGATTTTTAAAAATTTTTTTTAACCTGTTTAAGAAAAATTCAGCTGTTATCAATGTTCAGTACTGAGGTGCACAAATTGTTTCAGCTTGAGAAGCTGCTGCTCTGATGAAAAGACAAAAAGCAACCCCAAACTATGTGTATTTTGGTTACTTTATGCCTCCAGCCCTCAGACCTCCATTCATCTACAGATAATGTTGAATCATCTGAAAATATTAAATAGGTATAATTTTATAATAAGTCTGAATCATCCATTCTATTGCTTGTATAGACTATCAGTTGTGTTTTAGGTCCTCTAGAGAGTGAAATTCTCCTTGTCCTGTCAAAGATTAAAATCTCTGAAATGCATAAATACATTACGTTTTTCCTGTTTCCTGTTTTAGAAAACTCTTTAAACTTTAAGTATGTTTTCATACATAATGCATAAATGGATTGCTTCCTGGACGTTGTTCAGGTTAGCTTTTTCCTCAAATATTCTTCTTTTTTCCTTTAAGGACATATGGTTCACAGTATTATCGGTATCCTGGATCCTATTAAGACTTATAGATAGACAGAATTTCTTTTGGCTTGAAGTGAGAGTTTTAGCTATAAAAGTTTATGAAGCTGTAGAATAGAAAACAGTTGTTTCTTTTACCAGCTTTTACCACTAGAACTACAGAGCTAGAGAACTTGATTATTAAAGCAGATGGAAATAGGGGGATTTTGATAAGTAAGAACAAACAGCTGGATCTGTGGCTCAAATACCATATTAATTTCGTTTGTACAGAGATTAATGGCAGTCAATTATCTGGGTAGTGTTTACCCGAGTCGAGCAGTAATCGCTACCATGAAAGAACGAAGAATGGGAAGGATTGTATTCGTATCATCTCAGGCTGGGCAATTAGGCCTATTTGGTTATACGGCTTATTCTCCAACAAAATTTGCTCTTCGAGGTTTGGCTGAAGCCCTGCAAATGGAGGTATGTGTGCAATAATTTTATGTAATTTTGATTATAAACATTTTTTTTTAAACTGTCAGCGCAGGACATTTTCTTTTAAATAGTTGGTTTTTGTATTGTGCAACACTGCTAATATCCATGTGCTATGGGCCCTTTTTTGGCAGCAGTACGTTGCTTGGCATGGGGTTGCAGAAACTGAGATGATTTCAATTGCGTTAGAAGACATAGATCGAATCTGTTCCTAGAACTGAAGACTCCCACGTGTGCAGACATTTTTTTAGTCTTTTAACTAAAAGGACTTGACTTTTAAGACTTGAGTAAAAGTCTTCTTCAAAGTTCTAAGTGCAGAATGATACTGAAGATCACATGGATGCATGAGGGACAGGCCAATGATTCCCACCTTGCTTGTCAGTCCATGGTAAGTGGTATGTGAACCATATGAAACAGTAATACTTGCAAGCTAGAGTTTGATGACTGGCCACAAAAAACCATTCTGTTGACAGTGGTTCACCCTTCTAAATTTTGATACATATGAACTTTTTATACTGCAATGATCTAAGCTTATTCTTAAGTTCTGACTAAAACCAAACACCCTTTTCATTATTCAAGGGAACAAGGTCAGTAAGTACTACATTGTAGTGAGACAGATAAAACTGATTTGAAAATTACTTTCCTTATTCTTCTGTTAAGAATGTATATTTGAGTTGCTGAGTGTTTATATAAAAAGAACCTGTGTTTGGTTCTAGACCCTTGCATAGTCCCTATTGTATGCCTTGATGGGGATAAGAATGTGGGGTAAAACTGCCTCTAGTCACTTCTGGTCTGCCAAACAGAACAAGGTGAATGCAGGGTCTTTCTTCAGGCTGGTGACAGATACTTTTGTGAAGACTGAATTACTCAAGACTAAAAATAGGGTGTTTATGGGTCTGTGATGTGGTACTTCAGTGTTTTCAATATGGAATGTTTGATAATAAATAAAAATGCTTAGCATTTTATGACACTTTGCTTTATCACAGCCCTCTTTAATATTTTCATTAAAAGCTTTTTTATTTGTACTGGAGTACAGATTTGCATTATATTAGCTTTTGAATAGTAGTGCACAAAGGAATGCAATTTATTCCATGACACTTACATACAAATACATAACTAAATGCAATCCTTGATGTCAGACCTTCCATTTTTCCTCACATTTTCTACTTATTTTTTTGTCTCCTTAGACTTTGACCTCTTGCAAGTTTTTACCATGGGTTGAAAAGCCTTGTGACTTGAGTATACCTCTTAAAGATAACAAATTTGAATTTTATGTTTTCGTTGTTTATTTTCTCTTATTTGTCCAGCAATGAAAAAACGTTGATGTAAACAACAAGGGAAAAGCCTGTTAATGTGCCCCAGTGAAAGCCTTTTCGGCCTTGTGTTTATAAATGTTGGATACTGATGTTTGGCACTACTTTATTCTTCTTTTAAAAACTGAAATTGGTAAAATTATAAACTTAAACTACTTTCATATTCCTCCTAATTGTCTTAGATTCATCAAATAATTTCCAAAGTCTTTAAAGACTTTTATTTTAAAAAGCACCACATCCACCCTTTTTAAAATCTTTGCTGTTTTGTTTTCTCACTTGACAAAGCTGCAAGTCTTGTAAGTGCTAAATACTTAACACTAGAAGCATTTGAATTCATGCTTACTGAATTTCTTCGGTACGAGAGAAATCAATGAAATCGTAAGGGACACGTAAATGTTGTTGGTATTAAGGTAACACCTAATGCTTTTGCAAAACACAGGTAAAACCTTATAATGTCTACGTAACGGTGGCCTATCCTCCAGATACTGATACACCTGGATTTGCAGAAGAAAGTAAAACAAAGGTAAAGTGTCCATCAGTAATACAAAAGTTTTTAAAGCTTCATTTCGTTACAAGCAATGCATTTTGTATTTCATTTATTTCCGTAGTGTTTTTGAAATCAGGGCATATTAAGATTTTAAGAAGTACTTAGAAACACTTCGGTTTCATCAGTTTTTAACTACTCAGAGTTATACAGCTTGTAGGATAATTTCATGTAGTTTATTGTTCTAGCTTTAAATGGAAGAACTACCTGCCTTTAACATCTGAAACATTGCAGAGTCTTCCTGTGTTTAATCAGAATACAATTGTGGAATAGTAAATTGTAAAATCACTATTTGGTTTTATATTAAAGCTTAATAAACCAAATTTGATAATTCGTATTTTGCATCTTTGGTAATATGCAGTTGTTGTGATAGATGTGACAGATCAAAATAAACCTCAGTTCATTCAGTGCAGTCTCCAGCCTAACCATGCTCTATGAATGTATATGATTCAGTTCTGTAATGGCTGTTCTTTAGTATTACAGTAGAAAGGGAAGTCTCTTGCACTGTTTTTGTAGTGGAAATTACTGTCTCACTTTTCAGAAGGATGTGTCAGCAGTAGGCCTTTTTCATTTGGATCACCTTAAAAGTGAAAGTTTTGACCTCTAGTTACCTCTTGTCATTTACCATATCCATACATATGAAATACTAATTCCGAAACCCACATTTAGGGCCCCTGCTTCGACCAAAGCATCAGGTAACCAGAGAAAAATCTATCTCATTTTTTGTTTGCATA
The DNA here is from genome assembly GCA_036023395.1 of Myiotriccus ornatus. Classification (NCBI taxonomy): domain Eukaryota; kingdom Metazoa; phylum Chordata; class Aves; order Passeriformes; family Tyrannidae; genus Myiotriccus; species Myiotriccus ornatus. Next base: position 68,939,609 of record JAYRBT010000082.1, read on the forward strand.
CTGTGAACTAGAAATCTGATATCTAAGGGTATCATCTTTTCAAGCATCTTTTCAACATGCACCATCACGTATAATTGGAAATTGGGTTTGAATTCCATTTTGTCTTTCACTCTTTGAATAGGAATCAGTAGGGATTGTATAACACAATTCTTACTTCATCATTTCTTGATACAGATATTCTGTATTAAATGTATACTCCCACACATCTGCATAAAGTGCCAGAATTAGACATCTGCAGATACTTGTATAGCTTGCATATTCTCTGGGATTTTATTCTTCATAATAGCCTATTTCAGGGAAATACAGTCACCAGCAGAATGCATTGTTCATCTAAGATTTCTCTTTAAAAGAGATTCAGAGAAATTTATCTTACTTGTCAAAAAAAGTCTTTTAAGGAGAGAATTATGCTTTGTTTTAGCCTACATGAACTCTCCGGGTGACTTGCTCCTAATATGATAGTGTACCTTAAATCTCTGCAATAGTGCATTACTCTGACATTTCAGATAGTCATTTATTGTGGCATTTATTTAATACTACTTAGCTGAGAACATCTGCCTCTGTAGTTTGCATTTCCTTAGGACTAGGCCATTTTTCTCTGTAATCACTGAATGTGGAAAAGAAAACATCAGGAACTAGGATACAGCTTTTCTGTGTTTAAACACTAAGGTTTTTTTTGTTTTGAGGTAATTGCCTTACAAATGACAGCCGTGTTGACTAGCCAGATCAAGTATTAAATGGCTGATTTCTGCCTGCCTTATTCTCAACATGTCATTAATTTTAGCTGTTGCTCCTGAACCGCTGCTATTTTTTTCCCAAACTTACAGTATTTTAATTACTTTTGATATCCCTATATCTCTTTCAGATTTGTTTAATGCTGGCCAGTAAGCTTAAAAGTAAATAGGGGCTGTGAAATGGAGATCTCATGACAAGTCCTATCACTATAGGAAAGCATGTAAAAGTTGTTTGTATGTGATTTCTGCTGGTAAAGACACTGATGACCCCCCCCTTAAAATACACATACTAAAAGAAAAAGTTTCAGTGAGCCTGGTCGGTGAAATCAGAACTTGTAATTCTACAGATATTTGGAAATAGGCCTGTTTCTGTGAAGTTTAATTACTGTAGTACTTCAAATTGACAGTGAGAAACCTGTAGTTGCTCAGCTGTTCCCTGGAAGTGCTTTTTTAAAGGATTAAGCTGAGAATTAAACTAGTCCCAGTATTTGAGTAGGCTTGAATGCTTCAGTTAAATTTTGTTATTAAATAGAACTGAATTAGCCATTACAAGTGAACTTGCAACCAGTACTCTTTTTTCACTAATTTAGTGTTGGTTTTGATTCATCAGTGGAACCATCTGTCTCTGACATACTGAGCATTTAAATATTTCCTGTGCAGTTATCTCTATAATAATTTTATTTGTTAAAAGTAAATGAATGACAAACATGCTTCTAAATATCTTAAAGCATATTTTTGCCATTTGTTTTTGTAACAGACTAAACTTGTTCGGGAGTTTTCTTTGGTGGAAAAAAATTGTGATTGCTAAAATAACCTTCATAATTGCTTTTCTTCTAGTGAGGTGAAGTGGCATAAATGGTCTAAAAGACAAAGAAATAAAATGCAGTGATGGATTTTGGGGGATACCAGTGTGTGAAGATTGAGAAATTAAAAAAAAAAAAAAAAAAATAAAAGGCAAGCTGTTTTGTAGGATCTTGAAATATTTAAGGCCTATCTTTTACTTACATTTCTGGCACAAAAACCACAAATGAACTAATACAAGTGTTGAGGAGAAGTAGTTTAAGCATTCTGATAGCTTCTACCGAAAATAAATACCTGAGGAAAAAGCCATTTCATGGTAGTAATAAACTATATACAAGGAAAAGTACTACTCAAGGAAAATTTGTCATTTCCTTTTGTAAAATTAGACTATTATTTAGGATCCTTAAGTGGATGTTTTAGGTGACAGTATGATACCACTTGCTAACAGTGATGTCATCCGTGAAAAAAGACCCAAAACTAAAATTTGACATGCATATTTTTCTCTCCTGTATGGTGTTAGCCAAACTTATCTTGGTGTTTTTTTACTAAAGCCCTTAGAGACGAAGCTGATTTCTGAAACTTCATCTGTTTGCCAAGCAGAACAAGTTGCCAGAGTTATAGTCAAAGACGCCATAGTAAGTAAATTATGTTTCTAAAGTATGTCCTGTGTTGAAGAGACTAGGATCACATGTCATGCTTGCTTAAGACCATAAGATAGTGGCTAAGCTAAATGCAAAACCAATTTACACAAAACAGTACTCTTTGGTTAGTTCAAACAGGAAGTATTTATTTCCTTCATTCTTCTTTTGCCACTGTGCCCACAAATGATTTTATACAATCTCTTGAAAGTAAAAGGTATCTGAAGTTGTACATAGACAGAATAAAATGATGCATCTGTATGATGCAGTGTCTCAGAGGTAGATTATGACTGCCTTGAAAGCATTAAACTCTATTGACTTTTGATGTATCAAATACCATTTGTCTAATCTCAAAAGGTTGTTTTACTATCTAATTCTTGAAGATGAGTTCATATAAAAATAATTATACATTGAAGGAAGGCAGTTGACCTTTTTTGACTTTTAATGTCTAAAGTATGCAATTTATGAGTGATTACACTACATAAAATGCTGTTCCTAGTGATTAAAGGTGTATTGCTTTTCTGAGTATTTTTTTCCCAATGTTTTGTGCTAGGGAATGCTTGCAGGCTTAATAAAGTACCTTGGAAAAGAAACAAACATGAAATTTCATGATCATAAAGCACACTGATTGAATCCTAAAATCTGCAATTACTTTGCAGTTCCAAATACTCTTGACCTTCAGTGAGATTTACATCTACAGCAGGTGTTCAGTTGTGAAGTTTTTATAGTATGTTCACAAATACAGCACATAAACACGAAATCATATCTGATTTTGGCGTGGTGAGTTTTAAAAGCAAGTATTACCTCAACACAGTACTCTTCTTTGGTGTTTAAGGGAAACTAATCTCCTCTCTGACCTTAAGCATCTGGTATTTCTATACCATACTTTCCAGCACTTTTGTATCATATATTAGTTCAGACATTGTTTTTATGCACTAGCCATCAGCTGAGAGACTAAAATAGAAATGAGAAGGTATCTGTGTACTCGTAGGCCTCTCAGGTGTGTGCTGGGAAATAACCAAATCTAATAACCTCTGCTGCTTTGCATAGATTCACCCCTAACCCAGATTCGGGAACACCACCTTTTCCTTTCACTTCTCCATTCCATAGATCTAGTCCCTCAATGTTTCAGAAAGTCTGTTTTCCAGCTTAAACTGTAATGGAAACAAATGGGAGAAGCCTGGGAGTCAGAGCTGTAGAGTTGCAATTTTACTGATGAGTAGTTAGAAACCAAACAACCGAACAACTTTTTCCTCGTGTCAGTCCCCCCCCCTTTTCTGCCAGCTGAAGGGCTTAGCAGGCTGCATCTCCAAGTTTTGAGGAGGGCAAGTTAAAAATCCTTGATGCAGTTGAAGGCAGACCTGTTACCTAACATTTGAAATACACTCCCTTGCCAAATCTCACGTGATAAGCAAACTAATTTTAACAAAAGGCAAGCTATATTTTGTTACACAATTCGGGTAGTGATTGGTAGCCTGACAGAGTTAGGGTACAATTCTGTCTCTGAAACATGCTTACAGTGAAGACCATCGTGCATTTTATCCACCATCTATTTTAAGCATGCCTCAAGACGAAATTTAGAGACTCTATATCCTGTAAAAATCTGCAGTAATTCAGCACACCTCTCTCTAAAGAGAGGTTAGCTTCCTTGTCCATTTTTAAGTGAATGCTTTTTGGAATGTTGCTGTATAGCCCAAAATATTTTTAATATTTTGATTCTTAATTGAGTTAATATTTTTTTACATGAAAATATTTGTTGTTAGTTATATCAGTCATCTCTGTCCATCAAGAGTAGCAGTTGAAATAAGACACATCATGATTTGCCACAACTGGGTAAATTACTTTTTGTTTTCTTAATCCTTCTGTCCAGCAAGGGAACTTTAACAGCTCAGTTGGATCAGATGGTTACATGCTGTCAATACTGACAAGTGGAATGTCACCAGTCACTTCGATTACTGAAGGTCTCCAGCAGGTAAGATTTGGGAAGGCACTGTTGTCACAATTTTTCATGGTTTAAAATACTTTAAAATGTAGAACTTTGTGCAAATATTATTTTTTCATCAAATGGCTGTTAATACTGACAGGTTCTGAGAACTGCAGTAGTATTTTCAAATTTAGGTTGGCAGGTGAGCTAAGACTACCCCCTGCTACTCAGGCCTGAACTGTTACGTAGTTAGGTTGGTTTTCATGAGTTTGTTTTTTGGAGATTATACAACACAGCTGCCTAGAACCTAATTTCATGACTAAGTAATATGCTGCAATCCAAGATCCTAAATGAATTGAAGGATATTTCTCTCTGTTTCCAGGTTGTTTGCATGGGCATTTTTCGAATCATTGGCCTGTTTTACCTAGGAAGTTTTGACAGCATAGTTCGTCGCTGCATGATGCAAAGGGAAAAATCTGAAAGTGCAGATAAGACTGAGTAATCTTTATTTTGAGTGGAAAGAAGAATATCAACCAGTCCTGGACAGCTTGCTGCTTAAGTGGGACTCAGTTTTGCTCCTGAAGGATTTAGACTGGAAGTACTTGCCTGTGTGACAGAGGAGTCCCCTCAAAAGCTATGAAAGAAAGCAAAAGTACAACTCCAGAAGATGCCAAACTATGCAAAAATGTGAATGAGGATTAGATAGTTGTTTTTTTTTTTTTTGATGATTTGAGTTGGAGAGAATTTGGAGAGCTTGTAAGTGATCTGCAGAGTAGAATTTGAGAATGGACTATGTGCGGTAATTCTGGACAAATACTTAAGTTTTCTCACTTTGGTGCTTATGGACAAAATAAGTACCATGACAGACCAGGCTGAAATAGATTGAAGTCCCCTGAACAAGTTGGTACCTTTTGCAAATGTTTTGGGACTGCTTTTAGTTTAGAATGTTAGATTTTTCTTTGGCCAATCTACAGATCCTTCTGTCAATGACAGCTGTCCTTATTCTATCCAGCATGTGACTGTGGAAACCCTAAGATGGCAAATACATTTGTATCATCCAAGCTTTCTCAGTCTGGGAGCAATGAAAAAGTATGGTTTAATATATATGCATACTTTCGAAAGGGAGATGAAGAACCCGTTCCCACAGAGAAATGCTAGGAGATGTGATCAGGTCTGTAGCTCTTCTGGCCTTTGAAGTATGTTGTGAACAAAGAAAAAAAATCTTACCAGTATCAAATGTGTTGATTATGACTCAGCATTTTAAGCCATTGAAACAATGTACAATTTTTACAGATACTTAATCTGCCAGTTTTTGCTCTGGAAAGGAAAGTAGCTTAATGCTACTGTTATGCACATTATTTCAAAGCTGCAAATCATGAGCCAAACAAGTAGTTGATGATAGAATCAATTGTAATTAAAATGCCAGGCTCTTCCAGTAGCAGGAATGTAGCTTTTTAGGGCAGGAGGGTCAGGAGGGAGGGGAGAGGTGTGTGTCAGAATGGCCTTCCACACTTCCTTTTTTCATCACTACATGGAAAAGCTTTCACATGAGAAATTATTTAAAATACTCTCCTTGTATGACCCACTTCTAATTTGTTTCATTTACAGTATACGAAACAAGGCTGCTCAATAACTGCTTCAGAATACACAGAACCCAGTGGTTGTTTCTAATAAATCTCATTCAACACTGAAAAAGCTTGATACATAGCAATGATGTTTTAAGGGTGCACTATATATACTGTTTATTAAATGGACCACTATAGTAAGTGCCTTGTGAGCTGCTTTTTTTTCAAAAGCTGCATATTTTGTATATGTTAGCACTGCTGTGTTTTCAGTGTCATATTTTCCATTTTCATTCAGTACTCTGAATCTAAAATTACGTGTAAAACTAGGCACTTTCACTTCCTTGAAAGTAGTATTTAACAACCAAAATAAGCAAAATTTGATTGCTTTTGTTAAGATATTCTCTATATCTATTTCAGAAGAGGTATTCAATTAAACTGAGATGAAAAATAATAGGTGGTTAACTGGAAAACCTTAGAATGTAATTTATTGAGACAGTTTATTTTCCGTCTCGTAATTAGGCTGATCAGTTTTAAATGTTCTTCACACAGACTAAACTTGCTTTAATATCTGGTTTACAAACATATTTTTCAAAGAGAGTCACATTGGCACTCTCATTTTAAGTGGTTTGACTTCCATTACATCACAAATGTTGAGGCACTATTGAATTCTTCATGAAGCCTATGTTTTAGGTCCTGCCTCCTGATTTTGTTTAGATGTATGAAGTTGTGCATGCCTATAATATAATGCTAATTTTGAGAATAGAGTGTATTCCTGCATTTTTAAACAGCTCAGCTTCAGTGCAAAGAATTCTAGTGTGCATATGTATTTCCTGTGCTGCTTAATGTGAATGACATAAGGGAGCATTTATCATACATCCATTGTCAACATCACTGCGTTTCTTAAAGCAACATAAGAATGCTGTTCAGACCCTGTGATCGATGTTAACTCTTATTTTGATGAAAATCAAATACTGTTTCAACCACCTGCAAAAAAATACCAAAATGGGTGAGTCAGTTGTGCTTTAGTTTGAAAAAAAAAGCTTCTGTAAATTACTCGATATCAGCACAAGCTTGAAAGTCAGGACTTAAAACCAGTAAGCCGTTGGATACTTGAATTTTTGGATCTTCAGCTTGGAATGTTAAAGGATTTGCATTTAAGAAACATAATCCAGAAGGTGAGAGCACACACAACACTATGGCAGCTGGGCCTCTAAAGGTGTCAGGTTGGGCATCTTTGATCACCACTCACTACTTCTTGACTGAAGAGTCCTCCCAATAATGACCGATACCATTCAGTGCAAGTGTCTGTGAAGGAGAAGTAAGACTACTGGGTGAAAGTTATAGCCCTGATCTGCAGAGACTTCAGTTCACACCTAATTTTGCATAGTGTAAGTTGTTGTGTTGACAGTGAAACTTCAGGTTGAACCCCTCAGCAATTGTGGAAACTGGAACAAGGCAAGTTTTTTGAAACAAGAATGGTAATCTCTTTCCATGTTCTATTTTCTGCTGTTGCAAGTTATTGATGTTAATTTTAACTGATAAACTTCTCAACTGTTTTACTGTCAAAACAAGGTAAATAGTCAACTACAGCAACCTTTGGTGTAAATTTTGTTTTCTTATGCGCATTCTTTATCTACCAATGTACTCATTTTAAGGTCCAATATAAAGTGAAGGAGATGCCTTGTAACCTTGTGGAAAAATGTTTAGCCATTGAAAAACTATTTTGCCAGTTTAAATGTTACAAAACCTCTGCATTGAAATGTTTTAGTAGTGTATTAGATCCGTGAAGATCTTCAAATAGGCTTTATTACTTTTTGTCAAATTGTCAATAATTTAATCACTTGTGCCATATCAGTCAGTGTCTTGTCTTGTTTTCTTGGTCAATCTAGGATTCGATTTAGGCTTTGATAGTCTTTTCCATTCCATGTAGTTTCTAATGACTGTCTGCTTTACATACAGATTTATTATAACTTTACTTATAGTTTACTTCAACAAGGTGTTCACGTGCAATTTAAATAGATTTAATATTTTACTAAGAAAAAAAGACATAGGTAAATAAACTTTATTTGCTGTGAAAAACTCTAGGCACTTTTAAATGGTAAAGATATATAGCGTTATTTGTAAAAAGAAACTTCGTGCTTATTGCGTCACCATTTTTTGTGCCAGAACTGTAAACTAGTTTTCATATTTTATATTTCTCAAAATAAATGGAGAATCAACAAAGCCTGTAACTTTTAAGTTCTTTTTAGAGGATGAAGAGTAGTGGCTAAATTCATTTGCAGTATATGGTGTTGGGGGCTTATTTTGTTGGTTTTTTTTTTAAATTTGAGATCAGCAGGATTCTGTTAATTTTGTAGGACAGCAGAGAGGGTAGTATATCCCTCCATTTTAGCAGCTTAGGGCAGACGTAAAAAGGGATGTAAAGAATTCAACTGAGAATTGTCAGCAGACCCAGTATCCCCAAACCATAATGAAAGTGAGGTTAAATTGACAAATCCTTCCTTTATTGCCGGAGGTGCTGCCAGTATATAAGTAGTGCTTGTGCTCTCTGAAAGTGCTTGTGAATCCTGAGGAGCCAAGAGATGCTTATTCTTTCCTAGTGGAAAACAATAGAAGTAATAGTTAGGGTAGATGTCTTTCTGTACTAGCAGTGAGCATGCAGCTGTATAGAAAAAAACACGGTGTTATGTTTGAGCTCTGTAGTAGGAAGGCTTGAGTGTGTAGCTTGCCCCAGTATAACAGTAGGGGAGGAGTAGCGCCAAGATACTTATTCCCAAAGTAAATTCAAAATCTCAAATGTTCAATCTTTTAAAAAGACAGTTGTATTAAATTATCACAGAGCCAAAAATCAAAGATGGATTGAGGAAAGCATATGCTCCCTAAAATTGTGTTTTAAAGCTATGAGGCTGATGTTAATCTTTTAATTCTCCAACATTCTACATCAATATTGCTACTAGAGCTCCTGATATTTCCATTTCAGTAAAAGTAGCAGGCCAAAGTAGATTGCTCCTCAATCCTTTTCATAACTGTGTTTCAGCTACAAGGCTAAATTATCTGATGGTTTCATTTAATTGGGTTTTTTCCTTGCCCACCCAGTAGCAGGCACACTGAAGGGTAGGTGTGTGTATGATTGTCTGTCAAAGGTTGTAGTAAAAACCTCATGAAGTCATTTCCTTTCCTCTGTCACTGGGGGGAGACTAAATGAGGTGTCTGTCTTGCCACACAGCCCAACCTCCTTCTCTTCCTCCTTTCACCCTAGATGCTCTAAATTGGTGAGAAAGATGACAGTGTTAATCTTCCGTTGGTGATGGTCTGCGGTGGGGGGGAAATAATACTGGTAAGCTTTTGGATGAAACTCACACTGAAGGAAGTGGAAAGTGCAAATACTTTTTTTTTTTTTTTTTAAACCCCAAAAGATGCGTACCTAATTTTGGGGGGGGAGGGGAAGGGGGTGTCATCTAATTTGATGGGGGGGGGATGCATTTAATAAAATTGTTTGTGAAGTTTTGCTGTCTGGGGAAACCTTGCTGAATATAATACCAAGTCTCCTCTCGGGTAGAATACCACCAAGTCACTCTGAAATTATTTTTTTAATTGAAAACAAGTTTGTTTTCAGCTTGGGGGGGAATCCCCTCGTTAATTTTAAACCTTTCCAGTTCTAACTATGAAGTTGGTTCTGTAGTAGTGCTGCTAGTGCAGTGTAAATAAATACAAGGGGCGAAAGCAAAATGTAGGTGACTAACACAATAATGCTACCCATCAGCAAGAGTCAACTCCCTTGACCAAAATACAGTGCTAAATCTGTGAAAGTACCAGCTGTAAATAATATGTATAAAACTAAGTCTAAAACCAAATTTTATTGTTTTGGGTAACTTACAACTGAAGGGAGTGCCCTTATCAAAGATAACAAGTGCTTCAAAGAAAGTGGTTAAAATGCAGCATCTTGGTCTTTATTTCAAAGCATTCACTCAAAAAAAGCACTTTTCTGCTTTTTACTTGGAGAAATTTTAACCGTTGTAATAAAAGTTTATGAATCAGAGATGGATGTTCCTGTTTGTCCAGCAGACTCTTCCCATTTCCTACGCCTCTGTGTGGAAGCTGTTTCCTTTTCTTTTCTGCAGCTTTGGCTGGGAAGTTGATCTCCTGTTCTTTTCAACATAACAGAAAGAAAGGGCGTGGATAGCATTGCCTGAATCAAAAGCACAGGGTGGCAGATTGCAAAAGGTGGCGAGACAGCTCAGCTCTCGTACAGATAAGACCCTGTTGTCACATAGTGGAGATGTCAAAAGGATATCCAGAGCTGGATGCAGCTTTTTTGCCTCCTTCCAATCCAAACCATGGGGCTAATGGATCTTGACAAGAAGTGAAGATGATTAAGGGATGAGCACAGTGAAAGGCATCTGAAACTCAGGAGCTGTTTGCTGTGTTGGACCCTAAGGATATTATCCAAGTATCTCATCCAGCTGCCTTTCCTGATGAGCACAATTAAAGCCAGTGAAATAAACCATAATTGCAGGTTGGGTGTGCTTGAAGTGTTTTACAGTAGCATTATTTGCTCTGCAAGTGCTTCCAGCCACAAAGGATCCACTCCCCACCTGCAGCATTTGCAACACCAGCAGGATGAAAGGCAATCTCCCATTTCAGGAATGCAGTCTGAAGAAGTGAAGTTTGTTCAGGTAAACCTGCCACCATCCTGGTTAAAAATGAGGAAAATACACATCCGGGCTTCATGGGTGCTACCTTTCCCTATATTTTTACATTCAGGAAACTTTTCAAGCATTCTACACAACAGATGCTAGCTGTTGCCTAGGCAGCAATGTTGAGCAAACCCAAGTGAGACAGTCTGAGCAATAAATCAGGGGCATGCAGTTGATGGCTGAGAATTATATGCATGCATGCAAGTCTACAAGAGGATTGCTTTGAAGGCATTTCATCCAGCTCATCAGAGATACCATAGATCCGTGGGTATTGTGGTCTCCTGGACAGAAAAAAACGTGTTAGACCATGTGGTTCGTGGTTAGTCTTAGGGTGAGTTATGAAGCTCTTGCAGTCACAAAGGCACACAGAGCAAATGCATGGTGGCATGGAAAGGAGCAGTACTGAATGCCTGGAACAGAGGGAAGCACGGCCATGGGTGGCACAGACAACTTGCCTCACTGGACACAGCATCAAAAAGCCTTTTGGAGAGCCACTGGCTGTGTGAGGAGTGGCTTGCTAATTTGCGTATGTGCAAATTCCTCACCCATGGGCACAGTCTTAGTGAACTCTTTCAATAAAACACCTATTTAAGCTGTGCTAGAACATCATAAGGCAATGGACCTCTTTAGTTGTCATAACTGTATTTAACCCATATTGCTCTAAATACTATTTTTTGGTTACTGAAATTCAGTTTACTGTTGTTGGGTTTTTTGGTTGGTGGTGGTGGTGGTGGTGGTTTTGATTTTTTCTAGAATAAAAAAAATCTCTGCAGATTTAAAAAAAAAAAAAAAAGTGGGAATGTTCTTGTTCACTGTGAGTGCAAACATACACCCCGCTTGTTTCATGCCTGCTCAGGCAGGGCTTTAAACAATTGTTTGCTTCTCTCCAACTTGCCTGTGCATGAGCCAAGGAAATAAAAGGGTGGGCAGGTCACCAGGAACCAGGGTTGCTGCTGAAAGCCTGTTGATGTTAACACAAAGGTACAGGGAAAAGGTGTCCGCTTTCAGATTGTTGGGAAATTCAGTGTTGCCAGGCATTACAAACTTTCTAGATCATTTGTTAATAATACATCTACTGTACAGTGCACATCTGGGAAGCCACTGAAGAAACAGCAGGCTTTGTAGGATCCTGTCTGCTCAGTTGCCCGAGCATGGATAAGAAAGCCATCCCAGAAAATAATCTGTCCTTTGCACTTCCAGGTCCGACTGATGCCTATTGTCAATGCTCCTGCCTCTCTAATTGTAAAGGGAGTTTTTTTCAGGTGAGCTGCTGCTTGTATTCCTAATCAGGTTCCAATTCTTCATACAGTTAATTCTTCCTATTAGTCTGATTAACTTTGGTGGGCCAGCTCACATGAGAGTAAATGTGTGTGTTGGAAGGATTGGCAGGATCAGATCTTGAGTAGTCAGCATGTTATTCTGCTACCCAAAGGCACCACAATGATTTCTTAGCTGACTCCATGCACTGATTTCATGTTCCTTGGTAAATCCTGAGCCTCTCTTGCCATTTCTTCCATCTGTCCCCAAAACCATATTGCCTTTATTTTGAATGTCTTTTTAACTGTTGTTTTATCCTGCTGAGCTCAAACAAACAAGCAAGGTGAAAAGCAGTATTGTGATGCAAACTTGTGACACTGTAATAGATGCTCATCATCCACTCAGGTAGCATGATAATTGCTTCTAAGATGCCTCTCCTTTCAATCAGAGCCATACAGGTCAAACACAATGCATTTGACACTTAAATGTTAAGAACAAGACTGTTTAAATGTACATAATTTTGTTTTGTTTTTTTACAGAGTCCCAATGTGCCATTCTTCGAGGCACAGTTTTTGTTTCCCATGACTCATCCCTAATACCTTTGCTTAAAGCAAACAGTTCCTAGGATTTTCCCTTGTGTGTTTGGTTTTTTTTTTGTTTTTTTTTTTTGTTTGTTTTTTTTTTTTGTACAGTCTCAGCTGCATTTGGTATTAGCAAGATTTCTGGTGAACCATGACCACTATTTTCCTATTAAACTTTTAAAAAAGCAGGGATCTATCATTCCTATCATTCAGCAAAGCGCTGAATGTAGAGCTGGTGGGGAAAAAGCACGGTTAGTAAGTCCCTTCCAAACAGAGTACCTCAGAAAATTTTTGCTGTTCCTGTTTCTGTCAAAAATCAGTTATAAATTCTGAAACTATTTTATTTTTCTGATTATATGTCCTTAGTACATTTGGTTGGTCTTACTTCCATTTCTGCATACAAAATACCTTTGAATATCATAAGCAAAATTTTCAATTCCTCCTTCCAAAAGCTCATTAATTTTATATGCCTTTTTTTTTTTTTTTTTGCATCAGTCCCACACTAATTTATCCTCTGAACTTTAAAACCAGTCTTGCTAGATGTTGTTGAGCAGTACTGTGTTACTTAACATCTGTGTTTGATGTATTTCTGTTGCAGGACCAACTGCATTAGATTCAGTCACCAGCACAGTGACAGACTGAATCAGCAGCCTGGTTGGTTATGGCTGTTCTGATTTTCTGTATCACTTGTTTTCCCTAGCATGTTACATGGGAATGTCAGGTTACTTCCTATTTTCAGAGGAGACCTTTTTTTTTCGTTCTCTTTTTGTGCGAGAATATAAAGGTGTTGATGTTACCTGGTTGACAAATCCCTTGACCACATTTCTGTCATCAGAAGCCATCCCTCAGCTCATTGCAAGCACCTTACTTTCTGGAGTCTTTCATATGGATGGAGATGAGGCATCTTCGCGTTCCAGCATTGCCGTGAGTTACACGCATGCCCTGGTGGGGTACAGCCCTTAGTCCGTGATTGCACATCGGTCTTCTCTTGACCTCATTTCACTTGCTGTCCTGCAACCTCTGTCGCTCTTAAACCCCGAGGACTAAACCAGCCCGTTGCACACATCAGCAGGCGGGAGTGCCCACAGGACAGTTTCCCGGGCAGCTATGAGGCGAACGAGCCCTTCGCTCCCGCCACTGCAGGGACGGGCGGAGGGTCCCGGCTGTCGCGGCCGAGCCCCGAGCCTGGGGCGAGCGGCGGCCGCTGGGTGGCAACAGCCGCCCGCTGGAGAGAAAAGTGGAGAGAGAGGGGGGAGAAGAGCGAGGAGAGAGAAGAGAGGAGAATGGAGAGAGGGGAGAGAGAGGAAAAAGGAGAGAGAGAGGGAAGAGGGGAGAGAGAGGAGAGGATGCTGGCACTAGATATGGTGCTGAGTGCCTTCCCATGCCCCGGTAAATAAAAGACACCAGAACCATTAAACATCCTGAGCGGCTCTTCAGGTATCTGGAAAGGCGCTGTTTTGTACATGTTAGAAACAAATTCCTCGGTGCGTCCTCGAAACAAATCCCTGGATCACCGAGGGCACAGGTGAGTTCCGTTTAGCGCATGGGGAATCCTTCCCGTTTGGATGCCGGAACCTCCCCTTCTTCTGGAGGGAGGGAAAATTGACCCTCTCCACACCAGTGCCAGTTGCTCAAGCAGGAGAGCTGCCAGCCTGGGAAATACGCGTGACAGGTCCGTGGCTGAAGGAAGCGTGACACTGAAAACAGAGACTTGAAGGGGAGGGTGCAGTCATTCCGAGTGTCCCCTGTCCGAACAAACTCACGGTCACCGCTTTATTTATGCATTTTATTCCTTTTAGGTTCGGGGTAGTGTATAGGTGAGATTATCATCAGTCACCCTCAAATCGGCAGAATTTATCCATGGTCTCATTCTGCTCTTGTATTAAGGAGAGAAAGGTGCCGAGAATGTCCTGCTCCCGTTCGCCTTGGCATTTCCCCGGGATGGCTCTCTCTTTCACCTGGGGCAGTCCCAACATCATACCGATGTCGCTGCTCGGCGTGGCTGGGGGGCTGAACCATCGCTATTTCACAGCTCTGTGGGTTTAACCTACTTTCAAGGTTAGCTCTGCTTCTTTGGTCAAGCTCCAGATTCCCCTCATCTCCAAACAGCTCGATAGCCCCTCTTCAATGTATTTTAAAAAAAAAAATAAAATTTCTTCAGGCCGGGTGCAGGGACAAACCTGAGCCCCGTTTCTACAAACAGTCCTTGAACCCTACTCCCTGCCCACGGGCACGCCAGAAAGCCGACCGGCCGGGCGGCCTGCGAGGAGCAGGTGTGCGGGACCCCCCACGGCCGGGAGCCGGGGGGCGCCGGCCGAGCCGGGACAGGGGCTGGGGCCAGCGCTCGCCGCCCGACCCAGCTCGCTCGGAGCCCTGCCGGCCTGCATCGGGCCACTTTTCTTTTATAAAAGGGGGCTTCGGTGGGGTGTGTTTTTTTTTTTTCTCGCG
>JAYRBT010000082.1:68954928-68990948 GCA_036023395.1 Myiotriccus ornatus
CAGCAGCAGCGCGGAGCGCCCGGAGGAGCCGCCCGGAGCCGGCGGGGTGCGCGGGGCTGCGCGGGCGGGCGGGCGGGCGGGCAGCGGCGCCGCGGCCGCGGTCCCCATCGGCACCAATCACACCGCACACACGCCCGTCCGCGCCCCTCCTCGGCAGCGCCAGGGGCTCTTCCTCCGCCGATACAAAGCTGCTCGGGAAATGGCAGCAGTCAAAAGCAATTTTCCTTCTTTATTTTTATTTTCATTTTTTTAATTAATTTTTTTCGCGCTCTCTTGTGCAAAAGAATTAATTTCCTAAATACATACAGTATTTTTTTTTTTAATTTTTTTTTGGTGTGTGCGTGCGTGTGTGTGGAAGCACCGGGCTCCTGCGATCGGTGTCTGAATGAAACTACGTAAATGCATATGTCTGTACGTTGCACTGGAGGGAAAAACAGAGCACTTCTGCGAGAGCTTGGATTCAAATGTGGTTCATCTGGTCTCCAGGATTTTCCGTCTCTTTGGGGTTGTTCGCCTTCCCGGGCTGCAAGGCGTTATTTTCTGAGCTTTGACACATTTTTGGAGATGTCTGTTAAACAGGAGTCTGGGAAAAAACATTTGAAATCATAGAAATATTTTTTTTGTCCCTTTTCCGTCCCTTGGTGACTTGAAGCATCAAAGCGGCCAGAACTTAACCTTTCTGAAGACTTGTGATGTTTGGATTTTATTGTTGCTATTTTTCTTGTAGAGGAAACTTGACAGAGGAACATATTTATAGTCCAAGTAAGTACTTTACAGAGGAAATTTAGTTTGTGTAACTTAACAAAAAAACCCAAAACCTAGTGTTGAGGTTTCTAGCATAAAGTGTGTTGGATTAACGTCCATCCAAGGCTGCTTAGCAAATTGTGTTGAATTGCAGTTTTTACAGTGTGTGTTCGTCTGCTCCTTCGTGTCCATGGTAGTCCAGCACCTAGGGGAAAATGCACCTGATTTTGAGTCGGTATAATATCTTTTAAGATGTGTTTCAACACCGAGGAGGAAATGGTCCTAAAGTAAATTTATAATAAGTAATAAATGTGCACCTGGAAGTAAAGTCTTTACAACATTTAAATCCCTATTTATGACGTGCATCTCAAACCGAGGAGGAAACTCTGAGAAGACAAAAGTACCTCCAAGACCCCGAGAACTCCCCCACAACAGCGTGAATGAAACCGTATCCAATACAGTAACTGGATTATAATTTTTGGTGTTATTAATTTTATTATTATTGGCTGCTTTACTTTTTTGGGTTCATCCTGCTCCTCTTCTTCCTCTCTCCCTTCCTCTTGCTGCTTCCTCTTGGGAATTATGGCTCATCCGGGGAGAAGAGGCTACGATAACCGGGAGATAGTGCTGAAGTACATCCACTATAAACTCTCGCAGAGGGGATACGACTGGGCTGCCGGCGAGGACCCGGCACCCTTGCCTCCAGGTCTCTCTCCTCCTGCTGCTGCTGCGGTTGCTGCTGCTGCTGGGACTTCCTCTGATCACACTGGGCTGGTGTCTCCGCACCCCGAGCCCCCTGGCTCGGCTGCTGCTAGCCACGCACCCCTGGCCGAGGGGCTGCGCCCCGCACCCCAGGTCGTCCACCTCGTCCTGCGCCAGGCGGGGGACGAGTTTTCCCGCCGCTACCAGAGGGACTTTGCCCAAATGTCTGGCCAGCTGCACCTGACGCCCTTCACGGCCAGGAGCCGCTTCGTGGCGGTGGTGGAGGAGCTCTTCCGAGATGGGGTTAACTGGGGCAGAATTGTGGCCTTCTTCGAGTTCGGTGGTGTGATGTGTGTGGAGAGCGTCAACCGGGAGATGTCTCCCCTTGTAGACAGCATCGCTGCCTGGATGACTGAGTACCTGAACCGGCACCTGCACAACTGGATCCAGGACAACGGAGGCTGGGTACGTCCCCCAATTGCTCGCTTCCCCTCTGGCCTCTGGCCCGTGGCTGGTGGGACCCACATTTGGGCAGTACCCGAGAGGTTGCACTCGCGTTGTGGGGAGCAAAAGGTTTGCCAAGAGGGTGTTTGCACTGGTGTGTGCATGGGCCTTTTGCCAGTTGTTGAGTTTCATCTTGTTGCAGGGTACGGTGGAGTGGTTTGAGATGGGGGAACAGCTACAGTTTGGGAGCGAAAAGGATGAGTGAGGCACTATCTTCATAGGAGTCTCTGCTTTCCTGTCCTTTCAGTGTCACGCTTCCTTCACCCACGGACCTGTCCAGCCTTGCCTATGGGCAGAATCAAGGCAGGTTCCTGGCCAAGGCAGAGTCCTGCAGGGGGGTGGGAGGGGGCAGCAGAGATGCCCATCCAGCTGCCAGGGAGAGGCCCATCGTGGTAGGTACCAGTTGCAGGGCAGCAGGGATCACCTATGTGTGTGTGTGCGTGTAGGCATGTTAGGAGTGATGTGCCAGACTGGCGTGCAACAAATACAGTATCCCAGTGTTACTGGTGAGCAGATGGCCATCAATGACAGTGTTTACAGCTGTGGTGGCAACTGGAGTGGGGATCTATGGTATAGGATATGTCTAATGTGAAAACTCTTTGTCTTGAGATGAAACAAAGGTGCTGGGAGCCGTGTCTGTGGGATTGTTCTGGAAAATGAGTATTTGTTGTGATCTGATGGGTGACTGTGTTTCTGGGGTAGAGATCACCTTTGTCTGGGATGGGCTTCAGCATCATCTAGAAAGGAAAGATTTCCACTTGTGGAAAATGAACAGCTTTTATACTGATAGTCAGTCAAAAGCCTTTTCTTTTTCTCTCTCCCTCTCTTTCCAAAATTAAGAACTGCATTGAAATTGAAGGGATATTTCTTTCCTTCTTTCCTGTATTAATTGATACACTGGAACAAAACATGGTCCCAGCTGCTCTCCCACAAACCAAACCTGTTGTACGTGTAGAGCTTTTGCTATTAATGCGTTGGAAGAAAAAATGGCAAAAGTTATACTGCAGAAGAAACCTTGTGTCTGGGCTGAGAGCTGGTGTAAAGACACCTAGAAATGGAGGTCAGCTAGGTAGGACACCTGCAATTTCAGGTCCAGTGCCATGTGAAATACAGAGAGCTGACTCAGTGGCACAGCACACCTTTTAAAGATGTGTGTAAAAGAAGATAAAATACAGTAGATGTTTCCCACTTAACATGTTCTGCAAGTCTGGTGTTTGTGAAGCATTGTCGCATGAAACTTTCAGCCCTGGGTCTCTTGCTAAGTCAGTGTTATGCTAAATAATGTGTTACCTGCATTAACCATCTCTGTTAAAAAATGAAGATGCTGCCTTCTCACTGTTGAATCCATCTGACTAAAGGTGATCCATGTTCAGGGATCCGGAGGACATCTACCTGCTGATGACAGGAGGAATATGAGGACGTTTTCCTCCATAATGGAGGGAGCAAAGATTTGGGGTCCTTTTCTCAGCAGGAATCCACACTGCACACCTTCCAGAGGAGTGCTGCTGATCTCTGGCTACCGGTCACACTGGAGGCAGGATTGTTCTCCTGCTCTCCTCTGCTTCCACCAAGAAGAAAAAAAAATCAAGATTCATGGGGCCAGAAGAGGGAGCAAAAAATGTGTGTGCGTGCATGTGCGTGTCTGTGCGTTTATATACATATATAAGTATATACAAATACGCACACATATACAGACACACACATATGTATGTACACACATACACATAAAATTACTCCAGCGCTTAACGGCTGGGACCACACTTGGGACAGGGAGGTCTATCCCCTGATCCCCTGTTTCATGGATCACTACAGGGGGTTTGTTGGTGTAGTGTGGGGCTTTTTTCACAAAACAGATAACTGTGGGAAAAAAAAATCTGCGAACGGTTCAGGCTTTTGGAGACCCTGTCTGGTTAAAAGGCAAGCAGCTAAAGGGTTAGGGATTTTGTGACTGCACTTCTGGGCTGGGATGCCTAACTTGTGCGTAAGTCCCTCCTCAGGCTGGAAGCCGGTTTGTGGAGCTGGGGCCCTCAGTTCGCTCCAGAGCCAGTGAAGTCATTCTGTTGACTCCAGTGAGCTTTGGATCAAATCGTAAGCATGCTGGAGATGTATTGTCCTGTGGGTGTATTCTGTAAAGAGAAACGTAAATAATGAATAAAACCGAGAATGTGAAAGTACAGGTGTTACCCGGCGTGATTGGCCAGAGGAGATGAGTGCTGGAGCTGTTTCTTGACAGTTAGAAATACAAGAAACTTGGGACTGTAAACAATGACTGCCTTTAAAAGGAAAGGACACTTCTTATCGATAGCCATTTAGTTCTTTATTCAGGTTTGCTATCAACAAAAGCTCCAGAATTTGGATGCATGTGATGCTGTTTACTGCTGTGTGTTATTTGTAATGTACACATGGGAGAAGATGTGCAAAATACTACTTGAAGGTGGCTTTTACGTGTCTGTCTGGTACATGGTTGTTACCTTTGAGTCATGGGATTATATTAAACACAGGGAAAACCTTCTAGCTGATTACAAAGAGCAAAAGACTAACATGAAGTTGCTAACACAGCTTTTGATATCATCTCTTCACACAAAAATCAAGGACAGAATAGGGCACTGGATTTTTCTTTTTTTTCTTTCTTAGCTTTCAGGATCTGTCAGCTTAAAAGGATGCTTTAATACATGCACTCAGTCTTCAACTTGCCTCTTGAAACATACCCCATGTAAGAACCTTATTAAAGCCGAATAGATGGCTCTTCTGAAGTAGCCTTGTGGGTGGTGATTCTTGGTAGGACTTCGGCACGGCTGCCTGTAAGATCTCCCTGTCACGCAGGTTGCTGCAAAAAGCAGGAGCTCCAGCAGCTGTAGCCTTCTTCCCCTTTATGCTGTGGCTCCCTGGTATGCTGTCGAGTGGTAAGTTTATTAGAGGGTGCATATACTTACTAGAGAAGAGAGCATCACAGTCACGGGCGTATGTTACACAGCGAGTAAGTTGGACAGCACGTTCCTGGTGTCTGTTGTATGGGCCTGTGTCTTACACTCAGGTCTGACGTTTCGTTGACAAGTTTTTCTTATTTATCTGTTAGGTTTGAATCGGTTCGATGAGTTGGCAGTGTGTTTTCAGGATGTGAATTCTTTAGGTTGCAAGAGAAACAAAGAAGGAAAGAAGCGTATAAAAGGGCAGGTTGGAAGGGGGATAGAGCTGGTGGAGCATAAATTTTAGGCATTAGACATCGCTGATAATGGTGTCTGGGATTTGTTAATACCCTTACAATACATGGCATCGTGGGTTTGTTCAAAACTTAGAAAAAGCAACAGATGGGGACTGCACGGAATCTGTATTATTAGCTTGTGGTTCTGGTGGCAAATAAATGCCGCTTTCAAAGATTTTCACTTAGGCCAGAATACCGCAATATTGTACTTTGGCCTGATAACATCTTAATTGTATTACAAAAGGAATAAGAGGAGAACGAGCTCATCTCTGCAATTTTGTGGTACTTGGTATGATGTATGCTTTCTGATTAAGAACTTAATGGCTTCGTTTTGATTTTCAGAGCAGCAGAAGGAGTGGCTGTCGCGCTTGGCAACTTTTGACATTGGCATGGGGAACACTGAAGTGATGCAGTTGGTGTGGGGGAAATAACTGTGTTTGTCTTGCAGTGATGGGTTCCCTCTTTGGGCATACAACCTAACAGACGTGGGAGCCATGCTTAGCTCTGGGCACTTCTAGTCCAACATATGGCTTCCTCCCCAAGCTGTTCAAGAAAAACCAATCATGAGAACTACAGAAGGAGACACAGGCACCGTCATATTTACATAGACAAGTACATTTCTGATGCAAAGAATAAAGAAGCCCAGGTGAGAGAAGCAGTGTTGTGTTGAAAATTCAGCTGGGAACACATAATTTTCAATGACAATATTTACATTTGAACCAGGAATGCAAGGGTCATGTGTTTTCATCTGATTCTCTTCTTTTGTTGCAATTCTTTGTTCTGTTTGAGAGTTAAGGCCAGAATACAGGAAAGGATTCAGGTGGCTGAAGTGGACATTAGGTGGAACATTAGCGCTGGCATCGTCCAGGTGCCTGTCTAGCCAGAATAGTGAGAGAAGTCCCTGACTTCTCACTGTTCTTCGCCCAAGCTAGTGAGAAGAGGGGAGCCACTCAGCATGCTATGGGAGACACTGTTCCCTAGAACCTCTGTGTCCCAAAGGTGGCAGGCACTCTCTGGCCCACCTGCTCTCACTTGGGTGCCGTCCTTGCATGCAAACACATTTGAGGAGAAGCTCCCACTTTTCCTGGTGGGTCCTTAGTTAAGGCCTCTCCCGAGCTTTGCCAACAAGACTTTCTCCAGCCTGGCAGGGAGGTGTACACCCGCATCTCCACCATCTCAGGAGGTTTCACCTACCAGGTGGCTGCTGATTGTGCTGAGGTGTCCTCCCCTTTGGCAACAGGGCTCCTTCTCCTCTCAGGGGTGAGATTTCATTTGGTAGAGGAGGAAGAACGGGGTTGTCTAATTCCAGCAGTCTAGTGTGTTTTCTCAGATGACTGTCTACAGCCAGAAGAATGAATGCTTCTTGGACCAGCAAGTAAACTCCAGGTTTCCCTTCTCCTGGGTTGACTGTCCTCATCACTGAGCTTCCTCTTTTTCTTTTCTTCGTGCCTAGTGAATTACTAACTTTTTTTGCTTGGTGGGATGCCTTGGAAAGGAAGCTTGGAGGGTCTCTGTACCCTGCAGTGGTCCATGGCCCTCTCATGAAGGTGGTGGATGGCAGATGCATCTGCCTCTGAGACAGAGCTAGGGGTAGTGGATAGCGGTGTGACACAAGACCCTTGTCGAGCTCATCTGTGGGGCACTGACTGAAATCCCATCCCTTTCAGGATCTGGAGGTGCTTTCCCAACAGCTCTGCCAGGTACCCTGCCTGCACAGAACATTGCTTCTCGTGCAAGTCCGAAGCAAAAGCCTCTTGCTCATTCAGCATGGGACTTCATCTTGCTTGGAGTGGGATGCCATGTGCTGGAGCAGAGGCACTTTGACTTTCTTTACTAGCAACATTCAGCCTTGTAACTACTCAATCCCCAGTGGGGCTAACCCCAAGTCACTGTTTGACTGGTAAAAGGAAACTATGTGAAATCCACTCAGTTAAATAAATGAATTGGCAGTTTCAAGTGTTGCACCTTCTAGGTCCTTTGCCAGTTTTTGTGGCTTTGTGGGTTTATAATCGAATTCTTAAAATATTATCAAAATATTTTTCTTTTTGCTGTTGCTGAAGAGCAAGAAATTCATTCTGTGGGGTATCTGTACAGAAGCAAAGAGGAGAAGAGCTAGGGCAGAAAGAGAAAATAATTGCGGTTCTCCAGTCCTTTTCATTTATAATAGCTTTCTCTGTAAATTGCAACAACATTAGGCTGTGTATTTTCTCAGAAGTCTGGCCTTTTTTTCTTAAAAAAAAAAAAAATATTGACTGTGACCTTTAAAATTTCAGAACCAGGGGTCTCACTTGTGGAGATGATGTCATTTGCCTTGATCTTGCAAAGAACTGTAAAGTTCAAGCAGCAATCCTATTAAAAAGTTTTACTTTACTTTCAGTATTGAGAAAGAAATTTGTTCTGTGCCTGCACTAACACAGGCCTCTCTCAAGCTGCTGTGTTAGCTCTGCTGGACAGTAAGGAGCTTAGTTTTTTGAGGATGTAGCTTGAAATTCAGAGTCGGTAATCCATGAAGAAAATCCAGCTGAATTTTTCTGCAAAGGCACAAGCATGGCTCTGATGGCAGAGCATGGCTCTAGCAGGAGAATCACAAGACCTATGCAGTGATGTATGAAATTGCATGTGGAGCAGAAGCATTTTCCCAGCGGCCAGATCCCAGGGCCTGGGCTTCCTAAGGCAGCACGGGAACTTTGTACTGCATCGCCAGCAAACATTAAGCCCTTGTGCTCGATACGGGCGTCCTTGATGAGAGGGCCGTCTTTCAGTGGTTTGGACCTGGGATGGTGGTGGGAAGTATATGTAGAAACAGGAGCAGCTCTCAGGTGTCGCTGTGAAACCTCTGCTGTGGTTTTGGTCTTGTGTGATGGTTTGTGCCTGGTGCGTGGAAAGCCAGCCTTTGCTCTGCTGTTGCCACCGAAGGATGCTGGGCTGGGGGCTTGAGGCAAGAATGGCTTGAAGTGGTGGCTCCTGCTGTGTCCTTGTCTCCCATCTTGCTCTGCAGCTGCCTCTCTGACCTAGCCCAAAGCCTTTTAGCACCACGGTTCTATCCCAGGGCTGCTGGAAAGGCGGTGGCCTGGGGTATGCGTAGCCCAAAACTGGGCACTTGAGGAGCCGTAACTAAAAAACAGTGCAAAAGGTCTGGTTGAATAATGACTCTCCCGTAGCAAAGGGAACTTTTACTTTTCGGCTATTGCATTTCCATCCCTTTTGGAGGTCAGAGTTATGGTGAGTGGTTCTGGTTCTTTGCCTGTTTTCTCTTTCTGCTTCATGGTGGGCTGGTAGTCCCCAGCTTTCTGACCGCCCCTTTCCATCACTGCTGCGCGTGCTGGGCACTGGGTGCCAGCCAGGATTCTGGGTGCTGCCACACAGCCATGGGGCACCATGCGTGCCAGATCTGGCCCTTCCCCCCTCCATCCCTGTTTTATTTTCCTTCACACCCTTGGGAGGGTGGAGCCCAGCCCTGTTTGGTTTGTTGGTTTTTTAAAAATAATTTATTTATGAGCACCTCGTGGCTGCTCTCCTGCTGATTTAGTAACAATAATAGCAACATTTGTTACGCAGTGGCAGCAAAATACTGATTATTTCTAAGGGCAGTACCGGCCTGTTTTATTTTCCATTTCATATATAATAATAGGATGGATGAAGGTGTGCGGTACCATAAATCTTCTCTTCCCCAGCAGGGTAACATCCAGGCCTTCTTGGCAAACATGAATGCTGTTGGCAGATTTGAGGGATTTTTATTTTACTCTGGCTTTCAGTCTCATTAACAATCTGATGGCTTTTTTCTTTTTTTGGGGGGGGGCTTTTTTTTTCTTTTTTGGCTCCCAAAGTACTATAAAACCAGATAACTTTTCCAGAAGCATCTAAAAGCCTGGAATTTATTTTCTGATTTTTTATCTTAACACTAGTTTGCTGTCATACTTATTGTATATTAATATACTTTACTAAATTCCCCCTTGCTAAGTTCCTTGTGGGCTTCTGGATTTTACAGTTAATGAGTAAGAAATCTGGTATTAGGAAGTGTTGCCATTGACTTCAATAGAAACAGAAAGAGGCACTTAATTGGACAATTGTAGTTATATTTACTTTGTATATGCAGCAAGAAAAATAAGATCAAATGAAAAAGCCAGAGATTTTCAGCTAATAGAGAAAAACAGCCTTTTCTACGACACATGATTAACCTTTGGGAGTTGTTTTCGTGGGAGAGCTGTGAGTGGAAGTACTCAGTTCCATTCAGGAAAGGTTTAGGTGTTCATAAGGGTAAGGAAAACATCTATGCTTATGTTTGAATCCGATTGTTGGAAAGGGTAGTCATACACCTTGGGCTAAATTTAACATCAGCTGCTGAAATTAGATCACCAAATGCTGAGGGTAGACCTTTCTCCAGGTAGTGGTATTTCAAAATTATCTTTTCCACTGCTTCTCCACCAGAGCACCTGGTGCAGGTTGGTGTCTGGGGATACTGGGATGCATGTGCTGCCAGTCTCATCCATCCAGGGAAAACTCCTCAATCCTGCATATGTTTTGTAAAGGTAATTGTAAATGCGCTTGCTGTGTTTCCAAGAGTACCCACATCACTGAATTTACTCCTGTGCTGTCTGGAAATCTGTTACGAATTGCCACACGAGTATCTAACTTCGCATTTAAAGCTGCAAGCCCATCCTCCTTGTATTTTGTCATCAAAGTTCTGTAAAAAGGAGAGGTACTGGACTAATGGTTGGACTTGATGATCTTAAAGGTCTTTTCCAACCTAAATGACTCTATGATTCTATGATTCTGAGTTAGTTGAGAAAAATAGTCAGCATCCTTCAGTGCATACATAATTTTCTTGCTTTTTAATTTAGGAAGCACAAAAAGAATGATTCCATTTTGTTGGCTGAAAAAGCAATTCAGTGAGTTTCGGGGTACTTCAGTGAGTAATTTATGTATGTGGGCCAGGTACAATCAAAAAGAAAGGGCTTCATTTTTCCCACATAGTGATTGAAAGAAACTGTCACGCAGTTGTTCGAGAAAGCAACTAAGAGTAAAAACTTAACTTCCTCTTCTTGGCTGTAGTCCTGGGTACACGATAGGATGTGGAGCAAATTATTATCTCTCTTTTTCAGTTAACTCAGCTATGAAATAGGTATTCTTGCTAGCTACACAGCATACCAGGTCTGTGAAATTTATTGTTGTCTGCTGTGCTATCATGAGTTGGGCTGATAATCTATAATTAAATAAAAGGAGCGATACAAGGTACAATATTGAACAAAATGTCCATCACAGTAATTTGGGGCTTAGAATAAAGTTCAAATCTGTAGCATTACATTTTGTCATTGCTGGAGCTTACTAGCCTGGGAAAGAGCAAAGTGAGTCAGATTGTGAAACTATCTTGGGGTGAGATTTGAGTGGAGAGAGGAGGTAGAAGAAAGAAAAAATTAAACTTAAATGGAAATTAGGCTTAAACTTTTCAGCTCCACTGTTTGGATGTGTTTAGCAATGCTTGTGATGGAAACAGATTAAAGAGATCAGTTTCAGGTGTTGATTTCTAGTTTTTATTTAGGGAAAGAGTGAGCAGTGTGAGAAATAGCAATTGACAGTATTGGTGTTTTCCTTTATATATCAGCACAGTTCACTGGGTGTTTCAAGAAGGAATTTGTCTTTTCTGTTCCCACCATATGTAAAGGCTCTCTATGGCACTTCAGGAAAGAAGCAGCATAGGTGTATCACATGCACCTGTAAGAAGTATCTTCACACAATTGTATTCCTTTTTTTCCATTCACAAGCTTCATTAAGTGTTCAGATGCAGGCAGAAAAAGCAATTTTAAAACATTTTTTAAAAATTAGTGGTAATCAAACCTTTTGGCTTAATCGTGAGCTTGAAACTGATGGAATAACTATTGCCAGCTTTGTCTCTAAAGGAAAGTACTTGTTTCTTAAAAATATTCTTCACATATTCAAACTGTGAATTATAAAAGATAGTAGAGGGCCCTATTTCTAATTTCTTATTTTTTTATAGAGAAAAAAGGATCAGAAATAAATCAAAGACAAATACAATAGTAAATAAGTTGGCATTTCCATTAGCAGAATAAGGTGGTCAGTGTTGTAGATCAATAAAACCTGTTGAAATTCTCGAGAATGTACACACAGCTTAAGCAAAAAAAAAAAGACATTAAAAAAACCGAAGTAATTACTCCTTACTCCCTTGTTCATAACTAAATCAAATTCTATGTTGTGCTCAAAGTGTCTGCAAATTTTTCTTCATGGTAGACATATCCAAAGCCCCTCTCCTGAAGTCGTCTGGCACATCACAGTAAATCACACTGTCTAAATATCTAATCCCCAGTCTGCTGCTGGATGCAAAAGGTCCTGAACATAGCTGAGAAGGAGGCCTAATGCCCATGTTATTTACAGGTTCCAGCTTGACTTGTCCCTTTCTCCGTTTTCCAGATCTGCAATAATTAGCAGCGCTTCCGTGAAGCTTGGCTGGGGGAAAGGCTTTGCTCCTCTTTGGGCCAGAGCGCTGCAGCAGGGTTTCTCCCAGCAAGAGAGAAAATAAACCGGTGTCTTGAAATGTCAGGTGGCAATCAAGGCTGAAAGTAAATGAGCCGGCCTGGAGGCTGGTCAGGCTTCTGCAGGAGCTCGTGGCTGTCTGCAAAAAATTCCTGCAGTAGAAAATTCATGCATTTGGCTCTGGACTAAATGTATGAAAGCCTTGCCCGGTTGGAGTCAATAGCTATCTTTTTCAGTGTGGATGCTAAAACCAGTGGTGTCTAGCCTCACACAGCAGTGAGCACGTGGACAGATCCAGAAAGGGATCTATAAAGTGTTGTTGAACAAAGCCTTGGTTGTGGTGGGCACATCTGGGCAGTGGTGGAAAACTGGAGCAAGGTTGCCTTGGTTTTTGCCATGAGAGTGCTTCTCAGCCTCCCCAAGTAGGAAGCTAAACATGTCCTTCTGATTGTGCCTGTGGAATTGTAGGCCAGGAATGATAGTGTCCCACCAGAACCCCAGCAGCTTTCTAGAAATTGGTCCTGTCCAGCTCCAGCCAGTAAAGCCGTGCCTGAACCCCAGGGGTGAGCTGGTGAGACTCCCTGGTGCTTTAGGACCATGACGGGGAGAGCCTCCCACTCTGCTCTCCAGCCTGGGTGGCACAAGTGGTGGGGAAACCTGCCAAGGAATCCCTTTGTACCTTTTCTCATATCTATTGTAGCTGATTGTTTCACAAGGGAATAGAGTATTTATTTTGCAAGCAATTGGAATTTTCCTGCCTCTAAAAAAAAAAATTATTTTCCCTAACGCAGTGAGAAGGATGCTTGTGACATGTAGCACATCCTGTAGGCTGGGACTTCTGTGGGAGTTTAATGGCAGCACTGGCACACTGTTATGCTCTGTAAACTGGCCTAGGGTTTGTTTTAGAAAACTTGCTTTTTTTTTCCCCCTTCTCTCAGCTCCCTTCTCTTCCCCCCCTGCAGACAGAAATACATCATTCTTGCAAACACAACTGTTTAATTTTAATAACTGGCCTGGAGCTAAAACTGACAGTGGGAGAGGAGCTGTTTGGTTTGCAGTTGCTGACAGCTGGAATAAACTACCTGTTCTTTTGGAAGCGATGGACTGGCAGCTTGTTTGGTTTTGAGGACACTTTGATCCCTAAAGAAACTCCTCTCAACAAAAAAAATAATGACTGAAACTGTGGCAGCTCAGTGTTACTGACTGCTCTTTATAAGTAAGGCTCCAAGTATGATGGGGAAATGCTGTGTGCAGACGTCCCATGTCTCCCTAGTTCAGATCCTTCTGCTGAGAGCAACTCCTTGTCCTAAAAGGTCACTGTCACCAGTGCCTTGGGAGAGACCCAGAGTTCTGCTAAAATCAGTTTTCTGTGATCATGGTCCCTATCTATTTGACAAGAGTTCTTTGGAATAGTTAAATGGCTTAGGTTCTCAAAACCTGCCTTGAAGCAATGAAGGCTGGATGATTAAGTTGGATATTAAATAATTTTGCAATGAATGGTTTTACCTCTGGCTCCTTAAGAAGTAGCCTTCTTATTTTGCCAGTTCTCAGAAGAAAATGGCACCAGTCCCATTTCCTCTTCTCCTCCCTCAGGGCCTGCCACCCTTTTTATTTTTATTTTTTTCCTCCCAGGGCCATTAGACAACATGCAAATTATTGTTAATAGGGCCAGAACAATACTGCATTCCCAGTGGGATTGTTAGGGTCAAAGCTGTCGCATGCCAGCCCTCAGGGTGATACTAATTTTGGCCGTGTCTGCCCCAGGGTTTGGAGGTCAAGCAGAAGAGGGTTGTGAGGCACAAACTCAAGCAGGACCTGTCCCTGCAGCCCCCTGCCCCACATCAGGTTCTGGCCAGGCTGTGCCAGGGGGCTCTCCTGACACCCATGGCAAGGCTGGAGCGCTGCAAGACACAGGCTCCTTGCTCCACCTTTCCTGCAGCCTCATCGGGGGTCCTTCAGAGGAGACAAGTCCTCCACTGCCCAGGGACCTTGCCAACCTCTTTCCTCCCTCCCTTTCCCTGCTGCTCTGCTGGGGCATCTTTGTGCTTGAGAGATAAGAAAGCACCACATGGCTTGTTTTGATGTGGGCTTCCACTTGAAATATGGGGATGCCTGGCAGCAAAAGGGTGGCTGTGGGGCTGGACTCAACAAAGGACAGCCTGCAGCCCACATCGACTGTGAGGCTTGGTGCAGTCTCCAGAGGACAGGGACAGGTTGGGGGAGCTGGAGAGACGATGCTCTACCCTCACTTCCATCTTCTCTATCCCAGACTCTTCCTTCCAGGAACCCTGAGAGTCCTTCCATGGAGGGACATGCTGGCGGTGAATGTTTTAACATTAGCTTTATAAACTATGTGGACTGTGTGCCACAGTTCAGAGGCAATGGAAGGGCAGCTGCCTCCAGGCCTTGGCCTAGGGATAGTTTCTGTCTTTCTCCTTTGCTTTAAAGTCATAGGATTTTGTCACTGGAACTGTTGGGAGGGAGATTGGAGCATCTGCAAGGCTCCTTTTGTAGCACATTTTACAGGGAAGTGGTTGTAACTATAAAAGTGAATGTAGGGGGCAAAAGAGAAATGTACTTCTGACATCACCGACTGAAGTAAAAGTAGAGTACGTTGGATGTCTCAGTCAAGCCTGGGATTGTGAGTTCCCTTTCTCCTACAAGATTTGCTGTAATCCCTGCCTCAGAAACACTTTTTGAAATGGCAAGTCCTTGACATCATGTCTTCACCCTAGGTTTTGGTGGATGAACAAAATGAAAAAAGAACACCTTAGGTTTTATAAAGTACTTCAAGGAGTGTTTTGTCTAGGTTTCCCCCTCCCCCCGGCCCCTTTGACCTGGCCAGGGACTCTATGCACTCCCCAGTGCCTGCAGACCCAGAAGTGCTTACCTTGAAGAGGTAGCAATGAACTTGCTCAAGTCTGACTTCCAGGGAAGCAGGATGAGAGGGCTGAAGCAGAAAGTGAAACTCTTGAAAAACAAATGCAACAGAACAGCCTTCTTTCATTTTCCCAAGTGAGCATAATGCAAAAAGTAAACAGTTGGCACAAATGACTAATGCAGGTTTGCCAGGAGGCTGATCAAAAACATACCAAATTCAGCAGTATGTTTTGCACGAAGTTCAATAGGTTTTTTGCATCAGACTTGTTGCAAGGTAGGCACGAATATTTTTTGAAAGAAAAATGCCATTTGAAAAAATGTGGAAAATTCTCCTGCTCTACCTCCTACATGTTGCTATTGTCAAACAGTCACTGATCTTATTTTAGACTTGACCTTCGTGTTCTTTCCACAGCACACAGGCTGAATGACATGTTATTCAAGTTCTCAGACAATATTATGATATATCTGCTTTTATATTTAGCTGTAACTTTTATTCTGCTTATAAACAGACCCACCTAATGCAACCACCACCTATCTAGGGAAAGTATTTCCATCTCCCTTGGCTTAATTTGGACAAATTTGGCATGAAAACATTCAATAGTTCCATAATAACCTTTGCAACAGGATGCCTGCTGTGCTGACATGCAGGTCTAGAGCAACTTGTACCATGTGCCAGGAAATTGCATTCTTAAGAAAAATCTAGGCATAAATTCTGAACAATCAACACTTAAATTTTAAGAAGTCTGGCAGCAAGCTGTTATCTGCCTCATGGGTTTTTGCTTTAATGACTTTTTACTTTCTGAGCTCTACTTCTCCGTCCTTTATGCAGGCTGTATGCCCCTGGCCCAAGTAAGCTGAACTCTGGAGAGGGGAGAGAGGGTACAATTAGTTTCTTCTCTCTTGTTCTTATCTGCCTGCGTGCTCCAGCACTGCACCTTGACACAGCAGGAGAGTGATTTCTTACCTTAAGAAAGCAGAGCTAAGCTGGAAGTTAGTTACACAAATGGGCATTTAGCTCTCAGTGGGCATTCCCACAATGAGCCTGCAAAGCAGTTCAGCCTTGCCTTCCAGAGTGGTGAGCTGGAAGGAGGATGGGGAGAGACAGAAGCACCACCAGACCCAGCTGTCCTAGATCAGCTGGGGACATCCTTACCCTGGGACAGGCCAGGCTACTGAAATATGAGGGGACTGAAGACTAGACTGACTCCAGGGGGAGAAAAGTTTTCCCTGCCTTGAGGTCTTTGAGCATGTCATTCTTTTTGCTCCTCTCACTGGAAGTGGAGCAAGCAAACAACATCACATGGACGCTCGTCTTCCAGAACTGCTGCCAGCTTGGACAAAGGCTCCGTGACTCTCAAACATTCCCCAAACCTCCCTTTTTCCTACTTAATGGAACAACAGCATGGCTGGAAGACCTGTTAAGTGACACTCTGACAAGACCTCCTAGATGTGCATCAAATGTTACATCAGCAAGAAAAAGGTAGTCACAGATGGAAGCAACTGCATCCCTGAGTTTTGCCACTAGGAGATTGCAAGAAAAACGCACACAGCTCCTTGGGAAAGAAAAAACCCACTGTTTTTTGTGATGAGTTCAATAAAGCAGCAGGACAATTTAATCGACAAAACATTAAATGGGATTCTAGGAGGAGGCAGGGATGGGGAGGGGTGTTCCATGGATATGAACTCAAGGCAAAATGAAGGGCTGCAAAACTGTGTGAACTGAACCCCATCAGGGAAGGCTTACTAAAACTTGAGCCAGGAAAAATTATAGAGCTCTATAAATAGCTAAATTGAAAACTGAATGCATTTGTGTGTGTGGATGCACACATCTATCTATGAGGTCATGTGTGAAATACAGTAGTACTTCATATGTTGGGTTTGGTGTTTTTTTTTAAGTAGTGGAAAATGTTTTAATGACTTTTTGGAATTTTTTTTATTTTTTCCTAGAGACAGTACATTATGTTCTGTCCTTAGGGCCAAAAACACAAAGTGCCTATTTTCATGAGGAATCCTACAGAAGGAGGAAGGGAAAGTATTGTGCAGTGTAGCAAGGGTATAGTAGCCATTCCACAGTGATTACACATCCAAGCAAAGCCTGCACTAGAAAACTCAAAAATACATTAGAAGCGGAAAACAAGATGTGTGAAGTGTTTCCTATTCCCTTCCCATACTTAATGACAACTGAGCAAGCAGGGAGGTGGTCATGGAGTTTAAATTTAACCCTTTGCATTTGATAATAAGACACTATTTCAGTGGCAGGCAGCAAGCATGTTATGTACACACTAGATTGAGGACTTCCTCTGCTTATTAATTTTGCTCCCTCAGAACTTTAAGTTATTTTCAGTATGTTAAAATAGTCCAGACACAAACCAGAAGTGACTGGAAGCACTAAATAATGCAGAAGATGTTCAAGAATTAGGGTAGTTGAAATGAATCCCAACCTGAACAGCTCCTTAATTAAAATACAACACTGTTTTTAGTTTTATACTGATAACTTGTGATTCAATGTCTGACCCCCCATTATCTTTTAATACCTTTCATTCATCCTGTGATGGTCAAATGATGAATGAAATCAGTCTTTGGAAAAAAAAGGGCGCTTTTTTCACACGGAATTCAAGTGAATTAAAGAATCTGTGCAGTTGTTCAATTTGATTTAAGAGCAAGACGCAGTCTGAAGTATAATGCCCTCATACCACGAGGGAATCAAATTTGTATACGAGTCTCCTTTGCCGGCTTGTTTAATCGTTTATGATAACATCAGTAGCTTGGTAAATGATGTAATGGGAGTTAAATCAGGATGACCAACATAAACATCTGTCAGTGCATGTGAACATTTGATGTATGACCCCAGGGCCCAGTGCAGCAGTCAGTATCTTGGCAAACAGTCCTTGGACGTCAGTGTCACTCGAGGTTGCAGGATTGCACGCTGGAGAGGATTCATGCCGTCTACTCTGTGCTGTTAGCTACTAGCAGGGTATGTGATCTGGCTGCTCGGTATCGGGTGTATCACTTGGCAGCAGGTCCCCTCCTCACTGTGGGCAGAACTCACCCTACTGCTGAGGGTCAGGGCAAGGCATCAGCATCATGGTGCTTCTCCCAGTGAGCCTCAGCTGGCATTAGGTGATGAGTAGGCTTGTGCTGTTCCTCTGAAATGCAGGAAAGTTCTACAGAGGTAAGCGATGTCATTCTGGCTGGCCATGTAGACCGAGATTCACAGTACAATTAGTACCCAAGAAATCTGCCTTAGTGTTTTGTGAACATAATTTCAGAGGAATAATTTACTAGGCTTGGATTATACTGGTGTTATTTTCATTCAAAATCATCTTGTCATCATGTTCTTGCATGGATTCGTAATTTTCTGAAACTAAGCTGGCTGGTATGTTCATGTTCCTCATTAATCTTTTTTTTTAATTTTTTTTTTAAATGAGAGTCATGTGGAAAGCTAATAGTATCTACTACAGAAAAACATGTAAGTTATTGAATGTGCATACCCTCTGTAGAAATGGACAGAAAGGATCTAAAAAAAAAAAAAAAAAGGATGTGTTGTGGAGGAAGCACAGAGCTAAGGGAACTCTGCCTGTTATATTTTGGGTTAAATTGTTCTTTGAAGGCAACGCCTTTGTTGCAAAGGTAACACAGGTGAGAAATGCCACAGTGATGCGTACAGTGGGGAGGATGGTTGTGGCTCCTTAGTCATCAGTGGGAACCTCAGCAT
Source organism: Myiotriccus ornatus (assembly GCA_036023395.1). NCBI lineage: Eukaryota > Metazoa > Chordata > Aves > Passeriformes > Tyrannidae > Myiotriccus > Myiotriccus ornatus. The sequence continues at coordinate 68,973,165 of JAYRBT010000082.1, forward strand.
AAGCCGTGACTAGACACGAAACTGTGATTGATCCCATTTGCCCACCCACTCTGAGAGCAGCTTTGCTTTAGCATGTGGAGATACAGGAAAACTCTTCCCATTCATGATATACCCTTGCTGTTGCACATGTGGTTGCTTCCACAAAAAAGATAGTCATATTTAGCTATTTTACTCCTTTTTAATCCCTTCAAGGTACTGAACACATAATTGACTTCAAAAGGAGTCTTTTATCCGTCATGAGTAAGTATATGAAGTTGTAGAACCTAGACTTCTTATTGCCATGACTTTTCAAAAGAGAGCTGGCAGCATCCCATAGCTTTTATTATGGATATAATATAGGGTCTGTTTGCAACAAGAAGGAATAAGTTATATATTCCATAATTATTATGATTTTTTAAAGATGAAATGCAAGCCATTCAGGAATGCAACTTAAGCTACATTACTTCAAAATAAAGTTATAGAAATAAATATAAATGCAAGCTAAAATATTTTATCTTTTTCAAGACCCACTACCAGCTTTAAAAAAAGATCATAATTAGCTGGATATGTTAAAAGTGCTGGAACAGCACATAGTTATTCTAAATGAGAAGGAGAACTGGAGAAAGAAAGCACCCCTCCTCACCCGCAGTTCTGCACACATGCACCACACATGCCCAATTTGGTTTTTACAAAGTATGCTGTCAAGTGAATACTGTCATGTTCCCTGTTTAATCAGTTTCCTCTTCTGTTTGTGCACTGTCATATATAAAAGGAAATCTGCTTGTAAAGTCAGGCTTTTTAATAATTCATTCAAAAATGATTAGAGTTCAAGGGGAAAGTTGTTCCTTTTAAATGACTGAACTAAACAGGAAAAACACGTGTAACAGAGGTTGAAATTCACTTCTGCCTGGATTATATATGGTATATTTAAATTCCGTGTTCAGATCTAAAAATGTGACTTAAAGTAGAATGTCAGTAGTTATCATCTTTATTTGGGTCCTCCTTTATCCCCCATTTGGGAAAATTTTGTTTGTTCTGAATCTTCAAAGGTGCTTTCTTAGGCAGTAAGATAAGAAAGAGGATTTTTTTCTTTTGGTCTTAGCATATACTGTGTCTTCCCAAAACAGGCTGAAAAATCCCAGTTGGAATTGGTTTTGCCAGTGGTAATTCTCATCTTCTCTTCAGAATGTGCTCTACACAATAACCCAGCAACATCCCTGGGGAATGATCCTTATTCCAAATTGGGTGCTGGGCTGGCAGGGGATGTGTAGGAGTGGAGGGATGGTGTGAGTGATGGTGGGTGGGGTGGCAGGACACAGGACCAGTCAGGCTTCAGCGTTTTGAGTTATTGTGCCTGTGCCCTGGGAAAGTGCTTGCAGTGGGTTTTTTATTTAATGTTTTCCCTCCTTTTTCTTGTGCAACAAAACAACTACCAAGGGCCTGAATTCATGAATGTGTTTAGACCAGAAATTTCCCCTTTGAAATCCCTGTCAGCACTTTCCCAACCTTAGCTAAAGCAGTGAAACAACAGAGCGTGGGGACGCTGAAGCAGAAATGAGAGCCTGTGCATTGTACTGACTGGTTTCCAGAACTGTCCACGTGGCCCCAGAAAGCCTCTTTTTATTAATGAGAATATCTCCTTCAATTGATTTGCTTTCCAGAAGCAGCATAACCAGCTGCAATCCGCATTTCCAGTCTTTGCTGGGGGCTGTTTTTATGAGTGCTGCTCAGAGAATGGTGAGACATAGTGACACACAAACACTTTTCCATTTCAGGGAGGCTCAGCTGGGGTGGTCTGCACTTCCCCTGTGCAAATCCAGTATGTTTGTGTGTGGTTAGCATGACTACCAACCTTGGGGATGCTGCCGTGCCTTGCACTTGGTCTCTTGTTCTCTGGAAGCCACTTTTGAATGAGTGGAGCAGTGGCATCCAAGTCACTCAAGTGTGATGATGCCACTTAGATGCAACTGCAGGTCAAAAGGTGATAAAGGTGTGAAGAGGAAGAGAGATAGCACTTGTCAGATCACACTCTGGTCAGCAGAGCCAAGGATATTTATAGGTCAGTGTCACACATCTGGTCAGGAACGCCTTGGTCATGGGAATACATCATCTCATTTCTTGAGCTGGAACAGCCTTAATCCAGCCCCTGGTATCATATAAGATGGTTCAAGTCTAAGCTTTAGATGTCTCATCATGGGAAGGAGTTTGGTAAGTTCCAGGAGTGTCGTTGAAATGGATCCACCATGTGAGAAGGGCTGTTGTTAATGACAGAGGGACTCTGGACCAGGTGGGGTCCAGGATTTTCTTGGAGGAATGGGCAAGTGGCAGCTGGCAGTGGCCCGCAGGCAAATAACTAGTTTGATGCTAGGTATGGTACCAGCAGATGGTGCTGAAGAATGGATAGCGCAGTTCCCAGGTTTTGCGAGGACCTTGTAAGACTTCTTGTTTGGGGGCACTTTGCTAGCTCCTGGCGCACCGCTCTTCGTGTGGAGGTGGCATTGTCAGCTGGGCACCTGAGGCCCTGAGGTCAGAGCCAGACAGGCTATCGAGTATATCACAGCTTTGGTTTCTCCTGCTACGTCGAAGATGTTGCATGATTCAAAATTGTGCATGTTGCTGGTATAACATTTCCTCTACTAAGCATGCTCTGAAACTGCTTACTCACTGGCGGTAAAACAGCGTTATTTTAGTGACTTACCATAACACCCAGCAGCTGCTCATTTTTGTTGAAAGACCAGTGTTTATTGTCCTCCTGCTATTACCTCTGCACTCTTCTGTCATGTACTGCTTTTGTCTCAGGAGATCTGCAATCCTTGCAGGCATGATCCCAGTCCCAGCAGGCTCTTACTTGACCTTGGTACAATTTGAGTCAGATTCGAAGCCGTCTTTTTTCACCTTGGGTTGTGTCCTACTTGCTACAGATCAGAAGTGCTGGAGTTCGTAACTGAGTAGGTCATTGCTATAATGTTTTCCATTTGAGGTAGGAAACGTTCTGAATGAGGGGAAAAAAAAAAGTAGAATTTCAGATTGTTTCATGAAAAATAGATTCTATATTGTAGAAGTTTAATTATGAGTGATTTTCCAGTTTTAGTTTTATATTCTTTTAATGTTGAGTCTAAATTAGGACACGGGAAAAGGATGGTCTATCTTCAAAGAAACATTTAAGCTGATTGTGTTCTTCAGATTCACGGAAAACAGCTGTGGGTGTAGCAGTAGCTCTCAAGCTCTCTTCCATGCAAGCAATACAAGATGTGGGTGCAAGCTGGATACCTCTGCTGTGTGGGAGTTTGGAGGAGAGGCTTGATAAAACTGGTTGGCAAAATTACCACCAAAGCTGTAGAGCAGTGAAGGTAGGGCCTTTTAGAGTGCTTGAGCAAGGGGAAGTGGACAGGAGGAAATGTATCCCACATCCTCCTCATGCAACTACGAAGCCTCTGATTTTCATGGACCCAAACCATGTTGCACAGCTGCATGAATACATTCTTTTTCATTGATGCCTGCCCATTAGGAAGAGCTTCTCTAAGTACATAATTATCATTCCTTTGATTGAAACACAATGCTGTACATGTATATATACCACCACAGATGGAAAGTCATAGCACAGGGAGAGCACCACAAAACCCCTTTGGGAAATGCATGGTGGTTCTGCCAGTAGAGACTTTGCTCTTTGGTCTTTAAGGTTTTGTAGTGACTGTTCTGATTCCTTAAGAGCTTTTTGTACAGCTCATCCAGAAGAGTTAGCTAACCTCCAGTGTTCACATTTGGTACCCAGTGACCTGTGCATAGGTAGCTAACATATCTCACTAGTCTATAGCTTGATATCTTTGATGATGTGGACTTCCCATGAGTTTTCTTCTTACATGTTATTCAGACATATATGTGGAGGAGCAGCTGTTCTGAATGAGTCCATGAACCAGTAGGTTTTTTGTTTTGGTTTTGTTTGTTTTTGAAAGAGGTCACATTGCTTCTGAGCAGTTTTTAGGGTATTGCAGCATTAGTTTTGGCTAAAGAGGAATGGAGCACTCTTATTGCAGAGCAGTCTCAACTCAGAAATAGCTGCTCTTCGGTAATCCCACATGAAGTGAAGCTCTATTCTTTCAGTGGGCTTTGTGGATGTGCTACAGGGCTTGGTTTGGGGCTGCTGAAGACCTGTCTTCACATTTTATGTTACTTAGTTCTTGTCTGAATGGTGACTTCAGAAACATTTAGCTTGGCATGCAAACTGAACAACCTTTGTTTAAATAGCCAAACAGGTACAGAAGGCTATTTGATGTCTGGATTTGTTAGCAAATGATGTTGAATAGATATTTTCAGTGAAATCTCTGTAGGTTTCCCACTGCTTCAAAGTACAAATTCAGAGGTTGGGGTTGGTTTGAGAATATTGAAAGTACAGGAGTGCAAGTGCCGTTATGTGAGGTGCTGCAGTTTTGTTTGGGCAGACAGCTGTTTGCTGGCTTGCCAATGGTAAAAGGAGCAATATCTGGGCCTTGCAAAAACATATGTTTCTTTTCTGAGAAGCTCCAGCCCTTTCAGCAAATATAAAAAAATTATAAAACATCCTTATTGTTTTGTTGTTATGGATTTTGTCGGCACCTGGACCAGGAATGCAGTTCATAATTTAAAACTCTCCAGTCTCCCTTCCAGCACAGACTGGTTGGTGTTTCTGAAAGAGGCTCTCTTCATGTGGATATCTGGACAAATCCTGCAGCCCATTTGCTTGTTTTAAAGCTGAAAAATAGAAGAAGTCATTTTGAGAGGTATTCATTCTACCTAATTTTCATTATACCTTCCCTCTGGCTACACTACAGTGCTTTTGGTGATACAGGAGACTGTGGGGAGTAACTACTGAGCGTCCCCGAAGCTGCTTGCCCTGGCCCTGGGCTGCAGCAATGGTCAGATCCTGTGGGCTGCATTTCTGCCCCAAAAGCCAAGAGTCTTTATGTGACTTTTTGTGCAGCAAATTATGGTATTTCAGTACGCTATTTGGAGTTACTCTTTGTCCTTTTGGGCTTGCAAGTTCTGAGACGTAGGAAGATTTTTTGTTTATTGTCCTCTCTGTCACTTTCACATGACTTTTTATTGAAGACCCGAGCACTTCTTTAGCAGAGTGTTAGATTCAACATTCTTTTTAAATTAAATGTGCTGGGGTGACCTAATCAGATGGTAGCTGGTTGACCACAGGAATGGGAACCACGATACTCTGTAATCTAGTTTAACGTTTATTCACTCTTTGACCTTAGACAAACAACTTAGTTGCTGCAAAATGGAGATGATAATTCCTTTGAAATGTTGACAAAAAGTTGAGTAAATAAACAACTTTTACTCTTTGTGGGTCAGGCAGTCTTATTTTCAAAGGGACTTCAGAGCTTCCATTCTTTCAAATTATACTCTGAAGTAAAGGGATGTAGCACAGGCATCTGGATCACCGAGGACTTACTTTGTTTTCCAGTGTGGATCCCCATACCTCAGCTTTCTGTTACATGTGTATGTGTGTGTGTGGTTGTGTTTCAGGATGGAGTGGGGAATTCATAGGGTTTGGGCTGGGTGATCTTGGACATCTTTTCTGACCTGCGATTCTATGGCTCTGTGTCTTGCATCAGGTGGCCATGCCATTCACCATCTTATACCTTGTGGCATGCAGACACTAGATGGATGGATGTATTACTTTCCCTTCAGGCAGAACTATGGCACTCAATTCCACGCTGTTTTTAGTTTTGAAGTAGTGTATCTTTATACTAAATAATTACATTAATGAACTGAGCTCCGTAACGTTAAGAGCAGCAGTGGCTTCATTTGCCACTGGTTAGTTTGCCTCTGGTTTTGCCCGAAATTTCCTGCGAAGCCCAAAGCAGACTACTTGCTGTTTAACATCCTGGTGACAAAACACCTTGTGACAGGAGAACAACCTTTACAGTTTTTCATTTCTCAACTGCATTTTTTAAACTTTGAAGTGCCATTTGTTTTGACACCTGGTATTTTTCAGGCCATGCTTTTATTTGGTGGGAATAGCATTAATGTGTATTAAAGGCAGAAAAGCCTGAGGAAATGGTTCGAAGTTATTCCCAGAATGTAAATAATTTCCTAAATTTTGAGCTCTACAAGTCTAATGTATTTTAAATGGCCTTCCAGAGTGCAAAATGAAACTCAGCATGGCATTTAACCAACAGTTTACAGAGGTGCTAGTTATTCCACTTGGCTATATTTAGGAGTCCAGGAAACAACAATTAAAAAAAACCAGTGAAACAGTCTTGGAAAAAAAATGAAAGGAAGAGTTTATGCTATAAAACTGATGTCTACAGCAAAAAAACACAGCTGCTAAATGTTACCAAATCATAATAATTGTGACAGAGTTACATCCCAATCTTTCTTTAAGACATCTTCACCCGTGTGAAGGCCTCTTGATTTAAACAGGGCTCAGCGGCAGCAGGGAGGTTTGTGTTAGAGGATCCTGGTAAAAATTGGACTGCTCATGTAAATCAAGGCTTATTTTTGCATTCCAAAGGGTGAAAAAGTCACATGAGGGGAGTGAGATGCGAGATGTGTGAAGAAACCTTTATACGGTGACTCCACGCTGGGGAAGCCTCAGCTGGATGCTGTGCCCCACTTCAAACAAAAAAGCAGTTGACGGGTTTGAGAGGGAGTATAAGGGACTCCCCTATGGCTGGGGAGCATCCCCCTCGGGGAAAATCAGAACAAATCTGCTTGTTTGCTCTGTGCAAGACAACAGAAGGCTAAAGGATGGAAGAGTAAGTCCTCAAATGACTGAGAAGCAGACACAGAGCAAAGGGAATAGAACCAAAGTGCCAGAAAACATACGGGTATAGTTGAGGAATCACCACTAGCTTAATGAAGCTTAGTAAAGATGAAACAGTACAATTAATGTGTGTTAAGTGGATGTAATTAGTCCCTCTGCAGCAAATAAAACAGGTAAAGTAATTTAAGCTGATATTTTGCACTCTGCCTTATGAAGTGATGTAACTTTTACCAACCTTTAAAATACTGACTGTGATTGAGTCAGTGTTTCTCAAGCGCTTTGGTCAGTTGTTCCCATTTACTGGTCTGGAATCTCACTTTTATCATCCAGTCTCTCTGAGCTTCCCCTTATGTGTTCAAAAGCAAAGTTACTGTGATTAGACCGGGATACTGTCATAGTACTGAGGTTGGAAATGCACTGTGATAGATGCTAATTGAATGTAGGGGGAACAGAGTTACCTGCTTTTGCAGGTCTGTGGTTGAATTGTTTTCCTGCCACATTTTGGTTCATTAGGGCTGTGATTTCTTGTCACAGCACTTTTATAACCCTGGTATAAATGCAGATTTATCATTAGAGGGGTGGGTTTTGCTACAGGAAAGTGCTAGGGAGAATAGCGATGCAAGTTTCCTTCCTTAATCTGCATCCTTCCCCGGGATGAATGGCGTTTACACCACCTGAGCTCACCCGTGTGATGAAGCTGCTGGTCAGCTATTCCTTGTGCAGACCTGGCCTCTGCATGGGCTGTTGTAAACATAGGAGGTGTTGCGGATTAGAGGGCACCCACTTTAGTAGGAGCATCAGAGGGCCTGGCCAGGCACCGATGTGGTGTTGTTGGGAAGGAGAGGGAGCTCATCTCACAGGGTTAGTTCCAACATCCTCTGGCATGCCAAAGGGAGAGCCTGGGAACAACTGTGTTAAAGAGTGGGTTGACATTTAGCTCCCCTGTTTCTCCTTTAAGAGTTTCACCACTATCCAGTGGCGATTACTCAATGGGCAAAACACCCACTGTGTCTCCTCTTGGGCAGGTAGCAAGACATTTTGTAAGCCAGCACCCTCTTTTGCGTGTCCTCCCTCCCACCTCCGGCCCCTTGCCGTGAGCAGGTCAGCAGCAGTGGTCAGAGACATCCCTAATGAGGTCCCTAGCTGCTCGCTGGGCTGATTTGGTTGTAGTTTTTAATAATGTGAGGTTATTTTGTTAGCGGCTTTACTTTCCAAGTCTTTTCCCCCTTCTAGCACCCCTAGGTACAGCTCTACTGGATCAGTTACCATCTGCTCCAGTGTTTGCATTTAGCCTGCAGGGCCTGTGATCTCAGAAATATTTCCTGTAAATGGGATCTCTCATGCCAGGCCTGTCACACAATAGATATATAATTGGATAAAACCTAAACTGAAAACAACAAACAAAAAGAAGAAAACTACGTGTTGTGCCATACACAGCGCGTGAGCCTGTCCAGAATGGGATATGCTCCTTGTTTGTGTCTGAAGCTGCTCTCATATGTCTTTTTTAATTCCCTTTTGCTGTTTAACAGAATCAAATTAATGTAACAATTAAATTCCATGGTGCATTTTTTCGCCAGTTACTCTCCAGCTCGAGCAGCTTGTTGTGTGCAAGCAGAACAGCATTAGTGCCACAGCAAATGCAGTTGCTGCGTTTTAAGTCTTGATCTCGGTGTTGCATACCAAGTTGAGCCCACATTGAGGTCACAAATCTTTCTCCTCCATGGGTTGGCTGTGTACAGCATTTCTTGTTGGTTGGGAGGCAGGATGGTGCCTGGGAAAAAGGCAGGACCCCAGGGGAAACAGTGGACAAACCACAGGCAGCCAATCCCTGGTCAGTGAGAGCAAGGGTGAAGATGGCATCACTGCAAAGGAAAAAAGAAATACAGCATTTCTTTAAATTCTTTAAATCCATTTTGAAGGCCTCCTGAGCAGGGGTACAGGTTTGTGTAAGACACATGTTGCCCTCTGGCACAGCTCGCCTTTGGGACTTGCCAACCTTTCTTGAAGAAGGTGGAGGTGATGAAAAACATCTGAGGCAATGAATCCACACCTAAACTAAAAAAAACTCAAACTGATTAAATAAATCAGAAATTGATCACTGTGATTTTCCCCTTGCTCATACTGTGAATTTTCTTCATCATCTCTGCAAGAACAAACTGTGTAAGTTGTGTCTGTGCTGTTATTCTAGTAGTAATGAGCTTACAGATACTTTTTCTGTTTTGTTGGAGGGACTGCAAATGCTGTACACTGGTCATAGCTTGCAAAAGCTGTTCAGAAGTGCACTGCAAAACATCACAAAAAGAATTGAATTCAACTTCAGTCAAGACCAGTAATTGGTTTTCATTAAAAAAAAAAAAATCCCCAAGCAAAAACTGTTCGTCTGTCTCTGGAAGATAAAAAAAGCCTAGAGTTGGATTTGATTGCCCTCCCCTAAAGTAATAACAGTAATCCTAATAAATGGGGAGATTTGTAAATTTTTCCCAACAGACAGTGCCACGATGTTATACTAACTTTGGCTTATTTATGATAAATGTAGTCTAAAGCACCAGAAATATAAACCTTGAATCCTTTTTAATTCCAACATAAAAGGATTACATTTTATCAATATAGCTATCTCCTAGCACTCTGCCTTTTTTTATGAACCCACAAAACATGTGTTTTGTCTTCCTTTCTGTTTTTTTTTTTAAAACATAGCCAGCAATTTCTAAATGAAGAATACAGTCCTAGTACTAGTGCCATTTTTGGCAATAGGCTATATTATTGATTTCCAAAATTCTGGCATTTCGTCAATAACAGTAAAATACAGGCCCATAAATTCACCCCTCCTAAAGGAAAGTGGCCTGATCTTTCATAACAGCTTCCATTTGCCTTTGACATGAACTGTAGGTTTAGTGGTTCAGAAAAAAAATCAGGTTTGATGAGCCCGAAAGAAACAAATAAACCAAGCCAGAAGCAATCAAAAGTACATGTGAGTTCATAAAAAGTGAGCCTTGGTTTCTTTGTCTAGAAGATTAACACTTCCTCAGGAGGGCTGTAATAGGATTGAGCCTTTCCCGTGGTACTTCAAAGACATGTGCTCCTGAAGACTTTTACTGAGTAACTTACAGTATTACTGGAAGCTTTGCCTCTGCTTTCCTTCTGGTTTCTTTCAATACTTCGAGGAAGATCTGAACTGAGGATCATGTTACTCCTCCTTGTTTTTATCCCCCAAACATTTTCTGTCTTCTGTACGCAAATTTTTATTCTTAAAGAAAAGAATAATCTGAAGTTGCATAACAGTTGGAGATTTTTAAACATCTATCTCTTTCATGTTACTACTTCAGTACTTTCAGATGTCATATTCTTGCATTTAATGCTGTATAGTAAAATACTTTTTTTTTTTTAATTCAAAGAGACCCACAGCCTGTATTTTTGTTACATTCACAGCACTGTTGTTCTTTCTCCAGGAGAACACCCGGTAAGCTTTGATTTTCCAGAAACTTTATACAGAGTAGTGAATTCAGCTGTTGGTGTTCATCTTTGGTTGTAATGAGCCATCTCCTTTTCGAGCTGTTTTCCCCACCCTGGTTCAGATGGTTAGGCTACTTTCCGTGGTAGTGGAAACCTTGAAAGCCATCAGACTGGAGGCAGAGAAAGCCACTCCCTAGGTGAGTGTTAGCTGCTGGCCTGGGACAGCTACTGCTCTGTGTTTAGAGAAAGGAAAGGAGCTGTATTAGGTGGGAGAAGCCAATCCTGTGCATGGGTAGGCATGCCCTACTTGTTCGGCTCCATAGGTAATAAGTCCTACCTGTTTGGGTAGGGCAGCTTCAAAAAATTGTGGTGACCCAGCAAGTTCACTGGCTCCAGGGCTATGCAGTGCCGAGTTGAGCACTCTGGTTCACACTGTGGGTCTTCCAGACACCCGTGGAGCCTGTGTCCTGCTTAAATACCCACAATTACCATTTCTGTATCTGACCAGGAGTTGATGTGCCTGGAGTCACACAGGGAGCAGAGAATGAGGCCCAGATATATGTAGTCTTTGGACAGTTGACTGAATCACAGGATGAAAGTCCCTCTCTATGTCTGTAGGAGACATCGAGGAAAGAACCAGAAAGTCCCCAGGCATCATGATTAGTTCTTGTTCTTTCTCTGGCAAGTTTTGCTCTCATACTGATAGCAATGAATGGGTTTAGACAGGGCACATCAGTTATGATTTAATTTTTCACTTCAAATGTGCTGTCAACCTCTGTAATTCTATTGCCAGGATTTCTCATAAAGCATCTTGGTATGTTAGTTAATACATTTAAATCTGCTTAAAAAGCTTCTCTCTCTCAGGAGCAAATGGAGCCCTGCTTAACATTCCTTATTAGCTTGCTTAGGGGGAAAAAAACAGTTGTCGCTGTATTGGCTGGCAAAGGGAGTTGCATTCTTACTCCGTGTACTTTACTAATTTGTAATCTTTCACTCTTAACTAGCTTGTTTCCATCTTCTAGACATTCAGTTGTTTTAGTATCAGCCTTGACTAATAATGTGGTGCAGCAGTGCAATTTCGATGACCACAAATAAGCAAGCAAAAGTTGTAGACTAATTCTGGTAGTCAGACGTACCCAAACAGAAGTTTCCTGCCCACATTCATGTAAGCCCCAGTGAGGCAGTCCCTTCTGCCCAGCCTCTGGCCCTGCTTGTCGACTAAGCCATTACCAGGAAACATTAAACAAGATGTGGAAAGTACCCTTGGCTGGCACTTGTGGTGTTACTAAGCAGTGCGCGAGGGTTCCAGCTACAGGATGAATAATCCCAAAGTTTCCCAGTATGGCTACAGGGTGGTGGTGGGACTTGTCCCTGGGAGGGCATTGAGGGCTTTTTGGAGCAACTGGGTGGGATGGGATGCTCTTCTGGTCCTTGCCCGAGGGGAAGGGAGTGGTAGATACCTGGGGTGGCCCTGCTGTGGTCAGTACCCAGTGCTGCGACTGGTGACATTGTCCAGGTGTGACCCGGCGTGCAGCTATGGCCTGTTTGGTGGAGGGGGAATGGACGGTGTGTTACTGACTTCTTTTAGGTCAGGATTGGGCTCCTGGCTTATTGCAGTTCTGTGAATTATGCCTTTGCTTGCTATAAATTAACCACCATATTAAGTGCAAAGTCCAGAAATAAAAGGACATAAATAGTTGCATTTGAAAGCTGTATCATCGTCTGTGGATGTTTAAGTGGGGATTTTATCCGTTAGATTAGAAATACCACTTATCTCATCCTTCTGGATATTTTCACTACCCTTCTAACTTGGAGATAAATATCCCTTAATGGTTTTTTTATGTGTTTTATTTCTTTTTCCACGATGATCAGATCAGTTCTGACTGAAAACGAAGCCAATTATCAAGAACAATAAATAAAAAAGTGCGCGTTGCTCCTTCTGCACTGAAAGAAAGAACAGTAAGTTGAGACAAAACAAATTTGGTTGCCAAGTCCAAGTACCAAAGGCAGCAAGGAGAACTCGGGCCCCATCCTAATTAAAGAGATCTAAACACAATGAAAACATATTGTACTGATGTCATATGTTAAAATATTTATAATTGCACAAAAAGGAATTGCAGCCTATTGAAAACATTTACAGAGCTCTCCATTTCTGCGAGCTACAGAGAAAAGGGACTAAAAAGGACTAGTTTTGCTCAGCTGGGAAAGTTTTGCTCTTCAGGTTTTTTCTGTGAGGTCCAACATTACCTTGCCACTTCCTCTTATCAGTCGCTAAGATAAGCGAAGAGCAGTACTGGCATCGTATCTGAAGACACGAGATGGTATCTGTCAGGAATTGCTGTTTCCCCTGGGCATTGCATTGCAATTGGCTCCACTGGAATAATTTCATCTGCCGGGAAATTGTTTGTAACACTGAGGCCCTTCATATTGATCCAGCGTGCCAGGTCATGTGTGGGAGGGCCGGGGGCTCCCAAAAGGAGAGGGGGTGGTGGAGGAGAGCAGGGCAGGCGCTCTCCTCGGAGATGTTCACCAGACTCAAGATTGTATTTGGCAAAAAGAAATACTTGTGCCTTCTGTGAGGGAAAACTGATGTATAGGGAGTCATGGTCCCTTTCAGCAAAAACAGAGAGGCACTAGGAAGAGCAAAAGCCATATGTGTAGAGATCTTGAAAAGGCTGGAAGGTCAGGCTGAACCAGTTTTCTGTAGCTGTGTGTGGTGGGCATGGTGGGCAGAAGACACAGGTGGCTTGCGATGCTATGGAGCCTGCTGTCTAAACGTGAATCCACCTGCGTGCGTTGTCTGAACAAGGTCCCCGGTATATGTTCCCACAGAAGCCTATTGCAGATGTGCTCACTTAAATACTTTCTGTAGTATAAAAATAGGTTTTTGGCTGCACATCATGTACTCATTGGAGTAGGAACTTTTCAACTGTGGCTTAATTTAATATCTTCCTTGTTTGTGTTTATGTTTCTTGATATTGATTTTCATGTTTTTTTTCCTCAAATACTGGCAAGATCCTTTTATAAATAAATAATACAGGCATCTTTATAAGTTTCTCTTGTATTAAAGAGCTCTATGGCAGCAGATGGACATCTCGAGTCTTCTTACTGACATATTAAAGAAGAGCATTTGTTAGTTAATAATTTTATTAGGAATTTATGGTCCACCAAAAAGGTGATTGGAACTTGAGATATTTAAAGCATCATTTTAGGGAAATAAGTGTATCTCTGTTTAGCTAGTTAATGTCTAGCTGTGGTATTTAATATGAAATGAAAAATCAGCTTGTCAATCATACAACAGAGGAAAAATGTCATTACCTCTCTGGAATTATTAATGAACCAAGAAGTGCTATTGTGTTTCTGTGCAGCTTTGCTGTAGTTGGAAAAATTGACACTTTTTGTCAGAAAGAGATTGATAGCTCTACAAGGGTTCAGGAAAGAACAAAAACAGGTTAGTGGGGGAGTGCTAAAAGGATGTATATGAGGAAAGATGCATTTTTTCTAATTGGCTGTGGGTCATGGTGCGGGAGTGCAGACATCCCTCCACTTGCCCAGGGCTACCCACCAAGCTCACCCACCAAGGGCAGTTTGGAGGTTAAGTCATTTCCACTCCAAAATCTCTCTATATGGGTGACTGTTCCCAAGGTAACACACTTGCCAGACAGCTGGAGACAGTGGCTGGAGCATGGTGCCACACTAAGGTGGCTGCATGGCTTTCCAGTGGTGTGGAGGGTGTTCAACTTGTGGGTGGCTGGAGCCATTGGCTGTTGGTAATTAGGACTGATGTAACGAGGGCTGACAGTGAGAGTACAGCAGGGGCAGGATGCCATTGAAAAAGCCAAAATGTAGCGTAAGTTAGGTTAAGAGCTTTCAACATTTGCTGTTGCCTTCCCAAGGAAGCGAAAAGTGGCAAACAGTTTGCAAAACATGAATGTAGGTTGCTTTCCTAAAGCCAGACCAAAAAAAGTGATGCCCAGGTGGAAAACCTTTAGAGGCAGGAGGTAGATGAATGATTGCTTAAGCCTTTGGAGAATACTCCCTCTACCCTTCAGGGCGTTGTTTCCGTGCCTGCACGGACATGGCAGTGTTACCCCAGTCTGCACTAAGTAGCATATGACCCTCTCATGGTCAGAAGCAGACACAAGGGGATACCTGCTGGCTTTTGTCTTTTGATGCCACTAGCCGCAATGATGCGCGGGCGGAGCCGCGAGATGGTCTGACCCAGGTTTTCCAGCTGTGCTCCTGGCAGGATGGTGCTGGTGTCTGCTTTCCAGGGGGCCGGCCCACTGCCTGAGCATGGCCCTTTGCTAGAGTAACGTGGCTGCTTGCCCTGCCCATTGAAGCAGACCTTAACTTGCCCTTCTGCTGCAGAAGTCTCAGACTCTGTTCTCTATTTACTCCTACAACAACTCAATTAGTTTGATGGAAATGAGACGTCAAAATGCCCTGGGCTTCAGCGACTTTACCCAGTGTCACTCAGAAAGCTTTGGCAAGAGGGCTACCTCCTGAAATCTGCATGCCCTCCAGCAATGGGCCATTTCTCCTCCTCACCTTCAGAGACAGCTAGGGTGAGTGGAAGTCTGATTCATGCAAAGGACAATTTAAAAAAAAGAATCTGTTTATTTAACTTTCTAACAATTTAATCAACATCCTATTATTCTTAGGAAGTTTAGATAATACGGCTCCATTTTTTTTTCTTTTCCCATATTCAGCTTGTCATATGCACTCCTGGGTCGGTCCTTTTACACAAAGCTTTGGCCTTGGCAAGATAAATCTAGACTAACAGAGAAGAAACATATTTATATAATTTGTTTAATAGTGCATGGACATATTCCTGCAATTCAGTGTTTGGCAATTAAGGTTTACTATGAATGTAATTTGGCTATAGGGCAAAAAAACCCTGACTTTCCTTCAAATACTGCATATGAGACCTGCCTAGCTGACAGATTACAGAGCAGGTTTTAAAGTGGACATGAAAAGAATGCCAAATTCAGCTTTCCTGGCAATAATTGCCATGGAAAGAAGCTGGATTAGAGCAGCTGGAATAAAAAGTCAAGCACTAAAAGAAAAATGCTAATTACTGGTTTCTCTAATCATGTAAAATGAATGTTTTATGACATTTTAATATGATGCTTTTAGCCTTTCCTACTCTGTCAGTGCCAGCATCCTCTGAACAGCTCATGGATGCTATAATTATGTGCTCTAAGCGATCAGCTGCATTGTGCCTTACCTGGCTGATTCAAACTGAGCTGGAGACATGATATTCTGACTCAGTACTGTGCAAACCACTGCTCACTGGGAGGCAGAAATGAGGACACCAAAACAGAAACTGAACACTTACTGTAAGCTTTTGGAAGGGGATTTTTTATGGAAATCGGGATGAGATCTACAGATAAGCAGATGTTTTTAGCTGCTCTTTGTATCTGAGGTGTTTCAACTTGATAAGGCATCTGAATGCAGGCTCTTGATATAGCTTATTAAAAATATATGGGCTAGTTACAATGTCTAAATATGAATTTAGACCTCCACAAAGTTTAGGAGCATTTGAATTCCAGCTTTGGGACCAACCTTGCCCCGTCAGTGAGATGAAAACTCTTTAGGTATTTATTCAATTAAATTTGCCTGCCACCAGCCCCTAACCATCTTTGTTTTTGAGAGGATTGGTTATAGATTTATATTTGAAAAGGGAACATTCATCTACCCTTTCCTTTTCTTAAGGCACAAAATTTTCCTAAGGTCAGCATTAATTCTTTATTGATGCCTAATTTAGGTTGTTAGATTGGCTTATTTGTAGGCTGACTTGGGTGCATTACTATTGAAATTAAATCTGCAGTTTAATTTCCCTCCTAATATGTTTCTTCATCGGAGAGAATCATTATTTCTTGGTAATACTCTGTAGGAGGAGAAGGCTGCTGTTTCTATTTCAGCATTGCACCTCAGAGGTATACCGCAGGATTTGGACTTAATGCATCCCGGTGAATTGCTAAGTTCCTGTATTTGTTCAGGTATATGATTTTTAATAGTATGAGAAAGTAAGGGGAAAATATGCTCATTTCAAGTGGATGGTGCAGACAGTATACAACTGTTTTCCACCCTACCCCCATCAGGACGTGAAACAGCTGGTATGTCTCTTCAGAGACTAATGTTCTGACTCTAGCTCCATTTTGCCTTCATAAGCCTCAGGCATTACTCTGTAAGTGCACTCCAGGAATTAAATTAATTTACAAGCTGAGGAATACGCTGTTTCTCCTTACTTACAGGTCTCAGATAGGACTGATACTGCATGGTTGGGAGGATAATGCACATATTGCTGTTGAGGCTAACTAGCATCTTCCCAGGGCAGTCATCACATTGGGCGGGACAAAGGCAGCCTTGCAGCCTGCACTGCTGTCTGCCCATGTAGTTTCTGTCCCAGTAATGTTCTTTCAACAGTGAGGTTATCAAGAGATAGTTCAGATAAGCTGTGCCTCCCCTTGTCTTAGCCTTTATCCTTGCCGTGCACAAGTTTCTTGATATGTCAGTTGGGTTCTTCTAAATCATGTCTGTCCATACTTAAAAGCAAATAGTTTTAAACTGTCTCCTTGGAAAATGACAGCTTTTTGGGCCTAGTTTGTGTTTTCCTGCGTAGAAACTGCATTCAGTGTCTGTCTTTGAACCAGTTCAAGCTCCAGCTTCAAATATGCACTAGATGGCCATAACCACTTAATAAGAGCAGTCCAAAATAGACCATGTTTTTTTGTTCATGTCCATAATAGCCATGTCATTTGTAGTTGCTGCAGGAGCTCGATGTTTTCACCTTTCTCCCCCTCTGCCCAAGACCCTGCTGCCAGGGTGTATGTTTAGGTGTGCTGCTGCAGTACTTCGTTCCTGACATCCCTGTCATCCTTGTCTGCCTTCCTGCATTGAGGTTCAACAACATACGCATTTAGTGCCCACCCTCATTAGTACTGAAGTAAATCAGAACTTTGCTCCTGCTTTCAGCCAGGACAAAGATTCGTCTTTGCAGTGAGACCACAGTAAAATCTGGTCTTCAAAGCTCTACTGAGAGTCTGCACATAGGAGTAATTGGAAAGTAGGGAAGTATCTTGCTTCATACCGTATTATTCTATTAAAATAAGATTTTTGACACAACTGGGCCCTTATGTTTCTAAGTGCTTGGTACCTTTAATCTGGCTGGCATCCTCCATTGGCGGGCTCAGCTGTCCTCCTATTGCTTTCCATCATGCAACCAGCCCAGCAACTTGTGTAATCGATTGTATGTGGTGCATCTAAAGTTTATTTTTCTGTTTCTGTGTTTGTTGCTAGGGAGATCTGCTCTACCTTGCCTTACGTCCCTCCCAGTGAAACGCCACTCACAGATGGGTTGTGCCTTATAAGCCAAAGCTGTAACACCTACACAGGGAGCAAGGGCCCTGGCCCTGGCCCTGCTGCACACTGCTGTTAGAAACCCAGCGGTCAAACAGCAGCATTCGAATTAGAAAAACAATTTTTAAACTACTGCAGAGCATAATTCATGTCATGCTGCAGGAATGCTGCAGGCTTTTTGATCTTTGTCATGGACCTAAAGGTGAAAGGCTTTTTTTTTGGGGGGGGGGGGGGGG
>JAYRBT010000082.1:68991048-69005639 GCA_036023395.1 Myiotriccus ornatus
GACCTAAAGGTGAAGGGCTTTTTTTCGGGGGGGTAGTTTCTTAAATCCCCTGAGAAAAGGTAACTATAACAATAAGGCAGCAGATGTGTGGGAGTAAATGCAGCTGTAACTGAATCCAGACGCTCTTCTGTATGTAGGGACATGAAGGGAATGTTCCAATAAAATTCACGTAATAAAAATCTGAGCCCCCTTTTTTTTTTCCTTCCTTAAAGTTGGATTCACATGTGTAGAATTCCTGTGGACTTTGATGTGGATTGACATTAGCACTGTACAAAACTGGGCTGGGAGAAAGATTTTTAACAGGCGTGGGGTACTGGAAGGTAAATGATCTATGGAGACCTGCAAATTTCAATAGAAAAACACTTGCCCAATTAAAAAGAGTTTAGCAAACCAGATATTTAAGTGATGCAATCACCCTAGTAGGATGAACTAGCTGGTCTAGTAAAGAGTTTCTCAAACTTTCTGAAATTGGGACTGCCTTTTGTCTTACCTGGTTTTGCGCCACCCTGAAGGCCAGGCAGAAGCAGTTCAGCTCCTTGGGGAGATCAGGGGGAGGGTGAGCTGTGGTTGCTGGCTGTGCCTCCTCCCAGCCCAGAGAGCGGAACTGCTGCCAGTGCCTAAGGGAGGTGAGTGGTGCCCTGCCGAAGGTAAAGGCTCCCTGTTTGTAGCTGCTCCCTGCTAATCTCCTCTGCTTTCTAAACTCCGAGTTTAAACTGAAACTCAGCTAACTGAAGTTTCTCGTGGTTGTTGCTGTGCTCTGACATTTGCTGTCCTCACACCTTTCTTTGAGTTGTCCAGGTTCATGATGAGCAGTGTGAGCAGCTCTCTTTCTTCTAAGAAAAAGGAACAGGCAGAGTGGCAGGGCGAGCCATCCACTCCTCCTTGTTTTCCTGTAGTTCAGATAGCTCTGTGCCTAATTAATTTTTTACCAGACAACTTACATAGCACAGTAGTGTATTTTGCTCTTGCCCCATGCATGCTTCCGAACACAGGGAGTACCAGACATTTCAGAGTGGCCAAAAGCGCCTTCCATCTGCCTCACAGCAGCTGAAATCCTCTTTGTGTACAAAAACAATTTCATTGAATGCACACAAACCACGTTTGCGCTCGGGATGTAGCAGGAACACTGTGGCGTTGTCCCGGCGGGACATCTGTAGTGCTTCGCTTCTTCCTTCACGTGATGTCCTTCCCCATGTCCCCTGCACCCGTCTGCCTCCCGCACCGGGGAGGACAGCAGCCTTAGACCACAAAACTTCACTGGCTGTTTCTAATTAGCCTGCGCGGTCATTACTCGCGACATGTGGGCTTGTGAGGGTGCCAGCGGTCACGTATTGTCTGCAGGGCACGGCATCAACCGAGCCGGCAGGACTGGGAGCGTTTGCTGGGATGCTGGGTACCCATATAAGGCTCTTCTATGAGTCTGACTCTGATATGAGAATACTGAGCTAGTCCAAACTCCATCAAGCATCAGTTTGCATAACGATTTATCAGAGAGTGTTTAAAGACTGCTACATGAAAAAATGGTGAGCTGTCTGAAGCACTGTGTTTTTGTAGGTTTTCTGAGAGAGGTATACATATTTCCATTCCATAGAGCTGAATGTTTATGTTGTCGTTGTTATTATTATTATTATTATTATTATTTTAAAGGAATCACTTTTGGCTTACTCAGGTCTTGCTTTACAGCTGTTCTTAATGGGCAATACCAGGAACCAAGAGAAACATGGTCATTGCTGACTTGTTTGCAATTGTTTGGCCTTCTAACCATTTAAATATTTAGTTGTTAAACTACTTGCAGAGGGAAGTTCCAGTTCTTGTCCAAACCTACTTTGGAAGTATATGTACATAGATTATCTCCCTGGTGTCTTAGCTGTAAATATGTAACTATATGTATCAACTGTAGCTGGGAAAATTTTTCTCAAAGACATTTCCTGTAGCAGACTGCAACTTATTTTTTTCCTTTCTTTGAAAGATGTAAATGGAGTTGCCACCGTGTCATAATGCTCTTCTGCTTCTGTTTTCGTGCATCAAATACGCTTAGTGCCCCTCACCACTCTGTGACAGGGAGATACATATGTCCAGTGGAAACACACAAGTGGAAGGACACACCAAAGGCTGTTTTGCATAGAACTGCTACATTCAAAACCGTTCTGCCCAACACATCCCCTTGGAGCACCTGTAGGGATGCTCTGCAGTGCTGAGCATCCTCTTTTTAGTCATAGGTGCTTTAGCTGATGATGGTCTAAAACTTGGCATTCAAGGATGCTCTGAACATGTTGCCGTCTCTGCTCTATGCACCAGGCTGGGAAATCCATGTCTTTCTGTTGTGTCTTTTGATCATAGACTTTCCCGCTTTTAGGAAATTTGGACTTGTTCATTTGACTTTGTACAGCCCAATTATGCCATCGAAAATTTACTCAGTGTGGTTGGTAGAAATGTCGACGCTTCGTTAGGCAGACAATGCCAGCTCTTACCCAGCAGGGTCTGGCACATGCCCACAGCCAGGCTCCTTCTTCCCTGCACCCAGCACACAAAGGCTGCAATTGAGCTGCCTCCCGAAGTGCAGACATGGCTTTTATGTACCTAAGGAGGCCCAGGAACCCAGAACGATTCAAATCCCGCAGTTCAATGTCTAGCTGGCAAGGGGTGAAGTTGTTTTACATGCACTTTGCACAGATGGAAATCAGTATGGAATCGGTAGGAGAGTGCCAAGGGGAAAGCAGTAGACACAATATGTGAGTCTCTCTTATGTCTCCAACCTTAGTGTGGCTATAGCTTTACACAGGAAACAAATGGAGAGGAGATGCCTGCAATGATTTTCAAAATCCTTTCCACCCATGGCTCCTCTTAAGGACTGGGTCATTTGCCAGATACCCCAGGGAAACATGGTAACCCCATCTCTGTCTGCATCCTCGGGTGGGGACATCACCGCCCTGCTGTTGAGCACAGCAGCACATTGGTGGCAGCAAAGCTGTGGTTCCTACTTGGCCAATGGGTACTGGCAAGCAGGGAGATGCAGTCCATCATCTCAGTGGCCAGAGGGGACAATGCCAATGGGTCAAAGAGAGGGTGGACTGCCTTGCTAGTGTCCCCCACGAGCACCCTGTGCCAGCAATGTCGCCTCATGAGCTGTCGACGCTGCAGCCTGAGCAGTGAAAAAAAAGAAAGGAAAAAAAAAAAAAAAAAGAGTGTCCAGAGATCAGCTGTAGATGTTCTTCTGCCCTCCATGGTCTGTACTGAAAAAAGGAAATGTTTTTGTTTTTTTTAATGAAACAAAAGGGGAAGATTGGGCTATTGAAATCTAATCTGTGCAGAATTTATTTAATAATAACGATATCATTCATTATGGTTTTATAGCCTTAGTGAGTAACAAAGGGTGACAGGAAAGCATCATGATTGCATCAGGATTTCCTTGCTAACCGACCTTGCTGCACCTGAGACAGAAAAAAGCTGAATGCCGAGGGGGGAGAGAAGGAACAGGGAGAAAAGGAAAAGGGGAGAAAGCAGGAAGTAAAGGGAGGATAAAGCATGAGATAAAGGCACTGAGAAAGAGACAAGATTAGTACCATGGTCTGTACCAACAAAACTTTAGCAATGTTTCCGCAGCTCTGTGTTTTAGCAATATAAAGCCAGACAGTTTAGTTTTTTGGTTTAGTGTTTGTAGCCACAAGAATGTGTATTATTTCCTTCTTACCCACAGTGTACTCAGAGTCATCCCTCTAATACAGAAGTTAATCCCAAATAATCTTGTCACCCGGAATAGGGAAAGTGCCTTCAGTTTTACCACCCTTTACTCATTTTTTACTTACATACCTACCTCAGTAGAACTTGTGTTGCAATGTTTTTGAGTTTATAACACTGTCCTTGCTGCATTTTTAGAGAAATATCTTCCTTAGCAGTTCGCTATGCTTACTGATATTTTTGTGTGCTGTGGCATAGTTCACAAACCTGGCATTGAATGGACATGCTAAGAAGGAGTTAGTTCATGGTAAGGTAAAATGTAATATAATCTCTTTCCTAGATTTCAGGACTTAAATAGAGGAAGATTCAGGAGCCTTCGTATTTTTTGTCAGCTATTCACATAGAGAAGATATTATAAGATCAGGGGTGGGTGGAAAGGTGTAGAGCTATATTCAGGCTTACCCATAACTGCTGGCTCTGCCCTTACACCTGGGGAGGGAGTTGTTCCATAAATATTATCAGCAAAGCAATAATTTGATTCTGTTATCATTAAAGTTGTCCGTATAGCTCAACAAGAGTAGTTCCCAGAGCTTTGATCTTTTAATGGTGTGCTGGTAGGCCTGAGACTATTAGTGTCACATCAGGTCACATTCAGAAGCTTTGCTTTGTGACTGAACAATGTAAGAGCTGTCTGAACTGCTTGAAGTGGGGAAACTGCACTTTGGGGTAAGGGGAGAAGTCCGTCTGTGACCTCTGCATATCCGCTAAGTCCCTTTATGCTGAGAGGTTTTAAAATATGTATTTTTAGAGAAATGGGTTTAAGAAAGAAAACCAACTCTCTTCCTTCTGCCTATGAAATCAAAGAACAAGTGGTGCAGTTGTGGGAGTGCACTAATTACGTGCAGCTTCATGGACAGGAGGTCATCATTTCCCAGTCACTAACCCTAAAACCCTGAAATTTTCTATGGCAAAGCAGTAACATATGGTGCAGAATGCCCAGGCTTTCAGTTTTAGTCACTGTGTTTTTCATCATGTAGGTTTTAAAACACTTGAAGAAAAATCCCCAAGCTATGCAGAACCTCCCTAAAACCTGTTGGTAGCAGTTTGGCATGAAACAGGGAGAATTTTTTTACTGTGGGGATTGCCCATAAGAGTGAAATCAGTCATGAAATAGAGACTCATCAGTTTGAATTTGAGGCAGTCTATCTGTTGACTTGTCTAAGGCACTTGTCACTGTGGGAGCAGAGATACCTTTTATCTGTCTGTAGGTCTGCTCAGGTAGACCTCTTGGCTTTCAGAGGCCTTTTAGGCTGCCGTGTACATTGGCAGCATTGCCAAGGCTTACAGGGCTGAGTCTCACCCTGACTGATGTTCTTAAGGCCTCCACTTCTGGAGATGGTTGCCAAGAAGTTTCCCGGTTGTGGAGAAGTCTTCTGGAAACTCAGCACCAGTGCAGTCTTAAAGAGTCAAAACCAGAGGCTTCTCAAACCCCCCAGAATTACATTTTTTCCAAAACCCAACATGTTATTTTTAAGCTGATGGCTTGGAAGGGGTTTGGTCACATGGGAATTCACTGGGGAGTTTTCCTCAGAGGGGAAACTCACTGTCATCTCTGCAATTAATTCCTGCAACTAGATGATCCATCATCTTCTTTGGGACTGGACATTAAAAGTAGAGTGAGCAACAGAAGCAGCAGAGACTTGTGTCCAGCTGTAACATCAAAGTGGGCTTGCCCCAGGAGCAATCTGTTGTTCAGGCAAAATTGGGTCTCACAACAGCACGTATTTGAGAAGGAACCCATCTGGCAGATGACTGGCAAGAAAACACAAATGTAACTTCAGCCCCTCCTAAAACATAAGTACAAAGCTAGAACTACGCGAGAAGGCATGTTGGCTGCAAAGTTTGATTTTGTGTTTGCATTCTCTTCCTCACCATCTCAACTGAGAGGCTTTATTTCAATTGTGTGGTGTGCCTGACAAAGTAATAGTTTCTTGAAGCATTTTCTCTTGAAACACAGAGGCTCTTTTGTCTGTTTTCTGTCAGGAGAAATTGTTGAGATTATGAAAATTAAGCATTCCCTATTTTTGTAATTACTGTCAAAGAATACCAGATAAAACTCTTACATTACTAGCCTTAAATAGATGCATTATAGAGTTTAATTATTTAGTAGAGATGATTGTTCTTTTCTGCATAGGGTGGATTTGGGATATCTAAAAATTAGGCATCCAGCAAGAGGATGCTTTCAGAAGGTGATTCATCTGGTCCTAAAATAGGTGGTGCGAAATGAGATGATTCATCCAGGGAAAAAAATCTACATGATGGCTTTGTTTAGACTTGCATTTTTAAGGCAACTCAAGCTAGGCAAAATGCATCCCACCCTACTTTTCTCGATTTCTCTGAGCGCCTTCATAGTTCCAGCAGGGACCTGACTGCAAGGGCTCAGCCGGTGGTCATGCTTTGTCACTGACACAGCCGTGTTTATCCTTGCCTGCAAAATGGGCCCAGTGCTATTTCCATAACCAGCAGATGACGTATGAGTGACAGAACTCACAAGTACTTAAAAAATATCTTCAAATCCTTGGGCTAAATAGGTAGTATAAAAAGCCAAAGAGGATTACCATGACCTGGAAGACTACCCGTTTATCTAATGACAACAAAAATTATAATGATGGCATTTTTCATCTCTTTCTTCATTGTGGGAGAGAAGGGCTGTAAGATTTTCCTATTTCTCATTCCACTGCTATATTTAAGAATAATTAAAGCCATTCTGGCTAAGGGTGATATAATATATATATTCAGAAACAGGCTTTCAGTTTAATTTTTCCAGCTGGTGGGCCTGTTAGCCCATTCATTTGACTGTTCTTCACACGTTGACTGAAACAGGTAATTGCTCTGTTCCCCCTGAGATTTCGCTTCCATTTTTTTCAGGCATGAAAGATATTAGGCTGTGTGTATTTTAAATTCAAATGCACTGTAGGATAGATTTATGTCCTTAAACGCTGTGCAGATCTAGCAATAATTCATTTCATATAGAACTGGAAAATGGATTAAAACAAGAGTGCTAGACAAGAAAATCCAGAGTCTTATCTGATGAGACTAGAGTCCTTTAATCCTTACTCCTTGAAGTGACAGCAGTATCTCCCTTCATTTTATGTTCATTTCACATTTTTATCTAAACAGGAATGCAGGGTCAATTTGTTTGTTTGTTCTTAATTTTTTCGATGTTTCTTTAATGGATTGATGTGGAATCATGGATAAGATAATGAAGGGTTGTAAATCAGAATGTGACTGCTGAACCTGGTGGTGTTGTATTAGACCTCGTAAGTCCAGCAGTCAGCCTAGTGGAATGGGTTGTGCAGACCCTCACCTCAAAATGAGCAGGCACCAAGTATTTTTAATAGTCAAAGGCTGTGGACTGGTTGTATTCAGAGCTGGATCTGTGCCAGTGAAACGTTGCTAGAGGAAAGAAGCAGCAAGAGTTTTAAGGTCCAATAGCTCATAAATCACCAGGGATAGAAACACATGCTGTATCCCACGGGAATGTGGGATTATACTGTTGCACCAGTATCCAAACAATGTTCTAGCTCCATACTATCTGAGGATACTAACCTTATATAAATAAAAGTCTTTATAGATAATACTTGCCATCTTAATTCAAATTTCAGCATGCTTTTGCTGTCCATTGTGTCAGGAACTATTAGACATGACAACCCCCTTCTTCATACAGTCCAGAAATGTGGCATTCATATGGTGCAAAACAGGGGTGGCGAGTCTGAGGAAATTTTAGCTAGTGGGCTGCTAAAATCATTTGGGATTTAAACAGCAGGCAGGAGATGGGAGGATAGTATTCAAGGTGCTATTTAGTATCAAACGTGACTGAAATATATTATTTTTTCAGATAAAACTCCTGCTTCCAGGATGTGTTAGTTTCCTGAAATGAAATTGAAGAAAGGGAGTGATGTGGCAAGAATTTCTGAATCGGTATGCGGCGTTTTCCTAGGTTTATTTGGTTTTCACCAGCTGTTCTTGGATTACTAATGTTGTATTTTTCAGTTCCTAACAAGAGAATGGCATTTTCAGGTAAAAGGAAATGTTAATGCCCAAGTATTGCATAGTGTATAATATATATGTGTGTTTCCCCAAGGCAAGTTTAATGTCTTTTCCATTTTTGACAAGCTGCAAACCCCATGAATTCTCTCTCAGTTTATTCTAGTGGAACACAGTTTTCTGGGTAATAAAATAGAGCTGCACTTACATTAAGTCCTTTGTTACAGATTATTTATCTTGAACTTTGGAAATGATTGAACTAAACCCAAGTCTTTGAGCTACCTTTAAATGTGTGGGTGTTGCTCTGAAACCTATTTCTTATTATTACTGCTTAGGTATTTTGCTCTGTTATTAGCAAAAATAAGATCCAGAAGAGTGGTATGTCCCAGGGTATTACAGTTTTCTTTCAAAAGTACCTTAAAAATGCTTGATATTTTGTAGCTTTTTGAGGAACTGGGTTAGAGTTTTCTTACCTATTTGCAGCTGCAAAAACCCCATTTTGGCTTCTTGCTGTTTGGGAAAACATTCTAATATGTCACCATCTGTGAAAAGCATGAAATGCTGGCTGAGGCCTGGAACCCATTGATTTCATAGATATCTTGTCCTCCAAATATTTTTCCCATAAACATGAAGTTGCATCACATTTTCTGTTTCTAACTCCTCCTCCACTCCCCTCTCCTCCTACCCAAACATTTGCAACAGAGCAATGGAAAGAAAAACTTAATTAAACCTCCTTCTCCCACAGACACTTTGGGTTACAGAGTTTGATTGGAGTATTTTCTTATCTTTTAAGGCCACTATTGTTACTGGTAATGAGCAGATAAAATACATACGAGAAATTATGAACTACATCTTTTTCAGTGCACTTAATAGTATAGGTTGTCTTAATCCCGTACCCTTCTAGGGTAAGACTTTAGAACTTAATACCAAGAGAAATCATAATCCACAATTTAATATGGCTATTATCTGGTTTTAGCTGTCTGTGAAGAAGATTAAATTCCAGATGGTAGAAGTTATAATCCAAGCCTGTTATGAGCACCAAAATGAACCAAATAACCAAATGCAAAACGGTCTCACCAGAATTATTTGTTCAGGAGCTTATCTGCTTCTGAAGATGAAGCCACCGTAAGATATGCAAAATAGCAGAAGTATATTGTAAAGGATTCGGACAATGGTGACCCTCAGCAAAAAGAGGGTTGTTGTCAGGCAACATACTGGATATGATGAAAGCCTATTTCCTAGGTCATCACTTCAGACCAGCTTTTCAGTCACCTTTCTGCTATCTGTGAGCCATATGTTCCCTCCTTATGTACATCAGCCTTTGGAGAGGAGGAGGAATGGAATGGCAAGAGCAGTACGGGAGAGGATGGGAAATAAATGCTTGTGAAGAAGTGCTCTGCCATGGGGCTTGCCTGGTCACACTTAAAGAACGTTACTTAATGGTCAGGTTGTGCTGGAGGCTCCCAAGGAAACACCAGAAGCAGAGTGAGAGTTCTATGGCAGTTTCCAGCCCTGGTGAGGTATGGGGCTCATCTGTCTGCATCACCCTGAGAATAGAGTGAGGATGGTCAAAATACCATCCATGCCCATAGGCAGCCTTGGTCTCCATCCCAAAGGCCTTGCAGTCAGGCAGGCATTTGGCAGAGGTGCTAAGATCCAAGGCTTAAAAAAATCTACCATCTAAATCAGTGGTTCGTGCCTGCTTCCCTAGAAAATTGGACTGTGACTTCCCTCTGAAATTGCATAGGTCAATTGTGAAAAGTACGTAAGAGGAGCAGTTTACATTTTAATGGGCACTACCAGCAGAATTCATGCTGAATTATTCATTTGGTAATGACATATGAAATGGGTAATGCAGCACACTTCGTTGGGGTCATTCAGGGAAAGATTTCTTATAACATTGCTCAGAAGCTGCATTTTAGAGAGATGTTAAAAACGATGCAGCATGGGTACTCATATATGTGTCGAATACATGATGATTCCTCCCATTAACAGTGGCTTCCCTGCGTAGAAAAAAACATTGCGTGTCTTCATGCAGATAAGCAGACCTATTTCCATTTTTATTGAGGAAGAAATTGAGTTGCACGGAGGCAAAACGACTTATCTATGGTTGGTCTTAATGGGAACTGGACAGGGCACAAAAACAGGTTCCCCTCTTCCCAGCTTATCTCCTACATGCCCCAGTTTCTCCAGTCATTCCAAAACACTGCCTCCCAGTCAGCTGCAGAGATTTCCCAGTAAACAAAGTTACTTCATGTAGTCACATGCAGGATCCCTAAAGGATTTATTTTTTTAAAGGCTACGATTTATAATAGCCCCTTTTCACAGACTAGCTGTGCTTAGGTGAGGTTAAATCAACGATTATTCCGAAGTCCTGTTTTCAGGCAGGCTCTGCGGATGGTTGCTGATTTTGTTCCATTTAAAGCATTTTGTGGCATGAACTCACTTTGTTTCTGCCCACATCACTGCATTCCTGGGATGTTTTTCACAGGCCTTAGCAAGATCATCTGACAGCAACTAGTGAGGTCAATGAACTTTATACACAATTAAACACTTGAAGCTAGGAGAATTAATTGTTATTTTTTTTCCCCCTGCAAAGTTAGGGAAGGATACACGGTACGTTATAGTCTGTAACAGAGTCAATGTTATGTGTGGTAATCAAGCTAGTTTCACATGATTTAATGCTGAACAGAGTCAGAAAATGATTGCATCCTTTACATGGGCCTCACAGAGCAGTCACCACCCACACTGTTTATTCAGACTCGGAGCTCTGCCATTCACTGTTTAAGCCAGAGGAGGAAAAAAATCCCTTCGTGAATGCTCTTGAAGCCATGTATTCTAAGTGCAAAGTGGAGCTGGGGGGAGGAATCCAAATAAGGTCCTTTCAATTGCCACAGTCGTACAGAGGTGAGATTTTCTTCAATCCTCCAGCGGCACAGTAAAGAAAGGATTATTTGGAGCTGGGGGTATTGGGGAGAATCAAACCAAGAATTTGTTGATGCCACTAAAATTTCCAGAGACAGCTGGCTATCTTTCCTCCTCCCAGCTTTCCCATCTGTTAGTACCTGAACAAAGAGGTAAAGTTACCTCCTCTTCTCTGTGCAAAACTGGTATGGTTTCCTAAAAAGGCTTGTGGTGGTGCGGATTTTGTTCAGCTTGCTTCTTTCAAGAGTGAAAAGTTTTTCGTCTCTCTTATGCTTTAACTGTTTTTGGTAACAGAAGTCTTTGGGAGCCACTTTGCTCCCTCATGACTACCCATCTGTTACAAAGAAGTTCTAACCAGAAAAGGTTGTGAGCGAGTATGCAAGACATCTCTACGACAGCCTAGTAAAACTTTATATGCATCCACTGATAGTTTTTTTACTCCTTCTATAGCTAAACTGATCTCAGCAGGAAGGCTTTTGCTACTCTTCCATTTATATTTTCCCTTTTACAGTTCTTCATATTTCTAGTGTCTAATCCTCTTCCTTTTAAAAAGGGATTCTTCACTTCCCCAGGCACTTACATTTTAAAGTTTCTACAGATCTAAGCCACTCTTTTAAATTTTTATCTGCAAGTTTCTGAGGTTATAGAAATGCCAAGAACATATCATCAGTTAGTCTCAAGACATAAACTAGAACAACACCACCCCCACCCCATTAATTTTATGCAGCATTTAAACTTTTCATGTTAGGTGCCGGCTAATCTGAGTGGCAAGCATGAACTGTTCAGTTCCTCATATGAGACTGGTCCTGTGCTGTGCTCTATCCAGCACACCATTTTGGGTCCATGAGTGGGAGATTTTGTTAGTCCTCTCCCCGTCTTTTACCTGCTCATCTGTTTGGTGGCTTTTCATTCCATTCTAATTTGCTTTGAATAAATGAAACAAGGACTCCCTTGCTCAGTAAACTCCTTCTTATTATAATAATTATGTGATATATAGTGATGTAGCGTTAGAATGGTACATTCGTGTTTTCTTACTGCCTTGAAATGTTTCAAGACCCACTCAGTTTGTGTATTCCCTTGACTGGAACAGTCTTATTCCAGGCTCAGGTATCTCATCCATTTTTCCATTTAAGAAATGATCATGAGATGTGCAATAGCTATGTCCACGTGCTTTTGTTCTTCTTGCCAAACTCTTGCTTCATAAATTAGAGCTGAGCCACGGTAAACCCAGGGATCTGGAGTGTCCTCCAGGTTGCTATCTAAAAGTACCTAGGGCATTTTTCCAGTCAACCAGTATCTAATAAGGTGGATTTGTTTCATGCTCATTGTAGTTAAATATTATGAGTGAAATTCTTCTTGGAGAAGCATAAACGGGGCTCTCACTGACTTGAGTTGGTGTGGCTCAGAGAATAAAACTTGTCCAAAGTTTCTTTCATTAGGAAGTTATGGGCACATAAACTTACAGAGCACAATGACTATTTTAGCCATTGTTTTCCTTGTTATTCAAAGCACTTACATAAGGCAGTGCCTGGAGGGAAAGAAAGATAATTATCCCCAAACAGAAAGCCCTTTAGATATAGTAAGGGTTGTTGAAACAGTATTTATATTTCCAGCACAAGGCTGCTTTCCCACTTGCCTTTGAGATGTGACAGAAATGTTCCTCTCCTCCCGCCAGTGAATACGTTGTTAATACAGAATTCATTGGTACCAGAATTATATTTCTATTTCCACACTGGGTCATTTGAGTAGTTTTAACCCACATTTGCCTCATTTCTCAGCAGCCTGGAGATTGCAGTATGTAATATTTTGGCTTGGTCAGCCTCGGTCAAACAGCCAATTGTACCTTCATTCAAGTCCCACGTGCTTTGACTCTGATAACAGGTGCCCCTCCAAATCAGCTGGCCTAAGAAGAGGAAAATTATTATTTGCTTTGTGAAGTGAGTGAACTTGATGGAGGAGTCTCAGTGGGATTAACTATCTTTATAGATACAAAATAGTCATGTTTGATATGGAAAAGTGAGTCACCCAATGGTTTGGTTTTTTCCTAGTCATTGCTGGAGTCCTTCCACTTTCTTCCCAGAGATGTCAGCATTATGGGGTCAGAGAGGGGTGCATGAAATTTTTGCCCAACTCAAACCAAAGGGGGTAGTAATTAGTTCCTACTCAGTTTAGTGGCGTCCAGAGCTTGTTTAGATCATGGTACAAACTACTGCAGAGCTCCTCAGGGTTGTGCCTTGAGCCAGCTCTGCCCGTGGGCCATGGGCACGCACTGCCAGGCTCAGCTTGGACATCCTTCTTTCACACAGCCCCTGTCCTGCCTATAACCACGTTTCAATTTCTGTCCTCTGTGATCACAGCTCTGTTAGCTCTCATGAGGGCTCAGGGAGCTGGGAAACTGATTTTTCTGTTGCTCATTGCTTTCCACAGGCCCTGATCCACTGGCATTTTCATGCCCTGTGTTACTCTGTACCATTAAGATGCAGGCAGTCGTCATTTTACAGCAAATATTGCCCAAAATTGCAAATAAATTCAAAGAAAATCTCAACAATTGCTCTGAGGCATTGGTATAGCCAGTGGCTATGTTACTTTGTGAAGAATATCTTAGTTATTACTGTTGAAGTATTGAGACAGCTTTCAGTTGTGCTGGATTTATTGCTGAATCCTGACACTCACCTAATAGTGAAGGCCAGAAACTGTCCAGCTATGGTCACCTGGAGTCTCTTATGCCAGATAGGGCTTATTTTACTTCCCTTTGTCAACTGGAGAGCAAAGTCCTCGCAAGCTTGGATTGAGAGTGGGGCTTGTTCATGGTATTGTGCAGCCCCTTGACTCTTGAGAAGCTCTGTCCTTAAGTGCTTCATTGAAAGGTGCTCTTTTCCCTTCAATTGCATGACAGCAGGATTAAACCCAGGCTGAGGAGAAGTCTTTCAAGTCACCTAGAAAGCTCTGTGTTGCTCTTAAAATGCTATAATGTGCTAACAGAGCCTCAGGTGGGTCTCTCTACCTTCTGACTCCCACCTTCAAGCAGATGTTTCAGTGATGATGGAAGGCTGTGCTGGGACAAGACCCTTGTGCCCTTTACCTCCTCCCCCTGGTTTTCTTTGGAAGGAGATAGACATGTGTGAGCCTGGAGGAGTTCAGGAGGTACCTCACAAGTCTCTCCTGAGGACGATCTGTGTTTTTGGAGCCCAGATTTGGGTTGCACTAGACAGATGCAGCACTGTTAACTCCTATTTCTTCTTGACTACCTGAATCAGTGAGAAAAATCTCACGAAAGAAATGTTGGTGGCAGTTTGTCACATAAAATCATAGAATGTTACGGAGTTGGAATGGACCTTAAAAATCACCTAGTCCCAACCCCCACTGCCATGGGCAGGGACACGTCCGACTAGACCAGGTTGCTCAAGGCCTTATCCAACTTGGCTTTGAGCACTGCCAGGGTTGGGGCATCCACAACCTCCCTGGGCAACCTATTCAATGACTAACCACCCTCACAGTAAAAATTTTCTTCCTAATATCTAACCTAAATTTCCCTTCTTTCAGTTTGTACCCATTACTCCTGTCACTATAGTTACTGATGAATAGTGCCCCTCTGGTTTCCCTGTAGCTCCCCTCAGATACTGGAAGGTTGCTGTGAGGTCTCTATTCAACCTTCTCTTCTCCAGACTGAACAGCCCCAACTTTCTTAGGCTGTCTTCTTAGGGGAGGTGCTCCAGTCCTCTTATCAGCTTTCTGGCCTCCTCTGGACTTGATCCAGCAGTTCCGTGTCCTTATGCTGGGGGCACCAGAACTGAGCACAGTATTCCAGGTGGGGTCTCACAAGTGCAGAGTAGAGGGGAAGAATCATCTCCTTCAGCCTGCTGACCACACTCCTTTTGATGCAGCCCAGGATTCAGTTTGGCTTTCTGGGCTGCGAGCACACACTGCTGGCCCAGGTGGAG
>JAYRBT010000082.1:69005888-69225433 GCA_036023395.1 Myiotriccus ornatus
CCCACTGTCCCTGTTGCTGACAAAAGTGTTGAACAGGATTGGCCCCAGTACCGACCCCTGAGGGACACCACTTGTCCCTGATCTCCATGTGGACAGTGAGCTGTTCACCACAACTCTTTGTGTGCAGCCATCCAGACAGTTCTTTCTCTACACAGTGGATATATCTATCTAGCAGATATCTACACAGCTTTGCATTTGACATGTCGGTTGCTCTGCCCCATCCACCGATGCTGTAGCCCCGTCATGTAGGTCATCAACTTTGCCAGGCATGATTTCGCCTTTGTAAAACCATGTTGGCTGTTATCAGTCACCTCTTTGTTTTCCATGTGCCTTAGCATAGTTTCCAGGAGAATCTGCTCCATGATCAGGCCATGTTCAGGCATAGGAAAACGTCTCCATGGTCTGTTTTGTTATCCTGTTCCATGAGCCTTGCCCTCCTCTCCCTCAGGACAGAAGCTGCTTTGCCAAATACTTTTTGTAGCTGCATAGCTATGGATACCAGCTTTGGATAACAGCACACTGTAAAGGCTGTTTGTGCTTCTCCACTGGAAAAATCAAGTGAGCCTGAGGTGTCCCTGCCAAGCTGGCAGTGCTGGTGGCAGCACTGGTTGAGCCTGGGACGTATCATGAAGACCAGGCAAGCAGTAGCTTGTGGAGTTCACTAGTCCCACATGTCCCTGCCAAGGGTTAAGTGTGGGCATTTTTTAACTGTGTTTCTGAATCGGGATGCTTGCTTGTTTTGGAGACTGATTTATTTCCTCCTCTACGTGTTTGGGATCAGAGCACTTGTTTCCTGTGACTTTTGGTGTCTCTGTGGTCTCTTTGGGCTGCAGTTCTGTAAGGGTGGGACTCTTAGTTTGCTGAGAAGCTGGCATAGTAGGGTTTCTTGGCATCACCATAACCCAGAAGATCAATAATAATAAACAGTGGAGACATTTCAGATGCCTTAAATCAAACAGTCATATGGAAAAAGAGTTTGTGTTCCCCATGGCTATAATGTGGATGCCTGATAGTGTGGATAAGGACATTGTGTTAGGAGTCAAAAGGCTAGATGTGCATCTGAAAATCCTTGCTTTTGTATGGCAGAAGCTGGGGAGTGGGGGTGGAGGTGGGATTTAAGCCCCTTAATTCAATATAAATATAGCTTTGTGGTTTAATGTGCACAGCAGTAGCTCTGTGGTTTATCATTTACTGAGAACTATGCTTTTCTAAGAAAATGCTCTCTTCCTGGTGCATATCTAAGCCAAGGCCTCCGCTGTCATTTCGTTAACTGTAAGGATTACTCTTTAAAATAGATGTTTGGTAGTAATAAGGCCAAACAATTGCCTGATTCACGCTGCAGGTGAGTTTAACAGAAATCATATTGACTAAAGCTACTCTTAGGAAAGACAGCAGTGTTGCATTTGAGTATTTGCCAAGAAAAACCTGCAAGTTCCTAAAACTGGCTACAAGGACAAGGGATTAGCCTGTCCTTCCAAGTCGAGTAAATAAGGTCCTCAGACACTTTTTCCACTTGGGAACATGAACACTGTTTATGTTTTTTAAAGAAAAAAATGAAAAATCCCATGATTTTGCAGATAGCAAAGAGTCAGCTTTGCAGTTGCTCAGCTACCAGCATGTGGGTAGTTTGATGTTCTTTTCTAATGAGGAATGCATTGTGAAACTGCTGTTCCTTGCAGTAAAAGGTCACTGGATTTTTAATTTCTATTCGCTGTTTGTATTTTCTAATAAATCACACCCTCTGATAAACCAAATTACTGGAACCACGGAGCAAATGAAACTTAGAAACAAACCCTTTCCTGTGGCACATATATGGATCCTAGAGTTTGCCTGAATGCCCCCAAAAAAGTGCCTTTTTAATGAAGTAGAAGAAGACAGGCTAGATTAAGAAAATAAAGGGTGTGCATTCTGTATAGCTCTGTGAGTTCGGGCTGCCTGAGTATTTTGTGGTGCTTGTTTGTAAGCACGAATATTTAGTTTCAGAATTAGTATAGGGCCAGAGTAGCTGACAACCCGATCTGTTATGACTGTATCCACAGTGCAGAAATACATACGAGTAGAAGTTCCAAAAAGTATAGCTTGATATTTATGATGCTGATAAAAAGCATCATCTGCACTATCTGTTCAGGAAAGACCAAAACCACTGCTTTGTTGCTGGGTTTTGTGCAGTGCGACTCCCATGAAATGCCTCTGTACACCTCCATGTAATGGATTATCGGTAGAGGGTCCTTTATTCTCTTCTTTTTCCTCTTTCTCTTCCTTAAAAAGAAAAGCAATCTGACTTTTGTAGCTAAAGGCTTGCTTGTTTTCAGATAATGGGTGTTGAACTGGTATAAAACTGGAACAAGGTGATACTGAAGCAGACTCGCAACTTGGTTCTGTCTCTGCTGGATCCCGCACTGGGACGGAGCTTGGGTGCGGGAGGGACGGCAGGCAGGCTGGAGCTCCCTGGCTCGGAGCTGCTTGGCTTTGCCTCTCTGTCACTCCCCTGCCGCTTAGGAAAATATTTCCATTTGTTCTCTCCAGGTACTTTATGGCAGTGCAATGTGGCCAGAGAATGCAGTCCTCTCTCCGTGAGAGGGGCAGGACGTGTGTCCTTTATTTCAATCACTCACTCCTTCTGGTGTTGAGCAGGCAGTCTCAGTTCTGGCATCACTGATCTTTCAAGTATTTGCCTTTGCAAGTTTAGGGTTTGTTTGGTTGGAGAGGGGTTTTTTGGTTGTCCTGTCGATATAACTTATGGATGATTTTTTTCCCTTAATGAAAAGAAGAGGGAAAGAGAAGACATGTGCTTTGTTTTGCAGATTAAGCTGAGACACAAAGGGTGAGTTGTTCTGACCCTCCCAGCATGCTGGTAAATTTTTTATATTGGCAAAAAGGAGCTAGATCTCGGAAGTCCTGAACGCTTCTGGTTTTCCATGCAAGGGCTGAGGCCTGCAGCATGAGCCAGTACAAAGTCTGGGAGCTGTGGCCGGCAGAGCGAGCACGCACTGGCAGCCTGCGGGACGGAGAACTTTCTGGAGTGCCAGGGGAGCTTCCCAGTATTGCTTCCCCTCTCCACTGAACACTGCTGCTTGTTAGGCATTGGATAGAGCTCTGTAGGAAATATTTGAGGCTCTGCAAGTGCTATTCACAGGCATCTGACTTTTCCCTGCAGTACTCTGTGTACCCTCAGCAAGCTCTCTGATTCACCTCACGTGCTGCAGTACCAAGCAAGATGCTGCCGAGCTCTGGCTCTAAAGTGTCAGGAAAATGCCTGGCTCTGATTTAGTGTCCTGGATCCCATGCATATTTCCCAAGCGAGTTTATGAGTTGGTGGGAAACCTGCCTTGTGGCCAGGAATTCTGGTAGCTTTGGGGTGTCCCATCACGTCCAGGGGGATCCAAGCAGCTGTGCATAGCTGTGCTCAGGGTGATGGGGGTTGAGCTGCTTCACAGCATTGACCCTCAGCTAATAAGGCCTAAGACAGAAGGATTGGACAAAGGCGGTCCAAACACTATGTTCATTTCCTCCTTGCAGTTGTTTTCTGGGAGCCAAAATGATTCCCTGAAGCAAGAGGTGTCCTTTAAAACAGGGCAATGGTGAGTGCACAGATGTATCTCTTGAGTTCAAAGGCAGCCTCCTACATCTGATGGGCAAAAGAGATTGTCACTGCGATTCACTCACAGAAGGGAAGGGCCCCATCCTCGCTTGTAGGGTTTGTTTCCTTGATGGGGAAGTGTCTGGTTAAGCTGCTGCCTTGCACTTCACCTATTCTTCAAGGTTTCAGAGGGAAGAAAACCTCTCCACAGAAGATGTGCAGCAGAGCTTGCTAGTGTTTAACCCTGTGTGTCAGCCAGGTATTGCAAGGGAAGAGCAAAGGAGGATATACTTTACTTCCTCTGGTGGGGTGTTTTTGTACACTGTGTGCTCGTTCAGAGGAACAATTTGCTTTTTAGTTTTGTGTGGAACTAATTTTTACCATGAAATGTTTCACCTACATCCTTCCTCCCTTCCTCTGGGGTACACCCCTGTACACCCGGGATTAGGGCTTTGGCTTTTTGGCCTGGTACCTGCCCTGTCTCTGCTTTCTGCAGGTGCCTTTGAGAGGAGAGCCCCATTTTTGCCTCCTGTGGGAAATGCCGGCAGGGGCATTGCAGGGCTGGGGGTACCCCTCTCTACCAACAAGGGCCAGTGTGATTCCTCAACCCTTCCCATTTCCCTAGGAGGGATGACACAGGCTGGGATGCTTCTGGTCTTCTCCTTCCCCATCTCAGGGAGGGGCAGAGCACAAACCCAAACAGAGGTATCTCCGTCAAGGCACAGGGCGCCGCTGAGAGCCTGGTAAGGGCCGGGGCAGAGGTAACCATAGATGGCTCTGATTCATTTGGCTTCCTGTCTCTCTCTAAGAAAAGGATGTAAATAGCCAAAAGCTGGGGATTCCAGTGAAAAGAGCAGGCGGGTGTCGTGCGGTGCTGTGCTGTGCCAGCTGTGGCACTTGGCCTCACGGAAAGCCGGTAGTGGTGAAAGCTGGGGTTCTCAGAAGTGGGGGAGGCGCGGGCTGCTGCTGCGCCGCATCACCCCATCACATCAGAGAGGCTTCCTGCAGACGGAGGAGATCGTGGAGGGAAGGACCTCTGCAGCAGTGGTGACCTTGCCCGACTGCAGAAGGGGTGCGCCCTCGCCTCTGCACTCCAAGCAGTGGTGGTGCTGCTGGTGCCCTCAGAGCCAGGCAGCCATCCCTATGTTGTGGCCGGCCCCTGGAGCAGGGAAGGTCCCAAAGGATTGAGGGCTGGAGCTGCGGTGATATCTTTTAATAGGAACTTAATGTCTTGAGGCCACTGGCAGTTTAACATGGGCAAGGTTTGTGTCTGTACTTGGTGCTCATACCCATGCCCAGGGGTGTTGAAAAGCTGCCTCCTTATAGAAATACAGACTGGCATCACCCCTGTTTTCCATGTTCCCAACACAATGGCAAATTACAGCGATCAACAGAGGCTCACACACAAGCGTCCCACTACCATAAGAAGACCGGTGTCACTCTGGTCTCTCCCTATCCTGAGGGCATTGACTGGGTGGTATCCTGAGACCAGCTCTGCTGGAGACACTTGACAGTGGGGCCGTGAGCTCCATCTGCCCAGCTCATCTCACACATCACCTTCACAGACATCAGGTGGCTGAAGACACGCCACCAGGAGTGCCTTCACCCATCTGGCTCCACAGCCCTTCTACCTCTTGCTGTTTCCTTGCACTCTAAAGCAGAGTGCTGAGGAGGCAGTCCCAGCAAAGATGGCACAAAGGGGTTTCAGTTTTGTGCCACCAGCAAGTGTGTGCCTGTAATTGGAATAACACTGTCTAGGGACTTGAGGGGTGTAAGGCACCAACTGCCCACTGGCAGCCAAGAGACATGGGTGTTCACCTGCCTTGCTTACCTCTGATGGTAATCTCTCTATAAATCCAACACCCCAGTACTGTTTGGATGAGGAAGCAGGGAAGATGTCTCACAACATATTGCTGGAATTGCCCATTTGATGTCCACCTCCATACTCCAGCATCAGGGAAAGCACAACCTCTTTAATCAGTTGTCTTTAAGGCTGTTACATATATGTTCCTCTTTTATGAAGACGGGCTGAGAGAGTTGGGCTTGTTCCAACTGTTCTGGAGAAGAGAAGGCTCCAAGGAGACCTTATAGCAACCGTCCAGTACCTAGAGGGGACCTGCAAAAGAGCTGGAGAGAGACTTTTTGCATGCACATATAGGGTTAAGACAAGGGGGAATGACTTTAGGCTGAAAGAGGGCAGGTTTACATTAAATATGAGGAAGAAATTCTGTGAGGGTGGTGAGGCACTGACACAGGTTGCCCAGAGAAGTTGTGGACGCTCCATCCCTGGAAGAGTTCTAAGCCAGGTTGGATGTGGCTTTGAGCAACCTGATCTAGTGGAAGGTATCCCTGCCTGTGGCAGTGGGGTTGGAACTAGGTGATCTTTAATGTCTCTTGCAACCCAAACTATGGTATGATTCTGTGATTCCATGTGTTAAAGATGCAAAAATTACAAGAGCTGGGGACAGAACTGAGGCCCAAGGCAGTAATCTGGAGTGCAGTTTGAGATCTTTTTTGGAGTGCAGCTTTCTGAGATGAGGTTGCAGTGACAGAGTTTGTGGCACTTTTTGAACCAGAGTATGGTTGATATGGGGCAGACTTGTTAAGACAGCTCTTCTTATTTAGAAGTAGCTGCATATATAAGTGGAACTCGGAGAACTCATTGCTTTTCAATTTCCTATAGTATAAGCCTAAAAATTTTCTTTGTGAAGTTGCAGGCAGGAGAAGGTAGGAAATAAAATGCTTTTTGCAGGGAGCAGCAACCTAATACGAAATACATTCAAAGCACATTAAAAACCAGGAGTGGGTAAGGATGAGCGAGCTGTATCTTTTAAGTGAAGGCTATGGGGATGCTTCCAGGTTACCGATAAAACATTCACCCCTAATGAAATAATCAGTGCAACAGATACTAGCAAAACCCACCTAAAATTTCACATGCAGATCGATTATTTAGGAATATGTTTGCTAGTAGCAGGCAAAGTTAACCTACTCTGGAAGAAATACTTTAATGCAGAGATGATCTCCTTTCCCCACCATCTTACCTTCACTTCCCTGCCAAAGCACTCCTTTCCCTTTCAGACTGCTCAAAATGGATTCTGCTCTCTTCCTGTGAGAGATTCAAGCTCCACCTGTGTTTAATTAGATATTGGATAACCTGGGTTGTTGTATTACGAACATCTAGGGCAAGAGTCTAAAAAAACTAATCAGTCCTTGGTCAAAGAGCAATAGTTCCAATTTTAAGCCAAGTGAAGTAATAGGAGGTATAGAGCAAGACACCTAACAAACCCAGAGCAATTGTTTTAAAAAAATAAAGTAAACCCTCTTGTTTCTATCTACTGGCTTTTAATATATTTGTAATTGTATAAGGCAACGAACATATAAAATGATCTTTCTCAAAGACACATGAAAATTAATAAATTTTACAAGATAATTTCAAACTCTGTAGTTCCTTTACATTTTCTTCTTGCTGTCCTACAGGAAGTTTTAGCTACACACGGTAAACACTACTTCCAAAAGCAAAGGATAAAGGAATTATTTTGCTTTAAATGCTCCTGCTGATATTTGAACGAAAGAAGGAAAGCACAGTGTGCACAGCTCTAAAGGGACTGCTCTAGTGAAAAGATAGCATTTCTGTGGTCTAAGGTGCCACATGGGGAGTGTGGAGATCTGCAGTTTGCTGCTTCCCCCAGTGACTGGTAACGGGGAGCCAGGGTTTGCAAGCAGCAATGGTATCTTTATAACGTTCCTGTTCTACTGGATGGTGGCAGGGAACAGATGCACTTTTGGGCATACAGCCGTTCTTTGTTGTCATACGTGCTGGATGTCAGTTCTTCCTGGATGAGGGCATCTGCTGCTCCATCACAGGGATTGTTCCTCCCCCCATCTCAATAAATTAGCTGTGAGCTCTGAAAACGCTATAGCAGGAGGGGCTTGCCACATATTGTCCTCAGGATAAGCCACAAATTTGGGTGTGAAACAAAGGGAAATAGTGGGCCACAATCCCTTTGGGCTGGGAGAGGAATGATTCCAGGTCTTCCCATATCCGTGCAGAATGGGGTGAGCCCGGACTCCCTGGATTAGATCAGAGAAGTAATTTTGGAAAGAAGAGGAATGTACAGGCCTCTGGGTTATATTTTTTTCTTTGAAGGAAAGTAAGTGCTTCCAAATGTAAGTGTCTGAACTCCCTGAGGATGGAGGCATTGCTCTGCAATCCTGAGTTAACCCACACTTTGGCCTTGGGGTGAGGGCATGGTTTGTCTCCCACATTTTCTCTGGGTTAGCTCATCACTCAGCTGATTTCTACTAAGTCCTTTCTTAAATGTTTAAAACTCCCTCTGCTCCAGGCAGGGAAGCCCCAGTACCACATGTGGGTTTGGCTGGACTCAACCCTAAAGGCAAGCTGCTTGCAAGACTTGAGACTGTCATGGGTAAGGTTCTCCCAAGGCAAGGTGGGTAGGCATCTGTAGTGCTAGGGGCTGATTAGAAAGCCTGTGGCTTTGGCACCCTCTGCTTGGTTATCTGAAAATGTCCTTAGCTGGAAGAAGTATTTCTCAAGATCCCCAATGCCACAGGTTTTTGTTTTTCTAGCTGAGGGCCCAGTGCACGCCTTGTCTACAAATGGTGAACCTTTGAGTTTATTGCAAAACCTTCCAGCCTTCAAATACTAAAATACATGACTCTTTCCCCCTTCCCACCCTCAGATTACAGCAACCCAGTGGGTGTACCCTTCCTCCTGATGGCCCCTATTAGGTTTTTCCTCCTCGGAGAACTGTCACTCTGGACAGTCAATGGCTGAACTGTCTTGCCCTTGATTTTTTTACTTTGGGTGGAAAGGGGCTCAGCTCTAATGACAGAAGCTCTGATGGTTATAAACATCCTCATCAGCTGTCACAAGAGCTCGCCTGCCACGTGTACGCTGCTCCTTAAGAACTTGTGGTCTCCTTTCACTGCAAAGGCTCAGTGAGTCAGCAAAGCCTTGGAGTGCTCATGTGCCTTCACAAAGAGCTGTGTAAATACTGAACTTTGTTTTTGCAAAACATCCAAGTAAAAGTTATCTGTTTATAATATGATACCTGCAGTTGTATCTAAATACCTTCCAGCTTGCCTTTATTAGGGCTGGCGCGGTTCCTCTGCCACAGGACCAGCCATGGTTCAGCTTTGCATGCCTTCTGCTTTGAGCTGAAGAGCAGGTCTTGTGTTGCCACCTGCAACCTGACAGGGAGAGAGCTTGCTGGAGGGTGGTTAAACTCGTTTCTGATCTGTGGAAAAGACTAAGATTCTTCTTAGATTTGTAGAGGTTAGGGACACAGTGACTTTGAACTCAGCTAGCCCACTTACCCATGTGTCACGCGTAAGTTTCACCCACGTGTTCGTCTGCTAAGCTTGAAAGATTTTATATTGCAGTGTTTGGAGCCACGAAGGGAAGGGAAAATGAAGCGTCGCCCAGTGGGCCCAGAAATGTAGTCCAGATGACTGGTGCAGGTGATAAATCACAGTGGAAGGCTTGTCTCCTGTATAATTTTTGATTCTCTCTTGAGTTTTCCCATGTGTCTCCTAACTGTGGAACTTTTCCAAACTGTGCCTTGCCACTACTGTGTGGGGCAGTGATGTGCAGGCTCCAAGCTAGCTATGGGTCTGGATACACAAGAGCGAATCAGGACAGAGACAAACACAATATTGGACCATGCTGTGTTACCCCCAGCAGTCTCATGTGTGGCTCCCAAAGGTTGTGCTTCCCCCTGGATAAGCCTTATGAGCCTTTCACTGCTTTGGGAACGTGGAAGAAGGCATTCGGCTTTTCATACCAGGTTCCTGTGGTGATTTCTAAATCTCTTACTAACTGAGTATGAGTATATGTCTGTTTGGTTTTCCCCCATCTTTTGTCCTTGTATGTGTTATCATTGCTTCTGTGTGTTTTTAGAGGAAATGTCCTCCCATCTAGACTAATAGTTTTAGGCTTTTTTGTCATGAGCTTGCCTGTGGAGTTGGGGATGTTTTTTTATAAAACCATATTTCTGACGATTATTTGTTGTTAATTTTTGTTGCCCCTCAGTACTGCTAATACGTCAAGTTCGGGGATACTGTCGCATTTAAATTTCCGTCATACATTTCCTTGGTTGATGTTTTATTCCAATTGATCCTAATATGGTCATCATTACACACAGCCACCTGCTAATTCTTCAATCCGTAAACTATTTTTTATTTTTTGTCTGTCTGAATGAGGTCAGTACTCATCTCAAGTGTGCTGGGTGCATGACCGTCTGAGGTATTTTTTGAATGACCATATGAGATCTCCAGCAAATATCTCTCAGGCTGAAGTCACCGACGATGGTAATTCCTCTCTCTACACATTACAAACAGATGGTTGAGGAGATGTTCCATTCACTGGTAAAATTTGTTCTGTAACAGATGCCTGCCAGCTGCCATTCCCTGCCCTGCTGCATGATTTTATAGAGCTAACAAGATTAAGAAACTGTTGAAATTGATTTTTGCTTCTAAATACAGCAGATCTGATTCTGAAAATGCATGGAGGGCTCTGTCTCAGGTGGTGCAAGCTGGCGCAACTCCAGTGAGAAGTCAGCGGAGCTGAGCCACTTCACATGAGGCACAGTGCTGCCTTGAAGAGCAGCTCTCTTAAATGAAAGCGTAGGCATTAAGAAACGAACAACACAAAGAAGTTTCCAGAGCAGAACAACAGCACAAAAGTGGGAAGAGGGGAGAGTTTAGGACAGTTTGAAAAACTACCCTTCACTCATACCAGCAGTTCAAAACTG
This sequence comes from Myiotriccus ornatus, assembly GCA_036023395.1. Taxonomy (NCBI): domain Eukaryota; kingdom Metazoa; phylum Chordata; class Aves; order Passeriformes; family Tyrannidae; genus Myiotriccus; species Myiotriccus ornatus. The sequence continues at coordinate 69,016,242 of JAYRBT010000082.1, forward strand.
CTGATATATCTTGAAAAATGCCTTTCACTGGAAACTCCAGTACATGAGATAGCTCATTTCTCAGCCTCAGTGCCGTGGCAGGAGGTTGTTTTGCAGCCTTCGAACTTGCTTGCTCGTGAATCAACACTTCCCACCTGTAGCCACTGGGGCTGAAGCCATGAAACCTCCTAGGCTGAAATCCTTCTTCTGATAAAATCTAGAATGAACTTGGCATGAAGCTGTGGAAGAATGCAGATGTGTATTTTGAGAATCCATGGTCAGGCTTTGAACAATCAGATGAGTATTAAGAGAAAAAAAATGCAGTAGTTTAAAAATAACAGATCTACTGCATGGCAGCCATAAAAGGAGATTTTATGGAAAGGAACAGAAAATCATGCCAGACAAATGCGTTAGGAACAGCAGTTGATATGGCATGTACTAATGACAACATATATATCCCCTTTTTCCCCAAAATACATGTAAGAACCTTACAGGAGCAGCCAGAGCACTCTGTTTAAACTCTGGTAGTACAACATTCACCACATCTTCTTATTACTGTAGGCTTTTGCTTAATACTGCTGCTGTTGCTTAAGTCTCCAGCCAAAATTTAAACTCAGGTAAAAGCTTTAAGCAGTGCTTAATTGAGCAATCCAACTTCAAGCATTATAGGCTATTTGAAAGCATCTGTGACCTGACAGATTTGAATAGTGAAAAACATGACATTCTGAATGACCTTTCCTTCAGTGCTGTTCTCACAGCTGCTGTCTTCTCAGTAGATGTCTGAATCTCTACTGTCTTGCTAGTCTTAGTGCCTGATATACTTAATCTGATCCATCCATCCATCCATTCATCCCACTAGGACCACTAGCTGCAGGATCATTTATTCCCTGTCCTCTGTTTTGTAAAGGGATGAGAAGGCATCGTCAGGTCTTGGTAGCATCCCCCAGCAAGCCAGACACCATCATGGGCTTCCCAAACACCCTTGTCCCCAGAGAGCAGAGCTCTGAGGTCTGTCGTGGTTTGAGCTAATTGGCAAAAGAGTCCAGGCCTGCTGCAAATGTCCCCTGCCATCACCACGCTGCAAACCCAGCCCATCTTAAATCGCTGTCTGCTGCCTACATCAAAAGTCCTTTGTGAAGAGCACAGTTGCTCCTCTGTAACTGATCTACATGGAGCAGGTCACTGGCTGCTTATGAGCTTTCCTTTTGTTTTTCAGGTTTTTTTTCTTAAAAAAACCCACAGTATGAAGTAATGTTAGAAATAAATAGTCTCATCCTTCTCCCCTAATTATAGAATGAGGAGCCTTGTTAGGCTACATGCGATTTTCAGTGTCAGCTCCTCATGTGAGAGTTTGAGTGAGTTTCCTACAAGTAACAGCAATTTGATTCAGCAAAACTTGAAACAAAATGCTTTATTTTCTGAAAATCCAGAGGATGATCTTTGAATTACTGAGCCTTTCCTCAAGGTGACTTTGAAAACCATCTTACTTGCCCCAGCAATGAGACCTCTGTGCTCTGTGCATGGCATACAGCTGTGATGGTCCCTGGAGAGTTTTGTCTGAGCCAAGAAATTAAGAGCCTCCTCTAATGGGGTCACCGGATGCTAATGAAGTTGCATGTTCATAAACTACAGCTACAGCCCTCAAGGGAAGCTCCCTGTCATCCCTGCTTCAGGAGACACAGTTTGACTGTGTCATAGGAGCTCATAGGACCTGTGAGGGCTGCTGGAGGCAATCTGCTGTGTGGACTTTATTTTTTAACCCGACCCCCCAACCCCTGAGCAGGTTCTTCTTTCATTCCCAAATTGAATTGAGCAGAGTTTTAATTTCTGTGCCTGTGTCAATTTGTCAGAGGTAGGCAAATGAGATGGGAGTTATTCAGGTTTTTTCCTCCTGTGGAGGATCAAACAACAAATCTGTATGAGGAATTCCTGATGGAGAAGCCTAAAAGGAAGATTATGAATTTTCAAAGCTGAGGTCTTGTAAACCAAGTGTCTCTGCAGACATAATGGAACAAGAGCTCATTAGGAATAATTATCTAAAACCTGACTGAAATCTCTGTAGCTTTTCTGACTTACACCAGATGAAGATCTGATCTATTCAGCTAGTTTTAAGTCCAGACACACAGTCATGTGGTGCAGACTTAATTTCCTCTGCATGCTGTAATCATTGCTCTGCACTGTGACAAGTAAATGTTTATTGGGCTTTGTACGTCTCAACAAGAGATTATAGCGCATTTCTTTATGGAATTTGTTTTGCTATACATGCTGTATATTTTGGTGGGTTTGCTAGTGCTTTATTTGACTCTCAAGATCAATCATTTCTGAAGCACAAGTGTGACATTCTTGGGAAAAATAACTTCCACTTGCTCAGTACTAATCTATCATGTTGACTTTATTTCCGTCACAGCATACCAAGAGCAAACAACTTCCTACTACTCCGTGCTTTTCGGCTAAATGCCGTTTCCAAAAGGTTAGGGAAACGCTTGTGTCATGGAAAAAACAGAATCCAGCTACGCAGAAAATAAAGAGGTGCAGTGAATCAGGCTTAATGGAGCACTTAACAGGTTCAGACTGGCCTGAGCTTACATTAACTGAACCACTGAACCCATCCAAGCTGAACAGATGTAGAGTGTTTTGGCTATCCAGTTAAGACAAACTTTAGCGTGGTATTCTTCATCTGCAAGTAGTAACACATGACCACGTGGGCAGCTCCGCTGGAAGTGACGCCACAGCATGGGCAGAGGAGAGGGGCATTTTGCCCCTGCACGAGGCATGCTGCTCTCCGGGTCTCTGCATAGGTTATCCCATTCTGCCTCTGAAGATGCAGTTAAGGTTGCTCCAAGGTTCTTGTTTGTTTGTTTGCTTGTTTCTCTTTTTTTTTTCTCAAGTGATTGTCCTGGGAAACAGATGTTGGGGGATATTCTCAGGATTTCAAGTGGCTCTGAGGCAGAGGGGCTAGTGGATGACTTGTCCTTTCTACAAGACCGTCGCTCTTGCATGTCTCTGACATCTCGCTAGTGTGATGCTACTTTTTTCCTAAAGAGCTGGTATCTCAGTCACTGTGGGAATTGCCCCACAGATCTCCACCTCACTGGAAATACTGCTTCTCAAGCTGAGAGTCTTTACTGACTAGACAGTGTTGCAACCACTCCTGTCACAGCTGTTGGTCATTCTACAGTACTTTCTGCTAGACTTTCTTTTTGACCTGGGGAAAAAAAAAAGCAACCCTGTGCACAGCTCAGACAGGTGATAATGTGCCTGTCTTAGGTGATCACAAGACAACTGGTTTCTTCATTATGTCTGGAGATAATTCAGGATTTTTTAAAGTAAATGTTTAGGGGGGAAAAGTGCATGATTGCAATTTAACATCGTGGTTATTACAGCATCCCTGGCTCTAGCAGGCAAATCAGGAACATTGTAGCTCAGCATTTTCTGGATTGTAGGGATCTATCTGTTGGCTTAGGCTTTGCAGAAATGAAAGTGGTATTTACAATTGCACTTGGCAATGAGCTGCTTCTTTCTCATACAAGTCCAAAATGCTAGGGTTATAATTACTGTGAATTTTGCATCCTGCAATCTGGAAGCATAAGCAACACGTATTGGTCTGGTCTTCACAAAGAAATTGTTGAGGGCTGCAGTGGCCATTCCTGAGGAATCTTCTCATGGCCCTGAATTATGCAGTAAGCTCTCATCTGTCTCATCTCCTCTTGATACTGTTTGTTTTGCCTGCAATAACACCATGACAGACCAACTCTGCAGACTCATGCTGGCCCAGACATAAGATGTGGGATTCATCACCTTCCAGGGACTAATTTTAAATACTTAAAACAAAATTGAAGACCTACAGTAGGGGAGAGACACACTTGAAAATAGGTGCTCTTTTATAGAATAGTCTTGTAGGTCATCTTATAGTCCTCGTAGTGAGCAAGGGAGGGAACAAACCTTGATTCTCCCAAAAAGGGAAGTAGCAGCACAAGGATTACACAGATCCTTTTTTCATAAGGCCTGATCTTGACAATGATCTCAGTGATCTGTGTAGATGCATACCAGATCAAGCCAGAGCAAAGTCAGATAGGCAGCCAGCACCTAGAGACCTAAAAAATATTACATCAGTGCTCACAGTGGCTGAGAGGGTTTGCCTAAATTTGGGACTGGCACGCCTAAGATGACAGCTTAAGTTATGAATCACTTTGTAGGCCTGCCTGTATGCTATTGGCACTGGAGGGTTCCTTGTTGTTATCTGCCAAGCAATAATCTTTCCTAAGGGGTGGACGACAGACACCTCACAGGCCAATACAGCACTTGAAATCTGCTGGACTCAGTGGATAAAAACTGAAGCTAAAACCACAGCTGAAACTTTGGGCCAGGCTATAAATAAAGTACCTGAGTAAACTGAGGAGAAATTGTTTTTTAAGGAATGGAGCAGAGGGAGAGACCTATCTACGTGCCTTGCACTTCAGTGTTGGGATGCAGCTTGGTTGAGTTTTTTCCTGGTAGGTAATAACAGTGTGTGCTTACAAAAAAATACATTTGGACAAACACAGGTGCTACACAATGTTAATGGAGGGGAAGATTTCCCATAAGCAATTTGATATGTTTTTCTGTAAAATTTGATTAGCAACAGTCTGTGTAATTGGTGAATTTTCTATGCCAAACACCTTATCCTGCAAACATATGGTCAGAGAAGGTTAAGAGAGTCTTACACAAGTGGAAGGTAAGCTCATAGTCTTAATTTTTTTTTATAAGGAAAAAATCCCCTGAAAACTAAACAGGTCTCAAAATACTCTTCTGTAGATTTTGGTTTTGCAGTTTATTCTGAATTTGACACAGCAGAAAAATTTTCAGCTAAAGATAGAGGGGATTTCATACAGACAGTCTTGCTCTTTCTGTCCTGTGTGTATCTACATATATATTTATATATATATAGTTTAGAGAAGAAAAAAGATGAACTATATCTTCTTCGGCTTTGTAATAAACTCAAACTAAAGCTGAAGCCAGAGGCAGACTTTGGCTGTGTGCTCAGCCTCTGCAGGTACAGTCTCATTTCCACTTTGTTCTATAAACAGACTCTTTTCTTCCATTATTTAAAACTGCTCAGCTGCTTCTCTGCAAGAAAACAGCAAAGGCAATTAATACAGTCTTGGTCACGTAAGTGGCTCTTGTCTCAAAACCTAGTTCGTATTCATGCTGTCCTACTTTTTCTTTTCTCAGTCCCATAAAGGTTCTTTTCAGAGTTGAAGAAATTCCAATTAATGAGCACGGGAATCAGTGTATGAGCAAAAAAAATACAGTATATAGCATACTGCTATAAAATTACAGATAAATATTTACATACACTGTAATGTCACTTCAGATTCTGTTAAGCTGTTGGGGGTTTTTTTGCAGCTTTTCTCTAATCTTCATTTGACCATTTCAAGCATGACTAACATATTTCGAATTATTTTTACACTTCCAACATCTTCTCTGTAAAAACAGTGAACGTGAAGGTGCAGGTGGCTGAGCTGAGTTCAAAAGATTAATTTGCCGAGGAGAACTAGGACTTTCCGACTGTCTTTCTGTGCTTCAGTTTCTTAATAAAGCCACTGTGTTATCCTGAATTTAGGCTAACTCCATGGTTACGGTGGTGTCGATTAACCATAGTGTCAAAGAATAATTCAGCCTGAAGCAGCCAATACAGGGATTTTTATTTTCCTCTCCCCTTTATCCAAGCATGGAAAAAGGGGCAGGTTGCTACGTATTCTTGTTTCACCTTATCTAAATGTATTGATCACTTCCTCCAGACTCTTATCTGTTTGCTCTGCAGTGCTGTGTTTCATTCACACGAGGATTGCAGGGAAGCTGAATGGATACAGCCATGTGAAAGGTAGCGGTGGGCTGGTTCAATCCGGGTCACACTGGGCCTGGCTTCTCTTTTGTTTCTCCTGGCTGGTTGTTTGACATCCGCCAGCCTCTCTGTTCATTAAGGCGGCGTGATGAATGGAAGGCAGTGAGTGTAATTTGGGCAGTTAGGGCCACCTGGTCAATAAATATAACAAACATCCACTAGTGCATCTCTTTCAGCGCCGCATGAGTCAGTGAAGAGCAAACTGGATGATAGTAAATGGAAATCTTAAACTGACGTGAAGATTCTAGCAGTTTCCAGAGCCACGCTGTCTTCTCTTCCCCCAGCCTTTTTAAGCCCCATAAAAAAACATTTTCAAAGGTGGAGTTCCCCCAGTAACAGAGATCACATTTATGTAGCACTATTTTTTGTGCATAAGACATATGGTTCTGCTAGTTTTTACACTGGGATAACTTTATTAGAGTAGATCCTGCACTGTCCCAAGGGTAGGTGTACCCAGCCATATGGCATTGGGCTGCTGGTTGGCACACTGGTTTCTGTGCCATCCATGCTCCACCTGTGTTGCACAGGCAATCTGCTGGGGAAGGCAGGAGAAGGGGTCTTTTGCACCACTGGTAGTCCTTGTGCAGAGAGGGGAGGAAGTTCAGCCCACGGGAGCCCAGAAACCAGCTGATTTAAACACCAGCTTCACACTTAACACTCCCAGCCTGTGCCTTTTCCCGAGCTGAACTCTGCCAGACCTGACTTCAGCAGTGCTACGGTGGGCAGAGATGAGGAGCAATCTCAAGCTGGAACCATGAACATACCATTTGTGCACATGCTGGATAACGCTGACTCGTAGATGTGACCTTAGGCTCAGTACTGATCAGGGAAGGCAATGCTCACAGCATATAGAAACAGCCTCACACTGGCCACTGAGTTTAATGTCTTTAGCAGACTTTACGTCGTGAAGTGGTTAATGAATTCTTTGGTACTGAAAGGCTGGATTCAATAAAAAGTTTCTGGGGCAAGTTACCATAGCCTGCCATACTACAGTGCGTCAGGCAGACCCCCTTTTTTTCCTTTTCATTTATTTTTGATTGCGTTTTTAATTTTAAATTGAGTGCAGCTGACTGCCTCCAATGCTGTTAACAATGGCACTTCTTTCCCTAGGACAATGTAACATTTTAAACAGATAAAAGCCCATGTGGGGCTAATAAAAGTTTGCCCCCATCCTCATTCCTGTAGGGCAAGTTTCCTCATCGTTAACATTTTAAGTAGCAGGCGCTATGAATATGAATGTAATTGACTTTTACACACTATTACTCATCAGTGGGTAACTCCAAACAGGCGTCACTGGAGGGATGTGCTGAATCTCAAAGAAACTTTCTGTGGCCCAGCAGCAGGGGAACAGTGTGGAGCTGTGTGAGATGCATCCTCAGTGGGGACTGGGAAGTCAGCGGGGAGATAACTGTAAGGCCCAGAGAGCTGGGCATGGCAGCCCAGTCCAACAAGAGTAGGAAATGGGGAGATGCACAAATGAGACTTAGCATTTTGCACCAGTAAGACTCCTGTATGCTCCTTCTGGTGGCTGATGGAGAGAGAGAACAAGTGGGTGGGTTCCGGATTTTCCCTCTGAATTACTTTTACAGACTGTGTTAGGGGTCCAAATGAAACCCTCTGAGTGTCGGTCTTTTGTCCATATCAGGGAGAAGGAGAGGCTTGCATACTTTGGGTGGAAAGTATTCACTGAATCCTAGCAAAAATCCTTATAAACAACATTATGATTTTGAAGGCACTATAAAAGTGTTAGGTTTCATAAATGGACTTTGAGGTGACTTCCTTCCTGTGCAGTTTCTGCACAATATATATGTGCTTTTACACAGTCAGTCTAAAAACTCCTTCAGTCAGCAAACTGACTAGTTTTAAAGTAGTCTCTGCGTAGCAGAGGCATGTTTTTTGATGCTCCTCCCTGCGGAGCTCTGTCCAGAACATTCATGACTGAAATCTGCCTTTGCCGTCAGTGATCTTTGGATTAGGCTCCATGTTCCTTTGCGTATCCATGCATCTCTGCTAGGGGGATTGAATTTATTTGTTTGTTTATTTATTAAAAATTGTTTTAAAGCCTTATATAAGTGCTATAATAGGAAGGTGCCTCTGTTCCTCTCCTCCACCTTCTCCTGGTCTCCTTGTTGCTGGAGACGTCTCGGTTCCCCCGCCAGTTTCAGCCAGCTTCCCCCGCCAGCTACAGCCACGTGGCTGTAGCTACCAAACCTGCCCCACTGTGGGAGCTGAGCCCCTGCCCTTCCCACAGAAAACTCACATCAGCAACAGGACCAAAGAGTTGGTGGCGTATGGACTGTTAATGTTTACAAATTTAGAAATATCATTGCTCCGCACCAGTGTTTACCAACTATATATTCCAGGCAAAGCACAAATGAGTCATTTTTACATTGCTCATAGAAAATTTAAAAAGGCTTAAACACCCACAAAATTTGCTTACTCTTCAGGTGTAGCCCCCGGAAGGGTGAGGACAGCTTCCGCCGTATTCTGATTGGAAACATCACTGACACGACTATTGGGAAGTCAAACAGTCCCTACCAGTGATAGGTGATGTGCAAAAAAAACAAGGAAAAGGCCATAGGGTCACATCCTAAGAACAATTTTAAAAAGAGGCTGGGATGCCTTTTCATGGCATGTTGCCTGATGATGCTACATGGTCTTTGTAGAATTAAGCTGGATTTTATCAATGCAGATATGAAGTTAGGTCTTTTGATGCACTAGTGGCTGTCAACAAACTGATACAGATGGTCGTTTTGTTCAGAACAACATGCACAAAAGTATCCCAGAAGCGCAGCTCAAAATACCCACATTGCTCTCATGTGTCACTCCCTCTCTTCCCATTAATTCAAAATGACTCACAGTCTTGAAAAGGCAAACATTGATCAAAAGACCGAAGAGTGATTTACTGGTGCGGGATGGGACAAGATGTTGTTCTAGCCCAACAAACAGTAACTGCATTTAGAGGTATTGCCAAGGGAGTCCGAGGCGGTGCTTGCTTACTAAATTGGGTAAAATGCAGGGATTTCACCAAATGCAAATGACAATGAACAATATGTATGACTCAATATATCCGCTATGCTTTCAATGTGCAGTCAGAAGGTGGTATAGCTGACCTTTTAAAGTGATGCTTTTCAAACCACATTGTTGTGATTACCAAAGTGTTCATTTTAGAATACAATATTTGGACCCACTCCTGCTAATATTCTCATGTATCATTTGAAGGCTGTTTACTCCGCTTTTTATAAGAAAGCACTTCCAGACAGCCCCTGGAGTGTCATACATTTATTTCTATGTCTAATCAGAGAGTGAAATTTGCCATCAGTTCTCTGAGCCTTGACACACATCTCTGGAGTACTTTAAGTCACGTATGGAATTAGCTAAAATAAGTTTGATGGTGATTTTGTGAGACCTTCCTGTGTTCCAGAAATAGTCGTCAAGAACAATGTAGGGCGAGAAGTATTCTCTGATCTTTAGCCTCAGCTTCCTCCTATCTAAAACCTGTTGGTGGCATCTCTGGCAGCACAGAGCAGATCCCAGCGTGGCTGTGGGGTAATTCCAGCTTTGCAGTACCGTAAGAGAAAGAAAAAAATCTGTCATCAAATTTGTACATTTAAGTGTAAAAAAGCCTAAAAAAAATAAATTAAAACAATCACAGCACACAGTCAGCCCAAGGCCAGCAAGCAGACTGGAACAAGGCCCCTGCAAATCCAAGAGAGGCAGTTTTGCTGGGATGCATTTCCTCTCCGTCCTCCATCAGCCAAGCCAAAAACTTAACAGGAAAAAAATAAGAAGGAAACCGTACAAAGCAATTTGGCTGCACAGTTGGCTGTGCTCATTACAGATAAATAGCCCAGCTTCTCCATGGTGTGGGGACTCAGCGTGGTGCTCGAGGGCCAGGCGAGACGCTGCCACTGTGACCAGCGATGGCCACCGCCCTGGTTCCCACAGCACTGCTCACCCCTGCCCAGTCACCCCCCTGGCCGGCCAGGCGTCTGGCACAGGCTGGGCCGACCACACTTAAAGCACAGCTTCCCTGAAGCACGAGCTGCGATGGTCAGATACCCCTTTGGGGAAGAGTTAAGTACTGAAAAATAGCAGAATCTTCTGTCGGGTTGAAGATGCCTTATTTTGATCATGGAGGTCACACACAGACGTGGGAATTCCCCCAAGCGGGTTTATTTGCAGATTTGTTCAGACAGTTTATTTTTCTTTTTTTTTTTTTTTTTTTTGACAAATCAGCCTGTTTTTTATAATAATCTCATCTTGAAACTTGAGAGGAAGGGAATGTATGGGTGAGCAGCTAATATCAGTGAGTTCTGGAAACTCCCTTTTTATGGTCGCTCTTGTTTAGCAGCTGTACTGTTATGATACTTTCATTGCATTAAAAACTTATTTGACAAGACTGACAATAAATTAACTTCATCTGTTCCAGTAAAAATTAGCTTCAGATCGCAGCAAGTTTGAGAAAAGCACTACTAAATAATATTAATATACAGACAACAGGGCTTTGAGCTAATATATCATAAAAAAGAAAAACACCAGAGGTGTTACGATCAGGGAAGACAAAGCTATTTTCCCTCTTTACTGATTATTCTCTAATTCAAATATTATTTTAAGAGTCTATATGTAGGATCTAGTGACTCATAGATGCAAACATTGGTTTAAAATTAATTTTAAAATATCTCTTTATACAAAGCAATATATTTACTGATTTAAAGCATACCCATCTGGACATGTTTATCAAAATCAGTCCTTGTCTACTATAAGCCATTTGCTGCCATTGCCACCCACTGGCCAGGGACAAATAACCATCCTGTTACTGACCCAGATCAACAAATATCCTGATTAAACAGACACATCTTGCTACACATCCAACTGCTTCCTACACAGCATCTTGCCTTTAATACCAAATCTGGCCAGCTTTGTACAAAATTTATTTACTGATTTTATCTTCAAAACATAAGTCATAGTCTGGGAAGGAGCGGGGGGGGGAGCCTGTTCTGCAGACCGTGAACTCTGATCTGGTAGTTTCATCCTTCTGCCATCTCTTTAAACGTACTATCTGAAAACTGAAGGATCTTATCCTTTTATGTTTTTGTAGGACAAGACACAGTTTTGGCACTATGTAGTAAAATAATGAAACTGAATTACAGACTGTAGGGAGCCATTTTTCTCACATGGGGTCAGCATACATAGTAGTACTTTGGATTAAGGATGAAATTGCTACAGGACCGTAATAACTAACCTTGTTAATCTCTTCTCATTTTCTTAAGAGTGTCTTAAAAAGAAATATTACAGCAATCACAGCTTAACATTGGAATCCTTCTCTCCTTTAATCACAGTCCTTTATGTACTGTGATTTTGTGTGTTATTTTGTCCTAATATTAGTAACAATTTTATTAATCACATCTATTGTTGGTTGGTTTGCTACTTTCCTTCACAAATGATTTCAGGGCCCAATATTTGTGCCTTTGAAAAGGTGGTATAAAAATTATTCCTTTTAGAGGAGCTGCCTTTCGCTTAGGTACCCACAAACAAAAGCTAAACCAGGGCCTCAGACTTCCCTTCTCTGCACCTCTCAGTACCATACCAGGTTCATACCACCAATGCTGAGATAGCCTTCTCTGCAAATGGTTTATCAGAGGCAAAGAAAGGCAATAATGTTTTGTTCTCTGCATCATTAGTGAGGGGGAATGGGAAGAACTTAGCAGAACAACTGCATCTTTTGTTTTTAAGTTCTTTGGAACAATTCTGCCAGGCAGCGCGTTTTCCCTCTGTTTTCATTTGTCTTTGTTATTTTCCCGTCTAATTAAAATTCTGCAATGTCGTCATGAAATTGTTGTCCGTTTAAGGTCACAAACAGCTTCTGTCCTAATGAAATATGAATTGCATTAGTTAATTGAATTGTGCACTTATTGTATATTGTGAATGGACTGAGCACACTTATATTCTTAATATATACTGAGTGTTTTATCGGTTCAGGCAATGTGTGGACATAGAAAATGCTGCTATCATTCTTTGCATCACAATAGGGAGATCTAATTGGCAATAGATGGGACTAACAAGTATTTGTGAAGGACAAGAACTCTGAGATCTCACACAGGCATCTGCTAGCTGGAGATCGGCTCTTCAGTGGTCTGGGGTCAGGTCACAGTCCCGAGCGGAAAGCTCGAATAAACCCTTATTATGCACGGTGTGTCTGTGATGTCTGTCAAGATAGGAAGAACCAAGGAAGAGTAACGAAACATATGTGGCCTTCTGCTGCAGCAGGCTTTCTGGGTTAAATGAACCTTGTAATTGAAACCCTCAGTGCACGGTCCAGACCGTTCTCTTCCAGGGTCTGCCTGGTCTCTGAGCCGATACTACCCTCATGCCCCTGGTAAAACAACAAGCTGAGCTCTGGGGTCCTTTTTGCAGTGGGGATGTTCTTTCTTTGAACTGTCAGAAGGTTCAGTTTAGGATATCGAGGACCTGATTGAAGTCAAATGAAAACATGGGAACTCTTTTCTGCTGACCCCAAGGCTGTGGATGAAACTGATGCTTATGGGAAGTGCAGGCTCTAAACACGCAACCTTTCCAGTGTCTAAGATGGATGCATTGCATCTGTAACCACTCAGTGGGAGACTCTGCTAAGGAACCACACTATTTTAGGGAATGGTTATTTAGATGGGAAAACAGTAACAGAATACAAACAGAATTTAATTTCTTTACATGGATCTTGATTTTTTCCTTAGTTGTTCAGACCATTCGGCATTATAAGTACACATGTGTTGTTGTATACATACACATGTATGTAATATACATATGCATATATGTCTTTCCCCAGTATTTAGCCTTAAGATTTATTTACAGAGAAAAGTATCTTTGGATTCTGCATAATACTTCTGTAAGATAATAGATCTGAATGTAGTACCTTCCAGCTACTCTTTAACTTGACAGGCGTGGAGAGGTATCTATTGTTCTGTCAAATAGTGCCTCCCTTAGCTCAAAATGATACTTCATTCAATAGAAGGCTGAAAGAAAAGATAAATAATGTTCAGGTTGAAGAGTTGTTGAGAAATTTCTTCTTCTTGTTATCATTTTCCACTCAAAAACGGAGGAAATATGCAAATGACAATTTTTTTTTGTCACAGCAAACTAATGCAGGAATATAGAACCACTTAAGATAAACACAGCTAAAAATTGACTTGCCAGGATACACAATTCCCAGAGGGAAATACTGTGACCCATTTTACAAGAGAAACAGAGAGAAGAGTATGTGTGTTTGATATCAGCAGGCATGGACAACCTCTTCGTGGGGACTTCCCAGCTCTCTGCACGTGCAGAGCCACTTGTCATTTCCCACCATGGGTGATCCTCCGCAGCTGCTGTAGCACTCACCTTCCAGGAACACTCCTCTGTGTGCCCCAGACACGTACTCGGTTACCACCATCCACACATGATGCACTCAGATACAGAGATTAAATGAGGGATTCTGGTTTAGGTAGGCAGGCAAGGACTTTCCCTATATGCTCAGCAGAGGGGGAGAGAGGGGTTTTCAGGGGGCAACATGGGGAGAGCCACATTAGGTGTCTGCTTCTCTGAGTCACCTGGAAGAGTTTCTTTCTCAGTCGTATTTACTGAACCTAAGGGGACCTGCCTCTGGGTGTAGTTGTTGCATTGCAAAAGTGCTTCAAGCGGATGAGTTTCCTGCACTCCCCAGCTCCTCTGAGACACTCATACCTGCTAAAACTTCTGACTGAGGAATTTCCCACCTGTGTTACCAAGTAATACCGCCCTTATTACTTGGTTGTCTCCTCTCTCTCTCTCTGAATTTTCTGTATTTACCACAATTCCGAGAGCTCTATCTGAGCTACTGTTGAGTGTCTCTGCCCGCATGAAAGGCTTCAGGAGGTGAGTAAGAAGGGGTGGGTGTCTGTAATGGTTTGGTGAGGTGCATTCTGACAGTCACAGGGCAGTGGGCAAATGACTGAGAGCGAAAGTGGTGGGATGGGGCGTGAAGGGTGATTGACAGTGGTTGCTTAGTGGTCTGAAAAGAGGTGAGTGAAAGTACTTTGGTGGTGGGGAGGGGAATTTGGGAAGCACAGCTCACTGTGAGAAAGACAGTACTACATTGCCCCATGGCACACTACAGGTGTATAAGCTGTATTCTCTTCTGTGAATCAATTTTAAAAGACTTGATGTAATTAAAAGTTATCACGTAGTTCTATCTAAAATTGTATAATGTAGTGCTGCATAATTAAGGAGGGGAGGAAATGAAAGAGATTCAAGGAAGGCTGAAAAACAAAAATAAACCAAGGAGTCCTCTAGGGAGAGTAGAGAAGAAGCAAAGACCGATAGAGTCTTGCAGACTGACGTGGCTTTGCTGTCTTCTGTAGCACAACCATGTGCAGGGAGACAGTCTGGTCCCAGCTCCTACGGGTGGCTTTCCATGAGAACACCTGTACTTAGGCTGCCCCTCTGCCCCTGGCTGCAGCCACAGGATCCAGTTCCCTGTCTGAGGCATGGTGAAGCCTCATCTGCCCCAGCACCATCAGCCATACCTCTATGGCCTCAATCACTCCAGCCTCAAACAGGGCAGGAGTGCAGGGATGGTCCTCAGAGCAGCCTGGGAGAGCCTGCTTCCCCGCTGTGATTAATTCAGTCAAAAAACCTTGACTTAACAGTCGCCTGTAGCTGGGCAAAGGAGGGAAGGCAGCCCTGCATGAACAGTAACATTTTATACCCTGGCACATAGTTAAATTCGATATTGTTAGCAGGTTGTTTAGCTTTACTTTCAGTTAAGTAAGGAACACAGCTTTTTCTTTTTTTTTTAAATACAGCCTCTTCTCTTTATGCTGCTGTCATATGTTTAACTACTATTCATTCCATTTGGATAAAGCACATACACTAAACCTAATTTTTGTTCTCTTTACTTTTTAATTTTCATTAAATATTTTATGAAAATGTGCCTTTAAAGAACTTGCCCATTTTAAAAATCTGTCTTGAACTTCTTTCCTTAACCTTTTATTATGACTACCATTTAACTTACAGTTTGTTTTTTTTTAAATACTAAATAGTCCCCTTAGTTTTACAGATAAGAAGGCATACTGTATTTTTTTCTTAAGTCGAAGGTACTGTGTTATTCATTTTTTTAAAATTTTCTACACAAATCTTATTTTAGGAATCCATGGTTTTGTCTCAATCAAAGTCTTTTTGTTAGATGAACACGAAAAAATGTAGAAGGAAATCTTTATAAACATTGAAGGACAGAAAACTGCCCTGCTCAGCTAAACACAATTACTAAAAATTGCCCTTCTTTATCAAAATCATGATGCATCCAGCACAGACTGTGTCTGTGTCTGTGCTGAGCACCACCTGCTTTAGATGAAGACAAAGAAATGCCACAAGAGGTGGATTTAGGATAATCTCATCTCCCATCCTTCCCCCTGTCCTGCATAGTCCCTTTGAAGACCTCACACTAATCCCAAAAATCAGATTGATTTAATTCTTCAAACAAAAGCCTTCCATTATTGTTATTATCATTGTTATTACTGTTATTATTGTTATTACTATTATTATTGCCACCATTATTATTACTACTACTATGACTATTATTTTAGACTAATTGTTAATGGCTTTTGTTTATTGTAGAGATATTTAATTATTCTTTGAAGCTCACTAAACCCACTTCTCAGCGTTCTGTAGCAATTATCTAATTTAAATACTTTATATAATAAAATGGTCTAATTGAGGATGGCATGCAGAAGTATGTCCTCTTACCAGCTTTCAATTTCCTGTCTTTCCTTATGTATTTGAAAGCCCTCTATTTCTTGCATTATGAGGACCAGGAGCGCTGAATCTCCACCTGTACATCCTCTCTCCCTGTCACTTACTCACTCCTTGTTCAATTAGTTGGTTACATTCTCACATGGCTTGTTCCAGCATCCTCTCTACTGAAAGTTTTCTCTATTCATATAGTCTCATTCTCTATTCTGATCCCTGTATAATAAATAGTGCAGAAAATTCAAACACAATTTTCAGAAAAGATTTCTTAAATCCAAAAAACTTTAATTAAATTTTTATCAATGCAATGATTATTAACGCATAATAATAAAATTTTAGAAATGGGATCAGCAATTTAACAGCTTTCTTCTGTCCCTATTCAAAATGTAGCTTTGTAATGTATTTCTTGACCCAAGACTTTCAATACTTGGCAGCTGCCTAACTTCAGACAACCAAGACAGGAGGTCCCCACTGTGAAGCTCAGTCTACTCACCGAGGTGTCTACTCATGTGTTTAGAAATCTAACCTGAAAGCATATTTTTTGAAGACTTAGAGAAATGTGGTACATTACAGTGACAATGAGAAAGGACTCTCTTGGGCAATACAGTACTGACACCTATTTGCCCAGCTGAAAGTCCAACATCTTATTAACATTTAAGCAAGTAGATAAAAACACAGTAACTCCTGTTTTGACTATGGAACTGGTTAAAATATCTTACCTTTTGTTAAGGACCCTTGATCTGACGCAGCTTCTGCTTCCTTACTTTCAAATGTTCTAAGTCCCACAAATGGCTGTGAGAAATTGAGGAAGCTGAGAAGCTGAAAGGTCATCTGGGAGGGGAAGGGTGACTCTCAGGCATGAGCTGGCCAGTGCTTTATTTTAAGAAGCCATCCTTCTGGTGGAAGAGAAGCTTGGCTACAGAGTGGAGGGTAAGATCACCCTTCTCTGGCAGACAGTGTGATTCTTTGCAACCAAAGATACCTTTTGCCACCAGTCAGAATGAGACTGGCAAGACAAACTCCCCCCGTTGTCCCCAGGAATGTGGTCGGAGGAACGTGAGCTCAGCAACCTTCTTAATTTCAGCCGAAAGAGTGGATATCATGAAACACTGGATGAGCTTTTCTTACCAGTAAGTAAGAGAGACTGGGAAGGAACATTGTTTGGCTAGATAGAAAACTCTGGGTCTGAGACAGGGCAAATGGCTTTGACTCAGCTGTTCCCAGTTTCATATGCGAGTCTGATGAGGCAGCGAGATTCGTGCCAGTTTTCAGTGTGGCCAGAACAGACTGTGCAAGAAGGCTTTTTAGTTTGTTAGTCAGAGAGTACAGTAACCTTCCGAGGAAAGGAGAGCCTAGAAAATGGAGAGCACCAGAACAGAAGTAGATCCTGCAAATAAGGCAGAAGTTACGAGGATCTGGGGAACATATTAGTCAGATATGTCTATTAAAGACATCTGTATATATGGCAGAATCTTGTGAATTCAGAGAACACGATGCCAATTATGACCATTGGAGAGTCGTAATTTTGGTAAATGCATAAACGGGGAATTCAGTAAAACGGGGAAGGTATCAGAAAAAGGAGTTGAATAAGCGTAACTATTTAGACAAATGTAACAACCTTAAAAGCAACAGAACAATCAGAGTATTTTGCCGTGGAGGATTATTTCAATAGCAATGGGTGGTAGGGAAATATAGTGGAACAACATAATTATCTACCTACAAACTGCTCAGGAAAGAAGGACTGGGCCACAGTGGCAGAGGAAATACTGCTGTACAGAGGGATAACATGCAGATTATTTAGCTGAACTTTAAGTGGGAAGGACTATGCAACTGAATCTCTGAAGAGAAATAAATAAATGCTAAACTAGGAATTCCAAAGCATTTCAACAACTTTTGGAAAGTAAAGACATTCGCAGGTCTTTGTTGCTAATATCCAGCTTAAGAAAGGGATACAGAGTGAGCATTGTTGAACTCAAAGGAATTGTTAACAAAATTGTGGTAATAGGGACTTGGGCTACTCCCCTAAGCTTGGCCAAATAGATCAGGAGGCACACAAGTTAGAAGAGCGATTTTCTTAACACTTGACGCAACAGTACCTTGGAAAAGTGACAGGCAGAAGGAAGAAACTAGTCTTAACTAGGGTATTAGTCATATACTGACTGTAGGTGAACTCACTAAGTACTAAGGTTTAGGTGGACCAGAAGGCTAATTCAGTATAGCAGCTCCTATAACCAGGGATCAAACTTTCATCTCTTTGATGTGATGCTCCTTTGTCCTCTTTAAAAACTGTGACATAAGTATGTATTTTAGAATCTAGAAAGTTCAACAAAGAGCGGCTTCGTTTTCCCCCTCCTAAATCTGCTCTTAAAATTTAGCCAGAGGTGAAGTAATAAACACAGCTTTATGAGCTGCCCCTCCTCCCGGGAGTTTGAAAGCCTTCAGAGAGCTTCTCATATGGCTCAGGAGCTACCAGCTTCTTGATAAAACATACAAGGCGTGCTTCACCTTCCACACGTTAGGTTTCACTGAGCAGGGCTCAGCGTATGGGTCTGCAGCTGTGCAGTGCACAGGTATCCCAGCTTCCTGAGCATGGTTTTGTGTTGGCTTCACAGCAAACCAGACACAACTGGTGTTTGTTCTAAGCCTTGTTTCAAACATTCCTACCTAACCCTGCTCGCTTCTGGAGGAACACCACCTCAGCTTAGGTTTATTCGAGACGCAAACTGGGTGCTGGACTATCACCGAGTACTAGGAAGGGCTAGTCTTCTCTGCGAGCTACCACTATGTCACAACACAACCTTGAAGAGTCTCTTTGGCACAATGCCTGCAGTGACTTGGCAGTTACATCCACCTAGGCTCCACTCAGCGTTGTGGCAGCCAGCTGCAGTTAAAACCTGCTGGGACCACAGCTCAAGCATGATTAGCTGGCACGATGACAATCCTGTATTTGTCTCCACTAACTTCAGCTCCATAGACAGGGATAAGCAATATACCATCAAGGAAAGGCATAACTTGTGTACAGGCAAATGCTTTGCAGAAACTGTGCAAGGCAGTTCTGAATACCTGAAAATGAATAGTGAAAACAGAAGTGACAAAGGAAGGAAAGCTACACAGCCAAAGAAGGAATCACTTAAGAAATAGCTGAAGAAACATGCACCAGAAGGAAAGTGAGTACAGGAACAAAGCATGAAAAAGAAAACCCAATGAAGGAAGGAAGTGCAAGTTAGGAGGTACGATTTGGGAGTGAATACAGATGACAAAATCAGGTTGAAACCAACTCACAGGGTCAGGTAAGCATGAAAAGGGACTCACTGATCCTCACTTGGTTATTACATACATAGAAAGGCCATTTAGATGGGACAGAAAAGGTTAGGCAAAAGGGATGCAAAGCAGCAGGGTATTTTTTTTCGATCAAAAGCCATCTGTAACTTGTACTGAAAATGTCTTTTTTCTTTACCTCAAGCATATTAACAGTTTAATACATGGTAGTATTGCTGGTGACACTGAGAACACTGGCCTTTAATGAATCAATAGATTTCTTTCATCTTTAACTAATTTGAACCTTTAATCCTCATGCTTGTACAAATTCTTCTTCCTTCAAGTCAAAGTATTAAATAGGCTCAAGAAGTAAATAAGGAAATAAATACCAGAAACCTCATGGGCAACATTGAAATTAAAGTTTTCTAATAGCCAAATCAACTTAATGCCGTGATTACCAGCCAGGTAAGCTTCTTTCCCTCCCTCCCAACTCTATAGCTAAAGCTGTGGGAATGAAAGGAAGGTGCTTTGGTTTTCTTTTAGTTTCTCGATGCTTGTGTTGCTCTAGATTGTTAAGGATCTTTGTATTTTAACTGCTCTCATTATAGACACACAGGAACCTTTGCAACACAGATTTGTAAAGTAGCCCAAAAAATTGTTCTGCAAATTTCACCCCATGCTTCATGCCTTGTTTGCACTCTATTGTAGGCCCATGTTGGTTATGCATCTGACTTTCTTTATGGATATAAATTATACCGGTGCAAACCCTTCTGTAGACAAAATCTTGCTGATAAAACCGTCATCCACCAGCACAACGTATTTCAGTTAATGAGTCAGAATACACTTTGATATCACTATAAATGGTTCCTCCTGGGGGGAGGATTGCTTCTTTACTGTTAAAAGGGTAGATAAGCTCTTAACTTTTTTCTTCCCTTACTTGTTCTTAAATCAATCAAAACCATATAAAGTATTTCTCATCCAGAAATAATACAGCTCCTTTTCATCTCATTTTTGACTTCTGGTCCCTGTCTGTGTTCTTGCTTCAATTGTACGGTCATCAGAAAAGGTTATATCTAAAATCTTCTTAAAAGCAGAAGTTTTCTTTCAAGTGACAGTAACCGCAGGATCAAACACCTCCAATCTTAAAAAGAAACAAAACCTACTCAGAAGTTTGAAGCTAACAAATGGTTTGTAGCTGGCTGATAATATTGAGGATGCAATGACTTTCTGGTCTCTAGTGGAGCATCTCTGAAACAAGACAGACAGGCACACAACGAAATGCAGTCTTAATGCTGAGAATGTCTTGAGAACGCTACAATAACATTCTGGCAGGCTGGGTTCCCTTGGCTCATGTACTCACTGTAATTTGAATGTCTAGTGTGATGCTTGGCAAATTTCCCAACCTTACATTATCTGGAAAAGGAAGACAGGAGAAGCTGGTACATTCAGGGAATTTATGAAGAAGCTGCTTTGCAGTTTGCTTATAGCAAGAGTTGGCTGCATACAGAAGTGTCAGGACTGAAGCTTAGGCTGCTAACTTGAAAAGGGTTTAACTGAATTGCATCCAGGCACCAAGATGCTCAGATACCACAGCAATGTGTGTGGTATATGAACCTAGATAGAAGAAGATAAGATAGCAAATCAGACAGAATTTTGCATGTGATTTCCTGGGTTTGTCTAAACTTATAGCAGCAACAGTTAATTATAGGAGGTTCTGAAGGCAGTTCCTGGGTGGCTTTTGTCACTTATATATTAGATTCCAGCCATAAATTGCCAGCTGAGAGTTAAAACTGTGGCAGGAGGCCCTTATTGTTGGAAAGCTGATGGAAACCATCCTTGTGCCTTCCCACTTAGGGGTAGAAGCAGCAAGGTATCAGTGATGGAAGATCTAGGGGGAGAAGAAGCCCTTTGATAGCAATAGCAGAACTCCAGGGAGAAGAGCATCAAGATGTGCACAGGTCATCACCCGAAGAGGCACAGACGTGGGAGGTGTTTGCACACAGGAGTTTTGTGTGATCACCCTCTAGGTGATTGCTGTAGTTCCAGACCTAGTGCCTCTCCTTCTACCGCACGTGAATTCCTCAGCTCATGTAATCGCTTCCTCTGGCTCTTAAGCAAGGGCAGCTCTTTAATTGCAGATTAATGTGCTAATGAAATATTTGAGGGTACTTTGAAGTGACTGGGCAAAAGAGACTAGCCTTTCACAGGAGTCACAGCTCACATTGCCATACAGGGAAGGCAGTGCCGCAGAGGTCTCTGTGCGCAGCAGGAGGAGGATCCATCATTTTTTTCTCCGGTAGTGCCTCAGGGCACATTTCCACGGCAGAGCGCAGCTCTGCACAGGGATTCTGGAGCTGCCTCTAAACAGTGGTTATACTAGTTTCACAGCAGGAGTAGTAAGCCTTCCTGGAGTATAATTCTAATATCTCTATAGTGGTTGCACACCTATACTGACCCAAGGTGGCTTGATCAGTGCAATGTCAGCTCTTTCTTCCTCTCTGTAGAACTGTGCTCTGCTGTGTGCACCCACCTGCACTTAGAAGTATTAAAAAAAAAGATATTATGTTTATGATTTTGATCTGCAGTTTCTGATCTGTGGGGTCTTATTTATTTTAGAAAGTGGGGAAGCTTTCAAGAATGATTTCATAGGTAATGGTTTTTTTTTGGTCCTTGGCTGACAGGCCTGATTTTGGTTTTTATTCTTTCTTTTGAAATTTTGTGTGAAATTTCTACTCACTTGGAAACAGCAACACATGAAGTAATTAGCAATCTTTCCTGACTAAGTTAACAGCCTTCTCCTTCCTTGTGCTCTTAGTTCAGGGTCACAATGATAGATCTAAAACCTTCATGAATTTTCATCTAACTTGCTGTCCGCAGAAATTGTTGATTAAAGGATCCAATTTCCATTGGCATTCTCCCTTTTGAAGGATGTCAACAGGAAGTGTAAATGTGCAGCCCTTTGTGAATGATCTGCAAGGACATGCAGGCTTATGGAAAAAAAAAAAAAAAAGGCAGCAGTTAGCCAAATCCTTTAGTTTCTGTTTTGAATGACTGGCCATAGGAATGCAGGCTAAGCTGTATTTCAGCTGTTCCCAAGGATGTGGATGTGTAACTTGTTGATAGCGATAGGTATATCAGGCTTCAGTGGCAGCTATGTGACCACTCCGATGATCACTGTCCTGTAGCAGAACCAGCCCCTGCCTCCTCACAAGAACACCAGGCATGAAAGAAAAGAAAGAGGGATCTGTTTATTCCGAGGACTGGCATTTGTACCTCCTGCTTTCTACTGAGAAAAGAGAGATCCTAGGTCATTTCAGCTCTCACCCTATGCTCCCAGCAGCCATTAGGTTGTAAGAAACTGCATGACTTGCTCTAGGAATTGATGTGAATTTCTGATTCCTGGGAGAGCTGAGACTTTTGCCTTACAGGATCTGTAGGGGATCTGATTAATAGGAACAAAACTCAATACCCAGAACACCGGCTTACTTCATGGGAACTACCCATTACCACCAAAAGAAAAGACAAGCCCACCACAGCCCTAAAGTTTCAGCATTATGTTTTTAAAATCTTACCAATGTCCAAGGTATATGTCTTTCACAGTAAAAACTACTTGGAGTGTGCTGTGAACGCACAGACACAGATCAGTGCTGAACATCTGGTTAAAATAAATTACAGTCTTATTTTGCAAATAAAAGTTCCTAGGGTCTACATGACAAAGTCTGGCCAGCATAACTATCTCATGGGGAAAAAATCACATCCCTAGCCTACAAAGATAACTATTTTGGCCTCATTCCCTTCACCATTATGTAGACTTACACTAGAGAGGAGTCCTTTTGCCAGTATAACTCATGTTGTTTGGGAGGTACTTCAACCATACTGGCAGACTCCTACAGCTGGTATAAGCGATGTTTCCATTGAGGAATATGGCCAGAACAGTGACACCAGCAAAGCCCCTGAAGTACAGAATAACCCTTTTTCTCCTGCTACTAGTGCCTAACATTTTTCAGTTCTAAAGCTTGCTGCTAAAAGGAAACAGAATTTGTGCCCTTCCTTGTATCATCAGGACATTTTTTCTTGTTACAGAAGAATTAAAATATATATATAGGTAGGAGGTGTATCGCTTTCCCACATCCCAGTGGTACTTGCTGTTGGATGGGAGAAAATCCCAGTTCTCCTGTAGGATTGTTTTGGTGTTGGCCTGTTGTTTGTTTTGGTGTTGGTTTTGGAGGTGGATGGGCAGAGATAGTTCGCCTTTTATTGGGTCTTCATATTTTGGTTTTGCGGGGTGGCATTTGAATAAATCTAATGGTCATAGCTAATGAATTATAACTGTATATGCAAATGAATTTGAGCTGTTTTGAATAACAAAACAAAGTCCTTTATTTTAGTCTGTTTGTGAATTGTATTCTTACTCTCTTACTGTTCCTTGTTTCTTCATATGGTCCCTGTTAGGTCTTGCCTGATAACATTTGCCAAAGCACTTTCTGGATGAACCCAAAAATTGAAGATTTACCAGCCAACCTTAAGCTATGAAACCCTCCTCCATAAGGCAAGGCAATGAGTAAAGCTATCTTGGCTTAAAAGGAAGATTCACCTCTTTTGACAACAGACAGTTTTCACCTACCCTATTTAGACAGTTCATTTTGTTTAAATTTCTACTTGCCTCAGTCTACACAGACTCCATTCATTTCCCTTCTTCTTCACCCTCCATTTGTCTCCCAGGTCTTGTGCTTATGCACAAATGGTGAATAGGACAGAAAAGACAAAAAGGAGGAGGGAAGACATCCAACCAAAACTAATCTCTTTGAGCAGATGCAGACCTGGAACTTCCCCTTATTTTAATTTCCCATTATCACTTAGATGTGAAATGATGAGAACATGGAGCAAGCCACCAAGAGGCCTCCATTCTCACGTGCACCATCTTGGAAGGGGAGCACTTGCAATTCGTTCCATCAGATTGCATGACTGCCAAGTCCGGTCTGCTTCCTGCACAGTTCCTGGTGGGAGGGCTAGTTTAGGAAATGGCAAGAGACAGCAATGACCAAAAAATGCTGCCTCTTCTCTGTCTCAAATAAGGCTTTTACAGGTGAGCAGAAATGGTCTGAGCCGCTAATGAGCAATAGGCTGCCAAAGAAAACACATGGGCAAATTCATATTTTCCAGGTGGCTGGTGGTAGAAATGTAACTGCTCATTGAAATCTACAGCATAGGCTTTTTTTGCACTTATTAATTAAATTGTAGATTTATTGTGAGGTTACTTGATCGTAGTGTTAGCTATGTTGTCTCACTGGCCCTGTAAATCACTTGCTTGTCACAAGATTTAGAAAAAAAAACAAGTGCCTGCTTGAAGTCACATGAGGAACAGGTGGCACTTCTGCAGAAGGTGCTGGTGGTTTCACATGGCCTGGAGCACCATGAAGCACCAAGGAATGCCCAGGCCACCGCTCCAGCCCTGTGCTACTCTTGCTTAATGCTGAGTGTGAGTTAGTCAAGCCAAAGGGGTTTGGATCAGAACTGAGTGTTGAGACAACAAACACGGGATGGAGCGTGTCCCTGAGGGATGTTAAAACAAGCAGCAGAGAAATGCGTGACTGGTCCCTCGTGGTGCAGTCGATGGGATAACCTGCTCAGACCAGTTCGATGTCACCCATCTGGTTCACACATGCACTTGGCCTTTTCTGGCCAAGGCCCCCCTGAGCCGGGTCCCTCACCAGGCTGACAGCCTCGCTGCCTTGCTCTCCCCTCTCTGCCTCTGCTCATACCTGTGCCTTGAGCCCGGCACCACTGGATGCGCTTGTTAAAATGAAACACTCCGCGGCCTTGATGACAAGCGCTGTGCCACAGCACTTCGAGCACTTCTACAAGCAGCCACTTTCGTTTCCCATTTCCCAGGCGGTTACATGATTTAACTCTTCTGCGGCAGCCCAGGAGCAGCACAGGCAGCTGGAGCAGGCAGGGAAAAGTAGCGGGGGATGTGTTCATGTTTCCCTCTACTGTCAATGCAGCAGCTGCTGCAGACAAATCTTCAGAGTTGGCCTTTTAAATTAGGTAGGCTATTTGCAGTGTAAGAGCACTCATATTGAGAACTAGTTACACACAAGACAGAGAATTTAAGCTAGCTTTAGAGAAAAATAGGCCTGAGTTGTCATTCAAGACCATTTTGTCCTTTTTATTTTAAAGTCATTGTGAAGATTTGTCAGGGTTCCTAATATACATCTGGCCTTCATTCCAGAGGAAGCAAGCCATAAGAGTGATGCTGTGGGATGAGGTGAGTCTCCCCAACAGCTCTGTGACATTTACTCTCTCCTTCAAAGGGATTCACAAATCCACAAATGGGTGTTGCTAAATTTACTGTTGTATGTGAATGTAAACTCTCTAGAACAGGTTTGATAAATTGGAGAAAATGTGGCCTAAAACTGAATGGGTCTCAATGCAACTGAAATTCATACGCATAGACACATTTTTTTCTGGGTACTAGTTGCACACAGTTTCTAGCACTCGACCTAATCAGAAAATTAAACTAAATAAAACAGCAGATTATTTGAATAGGATTATCAACCCACCAAAGATCTGAAAGGAAAATTGTGAAGGATCAAGTAGAGCAGCTTTGACCATGTCAGTTGAACATAGAGTATTTTGTCCAGAAGGCCTTCTCACCTTCTTTTTCTCATAATTGCTAATAGTGCTCCCTCAGAAGTGGTACCCATTAAATACCACCAGCTAGCTGCTGTAGTGACATTACAGCTGTTATGCTGATGCCAGAAATACCTCATTTTATAGTGTGGGCCTTTCCAGGAATAGGAGAATGATGCAGCCTCCACTAGGTCTGGGCTTTTGCATATTGCAGAGCCACGTCTAACTGAATTAAGTAGAGATGCCAAGACTAAATTACTGATTTCTCATGCTGACTTGGTTTAACAAGAATGTGGCCTAGTCTGAATATGGAATGGGTTTCCATCCAAGCTGAATGATCAACACCGTACAAATCCTGTGTTTAAAGAGGTGACTTGACCATTCCTAAAAGCCTGGGTTTATTCTTCATCTCTCAGGGGTCTGGAGGAAATCTGCCTTCCAGCCGGCTCTCTCTCTACGAGCATGGACAGGAGGACTAATTATCTCCTTTACTATAACGGCTCATATTTATATATTTCTAAGCATATGAATCACTTTTCATAAGAAAACCTAAGCACAATTAGTCCTTGCTACTTAGATGTTTCCATCTGAGTGCCACATTTAGCCAGTCTTATGCAAATAATATTTCCACTGATTTCAGTTTACACAACCTCACAGTGAGTGCCTGGCAAGACTAGGACCTGGAAGACACATCCCCAAGATCACAGGCTCACCGATGCAAGAATTTATACAAATAGATAGCAAGGACAAGGAACAAAAAAGTTAGGCAAGACTACTGTGATGAAAAACAGTTTTGTCCAAAGTCAGAAACCTCAGGGACCACTGGAGAAACAAAAGGGTATGCAGCCAGCAATTAACACATCAGCTGCAGACCTAAGACTATGTCAGCCATTATGGAAACAGAGGATTCAAAATAGAATCATGAAATCATAGAAGATTGGAAAAGACCTCTAACATCATCGAGTCCAACCACTAACTTAGCACCGCCATGTTCATCACTAAACCATGTCCCCAAAAAAGACCCATTTCTACCACAGGCAAAGGTGAAGGGGGGGAAGAAGAAGACCCAGATGGCAATTTGTTCAGGGGTTCAAGTGCCAAAGCCACTCCCCTGGAAGGTTCTTTTTCTCTGATCAGCATAGCTTGTGTGGTGACACCTTCTTTTCCTTCCCATTATAACTTGATAATGTGCACCTGGCAGGACTACCAGCATGTCCACTCCCAGGTGTAAAAAGATATCAGCATCTCTAAAGATACTGACCTTGTGAAACGCCACACCTTGGCACAACACAGCCAAAGTCTGAGCTGTCCTTATTTGCATGTACTCACCACATAGGCTTGCGTAAAAGACCCATAAACTCTTCAGGAAAAGAACAGCTACACATTTGTCTATTATTTGTGTTCCAAGAACTTTTCTCGTTAGCTTCAAGATGACATTTTAATGAGGTTTCACTGCATAGAAAACATGGGACGATTTAACCAGCTCTGTCCACCCCCTCCCTCCCCAAACTCTTTCTGAAATGAGTTACCATGCGGGAATGAAAGCTTTTATGAGAATTTATGTCATTCGTTTGGAGGCAGGGGTGAGGGAAAAGTCATATAGCTGCTAAACCTTGGCATCGAAGCATATGCCATTCCCTCTCCTGCCCCCGTAGTGTGTGGCAAAGCTGCCTTGTTCAGACCTGTGCAAGTTTCTTCAAAAGCCAGAGCTAATGTGTTTTTGTTTGTTTGTTTTGGAGTCACAGAGAGGGCAGCGTAAAATAGCCACAAGGCAATTCCCGTTCAGTAAAATGGAAGTCTCACAGGCTCTTCATTCAATACAATGTGGCTCAAGAGGATATCCTGCCAGCCCAATGATAACGAGGGAAATAAAGTCACTTCCTCACCAGTTGTTTGATTCAGGTAGAAAAAGGAAGCCTTTACTTCCTCATGTTTGCTCTTCCCACCGCCCCCTCAGTCAGAAATGCTGGGCAGAAACTGCCTTCTCCCTCTCATTTGCAGTAAGGAGCCGTCGGATCCATAGTGCTTCTCTGGGCTCAGCCTATTCGCAGTATGTCCTTTCCTGCCACCGAGAAGCTGTGCTTTGCCTCTCAGGCCAGAGTGAAGGCTGAGCTGTGAAAGGACCAAGGCTGAACAAATTCGACTCATTCCGGAAGCAAAGAATGCCCATGTAATTAAAGATGACATTTGTTTCTTGGATCAGAACTGCCGAATTTGGGCCAGCGGAAGAGTGGAATAGTGTGATCTCTTTGTTTTGAGACTGCCCTGACTCAGTGCACTATTACGCCTCCTAATCCTCTCGGGGAGACAAACTCCACTTCTGTCCTGGGCTCCCTGCGAATGCCAGGAACTTCATCCAGGGACATGCTCTGTCCTCCCTGTGTATAGTCCAGCAGGCAAGAGGGCAGCAAGGGGTGCTCTTGGGGCAATCTTCCTGGCCTGCCAGTCAAGCCCTGGGAGGCTGTAGCAGGCATCTCAGGTGCTTTCATGCCTAAGAGGAGCTTAGGCAGAGCATCTTTCCCTTCCCCACCACCACCTTTCTCCCTTTGCAGAAACAGTCAACGTGAAGTTGCATAGTAAACCAGCAACAGACTGATTTGACTTAATAGAAGCTTCTTAAGAAATGACTTTGTAAAAACTTACAGAGCTGAATGAAGAGTTCTTTTGCATATAATTTTTAACTGCCCTGATACAATTTTACATCCAGGATATAACTTCCTATTAAATTTTGAAGGTCTTAAAAGCAAGGCCTGCAATGATTTTCTTTCCAATTGTCTAAGACTTCCAGAGAGGTTGACCAAGCCAGAACTTGCCTCAGTCTATTTGCCAAGGGGACCCTTGCTTTCATTATAAAGAGTGCTTTTCAAAGGACATCAAGTGTTTCAAACAATTTTCCTAATCTTATTTATTTTAGCTGAGATTCTCTTATTTTAAACAGAGCAGTTTAGGTGACAGAAATCCAGTGACAGATATGTGGGTTTACAGGAGACAAACCTTATGAGAAAGTTAAGATTCTGTTTAGGGTTCTCTTTGTGCTAAAATAGTTTTCAGCAACGGGTCATATGTCCCTCCCCCCACCTCCCTTGTTTTAGTACATAAAATGGACATGTGTTTATTTAAAACAGGTTTGAAACTTAAACAAATAGTGACAGGCTGTTCAAACAAGCTTCGGAAATAGGCCTAATCAGGATGTTTGAGAAGGGGAGGGGGAACGATCATAAAGAGCTACTTGTAATATATAGTGCAGACACCATTAGGCTGGGTTTGTGTTATTGTTATAATAATCTCGGACAAAAAAGTACTGCATGTTGCACATTTTTGAGCCATAGGTTATGCCATACTTTTGCCTTGCATCCAAGTTTCACTGTTACCATCTATTTTCATACCAATACCAGGAGCTCTGCTGAAACATTGGAAATGGTCGCACATTAAAACTGGGAGGAACGTTCCCAAACAGGGATTGAAGGGAGGCACAAATTATACTCATTTCAGTATTGATACTGTGTATGCATCGACTGTCACGAATATACAGAAGTGAGACCTTCCCCACAGGCAGAGAGCATGAAAACCTTCATGTTAAAATCTTTTCACAGGACTTGCATTTCCATGTGGGGTGTTTTGTTGGTTTTATTTGTTTGATTGTTTTTCATTTCCTCCCTGTTTCACCCATAATAATATCACCAAGTGTTGAACTTTACCCTTGGATTTTTATAAAGCCCAATTTTGAACTCCCTATACAGACAAGGCTCCCATGGAAGTCAGTGAGTCTGTACTGGCGACAACAGGATTTAGCCCAGTCTGTAACATTTTAGGATATTGTGTTACTTCATAGCCTTAAGGAGAAATAAAAGCAGCTTTCCAAAGAGCTGCACAGCAAACTGAGTGTGCTTTTTCAGCTCTGCAACAGCACAGCAGAATATTAAGGCCAGAGTTTGCGAATGTTGATGTCAAAAAACAGGCAGCTAAGCAAAACTTGCCAGTTTCTCTCTGGAATGAAGAGCTTGCATTAAAACATTCCATCCTCCCTGCAAAAGGTTAAGCTGCTTTCACTTAAGAATATACCTTTGGAAACCCAAACTGGAAAATCATTGCCTAGAGGAACAAGCATTGAGAAATAGCAAGAGGCAGACGTGTTTTCATGTCACTCCTTTGGCCAAAGCTTATGGCTGTTCTGTTACCACATCTTACCTATTTACATCCACTCTGACCTACAACATTCACCAATGTTACTTAATGTAATAACATATTTTGGAAGTAAATATCTACTATTTATTTGAATCTCGCTCAGTGTCTAGTGAATAGAAGTCAAAATATTAAAAAACCTTACACGCCCTCTTGTGGTGAAACCACTAACACCGACAATAACTAGAGATAGCTAATTAGGGAAGCTAATTTAACTACATAATTTGCAGAAAATTAATTTGGATGGAAGGTTTAGATTAATAATGGAGATCTTTCTCTCCTCAATTTCTGCTGTAAACCATAACATACATGCATTTTTAGAAGGCAGGTTATCTCCTAGCATAGTAACATTGCAAAACAATTAAATGCGCTGTAACATTGTTAGAGAATGTTAACTTCCACCAAAATTGGGAAAGTTTAGAGTAATAAAGTAGAGACAGAAACGCCCGTGTTAGATAGCTGTTTCACGGGTTTATCTCAGTAGTTTGGGAGCGGACCTTAGCTGGCTGTACAGTAAAAGAGTTGCCATAAATGATGCTATCAGGTTTGTCACATTTTTAAAGTCATTCAGCTCGGCTATTTACTGCTTTTGTGCCATACAGTGTGATTTGTCTGTCTCTCAGGAATGCTCTGAAGCTTCACGCTTGTTAGGAATTGCAGCCTGAAAGAAAGGCATTACGTGCAGAACATCACCAGTCCAATCGCTAGTCCAGCCAAATCCCACTGTATTTATGAGTCACAAAAACTTTATTTTTGCTGCTTAAACAGCCTTTCCTTTGGTGCCTACATGCACCATCAGATTTTCCTGGAGCACAGGACCATGGCATCACCCTTGGTGACAGGTGTGAAAGACCATCATAGGTGTAACACAACTTTAACTGCTTCAGTTCATATGGAAGAAACTTCTGTGGCTGCTACACAAAGTCTTCTGAACCATCCCAAGGGAACCAAACAAGTTTTGCCTTATTTTCAGTGAAGCCGACCAGCAATATAGGTGCCCCAAGTGCAATGGAAATGAAGGATTTGGAGAATGAAGGTTCAGTTACCTCCTTTGTGTATGTTTGTACAGACAACATTCAGGACCCAAAATAGTGGTAACTTGTATTTTAAAATGTTGCTCCTGTATTTTCTATTAGACTGGGCATGCCTAAAGCAGAAGTAACGGCTGTAAGTAATTACAGCAATATTTGTAAAGAAATAGGCAGGAAAATGTTTTGTTAAGCACTGCACAAAAAACAGAGCTCACAAATCACTATTTTAATAGGTTTGTGTGGTTTTCTTGCGCCGGCAGTATTGTTGGGTGACCACTGAGGGTGAACAAGTTGTTTCCCCCAACCCCCCCCCCTAAAAAAAATTACTGCAATTCTGACATTCCCTCTCTGATTGCTTTCCTTTCTAGGATGCCTTTGTGGAGTTGTATGGCAACAGTATGAGGCCTTTGTTCGATTTCTCCTGGATCTCTCTGAAGACTATCCTGAGTCTGGTTCTGGTGGGAGCTTGCATCACTCTTGGCGCTTATCTTGGACATAAGTAGAGTCACCCAGTTTATTGTGGATTACAAAAGTCTTTCAAAACAACAAAATAATATTTTTTTTTCTCTAGCACAATGATATTTTATGAGCAAAGCAACTTCCCAGTGAAAGATTAAATCAGCTATTACTGCCAAAGGAAATATCATTTATTTTTACATTGCCGGAAAATTATTTATTAAAAGATATTTACATTTTTACCTGCTACTTTCAGAACCTCAGCAAGTTGTATCTGTCATCGCATCGTATTGTTATTCTTAATTTTAATGAGCCCCAGAGTATTTTAGGTTTTGTTGGGTTTTTTTAATTAATGCCACTGGCTGGATTATTTTATCTCTGAAGAGCAAATATACTGACAAAGACCTACCTGCTTACACTTAGGAGGGCAGTTACTTGAGCTGCTAAAGCCTGCGAAATTGTGTTGATTTTCCTTACATTTTCCAGGAGGGATCTGAAAGACAAGGTCAGCATGAACAAAGTTCTCACTCTGTCCTGCTGGCAAGAACTGATGTAGTAAACAATTCAACATGGTACATATGTGGAGTCAAGACGGAAACTTCTTGAAAGACCACTCGGCTATCCCTACAGGACAACAGTTGGAAATATGGTTGCCTATGCCTTTTAAACATGTTTTCCAGTTACCAGTTGTGCCATCACATCATAATCACAATACCCACACAATACGTGTCAACCTTTTTTTTAATAAGTGTTTTAATAAGTGTGAAGCTAAATCTTTGGGGCTTGCAGGAAATTGCTGTTCCAATGATTTTCTCAGCAGTAAAATGTTTTTTGTGGCTACTGACACAGAAACATCAGGAGACCTTAAGTGCCTGCTTCAACAGAGCAGAGCTGGAGTCTGAAGACCTGACCTGTGTCCCACTTTAGTGGGCTCATATCTGCAACTAATCCTGCTTACTTACAGAGTTCCTCTGGGGGTTTGAAACCAATTAGATGTGGTCTCTAAATCCCTGAAAGTTGAAAAAGATCTTAATTTTATTTGGCAAGAAGCAGACCTCAGCTAAGTTACAGATTAGCTCTGACTATCCTTGTTTATCAAACTGGACACCAAAATCAAGTTCATTTTCATAACAGGAAAAGAAAGTGAGATTTATCATCCCACCCCTCACCCTCAAATTTATTTCATGCCAATAATTTCCTAAGACTGTCTGCAGAAGAAAAGATAATGAAGAAACTCAAAATCCACTTTCTGGACAGAGACTCTTTGACACCTCGATCAGGCAGGTGCCTACTGTCATCTCAAGTGAAAATAGGGTGAAGGAAAAGGGGGAGTGGAAGGTGTGAAGTCATCTGCTCATGTTACAAAAATGCAACACAAGTAAAATTAATGCAGAGTACATAATACAGTTTTATAAACAGACCTGTGTTCTGAAACCAGATGTGTCAATGCCTTTTAAAGCAGGGCTTTCTGTGAGCTCGAAGGGGGCCAGGAGTCCCCTGGAAACTGAAGACTCTGAAGCGTGTCCCAGGGGCTGCTCTGAAGCATGGAAATGTCCAGCTTCAAATGTTTTAAGTCCTGCGCTTCTATTTTTTTCTATGAAACTTTTGAAATCTGGGATTTTTGGGTAAATGAACATCCAGATATAAAAGGAAAGATTGCAAAGCTCTGGATAAAATGTACCGTACGGTACATAAGTGCTCAAAAGGTCAAAAGCATACAGTGAATAAACTGTAGCTCCAACCTCAAGATTTCAGTTGAATAACTTTGTGGCATTATATGCAAAATATCTCCTGTAACTCGGGAATGTAATATGTTCAATGTTAAGGCTGTAGTTGATGTTGAGTCTTCAAAGCTGCTTTTATGTTTTGGGTTTTTTTTAAGAGTTGTACATCTCAGCATTTTTACTGCTATATAGTCATGGCACCAACACTTTGTATGAGCAAAGATAAGATGGAGCAAGCTTACATTTCAAATTTGAAATTACTTAATTTTATAGAAACTTAGAAAAGAAATATTTCTAAGAACACAAAAATGTGAACTATGCTTGATTAAAGAAAAAGGAAAAATCCGACCATCAAACAAAAAGTACCTGCAGTGCTTTCAGAGTGGTTCTGTCAGAAGTGGGGATGCTCATGTAGGATTTATATGAAAAATATTTGAAATCAGAAGAACTGAATATTGTGGATTGAGTGTGGGCTTTGTTTTTTCTTTCAGCTTCCAAGCTGAATTTGTCTGCAGCCAATTGCACAACTGGAATTGGCTGGTATCGAACTAATGTTTCATTTCACAATCTAGTCTTTGTTTCAATTTGTGCCCATATGCCCATTATAGTTTATTAACTATTAGACCTCAAATTGTTTCAATATTGTTTATTTTATTAAAGGTTTACATTGTCAAAAGTAGTAAAAGTATCAATTCCAGTGCTGCTATACTGCCAGGATAATTTGAATGGGTTTTAGTTTTTAATACCTTCCAATGGCTAAAGTTTTTTTAAAGCTGCTTTAGAAATAATATGAAGACGACACATGATACACATTTAAATAAATACTGAGGATTCTGTGTTCTGTTGTGTCTACTCACTGGACTTCCCAGTGTATCAGTTAATACCTGGCAAAAAGAAGAGTCATGATGACTGTTGATGATTTTATTTTATTAAAGAGCCAATGGAGTTTTCCCATCCTGACTGCAGAATAGTACAGTATTGTGGCTGCATTAGGTATGATGATAGTTGATAATACATTTATTAAGGAACATATTAGAAACATTGAATGTATATAAAAGCTTGAATTTCTTAAATAAAATCCTCTCCTTTCACTCTTGCATTTCTTTTGCAATCATTCTTGTCTCTCCTACTCTTCATTACACTTTCATGTAAGAGTTTTTTCCCCACAAAATGCCTTATAGGCTGGCATATCCAGATTGTAAAAGAAAAAAAAAAAAAAAAAAAAAAAAAAAGGACATTTCTGAAGTGAAAAGGGGACATTTCTGAAGTGGTTAGATGTGGAAGATCAGAGGAGGACAACAAAGGAATAGGTCAAGAAGTGGAGGGAAACAGAGAGATCACTGAAAAACCTCCATGGTTAAAGATGATTGCTAGTTGGAATTTGTATCCTTTCCATTGAAAAAGGATGATATAAGGGCAGAGAAAAAGCTTACAGAGGCCCCACAATTCTCTATAGAACTTTATTAATGCTGAAGACAGTCTTTTGCAAAACAGCAAATCCAAAATCTATAGCCATTGAGGAGAAATACTTGATTTTGCTGTATTCAGCTTATGTGTCCTTAATTCTTTTTCACTGCATTTATTAAGAAAATATTGAAGAAAAATATTTTGCTTCTGAACAGAATAATCTATAAGATCACCTGTTATAGATCAGTAACTTAGGAACAGATGGAAAAACAAGAAAAGAAATTCTGCAAGCAAAGCATTCTTAAATCAGAGCTGACACAGAGTGCATTTCTTAATGGAACAAGCACTGGATCCACCAAAGGACTAATGGGGCTGTCGAGGTAACAGAGAATATACAGATAAGGAAGGGGGCTGGAAGATACGGCAAATGGCATAGGTATGTAAGAAAATCTTTAGTTTCAGATGTTGCAGGAGTTCACCCAAGATGGTCTGAAAATTATTTTTAACTAAAAGCAGCTACAAATGTGTGCACTACATGGCTACAGTTACTAAAAATTTTCAACTACAAAATTATTTGAAAATTATTATAAAATTATCCAGTCTATAAAAGTTCATCAGTCTGCTGTTGAGGTTGGAGGTTATGTAGCCTGAGTAGATTTGCACTTATAAGGAACAGTTATGAAAAAAAGTCTGAAACCAGATGTGCAAAGGTAACATGAAGGTGATGCAGTTCAAAGAACACGGATCCAGTACCCCTAATCCTTGCATGCACACAGTCTCCCCAGCTGAGGGGGTGTCTGGACTGCATGCTTTGACCCTGAGGCACGACACTGCTTAGCTGTTCACCTGCACTCCACTTCACAAACCTAGAGGTCCTATTGATTAAAAGTATAGTAAAGTAGCACGTTTTAAAGCCTTTCTTCTTTATCCTCTATCTCTGAACAAACTAGGAAAACGATTCATTTGTATAATGAGTTTATGGCTCAGTACTATATGAAAATTTATACATCTTTTAATTTATGAATATAAAAATTATTTCTCATTGCAAAAGCCTAGCTTTGTTTTTCATTCCTATCTCTCTTTCCAACAAGGCTAAATACAAGGAAGACAAAAGAGCTAATTTAATCTGCATTTGGTTTAAATCACACTTCTATACTAAGTTAATGCAGCTTCATGACACAACGAAATTATCTTCAAAAAGTAATACAGCATTAAGAGTTCCACACAAAAACTGTATATTTTTATAATTTAAATAGCGTATTTTTTTCTTTTTTTCTGAATATTTGAATTTTAATTATCACCAGCATAAATGTACATAAGCAGATATTGTTTATCCAGTATCTTTGGAGATGTATGTATGGTAATGTAGTTTGTCAGTTTATCATCATTCAATATGATTATGTTGTTCTTTGTCTTTCAAATGTTATCAGAACATGCTGCCATTAAACTTACCATGTCTGTCTAGTTTATATTGTGAAAAATAATAAAAGCACACTGTGAGATACTTGTTTTGCATTTGCATTGTTTAGGAATTGTGGATTAAAAAACTACTCAAGCATTTGATTGAATCCCATAAATGAAACATAGTGTTTCCCTCCTGATAGTTCAGTTCACATACTCTGCTCAGTAGTGGCCAGTACTCACCAGCTTTCTGTAAAAGAGCTCTGTGCACCAGAGTGCAATAACCCAGGTTTGATTAGCTGCTGCTGTGTGAAATACAGTCCACAGGTGTACCTTGCGCTTTGGGACCCAAGCACAGTGTCACCCTTTTTGCTCTCCTGTACATTTGATGTCTTGTAGGAAGTGCAGCAAGGCTTTTCTATTCATTATCTAAAACTCCTTTTCATTCTTGTAGACAGGAGCTGGAAATGCACATTAGCAAATTTCAACAGGAGAAAAGAACTATTTTTGTTACTGCTGAAGGTTTCCTACAATTATGATTGGTTTCCAGCAAGTGTTGAGGTATTTTGTTTCTTCAAGGCTCATGGTAACTGGCCCTTGAGTCACATCGGTTGCCTCTTCTGAGGCTTTAGTTCAGGTAAAACATAGCTAAATGCACTCAGGTAAGGAGTATTTAACTGCCCTAAGAACTTACCCATCTTCTTGAGTGGGTTTTGTAGGCAAATGTGTGCGCTATGCTGTTGTGGATGCACTTTTTGTGAGTGCCTGAAATTACTAGCTTAATGCCCTTCAGGGACAATTCAGGCACATGTGCAAAACATCTAACCCTCTGTCTGTGTCCATGAACAGAGAAGGTAGAGGAAGTCAGCCTGAAACTGAAAGAAGCAGCAACAGAATGCAACAGATAGACTTGGTCCTTTGGATGCTGGGATTTAACTGTCCAGCAGAGAGCAAGGTTACTAAATCCTTTGCAAGGCAGAAGGTAAACCACTTTGCAGTACTGCAGGTACCACCATTTCACTCTCCCATTACTATGTGAGAGTGAAAAAAGAAGACAAGGACTTGGGGGAAAGCAGCCGCAGCATTGCCTTTCTTCCTACCTAAAAACTAACAAAGGAAGATGGGATTAAGTTTCCTTAGGGAGTTCAGCAGAAACAGGTAATTAGTTCTGTGATTCTCCTCTTTCTACTCGGTCAGAAAAGCTTTCTAAAAAGCTAACAGGCTGGTAGGCATGACTAAATGCTTACCTTACCACTGGGACCAAGCACAGTGAACAGATGGGTAGAACAGAAGAGGTCTGGGTAAAGACAAAATGATCCTATAACTAAGGTGGGGTTTGGCTATCTGAAAATTAGGTAAAAGCACTCTTAAAAGAAGTTTTTCTGGGCCAAACCCAGAAAGCTGTCTTCTCAAAACATTCCCAAGGGGTTTCAAGCAATGTAAGTCTCCACTGAAGCTGCACGACTTAGCACTGTGCTGTCATTGTTCTGTGACATCAAACTCTCGGTCCTGAAGCACCTATAGCTCCTGCTTTTATCCTCCTCACTTAATAAGTATTTAATGGAAGTCTACAAGTGGTAAAGAGTGAAATTTATTCCACTATGAATAGCTGGTCACCAACTGTATGGCATTTAAGTTTCACACAACACCTGACCCTAAGACGAGCTAACCTTGTGCTTGTAATTAACTTTTTGGTATCAAGAACTGTCTCTGAGGACATTTTATTGGGCCTCTGAGGACATTTTATTGGGCCAAAAGACCATGTAGTCAAGATTCATGCACTGCAAGAAGCTGATTTGCACAGATGGACAAAAAAAAACAAAACAGCTCTTGAAGCATCCCATCATAGACTGTAGTTCACTGCCTTCCTCTCCAGTGGGGATACCTATTCTGTGCAACTCATTTTCAGGGTACTGAGTTGCCTCTTGGATATCCTGGATAAATGTGTCAGTGCTTATCTTCTGCATATGTCCTCCAGAACTCCTATTACAAGCAAAACCACAATAATGGGAAGCTCCCGAATTTGCACTCAGACAAGGTCGTGGGCATACAGGTGAAAGTGTGCATCTGGAGCAGATAGTACTGATGCAAAGCTTTATAAAGCCACAAGTGACAGAGACAAAAGCTAGCCAATCTATTTATTTGGAGATGAGATGGAAAAAGAGGCTCCTTCCCTTTCTTAATCCACCTGATAAGCTACAGGCACTTACCTGCCTGTGTGGTCAGAGATGCCGTCCAATGTGCTAGTTAGTGATGGTTTTGAGTTCATTTGGAGTTTTGAGCAAATTTAAATCTCTCCCCACCAATAAAGTCCCACTGTAAAAAGTCTGCTGATCCTTAATATATCCAGTAAGTAAACTTTTCCCTTTCTTAGCTGTGACTTCAAGAATATTAATCTCCTCACCCTTTGGTAACACAGAAGACCCTTAGGTAAGGTGGATGATACTGCTAGTGGATTACTAACAGTAATGTCCAGTGTGCGTATCTCGGGCTATGCTACTGTGATCATAAGTACCATGGAGACGTCTGCATTGCTAGACCACTGAGGTGGAGAGACACCTGATGCCATTTCTGTCAAAGCGGCCACAGACCATGCTAAGAGGTTGTAGGGGGTTAAATGACACGTGATCCAGGATCATCTAGTTAGAATGGCACAAACAGGCTTTAGCCCATTGTAGTGGATTTGCTTGGAGAAGTTTTGGTAGCTGGGGAGCTACAGGGGTGCTTCTGTGAGAAGCTGCCAGAAGCTTCCCCCATGTCCATTACAGCCAATGCCAGCTGACTCCAGGATGGATCCACTGTTGGCCAAGGCTGAGCCCATGAGCAACAATGGCAGCACTTCTGGGATAACATAGCTAAGAAGGAGTGGGGGGGAAACTGCACAACTGCAGCTGGAGAGAGGAGTGAGAATAAGTGAGAGAAATAGCCCTGCAGAGAGCAAAATCAGGGAAGGAGAAGGGGAAGGAGGCACTCCAGGCACTGGAGCAGAGATTTTCCTGGAGTCCATAGTGAAGACCACGGTGAGGCAGGCTGTCCTCCTGCAGCCCATGGAGGTCCATGGTGGAGCAGAGAGCCCCCTGCAGACCATGAAGGACCCCATGTTAGAGCAGGTTGGTGCACAAAGGAGGCCCATGCCAGGGCAGGCTCCTGTCAGGACCTGCAAACCCATGGAGAGATGAGCCCCACGTGCTTTGCTGGCAGAATTTGTGACCCATGGGGGACTCATGCTGGAGCAGCCCATTTCTGAAGGACTGCACCCCATGTAAGGGACCCACACTGGAGATCCTGAAGTACTCCAGCCCCCAGGAAGGATCCACATTGGAGGACTGTCTCCTGTGGGAGGAAGACCCCATGCTGGAGCAGAGGAAGAGTGTGAGGAATCCTCCCTCTGAGTAACAAGGAGCGAAAGAGACAACATGTGATGAACTGACTACAACTCCCATTCCCTGTCCCTCTGTGCTGCTCAGGGAGGAGAAGGTAAAGAAAATCAGGAGTGAAGTTGAGCTTGGGAATAAGGGAAGGATGGGGGGAAAGTGTTTTTAAGATTTGATTTCATTTCTCATTATCATTGTCTGATTTGATAAATTAAACTAATTTCCCCAAGGCAAGTCTGTCTGGCCCATGATGGTAATTGGTAAGTGATCTCAACCTGTCTTTATCTTGACCCAGGGGCCTTTCATTATATTTTCTCTCCCCTGCCCAGCTGAGTAGTGGAGTGATAGAGCAGCTTTGGTGGGCACCTGGCACTGAGACAGGGTCAATCCACCATACTCATTCACCATAAAGCCCTCTTGCAGGAAGTTAACTTAAGTAGTGGGGAAAAAACTTGGTCAACTTGACCCAGCAAGGGTTACACCAGAGCAGCACTTTGTGTAATGCATTTATATAAGTGCATGCCATACAACTACTTCATAATCCTTCAAAAAATGCTCTTTCAGTCAAGTAACATCAAGCCCAAAAACTGGATTTATTGTACCACTGAACCACAAAAAGAATAATGTCTTCTACATATGAACTGACAAGCATATCTGATGCAAACACATGAAAGGTCAATGCACATAGTCTACACACTGGGGTGGCAACAGCTTTATTAGACCTTTAATCATTGTCTTTGTTGGGGCAACTACATCCGAAATTGTGAAAGGAGAAAATGTTTTGTTCAGCACTAAAACAGACCAAAAAAAACTAGACTGTACATAACTGCTGCAGTGGAAATAGTCATCCCTGATTTACTAAAAGCTTACTCAAAAAAACCTGAAAGCAACTCACTTGTCAGAAAGCCTCTTGCTCTCCCCTAGGGTTCAACCCTCCAAGTCACCAGTGTGACAGCACATACCTCTAGTTGCCTGAGCATGAATGCTTAGCATTCAAACTGCACAGCATTTCATAGAATCATAGAACGGTTTGGGTTGGGAGGGACCTTCAAAGATCATCCATCCCTTCGTCACAGGCAGGAATACCTTCCCCTAGACCAGGCTGCACAAAGCCCCTGGCCTTGAACATTTCCAGTAGTGGGATATCCACAACTTCTCTAAGCAAACTGTTTCAGTGCCTGACCACCCCCAGCATAAAAAATTTCTTCCTCATGTGCAATCTAAAGCCATTAAATCTACTTTTTTTTCAGTCTGAACCATTGCCCCTTCTCCTGTCACAGTATTTATTATACATCTCAAATCTTAACAGCACCTCAGTGACGAACGTTGATGGTGGATAGGGAGGGGGAACCCCAGGAAAGAGGCTTTTTCCTCTACCCCTAGCTCTGGGGGCGAGCGTGCCCTCCCCCTCCCCCCCACCACAAGGTCTCCATGGCCCTGGCAGAGAGCACAGGAGACGAGCAGCTGGCAGGGTGAGCAGGCAGAGAGAGAGTTTATTGTTCTGGGTAGTGGCTTAAGTACTCCTTGGGGGGATTACAAAGTAACCAGTGGGAGTTCAGGAGGTCTCACTGACCAGTAATTACAATAAGGGTTAACAACCAAAAGGTGAGCTCTCAGTTATCTCTCAGACATTCCAAAGGTACAGGTAAGGGATCTTGGGAAGGAGAAGGATGAGTTTACACAAAGAGTTACAAGCCATTTTGGAAGCATGTTCATTTAAACAATCTTAAAACTTTTACATCCTTTTATATATTGCAAAGTTATCCCAACACCTAAGAACTATTAGGAAAAAAAAAAAAAGAAAAAAATTACACTGTGAGTCCTGGATAGTTTGAAAATACACAAAAGAAAACAGCAAAAGATTGGAAAGTGAATCCATAAGTCATATGAGAAACCCTAACAGGCAACAAGGTATTTTGGAAATGCATTTCTTTTGAGATAGGATCACTGGAAAGAGCTGAGAGGCGTCACACCTCCCTGCGGGTTACTATGTCATCCCACTGCACTGCAAATGGCAAATCAAAGAGACTTTAGTTAAGCAGCTCCTCTTCCTGGCCTGCACCACTTCCACTGCCCTCTTCCCACCAAATGACTGAGGAACCCACTGGCAGGAGCCAGCAATGCACAGCACATCAGCCAACCTCAGACACAAGTTTTGGCAAGGCCACTTCCATAGCGCTGTAGTGAGTTGACCCTGGCTGGATACCAGCTACCCACTACAGCCGCTCTCTCATTCCCCTCTGCAACTGGACAGAGGAGAGATAAAAAACAGCGAAGGATTCATGAGCTGAGAAAACAGCTGGGAGAGGTCACTTAATGATTACTTTCATGGGTAAAATGGACTCAAAGTGAGGATATTACTTAAATTTATTACTAACAGAATAAGAGCAAAAGAGTGAGAAATAAAATAATCTTAAAAACACCTTCCTCCACCCCTCCTTCCTTCCATGTTCTCTCTCTTCCCCCCCAGCGGTGCAGGGGGACAGGGAATGGGGGTTACGGTCAGTTGTTCTTTCTGCTGCTGCTCAGGGAGAGGAGTCCTTCCCCTGCTCCCGTGGGGTCCCTCCCATGGGAGACAGTCCTTGATGGATCTCTCCAGTGTGAGTCTATCCCTTGGACAGTAGTTCTTCCCAAACTGCTGTCCCGTGGGTCACTTCTCCACGGGGTGCTCTCCTTCATGAATGAGCTGTACCGACGTGGGTCCCCCACAAGGCCACAAGTCCTGCCTGGGAAAAACCTGCTCCAGTGTCAGCTCCTTGCTCCATAGGCTGCAGGTCTCCGGCAGGACCCCGCTCTATCCTGGGCCTCCCACAGAGTCACAGCCTCCTTCATGCATCCACCTGCTCCAGCATGGGCTCCTCCATGGGCTGCAGGGGGGTCTCTGCACCCTGATGGTCCTCCCTGGGCTGCAGGGGCACAGCTGCCCCACCATGCTCTGCACCACAGGCTGCAGTTCCACTGCCTGGAGCACCTCCTGTTCCTCCTTCTGGACTGAGCTTGGTGTCTGCACTGTTGTTCTCATGTTCTTACTCTGCTCTTCCCTGGCTGGAATTCTTTCTGCGCAATACCTTCTGTTCTTAAATATGTTATCGCAGAGGCATTACTATTACTCCTGATTGCCTTGGCCTTGGCCAGCGGCAGGAAGCCTGTCCTGGAGCCGGCTGGCATTGGCTCCACCAGACAGGGGAAGCTTCTAGAAGCTTCTAACAGAAACCACCCCTGAAGTCCCCCCCAGCTACTAAAACCCAGCCGCAGAAATCCACTACAGC
This sequence comes from Myiotriccus ornatus, assembly GCA_036023395.1. Taxonomy (NCBI): domain Eukaryota; kingdom Metazoa; phylum Chordata; class Aves; order Passeriformes; family Tyrannidae; genus Myiotriccus; species Myiotriccus ornatus. Next base: position 69,058,605 of record JAYRBT010000082.1, read on the forward strand.
ACCCTGTAACACACCGGGCAGGCAGAGGGGAACCACAGCACTGCAGAGTAATTAATGTTGCTTTTCAGCAGGGAGCTGGGGCACAGACGTGCTCTGTAATGCCTGCGTCGGAGCCCAGCCAGGAGCCTGTGCTCTCTGCTCCAATGCCCAGATGCTGTGGCCTGAAAGGGACCACTGCCTGCACTGCTCTGTCCTCCGACAGTTTTGCTTGAAGTCAAGACTGGCAGCAAACCAAGGTGTTCTCTCATGAGACTGTAAATTAATGTTGCTGAAGGAAGCTGGCTAGCAGTTCATGCGGCTCTGGGTTTGCTTTCCATCTGGTGTCGAACTTCAAATTCCCTCTACAGCTAAGAATAAAACAGGTGAGGTGCCTAGGCCACTCAGCACCCTCTACACATTACTAATTTTTCTTTCGTCCAGGCCTTTAAAAAAAAAAAAACAAACTGATCTTGCTGCAGTTTTGAAATGTTTTGGGGTTTGGGTTTTTTCACTTCTAAAAGCAGCTGTTAGTTCACTCCAGGCTTTGCAAACATTCTTCCCATTAAGTAACTCATTTACTGCTTGCAGCAGGCACAGCTTCCTCCAACACACAATTCTAAAAGAAGCTAATACCTTCTACAGTTGAAAAACGTAGCTGTGGAAAAGAAACAGATGCGTCTTAAACAACGGTGCTCATTTTCAGCTCCTCCTCACTCCTTTGCCTCACAGACAAGGTGCCTAATAAGCCCTTCACTCTTGCTGCTGATAACCCAAATCAGTATGATTCTTTGTGTTTTTATTAGGGACATAAAATCAATCTTTAACCAAGGACAAACAGCACTGCTTTCAATTACATCCAAGTCACAGCTTCCAGTCCTGGAATTATACATCAGTCCTGTTACTTTGTGGCTGCTTCCTTGTTTTCTGCCAAGATGGAGGGGGAAAGGAAGGGCAGTCCAGAGGTCATAAAAGATATTCAAGAAGTATAAAAAGAAAAATCTGTACAGCTACAAGAGATGAGACAGCATCCAAAATTCAGATAGGGCTAGGCTCCTCTTCACATCACATGCTTTTCAAAGCATGCTACCAGGTTGAGAACTGCTCCCATTGTCATCTACTGGGAAACTCCCATCAGTATCAGCTGGAGCTAGGAAGAGATATTTTAGTACTTGCACTGGACATGGAGCTATTGATAGCTGCAGAACAGCTTTAACTGCTACACAAGGCTATTCAATTACCTGAGAAAAGCCTAGATGTTTCTCCAAGTATCTTTACCTTTCTTAAGTTCAGGTTGATTGCAGTTGGAAGCTGTGTGACTGAGAAAAAAATCAGCCAGCCATCCCAAACAGTGCTCATCCCTTATGAGGAGAAACCCACCAGCTGTCCCTTTACAATACTCGCAAGGCCCTTTGAAAGCAACACCAAAATCCATAGTAGAGTCAGAAAGGTATTAGGAAAACAGACCATGACACACAACTGCAATATTTATCACAAGTGAGCACGGCAGGTGCAAACAGATGTACTCTGGTCCAAGCAGCATCCCTTTCTTTGCTTATTTTGTGTGCTTGACAAATGACATTTTACTCATGCTTTCACAAGTCTTTCTATAAGTAATTTCCCTATGCATTTCCAGAATGCCACCAACAAGGACATGATCAAAAAGCCTCCATTTGCTTGCCTTAAAATGTTCAAATTATCTCCTACAGGAGAAAATGTGTCTTTTAAGAAAACAAAGTAAATTAATTTTTTTAATTTAGTAGCTGCTTGGAAAGAGTTAGCTAGTCAAAGAAATATGTCACCTTTGGCAAACAGAAGTATGCACACCCACATAGAAGAAAAATTCACCCTGTCCTTCATTTTCAACTGTATGTCCACTGCCGAATCATCCTTTAATTACAGCTGACAATTGCACAGATGTCTCCAATGCAGTTTGCTCATAAAGACACATTCATTGCAATGAGATACATGACAGACTTCACACTTAACAGTTGTCAACATAACTTCATTAATGTGTCTTGAGTATCCATTTGCCCACCCCCACCCACTTCAAAATCAAAATTAAAACCCCCTTTTTTTCTGTCATCACATCCTCCGACAACTATCATCGCTCACTCAAGTGTTAGGAAAATAAGTCACTGTTTTTTCCATAATCTCCATCAACCAATGCTACTTCAACAAAAGCAGTGTACAAACAAACTCAAAGTCACAAATGAAAGAAGCCATTTTAATTTCCCAAAGACCACATCTATTTATCTTCTTGACCCATCCAATTAGATGGTATGATTCATCAATGACTAGTAGCACAAGCATACATTCATGTCTTAAGTTCTGTCAAAACATTATAAAATTAGCAGAGAGCAGCTCCTGTTGTAATTTTGATGATGTGCCTAGGATGACTGTAGCTGGCAAAACAAATCTTTCAGCATTATATGAGCCCTTTTAATATCTAAACATTTCCTGTAAAAGTAAGATTGCATACTTAGAAGACAACAGGGGGATAGAGGTCAATTATAAAAATTATATTTACTGTGTAGAAGAGACCCAAATGTTCTCATCTATGAATGTCAGACAAGCTTATCTTATGAATATGTGGTGCTGCAGCCCCAATGGAGACGACAAAAGTTATAGGACTCTAAACAAGAAGCATGCCCATGTTTCATATTTGTCTAAACAGGGATTGAGATCATGATGGAACATGTCTACAGATGGAGCCAGTTATCTGAAAACAAGAGACGTTCACAGATTTCACTTTTTGATTAAAGAAATTTATCATTCAAAACTACTTGTGACTCATGCCGAGATTAAGTTTTATATGAGAACAAACAATTAAACTACCTCTGCATGTCATCATTGAGAAGACTGGTAATCACCCTGCACACATGAACTTAGCTGTAAAGGTCTATGACAGTGATAACCAGGGACTTGGTTACACCACCACTCAATTTTCATACACACCGGAATAGGAACAAAATGTTCAACTCTGGTACTTGTATATGCCTACTTGAACTGAGGGAACTGAGGGAGGACTCTAAGGTAGAGGAAGATCAAGTAGGGTTCAGTAGTTCCTCCCTACTTATACTGGCGTTTGGGTTTTGCCAGATGTTTGCATCTTTAAATACTAAACAGAGCTAAGAGTGTCGTGAACCTTGTAAGGGTCAAGTCTTTGGTGACCTTCAGGGCCTGGAGAGTGCTAACACTCAAAGGGAATATCAAAGCTAGGAGGTGGGTGACCAGCAGAAGGAAATTTCCCTCATTCACTTTTGGCTTATGAATGAGTCCCTTTGAATCCCTCCACTGATGTCTCACTCTGCTTCTTTTCTGTCTCCCCTCTTTTGCACTGCAGATGTGTGCACATGCGTAGCTGTAACTTAAGTCCCCAGAGCCAAAGAATGTCATCCTTATTGTCAGACAGGTCTCCCCATCACTGGCTGTATGAGAGAGCGCATTTACCATCACAGACAAGTGTCCTCATGAAAAAGTCAGTGTTGTGAGACAACTTTTTCCCTGAGTTTCTCTCTATCCTCCAGCCTCCCCGACCTTGCTTGATGGGAAGATGGAACATGGTAAGAAAAGGAAATTGTACAGCTGGAAGTTCGCCAGAAGACCTTGGTATAGTTCTCCAGTGGAAGAAAAACATCCACATTAGTTATAAAATCACTTCCAATACCAATGATATACTAATAATGTATCTGTATTGTGGGAAGTATGTAGTGAATCTTTCTTTGTAAATGTGATTTGAATGTATGTAAGGCAGTACTCTAAGAAAAATTCAAGGAGACTTTCTATTACTATATATACTCAGCTAAGTATAAATTCAAAATTGCACACAGGAACAGAAGAAAAAAGCAATCATACTGACAAAAGTGATAAGGTTTGTTTGGTTTAAAATGCATTTATTTTGCCAAAAATTCCATCTTAATGTAAAACCTTAATATGATGTTAACTACAGTGCTAATGTTCTACCTGCATAATCAGTTTTATGTGTCTGAAGATTTAAAGAACAGTGTAGCAATTATGTGATTTCACCTTCAATGCCAGCTTTAAAATGAAGGGGAAAATCACTTCTGTATGCCTCACAGAAACAAAATAATTGTTTTAAAGCCATCTTCCGTGAAAGTGAGCTATAAACTCTCCAGTTTCAAAATAGACAGATGAATCTTACGCAGTTTGTCTCATTTCTAATTATTAAGACAATTCATAATAAGTTGGCAGGGGGGAATTAGGTGCTAGGGAGAGATGTTTAGGCACACATCAGCCACCAAAATGGATTGAGATCAGATGAAAAAGAGAGAACAGAACAGCTATTAAACTTCTGCCTAGTCTTCACTGAGGCTGTTGTTATAAACTTGGAGTACAGCTGCACTTAATGAGTTTGTGTAAAAGCAGACATTATACAAATGGGAGAAAGTAGGAACTTCATCCAATTAGATAAGAGAATTGGCCAGCAGCCCCCAGTGAACTGAAAAGCTCTTCCAACTTTAGGGATGAGAGCTAATTATAACTCTGTTTTTGTGTGTGTGCAATGCTACTAAATTATTAAGAAATATTGTTCTGTCAAAAAACTATGTCATATGCACTGACTTGATTATTGCAGATAGAGTATTTGCCAGAGACAGGGCTGGAAAGTGATTAGCCTTGATAACAAGAGAAGTCATTCTGCCATCAAACTTCAAGGTGCAAATTGCTTCTCTTTGTGAAGTTTTCATGAAATTTGGGCAATTAGGTGAAATGGCAAAAATTTCTGTTTCTTCTTCTTGGTACTGAGGATGCAAGGAAGACAGGTTAACATAGATAATTGTGTGCCTGTTAAGAAAGGTAGCTCAAGAGATGTTTGCTGTTGAAACTAACACACAAACTGGATAATTATTTCCTTTTTTTGTTTGAGGGTTTTTTTGTGTTTTTTTTTTAAACACACAATAAGACGAAGAATCAGAAATAGGCTACATATGAATGGGCACAAAGATTCTCACTGTTGCTTGCTAACAATTGAGGACCTTGTTCAGAGAGTGGAGTAAAGTACAGAGGAAGCAAAGAAATGATGTTCCATCGCCTCCTCCTTTGTCACCACCAACGATGCCTCCTTAAGACACTGTTACAACTATTTAGGGTGTGCAACTCCTGGCAGCCATGGCCCAAACAGCTTTCTTGGTTCCATGGGCAACTAAGTCCCCCAGCCACCTCCAGACAACACTGTCCATCGAGTCGGGCAATTTTCAGGAAATAAATGTGATTTTATGTAAGGGGAAAAAAGTGTGAGAGTGCATGTGCTCACTCTGAGAAAGTGCACGCTGAGGGCAGCAGGGAAGGGAAGTGAAATTACAGAATGTATTAATTGAATATCAGATAACAGGTTCAAGCTCTGGACTCCGCTATTTCACTTCACTCATGTCTCCTTTGGAACAAGGGCTTACGAGCACTGCCAAACAATGTCACTCCTTAGAGCCGAACTCCCGGGTTCTGTGCTTACTAACAACTGGTGCAGACTGTCCTCATGAGTACAAAGTGTAGTTTGGTTTTCTTTTCAGGACAAAGTAGAGCCACTGGGACTCCCTGAAAGAAGCCAGAAAAACGAGATGAAAAAAATCCCAGAGCAGACAGAGCACACCGGAAGGCTGAGGCTGCTAATGGGACAGCTGTAAACAAGGATGAAATACTCAAATGCAGGATTAAAAAGGGCAGTGGGAATACTCCAGAAGAGCACTGTGTTTCCATCTTTGCCATACTTCCAAACTGATATATTTTACTTCAATTCTCCTAAAACCAAATAAAGAAATTAACTCAGATTTAAATCGTCAGTAAAGCAACAGAGCAAGCAACATCTCAAGAGACTTTCAGCAATCTTTTGAACTTTGAAGGAAGACTTCCAGTTCAGGTCCTAAAACTAATATAGGCAAGAGAGAGGTTTAAGGCTCCTAAACACAGATTCAGCGTGTCAATTTTGAAATGCCAAATGAAAGCAGTGGTGCCTCATTAAACGAAAAGCAAAATCACCAAGAAATCAGCTTTCAGGGATCTACTGAACTGCCGCATTGTACTCGCACGGAAAATTACCCACCAGTTTTTTCTGAACCAAGAAACACAAATCAGTTTTGCTTAGTGAATGCAGGAGCCAAACTCTTCTATTGTGAAGGTTTCAATAGACACTCAAATAACTTTGACAGCATGAAGGGGGAAGGGTGTCTCTGACCCAGTTTCTGTATTACAGCGTCGCTTGGGTGATGCTGGTACGAATGTTCACAGCAGAACCTCTTTTCTTCCATTTTCCTCTCCTGCTTGGCCACCATCGCTTTGTTTAAATAATCCACAGATGTTATCATGGGCACAAGAATACGATTAATTGAGCTTAATGATTGCTGGCAGCTTCTTATACACATTCAGCTGGTGATTCTTCAGCACAGAGGTCTTTACACAGTGCAAGAGGAAAATTTGTTTTTTTCTTTGGCTTTCTCATTTCATGGCCATTCTGAAAGCAGAGTTCTTATTTCTTCCGGACATCTTTGCCCAAATCCTCTTAACACGCCATGGGAAATTTTGAAGGTCAGGCCCTCCTCACTCAGTGGAACCTAAGTGATTTTCTTCTAGACTCTTCACCAAGAAGTTTCTTGCTACTTCTCACACCCCTGATCCAGGAGAAGATTCAGCTGCTCCTTTTTGTAGAACAACAAAAGCCTACAGAGGCAGATAAGTGGACTACTGAGTAAGTGCAAAAATGCATGAAAGAAAGGCTCCACCCACACAGGCAGCAGGGAAACGGGGAGTCCATGTGTGCAGGCACATAAGGGCAGCGTCCCTGCCAGGCACCAGGGCAAGAGACGTGACAGATGAACTGGGTTGAAAAAACTGAAAATCCCAGCAAGAGAGGCAAAATCCAAATCATGCACGTGAAGCTAAAATCACAGGATTTTCCCACAGCAAGGACTGAAATACACTTACGATTCTGAACATCCACAATAAAAATTTTCTTTTATAAAACCCCTCACTGTTTCAAAAACCATGTGTCAATCTGGTTTTCAACAGATCTTGAATTATTATGGACCCTTGCTTGTCTGCTTTTATATGTCACAAGCCATCACTAACCAGACAGCTCTCTGGCAGACTTTCAAGCACCTTCAAAAGTACAAAACCAATCTTGCTTTTAATGCTTTCCCCACTTCCAGCTCCTAAAACAAAATCCAATTCAGGGACTTGAAAAGAGCAGAATCAGAAATAGAACTCACAAATGTCCTGATAAAGAAGGCTGAAGCTAAAGAATTACACCGTCAAAAGCAATGGAATAATGGAAAAAGAAAAGCAGGAACAATTTTATGTTGGCCCATAGACTGCAGAGTGGTATATACCAAAGCAGGGGTAACCAACCCATGAGAAGCCCACAAATAATTCTGCTATGAATTATTGAATTAGGCTTTAGGAATGTGCTGCAGAGGATGATGGACCTGGCTGAATTACTGTGCACAACTGAGCAAAGCAATGTTATTTCCTGATCGACTGAAGCCTTAAGACACTCTTGCAAATAGCACCACAAAATCTCTAATGGATTACAGATAGGCAGGACTCCTGTTTTATATCTCAGCCAGAAGATAAGAATTACTCTGCTGCTCAGTGGGCTAAAAACATGCAGTGGCTCAAACATGAAAGGAAAAGCAGCCAGTACCATAGAGTCAAGACCTCTGAAATAAACATCATCGTTCCTAAAGCACTATAATTTTATCTTCAGTGGAAAAGCCAAGCTCTGCCTTGCTTTGCCAATAGCATATGAAGAATTTGCTGCCTGATGTAGTAAGCCTGTGACATTGATTCAACACTGGACATTTGTAGCTGCCCTCCTGCAACTTAAAGCATATTTTCTGAAGGCAGTCTTAGCTAAAACCCTTTACTGACAAGAATTGATCTCATTCACTTTGTTAGTCTTTGACATCCATCGTCTAGATTCAGGGCGGTCTGTTTGCCTTTCTTTGAAGGTGCCCTCCCTTCACGCACCAGAACTGAGCTCAACATGGCAAGGCTGGTGGCATCCCAGTGTAGACACAGGTTAGCAGGGAACAGCCAGTAGCCCAGTGCTCTCCTTCTCCTCCACCGATTATCAGCAGTACCTGCTATCGGAGCTAGCGGTGAAGGGAGAAAAGGGAAAAAAACTGAGAAAAGCGAAGCCGATGATTAAGGAGTAAAGAATGGCAGATGAAACTAAAAATAGTCCCACTCGGCAGTTGTAAAGGAAATTCGTTTGACAGGAGGCTGCTTCTTTTGTCGAGAGTGGTTTGTTATGCAAGAGACGATACCAACACCGGCACTTCTTATCTGGGTTGTCAGTTTAACTGACAAAAAGGAGCAGGGGTTAACATCACTGGAGCCACAGCCAGTCATAACATTTGTTTGTTTTCATACATGTCCGTGTTTCAAGAGGCAGCCCGGGGATTTAATACCATCCAGAAACTGTGGTGCAAGCTCAGTTAAGCAATTTCACAAAAATCTTCAGAGTACTCACTCGTTGTTAAAGGCAACAATTAAGCCCCCTGCCTGCTGCTGGTTTTGTTCTCCTGCCCCCTGCTTCAGCCACCCCATGGTGACTCTCCTGCACAATAGAAAACTGAATGCCCTCAAGTTTTTCCACACACAGGCAACAGAGGAAAACCTTGCCCCTACTCTGCTTTTTCAATTCTCAAGGTAGATGACTCAAAACATGCGGAGCCTCCCAAATACAAGAAAATGCAAAACTAAACCAAAGAAAGTTGTTTCGTTTCCCCCCCACTCCTTCCTAATGCTGAGCCTTCAACAGCATTTATACCTCTATGTGCAAAGGTAACAAGTAGGAAGGAAGAGGCTTTAAGACACCACCTTAACATCTCCTCTGTTACAGAAGAGAAGTCACGGTAAAACCAGGAGGAGGAGAAGTAAAAATGAGGCCATCAGCAGCTTCCTGGCCAGTTGCCCACATGAGTGCAGGTGAGTCTGTATGTTCCTCGTTAACGTGCCTTCTGGCATGCCTGCAAGCTTTTGTAGAGAGCCTGGTGGTCATGGCTGCCAATATCTGCTGGTGAGGAGGTAAGCAAACCACAGCCTGTCCAAGTTAAACAAGTTAGGGCCAGGACTTGGAGAAACTCAAGAGACCCACATACGGTGTGTGGGAGGGAGCGCTCGGGTATGATGTAGGTGCAAGGGAAAACAATTCTTATTAGTCTTCTCTTCATCGGACTTCCCTGAAACACTCTTTTTTAGATCAAGTATGCTGCACTAAACTGTGGGTTAATTAGAAACAGGATGCTTGCAGCCTCTCCTCTATTCCTATTTTTGGAGGAAATGCTCATCAGCACAAAGACAGCAACGCAGAAGTCCTGTCTCCTTGGAGGGTAACTGAAGTCATCCCCTCTGTCCCAAACACCAAGGTGTTTGGTAGAAATATAAGCAGCAGAATAAGATAAATTAGTGGAAAACTCCAGTTGAAAAGTAGATTTTAAATGTGCACTGAATTGAAATACTGTGGGCTTCTTCTGTAAACTAACTTAGAAATAACTTGATCCGTTTCCCACTCGGTGCAGGAAGACCTCAGTGGCAGATTCTGACCTAAACCAAACCCACCTGCCATGAACTGCTAGGGCCACAGGATGCCACTGTTGCATTTCTTTTTCTGGAGGTCAAAAGAATGTGTGACAAATTGTTTGCATGAACCGGACACCTAAATTTAATGCCACTTTTCCCTTCTTAATTCACATAATTGCCAATATTAAAGCTCCACACAGACCGACCAGATGTAAATAGCTCAGAGCTGCACAGGATTATGTGTTTTGATCAGAAGAAAATACCTTTTAAGGCCAGATTACTGAACCCAGCATCTTCATGTGTTCATAAATTTTCTAAGCACAAGAAATCTTTCCAGTGACTGCCAGGAGTGTTGACTCCAACCCTGATAGTTTTGACCACAAAACAAATACCTTGTTATTGGATTTTATCTATGTCCAGATGAGAAAAGAAAAACACTAGATCGGAGAGTAGATTAAATCAGAGAGAAGGCAGGCTGCTCATAATTCCTACCTCTTGTGAAAGAGCAAGAGCCCCTCCATGTTAATAAAACTTCATAAATATTTTACTAATATAAAATGGAATGCAATATATTCATGCCAAGAGACAAGAAAGTGGCCTGAGCTCCCAGATAGCTGCTCTTGCTTCAATTTTGTGCAATTTGCAAGCTGACACACAGAATCAGAAGCCCAGGACTATTGAGACCTCCGGGATGGTCAAGACAAAGACACCTCACAAAGGTCCACCAGTGTGAATTTAAGAGCAGTCAAGATTGCAGTGATCTACACAGCATCTAAAAGTCCTCTGAAGGCAAATTTCTGTCCTGAAATACTTTTACATTTGCATTTAAGTGGTAAATTATTGTGGAAAACTAAGTATGGGGTTGCAGAGAGTCTCCAAGATATACGCAGACAGGGGTTGCCCCAAGTCCAGCACGACACAGGTGGAATTTGTGAGAAAGGACTGCTAGGAAATGAGGGAGAAATTTTAATGCTAACAGTTTCTCAGATTTCAAAAGTTTGGTTTGGTTTCGCTCAACATTTTAGAAGGAGAAAAATGGCTTTAGCTTACTACAACTCCACTTAGGAACAGGGAAAAAGAAAATGAATTATAAGGTTTCAGATACAGCTTGGGTGGCCAGCAACAGCAGAATTTGAGGAAAGTCAGCATGAAACTGACAGCTGTGGTGATGCAGAGCATTACCGAGGCTGGTGTTATGGCTCCGTACTTCAAGCTGATATAAATACAAAGGGGCCCACAGATAACAGCCTTTTAGGATTCAAGGCTTCAGTAGAAACATCCTCACTGCCTTCAGCCTGTTTTGGACGTGTCCCAGAAGTTGACTATTCTCCAGTCAGAGTCTAGATTCAGTGAGACAGAATGCCGCTTTCAGAAAGCTATTGTAGATCTTTAAATCAGAACTAGGCAATTGCTCAGAAGATGCTGAGAAGGACTCAGCCTTGTGAGAGAAACAACTACCAACCAAACAATTCACACATTACCAAACATAACAATGAAAGAAGGCCTAGGACTGGTTCCATTGCTTTTAAAAATAAGTATTTTTAATAACACACACCAAGGCTACGATATTAATATTAAAGCATTTGTGACTGTTTACACTTCTTTGGCTGAAGCAATTTTTGTTGTTGTGATTTTTTTTTCTCACTAGGAAAGAAAAAACTTGACCAACACATAACCAATTACTTAGTTCCCAAATTCAATTTACCTCCCATTCCAAAGACCAGGGATTTCAAAATCTCTTTAAGAAAAGAAAAGAAAAAATAAATAAACCCCTTTAAACCCAAATATTTTTGTGTTGTTTATAATAATAAACAACAGATTTCATATAAAAGCAACACCATGAGGGCAGAAAAAAGTGTTCCAAAGCTAATTTTAGTCCTGCTGATCTCAGGAGCTTAGTGTTCCTGTCAGACTGAACAGACTCCAGTGGTGCCCTGCCTGCCTGCCTGGAGAAATCTGTCCCTGGAGGTCTATTTATAGCACTTTCTACTCTATACCTAGATTGGTTTTTATTTTGTTTTGTTTTGTTTTGTTCTGTTGTTAGACTGGAGCAAGTATCCAGCACTATGTTGATCCAAGACACAGATGTGACCTACTCAAGTAAATTACAAGAAAAAAAAAAGAAGTATCAAAATTATTCACACTTCATTTTCTGCACATTGGTCCCCTGGACTTCATCAGCTAGCCAAAATTCAGTCCCACAGATTATTTCTATTTAAAGGAGAAATTGATGACAGAATCAAGTATATCTCTGACAGAAACCCGTCTGCTTACATACAACACAGCATCCTTTCACCTGCAATAAGGTAAGAACAAATAATCCTATCTTTTTCCTTGGTGGCTCTCATTCAAATTTAGACAGTACCATATCCAATCCCTTCAAGATTTTCTCCTTGGAGACACATTCCTACTGCAATCTCTGGATGTTTCTCCCTCGTTAGCACCATTTTTTGTGGCTTGTTTCACTGATTCTTATGTCATACATAGGCAACTCCAGCAATCACTACCTAACCTGTGTTTGCTTTATGGATTCCCAGGGAAAATCCCTTATGTCATAAAGGGGTTTTATGTAGATCTCGCCATGTAATTCTGTGTTGGTTGTGACCCCATTATTTCAACCACCTGGTTCCATAATGACTTTAACTACTTTTTAAACACTTACTGTGCTCATCAGCTTCACTGAATTTTACCCAGTCCATAATCATATCCCTTCAGTTCCACCCAATCTTCCATCAAGCCAAAATGGCTACAACTGAACCCTTTCAGCCCAGAAAGAGAAATGCTTTAACAAAACTACTAGTTATACTGTAAAGAGTGACTGTCAAGCATATTTCCATATTTCCGCTCCTCCAAAAAAGTCTGATTCCAGCAGTGTCTCCCTGCGATTTTTTGACTGTTTGTATAAAACCTGTCCACCAAAAGGGAGCTGTAATTCCCCATGCCCCCCATCAAGCGCATATATCTTCTGCTGGATGCAAGTGATGAACCTATTTCCGAAATGTTTCTCATCTAGACAGAAGAACAGAACTCATGCAGGCACCCTAATCTTCAGGATAATATCTGCCAAATTCGCCTAAATGACCTTCAAACAGAAACAGTAGGAATTAGAAACAAGCAGAACTACGAAACATCAAACCACTCCTGCTGTTAGGCTGCCTTTGCTAGCCAGATGACAGCCACAAATCGAGAAGGCGTAGCGACTAACTGATGGGTAGTAGTGTCTCAAACTGCAACTTCACATTAGGGCTCCAGTTACATTCACCACTCAGTGCTGCCAAGAGAGGTAGCCCTCTTCCCTCATCCCTCCCCCAGTTTCTTCCCTGTGGGACATGTAGTTTTGCCAAGCCCTTGCTCCAGCGCACATTTGATTGCAGCACAAAGCCAATTCAACTCACTAAAACAGCGGAAAGTAAATTGGTTTTGGCTGAAGAGCAAGAGGAATTGGATTATTACGTGATAAAGCAAGCACTAGGGTTCGTGCAAGACAGAGAGGAGAAGACAAGCTGAGTTGCACATGTGAAGGCAGGAACAGCAGAAGAGGTCTAGGTGAGGTGAGAATGGTAAGCAGCAAAAGAAGCTGTTAACACAGCTCACCCAGAGCAGGGAATCACAGTCTTACCACAGTTCAAAACACATGCCTTGAGCATTCAGTTCTTGTGTCTCCTCATTTTAGGGACAGCAGCTCCTCTGATACCTGCATATTACTTACAGGGGATTTTGGATTTAGCTCTAGCAGGGGACTGCACTAACAGTTACGTATCTTAAGGCCAAATCCAAGAAGCACTTGTACCTCAAGCGTGCTGCAGTGAAAGCTCTGGGAAAAAAGGGGATTTTATGGTCCCTGCTCTTGTGCAGTGTAGTGCCACCAACTACGGAAGCTTTCCAAGGCTCAAGATTAGTCAGGCATAGTGCCATGTTAACACCACCGTCCTGTTTGTCAGGGACAGATTGCTTTTGTGTACAGAACTACACAACCAACAAGCCATTTGTGGCAATGCAGGTTCAAGGGCCCTGTCCAGGCTCTCTCCAAAAGGAGATTATAAACCCCAACTGAAAGCATCCTGAGGGGACCAACACGTCGTTCCTCTGTAAGAGAAACATCCCAGGTTGGCAGTGAGTCGGCAAAGCCCTGCAGATGCACCACAGTGAGGGCTTTCGGCAGACCACCAAGAAAGAAGGCTGCATGCATTCAAATGGCTGGTTATCCAAAACGCTGCTCTGCACCAGAGGAGAGTTTAGCTGCCTACCTCCGCGTTCAGCCTGTCTAGCATAATACAAGTTTCCCCCATTTTCTTTTACCTTCTTTCCTCCTCACACCTTGTCCTGCGGGGCTTTCTGCCCTGAATGCTGCCAGTCAGTGGAGGTGGCTTTAGAAAACCAATAAGGCAACCTGTGGGGACCTTGAATTTCAGTTTTATCAACCTTCAGGTTTTATATCCTCTGGGGGGTTACCAGATTCTTCCTCAGCACTGTGGGGTATTAGAACCTCATTTTATTAAAATAAACAAAGCCTGGGCTGTCCACACTCCCAGACACCAGCCCACTCCCACAGCCCTCCTTTCCCTTTGTTGCCCAGAGAAGGGCAACGAAGCTGGCGAAGGGTTTGGAGCGCGTGTCCTGTGAGGAGCGGCTGAGGCAGCTGGGGTTGTTCATCCTGGAGAAAAGGAGGCTCAGGGGTGGCCTTACTGCTCTCTACAACCCCTGAAAGGAGGTTGTATCGAAGCGGGGGTTTACCTCTTCTCTCAGGTAACTAGCAAGAGGACGAGAAAACACACACCTGGGCCGGGCCGCCGCGGGCGGGAGGCGCGGCGCGGGGAGGAGGGAGCGCGGCCGGGCACTGGAGGGCTGTCCCGGCTGCTCCCGGGAGCTGCTGCTGGGCGGGACGGAGCTCGGCGCTCCCCTCAGGTGAGGGGGCCCCGGGGGTCCGCTGGCCTTGGCCCTCGGCGTGCCGGGGGACGGGCTCTTCCCGGAGGAGCAGGCAGCGAAGGGGAGGTGCCTGTTGTGCGCCATTCGTGCGGGGGCAGCGCCCATGGCGGGCCAGCCCGGGGGGGGAAGGGGGTCTCGGCTCGCTGTGGCGGCGGGGCCGACACCGGGAGCCCTTGCCGTGGGGAAAGGCCGCGGCTGCGGAATGGCTTCTTCCCGGAGGAGAGGAGCTGAGCCGCCTCCGGGGAAGGCGCCGTCTCGTTCGCTGTTAGATGTAAACAAATAAAAATTGATATTTTTAAAATATTATATTTATATTTGTTTACTTTATAACGCCCTAAGGAGATGAGGGGATGTCATTAAGCGAGCCCTCAGCTTGATCAGTCCAGACTAAATCGACTGCAGGCATTTGTGCAGGGATGGTGAAGGCAAACGATAATAAAGATGTTTGAAGTCCGCGTTTCCCTATTTTACAGGTTTGGCCTTGGTTGTACCAAACTTGAAAAGGTAAAGACGCAAGAAATAACATCCTGGTAATATTTAACATGAAATTATCAGAGTGTATCTTCTCGTCAACTTGTATTCGGGCCAGCAGAGCTTTGGCCGTACCTAATGTTTATGCAAATCAGAGGCAGCGTTTGGTACTGACTCTGTGTACACCCCTGGGTGCTCTCCTCTTAGAAACTCCCAGGACAAAGGTCAGTGCCTGCCCTGTCAGACTTGCCCTGCCACCGGTGGCAGCTATGTGCACACTCATGCAAGGCACTGGCACTTGCTGGGCTTAGTATTTTATGTAAGAGTCAATATCAGACAAGCCAAGATTCATGTTCTTGGTGGATGCCATGCCTTGTCCTGGCAGCAAAGGCAGGAGAGTCAGAGAAGACCTAGTAAATAAGCAGAGTGAAATAAACGTTGAATACAGAAACATTACATTTATGTGACGAAGATACAAAGAAAACCTTCCTGCTTTAATGAAGTTACCTTACTTGTAGTTTAAAGGGTTTTACTTGCTTCGGTTCTTAAGGAAGTCTATACTAATTCTTGAATCAGCTTGAAGTGGAAGTGAGTGCTGGTCAATGAATAACTTTAAGGGGAGCTATAAAATGAACCGGTTTTATTTCTCTGACTCAGGAAGTTATTTTAGAAAGAATACGTCTGAGAAAGAAGATGTCTCCTGCTGGGAGTCGATACCAAGATAAGCAATACAGGCACCACGAGAACCATAGATCCGATAGATACAGAGAAGACAAAAGAGCAAGAAAACCATACCCATACAATGCAAGGTATGCCTTTCTCTTCTTAAAGAAATGCATCACAGCAGGTCTGTAATATCTGCCTTCTCTGTTTGCTTTTAAATATCCTCACATTACTCGGCCTTGAAATCATGAAGCATGAGCACACCACATTTGAAACACATTTTACACTTAGAAATTTAACCTTTATCTTTGTATTGAGCTTGAGACGAGGCAGAAAGTTAGGCTGTGTGACACAGGCAGAGATGTGAATTTCTTGTGATTATCTGGGTCACAAGTACATGAAGTGTGGCCATGAGTCTTAGTACAGTTCCTGAAGGGACTGGTCAGCAGGTGACAGCAAGCTGGTGCTTGCCAAATATGCTTTGCTTAAATGAGAATTTTACATGACTGAGACCAGCACCGCTCTCAGGTTGCTCTAGTTCAGCTGTGAACACATTCCTATTAATCTGAAACAAAATTACTTTCACTAGTCACAGTCAGTAAATGGCACTTGTTTAAGTGTCTAAGGCTGTTTGCAGCACTTCATAGTTGGTCAGCCCCTGTCACCACAATAAGCAGATCAACTAATGGATTTCGAGTGCCAAATAAACTCATAGGATATTACACTTCTCCTTCCAGCCTGGCCAGCCTACAGCATGAAAAGTGTGATCTTCGGCTGTTTTTCTTTTACATCATACCCATGGATGCATTTGTAGGAGAGAGGTCTGTAGATCTAAAGAGCATTGGCAAATTGGCCATGGCAGTAAAGTGTTCATTGGTCCCATTTAGTCTCTGAGGACATGACTGTAAGGGAATTTGAGAAAAAAGACAAGCAGGGAGAGGAAATAAATATAATTAACATTATTGAAAAGCTGAAATACTGAAGTACTCCCTGATAATATGCGTTTTAGCAAGAAAAACAGGATGAGAATAAAAGAAGAAGAGGAGAGCACTGTGTGGACTGGAAGGAGTACCTAAGTGCTTATGGCTGAGTATAAAGCTTTTGTATAGTGATAAACATATTGTATTATGAAAATACTTAATGAATTTTTCTTCTCTCTCTTAAATTATGAAAAATTGGAGAGAAATGGGAACAAGGGCCAACCTAAGAATCATCCTCAGAGGCTGAATGCCTTTCCTTAGCAAAAGCTGAGATTGGCAGGCAATATAGTTAAATTATCTTGAACATGTTAGAAGTGAGAGCAGCTAATGCCAGTAACACATTAATAGCACTGTGGAGAGTAAAAAGGAAAAAGAAAACGGTTGGGTTTTTGGTGTGGCCTTCTTTTATTTTTATGTATAGCGTAATATAAGCAATGTGTAAAAGGGTAGCTATGAATTAAACCACCACTTTCTAATAAAGCTAATAAATTTCTAATAAATACTTCTCTGTATTTCTTGGTTTTGCTGTTAGTTTCATATGTCTGGATACATAGACTGAAAATTGGTGGACGGACTGTAAAGACTCACAGACCGTTCCTGTACCCACCAGGGATTAGAAGAAGGGAAGCTGCATCTACAGATCTGCAGTAGCCATGAAGATAATTCTTAGAGCCAAGTTGACAATGTGGAGGGCATCAGATCTCACTAAAACTAATCAAAAAACTTTTTTATCAGTTGTTTTGAAGGGGTTTGGCTTAACCTAACAGCATTTTCCCTGCTTGGTTCTCATGAAGTTCTCATGGATTTTGGTGAAACCTTTTGGCAGATTGACCAAAGGACCTCCAGATGCTGTAATGAAATAGATTGAAAGAGTTTTGTGGAAGCTGCAAATTTAGGTGCCTAGTGCTTTCACCCCTTATGAGCAAGACTTTCTAGACATAATATTTCTCTTTCCAAATGCATAAATGTTCGAAACTCCTATGGCAACCTTCGTCTCCTTGATGAGGAGAATTACTTAGAACAGGAAAGTCCTGAAGAAAAACAGGAGCGAAGGTGGCCAGAATAGGCCATAGTGAGAAAAAAAAAAATCTAAAAAAAGGAATATTTTTTTCCTAATTGTACTCTGTTGCTGAACATTAGGGGGTTTTTATTTTGATTTTTTTGGTTTGTTTTGTTTTCTGGCAAGTAGTGGGATACAATAGAGAGAAGCAGCTGCATCAGAAGTACCAAAGGGATTGCTTTCAAGTTACTGGAAGTCTTATAAATCACACAGCTTATTTAATTTATGTGACACAGCTGCACAGGATGCTTTGGTAGTTGCACAAGACACAGGACAAAGGTCAGAAAAATCAGAAACATTTCAGCCAAATAGAGCTGTTGGCAGCTAAACGCGGAGATGTTAGCATTGGTCTTGTTATTGAATGTCTTAATTAAAATGTAAAAACTACAAAGGACATGATTTAATGTGGATGAATGAGATAATATTGAGTCTGGAATTGGATGAAGATAAACCTTAGTAAAGTGCAATGATACTAGGAAACAAAACTACAGTTGAAAATGCTGATCTGTGGATAAGGCATTCAAGATAAAAACTGAATAGGAAAAAAAGACTTTTAAAAATAATAATGCTGAATGAGACTCAAAATACTCTTTAGTAACAAACTCATCCCAGCTGTACCTTGAAAAAGGCAAGCTCCAATTTTCCTTCAAATGAGGGAGAAAATTTTGATTAGACCAAACACTAAAAAATTTACAGCTAATGTTTCTTTTAACTTGAGTGTTTAACTCCGTTAAGAAGGGCAAATTGCACTTTTCCTACAGAATGATCTAAATCTCACCAACCTTAAAAAACATCAGACTTCAGATGTGGAGCTATGTGTCATTGCAGCAAAATGGACCATTTTGAAGTATATAAATGAAGAGACTAATTAGAGACATGAGAATTTGGGTTTTTTTGGGGTTGCTTTTAGATTCTTTGTGAAAGATCTTCAATGACCTCAAGAACTTTGAATAGGCTATTTTTTCCCCACTTTAAAATCTTTATGTGTTTCTTCTAATAACTTTTATTCTTTTGAAAGTCATCCTTGTGAGACACAATAGTTGGAAATACAAACTTATTATCTGGGCTGCTATGGACTAGTTAAAAACGTTTGTTTTTCATGAAAAAGCTGTTGTTCCTCCTCCCTATTTTTTGCTAGTAACCTAAACAGTTTGGCCAGCCTATCCAGTGAGGACATAATTTTCCAAACTAAGGGCCATAAAGTGCAAATATCCTTGTGAACGTGGATTTATGCAAGTATTTGGAATATTTGCTTTCAAAACAGGCAAGAAAAGAGATCAGATGCCTGTGAAGCAGGCTAGCTGCTTCCAATAAGAGGATGGTTTCTCATGTTCAGGAGAGAGTATGATCTAATTAACAAACATTAGTTATTTTCTCCGTTGTAGATCAACAGAAGACATTCGAGGTGGCCAGCACTCAAGAACTTCTACTGTTTGCCCAGACCCTTATTCTAAAACCTCAGGAGCAGCACGGGAGTATTTTGACCCACAACCAGAGTTTTATCCTCCCAAGGAAACCTTCTCAATGAAGTGTTCAAAGGTATGCACAACAAGAGGTATGTGAGACTCTTACTGCCGGCCATCCACCCCTCTCTTTCCAAGGACTTGTCTTGGTTTTGGTTTCTGTGTTTGGAAGCACAACAAAGTAAAGGAATATTAAAAAAAAAAAAATCAAACAAACCCAACAACAACAACAAAAGCCCACAGGAACTGGGAGAGTTAAAGTTAATGAATGGCATAACTGAGGGTTATGCCATTTTAGACATCTAAAGGCAAGATTTATAGAGATATTTAGACACTTGAAAATATATCTCCTAGAATATTCATCCAGAGCATCAGGGTGGGTCATGTGTGCAATCAGCCACTTCGTGCAGCAAGAGGTTAACCTTTGGGGTTTAGAAATAGAATAGATATTTGCATCTGTAGGCAATTTAAAGATGGCTGCTGAAGGTTTGATGCTAGTTTATTTCCGACACATTCTTCTCAGACTTTTTATAGACTCTGGATTTAATCCAGTCATCACTCATACATCTTTGCAAAGCACCATTGAGGGAGACAAAACTATTTTCTGGATGTGAATACAATAAAACAGGTTTTGAGAAATAACATAGGTTTTTCATAGATAGAAAGCAACTGCAACAAGCACAGAAATGAGCATTAATGTGGGAAGAAAACAGCGTTAGTAAACTCGTTCCCATAAACTAAAAAAAAAAAAAAAAAATTGCTAAAATATCCATTACCCTTTTGAAGTTTTCCCTCTTCCAGGGCAGTGAGCATTCTCACCTTGTTTGTAGGAAGGGTCCACTGCAGTCTAAGTTGAACCTGCGGCTAAGTGCAAAGTCTTTGGCTGAAGTCTATAAACAGACTTTCAGTGTCCTCCAGTAAAGAGACAAAGAGACAAATTAAGAGTTTAGCTGTTGGAAGTAATTCAAAGTACATAGTGTTAGATTATTTCTTCACTCCATGTAGGAAAGCTAAATAACACACTCGATTTGCTCTTAATATTTCTCTGTATGTGAATACGTGAGCAATTTTAAGAGTGAGCTGAACTATTTTCTCATTGTGTTCTCTGTATTTGTATGCAGTGTGGTTTTTGTCTTGAGATATAACTGCAACCAATAGTAGAGCACATTTAATAACATGGAGCCATACTGACTTTTTATCCATGATAAAATTGTATCATCAGTTTCTTCTTCAGCCATACTGAATTATTTTAAGTTGTCTAAAAAGCTCTGGAAAACTACTTGCCTCATTTTATCACAGCTTTAGAAAAATAAAGTGGCAAATTATTTTTAGTTTTGAGTTTCACTAGTTGTTTGGACTTATGAGTAGCTTAATGTGAATTTCTGGGGTATTTTTCCCTGCATTTTCTTCTTACTATTTCAGTTCACTAAACATCATCAACGTTTTAAAAATGTCCTACATTTGGATGCATCAGTTGAGAATGATGATTTCACTTTCACCCCTCCCCCTGGTATTGCTCAGTGTTTTCCAGAAATTTAATGTCTGAGCTTGCAGTGGAGGAGGGAAAAGAGAACATGCAGAAGAGAAGCCCTTATATTAGCAACTTGATTTCAAAAGATGAAAATATATTGGAGGTTGATAAGATTATGAGAATGTTACTCCCCTGTTTAATTTTTGAAAGCACCAGGATTTAGCAGACTTTCCTAGAATTGTTTTGCAGAATTCTGTATTCCCTGCAGTCATAGTAGATGTCATAAATGAAGAGCTACATGAATTGTTTACTAAAAAGTCCGTACATGTGAGCTACAACATTTTACAGCATGAGAAGTGCCTGTAAATACTTCTTAACCATCTCTTTCCTTTGCCAATGATTTTTCAGCAGTTTGGTGAAATTCTCCCTTTTCCAATCACTGTAATTCTAAAATAAACTAGATTCAAACAAGGCTGGGAAATCAGGTGATGTACCACAGTCTTTTCCAGAGCAACAACTGAAATGGGAAACTTAGTTTCTGACCGTCCATTAAGTTGTTGGTTTTTGGTTTTTTTTTTTCTTTTCCCTAGCACAATTACATTCTTTGTGCAGTTTAGAAAACTAGGGAGCAATTCTGTACAACCAGAGCTCTGAAAAATATTTGCTTCACTCAGATACTGTCCTCTTCATTCATGCTTTTCACCAGCAATAGCCCAAAAAGCTAAAGGTGAGTTTCAGAAATAAGCAGGGGTTTTTTTTAAGGATCCTTTGAACACCTTAGGATTTTACAACACTTTAGGACCTCAATCTCCTAATTTTGTTATTTCCCCACTTCCCTCCCTAATCCGTGCCCACCCTTTTTTTCTTTTTTTTTCATTACAACCACGTTAGGACAATAAACCAAACCCACATAAAATGGAAGAAACAGCTGATATTGACCTTTTTTGCCAATAGGAACATTTGATACCATCTAAGAAACTTCAAAACATTCTACTGTTTTTTAATCCTTTTGTCTTGAAAACAGAAAAGGAAAAAAAGTCTGTTAAAACATTGTATGAGTGATACTTATTCAAAGCCATTCAGGTAGGATCACATGGCTGTAGCAGTACTGGATCATACGAGGCACCTGATTACTCATCCTCCCAAATAATGGACTAAAGTACAAACTTAGGAGGACCATCAAAGTTTGGACCAGCAGAGAACTAGCTGTCTTCTGGAATACATTCCAGACTTTGGATTGGTGTGAGGTTGCTTATCAAGCACTGATTTCATCAATTTCTCATTCAAGAGCTTGAGCTCTCAGCAGCCAACCAATTTTACAGTTGGCAATCGAGAAGATTTTTTTTTTTGGTGCTTATTATTACAGCAGACTTCACCATCTCACTTTTCAGTGTTTTAAATTCATTAGTCTGTGCATCTGCCATCATTTTTTGTTATGTCGTTTTTTGCTGAATCACTTTGGACCCCCACTTATAGCTCTTTGGGCCATATTGCAGAGCAGACCCTGGATGCACAAACTGTATTTCCCTTGGATAAAACTAAATGAGGGGGTGACCTGTAACCTGTAGCAGGCACTCTGCCCTTTGGACCGAACTAGAGCCAAAATACAGTACTTCTCTCTCCCCAGAAAACACCTGTCATGTTGCCCCTACGTCTTCAGCTCCACTTGTTTGACTCTACAGATCCCCCCTTCTTCATTGCTAACATGGGCATATTGCTGACAGGCAACACAAACCAGTGATTAGTCCCTTAACTCTATATGCATGAAAACTGGTTGTTTCCTTTTTATTTTCCTTTAGCCACTGCTAACCTGTGAGAGGATTTTTTATCTCACAGGAGCTTGTGTCATTTAAGAGCACTACCTTTCTTCATGTATCTGCTGATTCTTTCAAATGGCTTCCCTCTAACAGATTTTTGACTCGTTCCTGCTGTGCTGTCTTTATGTCTCCTTCCTATATGTTGGGGTTTTTTTCCATAGGAAAGTTACACTTGTGGGCCTGCAGATTACAGATTCAAAAGACAGTAGAAACACAGAAGTCTGCCACTTTCTGTTTCTGCAGTAGTGAAGGGGATTTAAGGAACAGCTTATAGACAGGTGCCAAACCATCTAGATGCACTATGTAATTTTATGGGAATTAGGAATAAACTGTTTGTGATAAAGACAAACCATTCATCAACTAAGGAATTCCTGCTTTCAAAGGCCATTTCTTACAACTTACGCACATTAATGCATGCCATTTAAAGCAGCACATGTTGAAAACAACTAGAGTTTTTTGACCTAGGGATGCTTAGAGCTGAAATTCAGTTTACTTTTCACAGTGCAGGTAAAAATACTTTGCTTCTCTCTTTTGTGTAGAAAAACTAAATTAAGTAATCATTTTGCCTTTCAAAGAACCCCCCTTGGGCTAATTGAAAATATAACCAGATTCAATGCTTCTGTTTAGCAGAGGCAATGAGAAAAGTGTTCGAGGCTGGCTGCTGTGCTGCTTCCTTTGTCTTAGCGAGAGTAAAATCTGAGTCGAAGCCAAGAGTGAATTGCTGATCATAAATTGGCCATGGATATTTGGTCACTTGACCTTGAAAACTTTTAATTTTCTTTTTATTATGCATATTGGTGTGAAAGAGGTGAAGCAATGCAATTGCAGGATAATGCCTCCTATACTTTTGCCTAAACAGTGAAGGTAAACTAAGTTTCTCCCATCTTCAGTCAGTATGCAATTCAGGACATTGCCTGCCCATTTGCCTTCCACAGAATTGTACTGTGCTGGTCATAATTTCTGAGCAAATAACTTTTTTTTTTTTAGTTCTTCAACACACTTGGCATTTAAGGGAGACAACACCTAAAAGGTTAGAAAATAGTTTGTGGAGGAGCAAGTATAATTGAATCCCTGTTATTTGCTGCCATGAATACAGCTTTGCGCCTTGAATAGTGTCAGATTTCTTAAGCATATTGTAGGCACTTCCAAACAATCATGCCTTTAGCCTACATTCTAACATCCACAGTTGCTAAAGCCTTCAGACCAGTTTCCTCTCAGAAAAAGACAGCGTTATGGTTTGTAACAACATGAAAAGTCTCCAATTTCAAGCATAGCCAGGAGGAAATATCAAACTGAATTTATTTGGAGGGGGAAATAGAATTAGGGAGTAACAATTACTTTCTCTGGGATATATTCATGCACTAACAAGCCAGCATTAATTCAAGTGTAAACATCTATAAGCTTTTGTTTTTACAAACACAGGGGATTTTTCCTGTAGCTTTGCATGCTGGCAGATAATCACAGACTGGGAAAAATACTGAGATAGAAAGTCACCCTAAACACACGGTTCACACTAATAGACACTTGCTTTGAGCTATGCCATTGTTCATAACCATTATGCTGCTGTTGTTATGTTGCTGCGTTATGTCGTGATCCTGTTCCTCTTGGAGTCAGACATCAGAGCAGGAGGGGAAAAATATTTTGCAGGGCACTTGTATCCCTTTCAAATGCTGTGGAGATGTTGGGGGAGAACAGTGGTCTGCAAGAAGCATGGGACTGGAATAAAAAAAATCTTCTGTAGCTTCAGGTACGCATGTTCAGAAACACTGAAGGGTCATTAAATGTACATAGTGCAGGTAACTGTGGGTGAAAACAAGCGTTTGACAAGTACATTCAGCAGCATGTTACATCTTTTCAGCAATGGTCAGTGGGACACTTCCATTTTTGTGGAGGTACTCAACAGGATTAGGAACTGTTGTATTTTGTAGCCACTATCTTTGCATGTTGCCCCTACAGTGTGCCATGCTTAGCTCCTTTAAATTGAGCTCAAAGCTGCCTTACACTGTTCCTGTGGCAGTTAATTTCAGTGTATTTCTGTGTAAGAAGGGAGCACTAAGCTCCCCTATAGTCTCCTTGTAATCAGACAACTTCCCCTTCTTTCCGTTACAAAATATATTTTAAATACAGCATGAGTAACAGACTGAAATTGCCATCAAGATTTTTAGTCTTGTAATGGTGAAGATAGAGGATATTAGTAGTGGGAATTGGATGGAGCTGCACAGATTCAAATAATCCCAGGTATTCAAAATGCTTAATTAAAGTAGCGCAGTAACAAGAGACAGCGGCAGAGCTGCAGGTATCCTTCTTGTTCTCAAGTTAAAGTATTTCTCCTGGAGCTAAGTCCTGTTTGCTGTGAAATACAAACAGCCGTGAGCAGTTAGCTCTATAAAAACACGCAGGGGAGCTACACTAGTTGCAGATGCCAAATCTTACCTTTAGCAAACTGCTGCCTTGCCAACACATGGGACTTTCACTCTGCCTACATTTTCATGTGAAATTGTTTTCATCTACCTTTTGGCACTGAGCTAACATGTGCAACGATTGTTTTTAGAGAGGGGAGAACTACAGCTGAGAAGACTCACTGCAGTTGGCAGGGGAAGATATTGGCAAAGTTGACAGTACCTGTTAGGTATGTGTTAGACTCCAGTTCATGTTTCCCGTACTGGGAAATCTTAGTTACGTTTGCTGTCTTACGTTACAGAAGAAGAGTTACACCATCTTGTAAGAGCACTAGGTTTGTCTTCCCCACATCTGATCCAAATTACGGGAACAAAGAAAACTCTTCTCTTTAAAAAAGTGGCTCTCAAAGACAATTGATACAGCAGACAGACTATCTATTGAATCTAGCTCTATTTCTTGAGCTGGTGATCTTAGCTCACTTAAGGGAGAAAAATCCACTGAAGCAGGAATGTTGCTCACCAAGTGTGACAACCCACAACTGGTAAAGTGAATGAGAAACTCAGGTTCACAGGTGCCTCCAACCTGACCTACCTTCAGCCAGACAATGATTACCTAGAGAACAGTAACACCCCAATCTTTGTACTTTCTAAAGGCGGCTCAGTTTCAGTTCAAAGGAGGGAGTGGCTATGGAAAGTTGGCATAAGGAACAAGAGTGTTTCATTGTTTTCTGAACTCTTTTTAAAAAAACTCCTGCAAGTTTGTTTCAATACCAAGGCACTTGTTTACCACTTGAAAGAACTATTGGTACATTAGGAAGAAAAAAGGCCATTTTCTGCAATGCAGAACATGAGATGACCGTACAGAGACCTACCAGTGCTACAAATACATATAAAGCCTTTTACAGTTGTTGTGTTTGAACAGTGGTGTCAAAGACTACAGTCTAATGCAAGATCTTTGCTTCCCATCCTTTCAAAAATTAGGAAAGATGACTCATCTTCAGTAAGCAACAGAGAAATCAAGAACATTCTCAAAGTGATGCTTGAAAGAACTATTGGGAAAAAGTAAACCATAGCTGTTGTTCCCAGGCATGGGCTGGGTTGTACTGAAACTGTCTTACAGTGGTGGGAAAATATGGGGATAGAGGCTGATGCAATTTTTCTCCAATTTAAGTCCACCCATTCCTGTGAAAATTGGACAGCACTGCTTAGAGGATGGGAGGGTATTAAGCAGAAAGAATAGAGCAGGTGGGATACTTGTTCTTTAAGGGAAGAGGATACACAGAAAAAACAAGATAATAATACATTTGGATCTGAGCACTCTGACTGTGAACATGAGACTTTTCTGAAACATTAAAACCAAGGCTGGACATCCTTTGAGATTTCCTAACAGACTGATTATCTTGACTAAAGAGGGACAACGTATAAAAAGATAATAATAATGTTTTTTTCTAAAGCACACAACTCTTAATTTTCCCAGTGTTAAACTGTTTTTTTCATTGATTTCCAGTAAGAAGAATATCTCAAATGAGCAGAAGTGTGTTGGGCACATCCGTGCAATTTAAATTCTGTTGGCTCCGAGTATGTGTTTCCCCTGGGTCCCTTGAAAAGCCAAGATTCTGTTGGTGTTACATTGCCTAATTCTTGTGTTTTAGGGTTGGGTTGTTTTTTTTTTCTGCCTTTGATTTTAGTATGACTTAGTGAAAGCTAAATCCCACCACTGGCTGTAGAACACAGAGACCTACAAAAATACTGGTGGGGTGGGGGCTTGGGGGGCATTTGTTTTTTATAACAAAGCTGTGTGTTGCCTGTATTCTGCATCAGTAAAGCTGGTTGAATTCTTGTTACTGGTTTCAGTAAGATCTTGCTTTGTACGTAAGGGGAATAATACCGTTAGAAAGATATTTTAATACTTTGCATCCAAATTTTATATTTTTTTATCTCTTGCAACTGTTGTCTCCATTTCATTTCCCTTGTTCACTTCTCCTCCTCTGTTTTGGTCCTCCCCACTTCTGTCACTTTTTTGTCCCCTTCCAATAGCAGAGCCAACCCCCTCTTTCCTTTGATGTTTTCTCCCCCTTCCCGTTATCTTTTCCTCTTTCCACTGACTCAGTTTAGCAGAGCAATGACCAAAGCTGCATTGATCTGTGCCTTCAGTCTCTGGGGAATACCAAAACTGCACTGGCAAGAGATGTTCTGCATTTGAGATCCTTTTCAGGACTGGCTGCTGCTTTTGTAAGTCACTATATATGGTCAAAATACTTGTCTGCTCCTTTGCAGGAAAAAAAAAAAAAAAGGAAGATTACCTCTGAAAAGCAGAAAGCTGCCTAAACTGGGAAAAAATACTTAATGAAAATTTTCAGTGAAAAAAGCTGAGAGAGTGATTTTTCTCATGTGTTTTGTAGCTTCTAACTCCTCTCTTCCCTTCTCCTGGAGCGACCCCTAATGGGATGTGACACGGGCGCCACTGACCTGTGTATCTCCAGCCCTGCCACTATGCTCCAGGTGCCTGAGAGGGGCAGCCAGACACTCCCAGGGCTGCCAGCTGTGTCCTACTGGTCCCAGCGGTAGGTGGTCTGCAAAGGAAGCAGAGGGAGAAAGCAAGCCAGAATGGAGAGTGATAAACGTAGAGTGTCTTAGAAGTACACAGGCATGTTCACTGAAGAGGAGGGAATAATACCAAAAGAGACAGGAGGGAGTCCATGTGCAGTCAGCAGAGGAAGACAGTGCCAGACACAGTGGAGGGAGGCACTTTGAAGGCCTCCTCTGTTAGCTGGGCCCTGATGGGGTCAGGGGTGTTCGATAGAAACACCCAAAACAGACAACTGTCTGTGCTGCAGACTCATTTATAGGGGCTGCAGAAATAAAGGAATTAACATGAATTGACCATTTTGTCTTACCTGCACCTGTGTGTACATGGGCCATGACCCCCACACCTGAACATCAGGGCCATCCTGCCACAGTGCCTGGATGAAAATTCCTCTTCACAGCTTCTGACATGTGAGACTTAAGCGCAGAGTTGAGTTACTGGGTACTACACATTCAGCCACAGTGTAGTTTTATGGGGCAGAGCACACAGATTTAACAGCTCACCTGAGGAGAGTTTCTGGTCTTTGGTCCTGGCTGTGTTATTTCCTCTGCTAAACTCATGCCAATGTAATTGCTTATCAGGTATGCTCTGAGTCACTTCAAGTTGCTAAAGTTGCAGAAAAAAACAGCACCACACAAGAAGAGAGTTGAATCATTTGCTGCTGGTTTCATTTATCTAAACAGCTCTTGGAAGAAACTGGAGGAGGTAGGGGAGAAAAGTAGTGACTGCCCAGTCAAGGATAGGAGCTGTTAGGGTGAAGTCAGCTGCCTGTGGCTCTGTACCCTTACCAGCCTGCCTGGCTGCTTTGCTATGTGTTTGAGCCCACTATTTGACAGAAGATAAAACCATTGTTCTGCAGGTTGATACCATGGCAATAGCCCAGCAGGGAAAAGAAAGAGAAAGAAAAAGTGAATAGTAGATAAATAGTATAAATTAGGAGGCTACTGTTTGTTATAGCAGGAAGCCTACTCACAGCAAAAGACGACCAGATTCAAGCAAAATTGACAAGTAGGATATATTGAAGTTACTATTCACTGCAGGTTTAGATTTTATGGAATGAATGAAACAATTCTCCAAAAAGCTCTAGCAACATCCACTGTCCTCTACATTGCAGCCATTCTCCTCACCTTCAGTGCTGAAAAGGAGTGCAGGAAAGAAGCATAGGAAAGGAAATAGTAATCCAGGAGCCCTGACTTGAGCCTTGTAACTTGCTCAGTAAGGAGAGGGTTAGTTCCCGAAGCCAACTGTTCACTGTGCTGATTTTAATACAAACGAGTAACATTTTAGATGAATCCAAAGATTTTGAATTTGAGAAAGGAAAAAAAGAAGCAGTGGAATTTCGAGATGTTTCAGACTTCCTGTCGTTTTACACTCAGATCTTGCAATGCATTTGTTGTTGTGTGGGATTAGGGAATAATTGCAGAGATAAGCAACTTCCCCAGAAGGAAGACCTTTTGGCAGTCTAGTTTCTGGAGGTATAATTCTAAGATGACATAGCTAACAGGCCTTTGAAAGCAGAAATGGCAGCACTGACTCAGAAGCATGATTTGAAACTTAATCCTTTCTACCAACACTACACTGCTTGACATAGGTCATTGCTGGGATGTATGTTACAATACTTTGGCAGAGCTAAGATTCAAAACTTAACAGTCCTTTTATTCCTTATTTCTCAAATCTGTCTATCCTATTTATACTAGTATAGTAGGATTTGGTACTAGCTTGTAACTGTCACAGAACAAGGTTGCACAAGGCTTTTGGGATCTGAACATAATATTTCCATCAAAGCCCTGATGATTGTACAAGGCCTTAGGGATTTCCACTAATTGTCTGATACTTTCACAAAAACTGCTGGCTGTCATTGCAGATCTGTAATTCATTCTACATACTGCTTATCATTTTAGAATTTTCTTTAGTACAGGAGTCTTTGTTATTGCACTTCTCAAAAATAAACTAAAAAAAAGTAAACCCATGTGATAAAAATAACAGGTGGAGTAGCTGCTAATGAACCTCTCTCTGTTGTTTAATTACTCTAATCAATTCTACAGCAGGCATGTGTGACAACTGGGGAGGTGCATACAAAACCCGTCCAGCCTGAATGCCCCGTGTAAGAAAATGTTTCAGGCATGCCATTAAAGCATCTAATGCTGCCATTAAAAATACAGTAGACCTACACTGATCATATTTGTTATCCCACTGGCACTCAGCTCAGTGAAGTTAGGGGGTTGCATATACAGAAGGGGTGTGAACATGTAGAAAGTTTTGGAGCAGTGTCACTGAGGACTGGGGTCAGTTATAAATGAGGGGAGGTTAGCAGCAGGTAGTGACTACTTTGGCAACAGAAGACTGCCATTGCTGAAGCTCAGCAAGGTAATGAACAGGAAATGTTGATGCTCAGTAGGTCAGAGGGCCTCAGTAGTCATAGATGCAGAGGAAATTCTGAAGTCAACAGGAGAAGAAAGCTGACTGGTCATGAATTCCCAACCACCAAGTTCCCAAACATACTTAAAATTTATGTTTCCCTTAATCAAATGGTCTTTCCTCCCTGTAGACTTGTAAGAACTGCTTCCTGATGGAGCATCTATGAAATCAAGTAATCAGCCTTTAAAAAGGGAAGTGCCCTTCTGCATCCAAAACCATCCAAGGGCCCTGAGTATCTAAGCTGACTCCCTGTATTTAGAAGGTACAATGTACAAATCAGCTGAGCAGACAAGAAAAACCTGATTGAGTTCCAATTAATGCCCTGTATGCACCCCTCCTCTTTCAAATTACTATGAACAGTCCTAGTAAAGTGATGACTCTGCCTACTACAAAATATTGAGTCTCTTAGCTGCATTGTTTGCAACTGGTACAAAGAGTTCCAGATCCTGACTCATGGACCAAGACTGAAATTTCTCTTTTCATTTAGCTCCACAGGTATCTTTCTTTGAAATATTTGAAACTCCTAAACAGATTTGGTGACTAGCACAGTTATTGCCCTGATTCCCAGAAACTGTTGTTCAGAAGGGTCAAAGAAAAGGCACATTGTCATTCAGAAATCAGCATCACCTCTGAAGAACACATACATACAACTGCACACTTAGTTCCTGTTGGAAAAGAGCATTTTTTCTGCTCTGCCTACTCTACTTAAATCTTTTCAGGAGGTGAAATCTGTATATGTATACACTTGTATATACATGTACAAGCAGATTGAAACATGCTGAGTTTCAGTTACTCTGTTCCTAGGTGTTACCACCATTATCATTGCTCCCCTTTGTGCTTCTGGGATGGTTTTCAGGGCCATGATGTGAATGGGCTCAGTACTGACCTACAGCTGCATTAGCAGAAGTAAGGGGACCAGTCTGGATACACGGGGAAGGAGGAGATCCTGAAGTGGCCAGAGGCCCCCGTCAAACAGCCTCAAGTACTTTCCTGTGCAGAGCAAGCGGCAGCAGGAAAGGGCTCATTACCTCAACACTCTGTGGAGGGAATAAGAAGGGGCAGAGTGGGAATATCCGATAATCCTTCATGGTGGCTGTCACTGGCTTTCTTTGGTTGGAAGCATCTGGCAACACAAGAGAGGAATTTGTTTAATTCCCTTGCGTTTCTGCTCTATTTCAGCCCTTTCTTTTCAAGCCCATACAGCCTTGACAGCAACTGAGCCATTGCTCATGAGGAAAATGCCATGTGAATCAATGTTAGCAGCATAAAATGAAAGTCTGTGTGCAAACCACAGATCCTGCCCCACTTTAAAGACACAGGACCACTGTGTCGAGCATCTTACATTCTTGGCTGTCAGACAGCAACAGAATAATAAGATTCACAATTCTGCAATTAACTTCAGAACTTTGGAGTGACAAGCCTGACATGTTAGGGGTTTTAATTTCCCCAATAGGCAGCTCTATCTATGCTACGCTTCAACATCCGTCACGTTTACTAATCTTAGTCTGACCCCTAGTGAGCTGTCACAGAATAATCAGATAAGGCTTTCTTCTGAATGTGCAGGTGTGGAAGAGAACACATGACCTAGTATCAAATTCATTTATCTCCACATATGAAGTGGGGTTTGCCTCTTTCCCCTCCTTTTTTTTTTTTTTTTTTGTGCAATCACAAACTGTTTCCTCAGATTTTTTAAGAGATTTTTGCCTCTGAAGAAGATGAAGTGCAAGTTAGATCTGATTAGATAATACAATTAACAAACACTTAGACAAAAAAAGGGTGTAAGCTAAAGCAGTAAACATTTTAAAGGACTTAAATAACTTGCCAAATTTTTCAAGCCATTAGAAGCTTCTGGGTTTTTGTCAGCTCTAACCTCAGCATTTTGTTCATGCTCAGTGTGTTTATGCCGAGTAGTTACAGGCCAAAATACAATCAATGTGCACTTGCCTTGGCAATAACACAAGCACAGTAAAATTTTTATGGATTTTTTTTTCCCTGCATGAAGATCAGGCACACTGACAAATTAAAAAAAGTAATTTGCCCAACCTCTGAAATGTACCCACGAGAGTTCAGGCTTCTTTGTTGTTTGTTTTGGTTTGTTTTTTAATCTAAAAGCTGCACTCTTCTGTAGCTGTAGCCAAGAGGACTCTCTCGGTACTAGCACTCTCTGTCCATGGTTTTGATGTACTCGTCACCCACAGTCTATGCACAGGATGTGGCTTTGACACCTGTTCCCTTCTTTCTGCTCCTTACAGGCATTTTGAAGTTTGTGGAAATCACAGTTAACCTCCTGGTGTTGATTTGTGTGGGAGCTTCCCAAGCCTCTGTTGCAGGCTTCACATCCCTTGGAGGCTTTGGATCCTTTAACCTGAATTCAGCCTACAGCCCCTTTGAGGGCACAGAGCTCCGGGAGGTGAGGGAGCTGGACATGCAGATCACCCAGATGAGAGCCCCTTGCGTGTATGGCGGCGTAGCCTTCAGCTTAACAGCAGCAGTGCTTACCCTTGTCTTCCTCGTGGTGGGGGCAAAGCCCATCCAGCAGCTCAGGACAGGGCTGCTGGTAGGCGAGTGCGCCTTCAACCTGCTGGCTGGCGCGGCATACATCGTGGCAGTGGGCCTCTACCTGCATTTTGTCAGCCAGGTGAACTCCACAGAGGTTTGCAAGAGGCGTGAGAGGCTGTACTCGCACCGTGGCTACACCTCCATGAACTGTGTGGTCCAGGGTGGCGACGCAGCCGTGGGCCTTTTCGGTGCCGTCGCTTCCTGCCTGTACTTTGCCAGCTTTGTGGTTTGCATCCGTGCTGTCCGAATTGTCAGGGCCTTCCAGAGCCACGTGGCTAAGGCTCAGCACAGCCCCAAAGTCAGTGTTAAGGACAGAAGCGTCAGAAACCACCATGCTGTTCACAGGACCACTGAAAGCTCCCACAACATCCAGGCTCTCGCCACGTTAGTGTGAAGTCGGCTCCGGGACTGTGCCAGAGAGCTGGGGCTTCAGCCAGGGATGGACGCTGGGTGTCACATGGCAAACAGGAGACCAGCCCACAATATATCTCCCTGCAAGGTGCTGAAGTGTGTATAGAGTCACCAAATGTAACTATACAGCTATAACATGATGTAATAAAACTGACTTTGAGTGACTTTGTTTTAACGGGGTTTCTTTGCACTGGTCTCTCAAGCTGGACTCCTGCAGGTAAAATGTGTTTTGTGATTGTGATGTTTTCATCCTGCACAGAGCAAATCCAAACAGTAAAGGGCTTTTAACAGGTTATAACTGCATGGATGCCAAACTTCCTTTCCTCTCCCATGGCACAAGGAATTGAATACACAGCTAGGACAGGCAGCCTTCAACAGATCCTGTGCCTGTTGTGCATCCTGTTGATTTATGCTACAGTGCTCACAAAGGACACACGAGTGCTTTTCTGAGTCGTGTCTGAGGTTGCATTTGTGACCTGTTTTGCTTCGGCTAGTGAAGCGTTTTATCTTTTGAGTCACAGGGGTTGACACATGCCGATCATGTGCTCCCTGCGGAATGCTGCTGGGAGGAACTAGCTGCAATGTCAAAGGCGGCATTTTGGTCCTTATCCAGTTTCCTACTACATTTTCCCAGCTCACTGAGTGCAGATCAGAACCCGAGAGACAACACACTGGTTGGAAATCGGCTTAGTCAAGATACTGTTTGCTTCTGTAAACCCCAAAACGAGGTTTGGCTTGCTGACTCCGCAGCCCGTGCTGGGCAGAGCCTGAATCGGGAACATGCTGGCTGCCCTGGGAACACTGTAATGGTGACAGAAAGCACATGTATCCTTCCAATATCTAAACAGGCAAAGCATGAGTGAACAGCAGTAATTGTATGCTCCAGAAAATATGAGAAAATAAATTTAAGAGAACATCTTTCAAGAATCCTTTGTTTGAGGCAGAGGAAACAGATCACTGGTCTTCATAGATGAGGGAGTGCCAAAAAGAAGGCTGCTCTTGAAGTGTGTAAGATTTGTCAGCTTGAGGGGGCGAAGAGACAATTTTGTTTCTGGCTGTTCTCACTCTTTTCAGTTTTGTCTGGCTCACAGCCATTGCCCAGATGAGGCTCTTTTGAACAATAGTAAATCTTATTTATTGTATATTTCATATATACATACACAGAGAGATTTCAAAGGATTATGTTTGAGGTAATATAAGCCAAACAAGAAAATGTTATGGTTCTGATTAGAGGTGATTACGTGAGCCTTTACAATAAGTATCATTTATATAATACCTTAAACATTCATTTAACACTGTGAACACCAACAAGCTCTAGAGCATTATTAGGATTATGAAGAGATACGAATAAAGAGTTTTTCCAAACTTGCTGTGACTCACAGTTGTGATAGAGTCAAGAAACTGACTGATTTCTAGACTGGTATGCTGTAATCGGCTGGGAAGTCTGGTACAGGGATGTCTGGTGTGCTCCGACATGTCCTTCTGATGTTGCAGACCCCAGAGCTGGATACAGTACCCAGGTGGGGGTCTCACCAGAATGCAGCAGAAAGGGCTGAGTTGAGTAGCTCATTTATCTCAGAGTTACCTGTGAGACTCTCAGCCAGCCCCTTTGGATTCAAACCATCAATTTGCACCAGTCTGCTTCAACGCAGGAACAAACAGCTTTAGTCAGTCAGAGAAAAAAGCGTCCAGCTGAGCCCCTGAGCCATGAGCTATCCACAGAGGGACCCCCTCCCTGCAGAAGAGCCTTAGAGAAAAACAGTCTCTCTCTAAAAAAATGTGTCTCCATGCCCTAACCCTGAGGAAGAAAGGAAGGGAGAAAGGGAGAAGAATCCACCCTCCTGATGGTACCAAGAAAATTTCATCATGCTGGGTTGTGTACCTTTGAGCACCCATTTTCCTGGATGTCTCCTTTATTCAAATAATGTTTCATAAAATAGTTCAGTCTGGAAGAAATCTTGTCCAAACAGAGCAAATCAGCATCCAAGGACACAGGTTATCTTGTTCCAATGTGAAAGGCAAAACTGTGGGGTGTGAGGCCAGAGAAAAAATAGGATATTTACTCCTCCAAATAAGCTTAGCATAAGCTTTATATTTCCTAAATAATTAATGTATCTGGAACTGTAAATCTGGTGCTGCTGGAAGATCTGCATGTATTGGGGTATTGCTGTCCTGCTACAGAGCAGCTGTAAGGAGGAAGGACCTCTGTAACCATCCGCAGAAGGGAAATTTTCGGGTAAGCACAAACAAGCAGCGTTCCTATTTTCTTAATGAGTTTAAGAAAACGTCCCTAGACCATATTACATTTTATCAGAATTTAAGCTTTTTTCATTAGTTCTTCAGAAGAGTTTGAGTATATCCAATGTGCAGAAACAACTAGGGACGCAAACAGGTTATGTAACAGCAGAAACTGAATTCAAGGCTTAGTGTTAAGAAAAGCTGCGATCTCAGTTTACATGGGAAATTGCTTTAAATTGATGAGAATACATACAGGGATTAGAGTACTAAAGAACAGTCTGAATGGAAATTTTCTTCCATAATCCATGTATTTTACTCCCAGTGCAGACTTACCTTCATTAGAGTTATTCTTCTTCTAGTAGTTTTCCACCACAACTTACATTCACCGTAGTTAAGTAAAGCTGTAGATTCAGTAACTCGGGTTTGTCAATCACATTTGCAGAACTTGGATGTCTCCTTTTCTTTTTCAAGACTCGGGTAAGTTACTGAAGGGGACGATGACCGCACAGTTTATGACAGCTGTGACATTCACTTACGACAGCTGTGACATTCGCAGTTACTCATCTCTTTCAAAACATCCACGAGAAGGTGGCGGGCTCAGAGTGTTGTAGCAGCTTAATGCCAGCACAGCATAAAAACTGTCACAGATGCTCACCATCACCCATCATAAATAAAACATAAGACTCCTTGCAAGGTCCGTGGGTTGACAGCGCGTTTGATGTAATTGGTTTTGGCGTGTGACAGTGCAAAGCGGGCAAGTCACAGGATGCCCTTCATTACTACAAATGGTCTTTTGATTTCCAGTGATGCCTTTTGCACACAGACCCGCGCCTGCTGCCGGACTCCCCAAAACTCTCAGGACATGGTGAAGGGGTCAAGTGAAGGAAATGCCTGAATGTGTTTTACAGGTAATTAGTGTTTCAGAAAGATGTAGAAAGGCTCATGAGACAGGTGCACACAGGTAAGGACCACATGTTTTAAACAGGCTTTAAAAAACTCAGATGTGGTTTGGATATATTACTTTTGATACTATAAGAGAAACTGTACAATGGAGGTGTTTAGGCACTTATAGGTATGTGAAAGCCTCAGGTTGTTACTATCCTGTGCTGACTTCTAAGATAAATACATGTAATGAAAGTGCAGGAGGAAAACAGGAGGCTTGAACTTGCCCAGCTGCTTAGTGAAAATTGGAATTTCATCAGCTGTGAAGACACTATGGGCATTGCATATACATTACTCATAGGCTTCCCACTGTACCCAGATTTACAGATGTAAGCACAGCTCTGTACTATCGTTTGCACACCCACAGCACAGCAGCCTGTATCTGCAAGCACGAAGGGTGTGCCACAGTGACTTCCACACGCTATATATTTTAGGGCAGGATTCTTGGCACAGAACGATGGAAACCATGGGACACTGAAAGAGCTGCTGACAGAATTAATGAGTTTAAGACTAAGTGGAGATTAACTAGCATTCCTAGTCACCCTGTGGGAGGAGGTAGGGGGACAAACAGCAGAAAGGGTTCTTCAGACTGCAAAACTAATTTCCCAGTGAGATGGCCCTGTCACAGGTTGGAAAAGACCTCTAAGATCATCGAGTCCAGTTGTTAACACAGCACTGCTGTGTTCACCACTAAACCAGGTCCTCAAGTGCCACAGCCAGATGTCTTTTGAACACTTCAGGGAGGGTGACTCCATCACTTTCCTAGGCAGCCTATTCCAAGGTCTGAACATCCTTGCAGTGAAGAAATTTTTCCTGACATCCAATCTAAACCTCCCTTGGTGCAACTTGAGGCCATTACCTCTCACCTTGTTACTTGGGAGGAGAGACTGACCCCCACTTTGCTACAGCCTCCTTTTGGGTAGTTGTAGAGAGCGATAAGGTCCCCCCTGAGCCTCCTTTTCTCCAGGCTAAACAACCTCAGCTTCTTCAGCCGCTCCTGTAAGACTTGTGCTCCAGACCCTTCACCAGCAGCACTGCTGTTCTCTGGACATGCCCCAGCACCTGTGCAACTTAAGGGAAATTCAGATTTTTACACTGTTGTGGATCAGCTCTGATGGTGAATATTTATTGGTCCAAATAAATAAGACATGCTGTGATCAAGATCTCATTGCCCATTTCCTAAGACTACTTGAGAGCTTGCCAAGAGCCTCTTCCACCTGGCAGCACTGCAGATGCTCTCCTGACCAGCAGCAGGCCCAGTTTCCCTAGTTCCCTCACAGCCCTTGCACCCTTGCTCAGACTCACAGCAAGTGCTTCTAAGAGTCACAAAGCTTCAGTGTGCACGGTAGCTCTCAATCTGTCCGAAGCAGACGCCGGCTATGTCAGTGTTGCTGCTTTCCTGCCTTCCTTGACCAACTGAAGGAAGGCTTCTCCAGACCTCTGGTGCCCCTGCATGACTCGCACGATGGGGTGCACAAGGGTGTGGGATGCACCCATTTCACTGGCAGCCTCCAAGGATAAAGATGCAGCGATGCTGGTCCTGTCCCGCGGCAACACGAGGGGGAGCCCTTGCAGCTTTCAATTAAGGGAGACAGCAAGGAATACGACTTTTCCCACCTCAAATAAAAAGGCCCAGTTCCTCATCAGAAAAAGAAACAGCAGGCCTGAAAGGCATCTCTGATCTTCTTCACAACGAGACTGCTTCTGGCTCAAACAAGAGAAAGCCACAAACCACTGGGAGAGCGGAAGGTCAATTGGTACGGTTCGCTCTTCCTACACACCCCTCTTTCTGAAGGGGAGACAGGGTGCAGGATGGACTGGGGACATATTTTTGCACGTTCTCATGTCAAAGCACTCCAAGAATGCCAGGGGAAACTTTGCTGATACCTGAGTCGATCTGAATAGCCCTGTGGTCAATTTTTGCCCAACAGAAATGAGAGAACAGAAAAATCTCTTTACCCCTCATTAAATGAAACTACCACAGGTGACTTGCAAACAGGGGTCCTTGCTTTCAGGGAGATTTGGTGCTTTCAGGAGGACAGCTATGGTCACTTTGAAAAGACACAGCAGGTTTTGCTCTCCCTTGCCATCCAATTTTAAATACATTTGAGCAGAGTACTTCACTATATATTGTGCACAATATGTCACAATATTCTGCAATTCTAGTAATATATTCTGGTTTTGAGGACCAAATTAAGTACTAACTGCAAGTGCACCTACTGCAAGATTTTTTTTTCTCACAAAATGCTGTTGTCTCACTCCTAAAGAGGAATTACAATGAAAAAGCATCTTATTCGCAAGTCATCAAGTCACATTCTTCTGCTACACCAGTCTCCCTTCATAATTCTGCATCCCAATTTTCCTCAAAGCACTCAACAGCATACATTCAATTAGCAAAACAATCCCATCTGTTCCACAAGTCAATACTGACAACTTTACTGTTAAAATACATGTTTTTCTCTTGGTGCAGCTGTGCTTAATCTGTCAAGGGGAGAAGAGCCTGCTGTGCTCAGAGCATTGTGTTGAGTGCCCAGGTTTTCATCACAGGGCTGCAAAAGCCCAGCTGGCACTGGGAGATCCCAAAGGCCTCTGAAGCCCCATCCCTGGCCACTGAAGCCCCTGGGATGCCCCTAAGTCATCCACATGCCCTAAACACAGACCTCCAATGGCACTTCCACAGAGCCATTGGTAAGAGATCTCTTTTCTGTCTGTTTCTCGAAGTTTTAATGAGAGACACAGAAGAAAAAGCTCAAACAAAAACAGCAAACAGGCACCAGAGGCTGCGATGAGCAGTAGGACACTAGAATGGAGACCCTAATGGGGAACAGGGCAGTAAGAGCCAGCTGAACCTCATCCACCAGCAGGGACTGCGTCCCAGCCTTGGGACTGCATACTTCATCTTCTCCCCCATAGCGTGAGGTGCAGGAACCCATGCTGTTTGACTGTAAACCAGGCACCTGAATATCCTACAGCAGAGAGCCTCAGGGGCTCACCTACTCCTGAGTGTCCCTACCAGCGAGCAGACCAGTCCTGCCTGTCCCAGGTCTCTGTCACGCTGCAGTTATTATACAACAGCTTCCTCCTGGCCACAGTGCCGTCATGCTCCTGATGAGCTCTTGCAGATTGTCTTCCTCCAGCTTACAATATTAAGAAAATATGGAAAAAGATGAGATAGTGTCTGCCTCGTTCAGATCCTGCCTCAGTCACAACCTAGAGGGCAAGCTTAGCTCATGGCAGGAGATAAAAGGTAGGAGGTATCCAAGTCAACCGTAGGTGATCCAAACTTGTCAGCCTGAGAAAGGAGGATATAAAGGATGAACTGTTGACCTCAACAGGAATGGAAATATAAATAAAGAAGTCTGGATAAAAGCAGGGACTGATCATTTAAACCAGGGACTTGGAGCAAGCAAGGAACTTTGTCCCCACTGATGTGCTACATAAATGGAACTGATTCTGCCCTGGGGCTGCTGTTAATCTATTAAATATTTAGGGAGATTCCACCCCCACCTTCTGATTGAAATGGCTGCAAGCAGGTTTCCTGTTCTTGGGCAGCAGATGAATTTTAACTTTCATCATCGTTCCATAGAAGCAGCAGTCTTGTTAAGGAGGGCATTTGAGCACTTACCCCATCAGTGTAGGACACAGTGTACCCCTCACCAAAATGCAGACAATCAAGAGGAACAGACTGGTTCCTCTTGCATTGCAGTATTCCATGAAATCCTCACTGCAAGCAGTGCAAGCATGCAGGTAACAAATCTGTAAGAAATAAATCAATTAATTCAACGGTAGTACAATAAGTTGGGCCTGAAGCAAGTCAATTGAATTAACAAAGCAGGGCAGTAAAGCAGGTTAACAGAAAAAAGTAAACGTAGAGTCATTTAACAGACACCAAGGTGTCCTGGTTCCATCAGAGCCCAAACGGTACTTTTGCCACCTTCTGGCCACGTAGCTCCCCCTGCTGCCAAAGCTCTGAGGGACCTGACCCTATAGCACTGCTGACAACTGCTTGGCTTAAGACTTGATGCCTTCGCCTCTCAGAAAAACCCATCTCTTTACTGATGGCAGGCAGTGTCCAGGGAAACCAGGGTGACCAGGCTAAAGTTACTGCTCTGTTCACTCCTTTGAATCCTCTGCTTCAATCAATTCAAGCCCTTCTGCACCCCAGACCAGTGAACTCTTCACTAGGTTATCCCAGTCAACCCATTCAAGTCAACATTTGCAAGCCCAGACCTGCAAGCCTGCCCCCAGAAGACACCATCCATGGCTAGGGAAGAGATGCAGAAATTATCTCCAAAGCCACGTGTGACATTTCATTAACACTCAGCCCCACATGGACATGCTTCCAAAGCAGCAAAGCTATATGATTTGCGAGAAAATTATGTGTGTGAGTTGTAAACATGAGGGCTAGTGATGAAGTTGAGCTTGCTACAAAGAGAAAGCAAAACGTACGGAGCGCTGCAGTAGCAGCACATTCTCCAGCAGTGAGGGAGACAACCTACCTGGACACCACCAGCACGCCCCAAGGGCAGTATGCCACAGGAAGGCGATGCCACTGTGGGACTGGTTACCATCAAGATGGTGGTGCCATGTGCTGAAGGTGTGACCAGGATGCCAACAGGTTATTCAGGTACAACAAAACGCGTTATATTTGAGCACTTTGGGCAGAGATCAAGAAAAAAGCTCTTATGGCACAACAAAAAGCTCGCATTTACAAACACAGAAGCCACTCAGTTACTTCTCAATACCGCCATAGCTTCCTATTATCCACCAGGAAATAATGTACGTTCATTTCTCTGCCATCAGCCATCCACCTCATCCTGTTCATGCATTTCTATTCGTCTCCGATACGTCTATCAGCAAGTTTCAAAGGACATGCAAGGTTTGATTATAAAGATAATGCGGCTCTACATTTTTCCCCAGCTGAAAGCCGTCCTCTCTTTTTAGCCCCCAACCTTCATCCCTGGTACAGCTGTCAAGTTCTGCAAACAAATCCACATCTCTGAGTCAGATAGCTCCCAATAGGTCAAAATTGTGCAAAATATACTGTGCACATAATCAGAAAAACATGTACAGTAGTAGTGCACGTAGATGCAATCAATGACTTCAGCTTCAGCCCTCATGAGATAAGAACATACCAACCCCCTTCTGTGAAAGAGGACAGCAAGGTCTGGAAAAATCACGAGTTGCAAAAACTGCACCTTGTTTTCCAAGTCCCAGTTTAAAGCCAGAACAAAATACCCTTTTGCCCTTGTTTAAAAATAAATGCTGAACTTTCAAAAAATGCTCCAAGCCATGCAACCCACTAATCTAGTCCAACGTGTTACACAAAGCCCAGCAGAGGGATGAAGTCGCCCCTATGAATGCATCAATCTTTCACATTAAGACTTGTTAAGACAGGACATTATCACAGACATCATCTTCAAGGCAGAGGGAAAATCCAAAGGTACAGGTCCTCTGCCAAAATCCTGTCACTTTGATGCCACAGGAGCCCTGACTCCAGAATGCCATTCCTAACTTTACAGAAGGCATGATGCAGAAAGGGGGTAAGCTTCAGTGGGCTCTCAGTTTTGACCCTCTATGCGCCAAGGGAAGGCCATAAGGAGGGAAACCACAGTAAGCAGCTAATGCCACAGGGCCTGCCAAGTTCTTGGGAGTCTCTCCTTCAAATGAAGGGAAAGTCTTTACAAAGCCTACGGGCATCTACTCCTACTCACATGAGAAAAGGGGAGTGTCAGTTGTCAGCACTGAGCCAAAGTTTAGCTCACATGAAATGGTCCCCTTCCACCCCTACTCTGACCTCTGCTTCTCTCTCTGGAGTACCACATGTACAGCACACCAGAGGCACCTTAACACAAATAGAGACCACAGACTGAGGCAGCCAGATTACTCCTCCACTAGTAGTAGGAAAAGAACTGCCTTTTTGGGTTGTTTTTTGGTGTTTTTTTGTTTGGTTGGTTGTTTTTTTCAGGATTCAGAGAATTTTCCACCTGGCTCAGGAAACCCTAAACTTGTAATCACTTGCCTAGGCCATGATAGTGTCCTTGCTAGTTATCACCTTTAGCCTCAAGCAGCACCTGAACACAAGGAAAAAAAAGAAGATGTAACATTTTCCAAGGACAGTGACTCAGTTCAGCAAAATTTGAAATACACAAACTGTTTACCAAAGAATACCTAGGAGTTACTAGCCAATAAACCATAAACCTTTTTTTGTTTAAATACATTATTTAATGAGTTTTCTTTAAGAAAGATATTTTGAAGATCAAATTACAATGAAGTACAATCTTCTAGATCTACAGTAGACGGTGCTATAAACATTTACCAAACAAGGTATTTTAATGTTTGCTCCTCTGCTGTTATTGTAATTATTTAAGTAAAAGGAACTAAAAATCTCTTGTTAA
The DNA here is from genome assembly GCA_036023395.1 of Myiotriccus ornatus. Classification (NCBI taxonomy): domain Eukaryota; kingdom Metazoa; phylum Chordata; class Aves; order Passeriformes; family Tyrannidae; genus Myiotriccus; species Myiotriccus ornatus. Next base: position 69,100,921 of record JAYRBT010000082.1, read on the forward strand.
CAGTAATCCTGTTCTAACTTGGCTATTTCACCCTAGAACAGGATAAGGACAACAGCCTGTTACCACAGTTCTCTCCCAAAATACAGACCAAATGTCAAGCAGGAGCAAGACACTGTCATGCTTGCACACTAATTCAGATTTTTAAAAAGTGACAAGTGAAATGGAGCGGTGGTTAGAGGCAATACTGAAAAAGGGTGTTGCTCCTTTCCCACAGGAATCACAAATAGATGCTACCAAAGTCTAATTGCCATTGAACTCGTGTTCATTCAGCCCAGTCAAGCAAATCTGAGTTTGTGTAGGTAGTTTTGAGTTCATTTTTCTGCCTTCTCCTTATTATTTCCCCTCTTCTCTCTGTATCCAGTATTTTCTTCTCCCTTTCTTATCCCTTCATAATTTTTATCTTCAGTCACTCAGTCCCAGTGGGATAGAGCCAGAGCACCACTCCTCTTCAGTCTTCTGGAACTGTCAATACTGTGGCAAAGGGCAAATCAATAGTGCTGAATTAGTACTGAGAAAGAAAAGAAGAAACAGACCAATTCCTCAGAGAGTTGTTTCTTATCTTTTAAAGGCCACTTTGTGTGGCCTTTAAATTCTGAAAGTACACGTGAGCTTCTGCAGTTACTGTAAAAATGTGATCACGCTGAAAAAGTTTCGACACTTCTTGGTTAAATTGAGCAGCACGCTGATAAGCCACAGCAAGCTACTCTCTGAGAGCTGCTGCTCAGCTATTCAGACATAAAAGCAGACATCAGGTGTAAATTTTATATTTATTATAACAAAAATTATGACATGTTCATTTGTGCATTCGGCTTTAATATAACTCTTGGTATGTAAATGTTCTACAGCAAATGAGCTCTATACAATCATGCTGGTTGTGGCAGCAGTAAGGAACACAAACAAAACGTGTCTGTAAAAGTAAGGAAAGAAAGAGATCAGAGGAAAAAGTGGGTTTCTTTAAATGGTCTACACCACCTTGGCTCTGGCTAACTTGTACACTGCCACGCAGTCCTTCGCGCTCCACGACCATGGCCCGAAGAGTTGCTTTTAAGAAAAAAGGTCAGTTTTTCAGGTTGTGTCCTTAATGCCAAGGCTACAAAACATGTAAGCATCACTATACAACACTGAGCTATTTACAGGAATTTCCCAATCAACTGTTCTCTCAGAGAAAATTAGTGAATCTCAGTGACTTAAGTCACCTGAAAGAGTAAAGCAACTCCTAGGAGTTAGTCTCCATATTCTACAAATGTCTATCATTTTCAAGACCAAAAAAAGCCTTTTCTCTCAAAGAAATACAGTATTACAATATTACTTAAATCATTTAGCACTGGCTACTGCCCTGCTTTTCAAACAAAACAAACAAGCCATTTTAAAAAATATTACATCATCATCTGTTTCTCAGCAATATATTAAACCTTTTTATTTTTTTTTTATTCTTTTTTCTGTTCTGTTTTTCTGTTTTTACACTTGATATGTTAAGGGAAGGTTAACTATTTTAAACTTTACCAGTCAAGCGTCTCTAGAAGAAAGTCAATGAATATTAAACCTAACAAACTGAAAAGCTGCAGTTATCTGTAGTGGCAGGATAAGGAAAAGGAAGTATATAAAGGAAAAGGATAAGGAAAACCCCTGCTGTAATGCAAGCCCACTGGGTCTCACACTCTAGTGTCCTTATTTGTTAGTTTATTTCTGAGCAGTAAATAGAGTGGGTCATAGCGGTGTGTCGTAATAGTCTGCCAGGTGGTCCATCGGATACTGCCTCTGCTGCTGCTGCTGTTGCTGCTGCTGTTGTTGTTGTTCCTGGTGCTGCTTCATAATCTCCTTGACTTCTTCCTCAAGCTCTGGTGGGATGATGAACTGGTCATCAGGATCAGGCTGTGCTGGAGCAGCAAAGTAGCCCCCGGTTTTTCTGAGTGGCGCATCCGTTGCAACTTCAATTAAGTTATGGCTCCTCTCGTGCGGTGCCACAGAACCATTGCCCCGCCGGCGCCCTATTGTGCCCGTGGCAGAATACTCAGCTTTCCTGGGAAGGCCGGGCTCATCTTCATTGGCACTGATGACGATACCTTCGTCGCTGGCTTCCACCGGCACCTGGAGCAGTTGCTTCTCCTTCGCTCGGCTGCAGTGGATGTCCACCTCCACCTCCACGCGGCTGCCGTTGGTGAACACCCCCTCGATCGGCTCCTCGTCGTCGCTGTCGAGGCCGTTGTCAGAGAAGGCGCTGGAGAAGGTGGCGCTGGAGAGCTGTCGCTGGAAAGAATTGGACAGGCAGACGGGGTGCAGCATGCAGCGCTGCTCCCCTGGGTAGGCCGGGCTGTTCTCATTCATGGCTACCTGGGGAGGCTCGTCGGAGGCTGTGGACCCCACCTCACTGCTCATCTCAGAGGTGGAGATCTCGCTGCTGATTTCCGAAGCCATACCGCTGCTCGAGGACGGCATCCCAAGCGCATCTGTTGGCCTGTCCTTGATGACCACGTTGACAGACTGGGGGAAAATGCCTGGGCTGGGGGGTGGGACCCCGTTAAGTTCGCAGCAGCAGAAGCTGTCCTCCGTCACATTGAGCTGCACCACGACGGCGCTGATACTGTCATTGCAGCCGTAACTCTGGGCCAAAGTGCAAAGCTTCTTGGCAGCTGCCAACGCATCGGGCACGTTCCTAACTGCCTCCACTGCTTCCTCCATCGAGAGACTGTCCCACAGCCCCTTGCTCCCCAGAATGAAGAACTCATCTTGCGGAGTTAAGGTGATGGACTGGACATGAGGACGCGGCACAACGCTTGGGTGAAGGAAGGTGTACCCCAAGATTCTTGTTGAATCTGTCACACCGTTGACTTTGCCGTCCTGAAATTAGAAAGGACAAGAAATTGGAAACGAGACAGACAAGGATACAGACAAGTATCTGCATCTCCTTGCATTTTATTGACAGCTATTTTTGCAGTACCCCCAGCACTGCCATTTATAGTGCCATTTAAGGAGACGGAAAAGCAAAGTGACTTGCAAGGAGAGACAGAGCTGGGATCAGAGCACAGCAAAGGCTGGTTTGCAATCCAGCACTACGCCTCCTACACCCGACTGATTTGTCATCAGCATCACCTATGCACAGACCAACAAAGCAGAAGGCTGCAACAAAGAGCCATCTATTCTGCCCCTGCAGCTGCAAGAGCCAACTGGACAAATGTTTTACTAGTGAGTCAGACTTATCCCTCCTCCACCCATGATATCTGGCTTTACACAGGCCAAAGCAACACGCAGCTCCATTTGACATAGGGGCAGGTCATTCAGTTATGAGTCTTCTCTTGCAGCTGTAACAATCGTAGGTTTCATCTTGGCCCATCACTTCAGAAACAAAAGTTCATTAAAAAAATACTTTAAATGAAGCATGCAAGTCAAATGTAGCAGAGAGCAAGTCTGCATGTCTCAGTCAGCTGAGTTGTAGTGAAATGTTTTACATGCCCCAATTACTTACTACATTTCCACTTAGATATGACATTTCCAAAGGGAGGAGGAGTAGTATCTGAAGGGAAAACATCAGTAAAAATGGACGCATTTGAGAAAAAAAATCCCATGCACGTCCAAATCCCAGAATCCTGTCCTGGTTAGAATCCAAGCTGCCAGAATAAGCAGAGCAAGTGTCTGAAACAGCAAGCCTAGCTATCTGTCAGCCTGGGGAGAGCTGCACCCTGCTAATTGTGTGTTTGGGAAGCACAGCAAAGGTGAGGATTACACTCTTTGGGTCCAGTTAGCAACTGTAGGGTTTATTATAAAGTGGATAACCATGGAAAAGTGAACCAAGACTAAAAAAGCTGCTTCTTTAAAACCACTCATAAGAAATAAAACCCCATGTTGGCTTGTTAACTTTCCCATTAGAAGGCTGACAGCAGTGATAAGCACAAAGCACATGAAATCAGTGAGTCATCTTAAGATTCAGCACAGAAATCTCCCTTTTCCTCTACAGAACAACATAATGAGCATGCCTTGGTGATGCACACTACGTTGGAGTGACTCCCTTTCAACTTGTCACGTTTGAGATCCCAGTCGTCACCTTCCCCTGGCAAGATCAATAGGCACATGACTTATTCCACACACACACATCCCTACACACACGCACGTGCACACTCTGCTCTCGGGCACAATGCAGTGACTTTTCTGCCCTTTCCTCCACCATTAGGAGGACTCGATATTTATCCATGTGTCACACAAGGCAAAGCAAAACTGACAGCAGTGGCTTCAAGCTTCTAAGAAGGGAACAAATAGTTTTATCCCCTCTCATGGTTCGGCTGAGCGCAGGGTGAGTTTTCCTTTTGGGCAAGTGCTCTCTTCAAGAGCAGCCTGTCAAAGGGCAGTTCTTGGAACACAGGAGTTCAGACAGCAAAGTCAGCCTGCCAGGAGCAAGGAGTCTCCTAAGGGAAGGACAGCACTGCTCCAAGTGCTCTGCCCTCTCATTCTTTTCAATTGGAGAGGCTCATCCTGACAGCTCCAACACAGCAATTCCTCTCCCATTAGGAGGAGGGTGTCTGCTTTCCTGCTCCAACTGCTCACTCTTGGAAGGTAACCAAAATCCTGCATGGCAATGGGATGGAAAAGCAACTTGATTGCATGGTATGAATCACCTTGAAAGGAAAAGTGCAACTCCAGAATCCATACCATGAACACTACCTCCTAAAGGTTACTAATATCAACATGTAATTTCATGCACTGTTGTGCAAATACTCTTCAAGGAAGCTGCAAATTGTAACAATTCCAGCTGTTCTCTAACCTCTGTGATAATGGCCTTATGCTGCTTAATCCTCTTCAGCTCTTCTTCACAACTCATCACGTAACACCTGGACAAAGGCAGAGGCTTCCCATTCCGGCAGAGAACAGTTTGGCACTTCCCCACGTTTGCTGAGGTTAGCGTGAAGCATCCACCGGGGTCCATGGGATCATGTTTTATATGGCAAAGGACAGCAGAGCCTCCAAGTTTCTGTCCAGCTGTTCCAAGTTTCCTGGAATTAAACAAAACAATGATTGTTCTTTAACTGGAAAACAAGTGTTAGGGGTACTACGGAGAAGCAGCCGCTGTTCCACATGCATTCGGGGCCCTGACTATTGGATCACTGGGACAGAAACAAAAGTCTCCACTGAAGACTGTGACACTACAGCAGAAGCACTGCAGAGATCTCACGTGCAACTTTTCAGGCAGTGTGTTATTTTCACATAAACAGATATTCAAATCTGCTCAATTTTAGAAAAAAAATAATCCTTTGCACTTTCAAAGAATTTCAGTTTGTTTTTTTTCTTTACATCTTATAGATACTTGTTTTAAAGGTCAGATAGAGTTTTGGTTTCTGAAGCTACAGATTCTGTTATAAAAATAATAATTCTGACTGTAAAAAACTCTATACTTTTGAGCAAAAACAGAAGGCAGAGATTTACTGGTTCACTGTTTTGTGATGTGTTCAGAATAATGCTCTTAAAAGTACCAAATGTTTAGTAAAAAAAAGAAAATCACAGTGACTGTGAACTCCACTGTTAGAAGGCACATTTTTCATTTATGCTGTCAGGTAATAACCTGTTAAATACGTTCCTAGAAATGTTGAAGCCTGCTTTTTCAGCAGGAGTCCCAGTGGGAAAAAAACCCAACTGTCGATAAAATTGAAGTTTTCAGAATCCTGCCATTACAAGGTAAATTAATTGCAATACTAGTCTGTGAAAAAACATTCATCCTTCCCAGTAGCTTGTTTATCAGAGTCTTCTCCTATAGTAATTATAAAGCTAATTGCCAATATTTATATTAAGGCTCAGTATAGCTAGTAAGAACAACTGATTCAAAATCCTGGGGAGAATGCACTATTAAATTTGTAACCAAGCTTCAGCGTACTTTTTAAATTTATTTTTTACAAATACACTTTAAGAGCACTGCATATCAGCTGTAAGCATCAATGTATGGTTAAATACAACTGGAATGAATACTACTTCTGGTTCTCCAAAGAAGTGGTTAGCTTACTTTGATTTGAGACGGTAAAAAAAAGGCAGGTTTTTATAGGAACGCCACATTCCTGTGAAATTGCATTAGTAACAAACCACTTAATAAGTACTTTCGATACTCAAATTTGTTATTATTTTTGAATATTTTAAGTATATGGCAATCACCTTCTCAGCTAGTAGTCGGAGGCACTATTATATTATTATATTATTATAAGCCATTACGGGAAGGAAGTGTTTTCCCTCTTGTGCTTGTAAGTTTCTGTGCCATCCTACTGCTTCCCCATCTGTTCCAATAAAACAACTTCAGTACTTTTCCTTTCCAAAGGTGCAGCAATTCAACAATAAGCAATACTACTTTTAATTTGGTCCACTTCCTTAGTCTCTAAGCTGCTTATTTGGTTTCTCCTGTTTCCCTGACCTCTTCCTTTCATCAATTATCTTTGTACTCCTCCTTCACTCAGTGTCTCCCTGGGCACAACTTTTTCTTCTGTCAAGAACAGCACACAGAGTTTCCAAAGCACTACACAAAACTACTATTACACTCACAGCTATTGTATCACAGTGTCTCTGGATGGGTCCTGCTCAAATGATATTCTAAGGCCAAAGGGATTTCTAAGGAGTCAAACTACCTGTTTTAAATAGCTGTGTAGCCTTAAATAACCTGAATTGGTACAGAGAAACAGAAAGAGCGAGTCTAGACTTTGCAGGCAGCAGTAGAAAGGAAGTTTAAAAAGATGATCATGACATTCACAACACTGACTTGGTTATGGCCAATTGTGAATGGTAAAACTTAGAGAAGATACAAAAAAAGAATAAACCACCTGTCATGGGCATTTAGTAATTCTGCAGGTGGGTTGGAGTTTTTCTTGTTTGGCTAGGGAGGTGTTGGGGTTTTTCTCCCCACACCTGAAAAGAACAGAGAGCAATAGCCACAAAACAAGCAGTAAAAGAAAACGCTGTAGCCAGATACCAAGGCTATTCCCCCACCTCACATTTTTTTGAAGAAAGAGCAGGTGTCTGACCTGAAAGCAAACAACCTGACCAGCAAACACAGCCAAGGCAAAAAATGCTTCAGACCCAAGACTCACCTCTGCATAACAATGAAAGTGTTGATCATGTATTCCTCCTCATTCTTTGTTTTCTGTAGCTCTTCTGCTAAGATGTCACTCATGGTGCACTGCAGCAAATACGGCACTTCCACATTGCGGTCACCATCAAAAACACCATAAAGTGCCTCCCGGTTGTCGCAGAAGTTGTTGGCTGAAAGTGCTGCCACACACAGCCTAGTGAAAAAACGAAGCAGAAGAACATCAAGGATATATCCCACTATCAGTTTCTCAACTTGTCATTTTGACCTGGTCTGAGAGCTAGCTTTAACCACCCCTGTTCACAGGCATTTCAGGACTGCTTACTGAGCGTGGAGACTTCCACTATAGTAGAAGTTCAAGCCAAGCCCTAAACATTCTTCCTCCTTTTCAGCATGTGAACTAGTCCCTTATTTGTAGAAAAAGGGGAGAAAGTACCCCTGACGCATCAATTTAAACTGCACTTTTTCCTCCAAAAGCCATCTTTGGGACCAACTTGTGTGTTAAATCAGTTAACAGTTGGTAAAGGCTTGCTGGCACTTGCTACAGAAACCTAGGTAGCAAAGGATTTCTCAAAAGGTATTTGAGGAGCAAAGAAAGATTAATCACAATGCTCTTGGTAGATTATTTGTCAAGTGCTGCGTTAATCACAGGAGTGCCACAGACTATGAATACTCAGAGTTTTGGCCATTCTGTCTCTTCCTTTAGTATCTCTGATTTGCTTGGTAAACATCCTTCGGTTGAAGATAAAGAAGCTTTGCAAAGAGGAAAATGGTTTCAAACACTCAGATCTTTTCCAAGTACCAGAGTCTTGCACAGACCAAGTGTGTTGGCTACACTTGTATCTTAGCAACTTCCCTAACAAAGACCGCAGCGGAGAGCAAAGTAGAGGCTTGGTATACAAATGCAGGGTTGTGACACGGCCTCTGCCTCTGCGAGTCCCAAAACTTTCACTGAAAAAAGGATTTCTTTATCTTGGCGTAGAGGGGCTCTGCTGCCAGAGTGCCCATGTAACAAAACCCACGCCAGGTCGTACTTGTTCTTGACGCCGGACGCCTCCGTGTAGCCGTGACTCCACACCGCCGGCGCTCCTGACGCATCACCGGCTGAGGGCTGGTCGATCTTGAAGCAGCGGATGTTGCTGCAAGGAGAAAGGAAAGGGGCAAGATGCAATGGATTGAAGTGCTGACATGATCCAACTTAAAACATGAAGAGAATACCTTTTTCTACTCTCTCAGTTCTTAGTAATACATTTAATAGAAGAACAATGAAACAGAACATCCAAAAGGTTTACCTTTATGTGCCTGTATACAACAAACAATGCCTCTGACAGCCTCTATGAGGGTGTCAGCTGCACTGTTTTGCTTAGCTGGCTGTTCTTTCCCTGACCTAACCCCGAGCTATTTGTCTAAAACCTGGCCCTGTGGGAATACAAAGCAAATTTGTTAACTAGTTTGATGAAAGCCAGTACAGGGGAGTGACTTCTTTTAACTTATATATCTCTCCCACCCATTTTAACAACAGGTTTCTGCACTCTTTTCATTTGTACTCAAATGAAATATCCTGTATGACCCACAGCATCCCCTAAATGGAAGAAAAAAAAAATATTTAGAAGCAATGACATGTAGTAACAGCCTTTCATGAAAACACCCACAAAACTGAAATCAGCTCCATCCTGATCCTGCATCAACCTGCAAGAGCCAGCCTGTGGTCCTGATAGCAGGCAACAGCCCTTCTGCCATCCCCAATTGTGCAGTCCAATTTTACTTAGGCTCTTGATCCTCTACCCTCCAATTTACTGCCAACATAGCCTTTAGCCTGAATTTCAAGTATCTCACGGAGTACAGTAAAGACTTAAAAAGGGCCCAGCCCTCTTTGTTTATACCCTTTCCCTCACAGCCCTGATTTGCTGGGGAGAGATGACCTACCCCCTGCTCCCTACTGCTCTCTTCCAAAGGCAGGAAAAGCGAGCTCCCCACATGCTGCAGAGATTTCAAAGGCACCCGAACCTTTCATGAACCAAAAGAAACATAAAAGGACACAAGCAGAAAGGTCTAACTGTTCACTCTGAGCATTCACTTTTTCTTTATCCAAATCCCTACCTGACCTAAACACACAGAAAAGTCTTTTCAGCATTGCACAACCTTCCTCAGATAACCTGAAGTACTGTCACATCCAGTTCGATTTCTTCTACATTAATAGCCAGGATGTACATGAGCGAGGGCAGATTAAAAGCAAACAAATTACATAAATAATGTTACAACCACTTGTGTTTTAAGTTTTTGGTTCTGCAGCCCTCTGTGTGGCAAACAGGAGACAAATTTCTTGCCACAAGCATTAGAAGAGATTATCTAATCCCAAATCAGGCTGGAAACCTGGATCTCTTCTAAAGTAGTAGAGATTTTAATTCTGTCTGCACCTGCAAAGCAGTACACACATAAACAAACACTCTTTCTTTGCAGACTTTTCACACAAGACACTTATCTCCAGGGCACAGGAACTCGGGTCAAAAAGGTTCCTGTTTCTTTTTTTAAGTGGGTTGACTGACCATTGATTCCTGGGCAGGTCAAGGACCTGAAGTTATCTCAAGGCTTCCCAGCAGTGGTGAAAAAAGATTCCTCAACACACTGCTTTCAGCCTCCTTAGTAGCACCACTACAAACAGACCATGTGCCCAGAAAGGAATGATATCCAGCAGCACATCCTATGCATGCAATATGGGCTAAGGCTTCTGAAGAGCATGGTTTATTTCCCCCCTTAATTTAAAATGACTATTACAATTGAACTAGATGCTCTTTCCTAGAAATCAGAGTAGCGACATTTATTTTTGTTGTTGTTGTTCTTTTTCATTTTAATTGCTACTGAAAATTCTTACATCCAATAAATCCCTTGGCAACATCCTCCTAAGGATGCAAGCCTCCTTTAAGATCTCCATACATATTAAAAAAGCAAGCATGCATGATAGGACTCTTCTTCTCACCAGCACTGAGAATACATATTAACCTACTACCTGCTTGAATCCTGCCAGGGCACAGATGGAGAGCTGCCTTTCACATGCAGAAGGAAGATATAAAAAGTATCAAGTGCACAAGTATTTTTGTGCCTGCCAGGAAAATCAAGTGAAAGAAGCGCCTCCTCCCTCACAGTCAATTATAGCAGTATACCACAGAAGTCAGGGTAGCATATCAGTACAGACTGAGAAACCTCTTAGGAGGCCTGAAACACTTGACTGCGGCCAATGAATATTAGTGAACGGAACAGACCTGAGGTCTTTCGAATAATTTATTTTAAAAAATAAAATAAAACAAAGAAACAAAAAGAAACAGCCTCCCCAATAAATAATCAAGCAAGATGCACATACAAGGTGGAAAAAGTTTTCTGTGAATTAAGAACCACACATTTGCCAGTGAAAATATGGCATGTAACTGGGCCACACTTCTCTGCAGCTACTTAGGATTTCAATTTGTACAATAAAGCTACAATGCACGATGCCTGAACACTAACGTGGCAAGAAACTGGGTGCCTGTCTTGTGTGCTGGGTTACACATGACAGAAGTTCATATTTCACTTAAAGTTTTGATACAATTAATTAACTGTGTAAAACATATATCTTTTCCCCCCTATGAACCAGAGCAAAATTACACAGTGCTTCTGCAAGATTTCCGGCATGCAATAAGAAACTCTTTAAATAGAGGAATGCCCCTTTTTGCACTGTCTGCTGCAGAACATGAACTTTTGTTTTTAGCTGTGAAAATTCATCATTACTCAGATTTCCACTTATATTTTGTAAAACCTGCTGATCCAAGCTAAAAGCAAACTCACACCATAAGATTCCCTTGCTTGCACAACAGATGAGGTTAACTACTCCAATGTCTGATCTTATCCATTTAAAAGCAAACAGCATGAAGCAACTGATCAACCCCTAAAAAGTAAATCAATCCTCCTTGAAACCATTCAATATTTAAGAATCAAAGAGACTTAGAAGGAAACCTGGAGCTGGTGCAGTTCCCTAAAGGACATAAGAAAAGGTCAAGGCAGCACCACTATCCACAGATGATCTCGTTTAGTGCAACAGCTTCCCAACACACTGCAGAACAAGGCACAAGGTGAATTTCAATTATGGATGACACTTAAGTGAGGGCAGGAAACAAACAGGTAAACAAGGAGGAAACTGAGGGTCCCAAAGCAAAGGAACTAGTTTTGCTGCAAACAGAGTGGGAGATGTGAGTCTTTATGAGAGGTTTAAATATAAAAAATGTATCATTTCTAGGACAAAAGCAGAGAGGTAGGAAGGGTAACAAGAAACAGTATGTGAAGAGCTAAAACCCAGAGCAATGGCAAAGAGACCCAAGCAGATAAATGTAAAGAAAGAAAAGGTAGGCAGCTACTGGCATCTCCACAGTGATACAAAACAGGTCTTCTGGTTGACTCTGTTGTCAGAAGTAAAATGGAGATCAAACTGGCCCAACAGAGGTTAACCCAGACCAGCAGACCCCTCCAGGAGTTACAGCTGAAAGCGATTGCGCTGGAGCAGACAAAGTCATCCTCTTCAAGGAAGCACAAATTTCTGACCTATCCACATAGTCTGTTACTTTCTGATCCACTGACAACAGGAAGACATTCTCCTTACAAGAGATACACACTTCTGTGTATTATGGTTTTCTCACATCCTAGGGACAGAGCTTTTCTGCCCTTTCCCCCTCCGTAAAGTAACTTACTTCAGCAGCTCTAGAGTTTTGTGATCCAGGGCTAATCTGGGATTTCCAGTCAGGTCCAGCTCTTGCAGTTTTGGAGGCAGGTTTTCAGGCAATGTGACTTCACTCAGTTCATTGCAGCTTAGATCCACACACTGCAAAAGGAAAGCAGCCAAAAAAGAAGAGAATTCAGCTGTCATCAAGATCATACAAATTTTGATTAAATGTGGTAATGCACGTTCCGTGAACAATAAAGGCTGCAACCAAGACCTAAGACCATTCATTTAGGTAAGTGGTTCTTACAAAAGAAATTCCTATGGCATTTAGCCATCTTGCCAGATGTCTGGGACACCTAGAAATATGTTCCCTCCATTTCTATCTATAGTCAGGTGCCATCTTGTTACAAAACTACCAAGTTTTGTCTGCTTTTCATAGACAAAAAGATTGCCAGTGGATTTTTGAAGTATTTAAGAAAAAATGTTATTGATGAAAATAGTCTTTTAATAGATAAAGGAAATGGAGATAAGTACAGCTGGGGCTTCTAAGCCGTTGGCATAGCAGTCCCTCCTCCCAAAGTCATTTTAAACCAGCATAAGCATGAACAGGCTTCCAGGAATTCAGTATTTACTGAGGGATATTAAAAAAGCAGAGTTATTCATGTATGTGGAGGGGAGGAGTAGAGGGGGGAAAGGAAAAAAATATCGTGCCGTTTTAAACATGGTTTTAATTTGTGTCATCTTAGATGGAGTCATATTTAAACACAAAGTCAATAAAATGAGTGGGAAAAAAAAAGTTTAAATACTTCAGAAAAAATATGATACAAAACAGCAGAGCAAATTGCAGGCTACCCACCAGCTAAGCACAAATTAGCTAGAACAAGTGTACTAGAATGACAAAATCCCTACACAAACATTGTTTAAAGCTGCGTATCCAGATGAAAGTCAATACATGACGAAAAATAGGGTATTTGGGAACAAAATCAATCATCCAAATGCTATTTCAGAATGACCAGTGTTATATGCACCAAAAGGTGTAAAAAAATTAATTCTGAGACAACAGAACAAGTTGGTATTTAACAGAGGACAGAAGAACTATCCACATTTTTCTGAAAGACCATTTTCTACTTTCAAGCTGCAAAAAGGGAAAGACTTCAGAAACTTTAATAAAAGAGCTAAAAGAAGCAGAGGGAGACTTTTCCTAGCTGCACATTTTGACCATTACGTAATTTCCATTGATACAAGAGAGGCCCTTTCATTTTTGTAGGTGTAGACAAAGACATTGGGTCCCGAGCTGGAATAAGGCATAAGATTGACCAAGTAAATTCTGAAAACGAAAAATCTCCAAACACTTTATTAAATAAGCACAACAGAAATAAATTTCTGACCCAAATCTTGAATCCCAAGATTGTCTAATATGGAGGCTTTATTATCTATCAAGAACAAACTGCTGACGTTATCTAAGCCTGATAAGGAAATCAAAGTCTAAATCTGTCACGCAAACAAAATAGTAGACAGCTTAACAGCAGTTATTCCAGCGAGGTTTTTGACTCTGCACAACTTCTTGCTGCTTCCAGAGAGCCAGTAATTACTTTGCAGATTAAGGAAGCTGCCAGCTTGCCTTACTGTGCTCAACACCTCAGTGCATTACAAATTTGATGGAAGAGCATGCTGGAATGAAAAATACAAATACAGTAATTTCATTCCTCTCCTTAAATGCCCAATTCGCCAAAGATAGCAACACTCTACAGCAGATCCCTTGGTCCCTAGGCACTAGTGAAGAGAACTTATTTATGAGGTTGGGATTTCTTAGGTGTCACTTGTACTGCTTGAAGAATAGGCTAAAAGGAATTTGCTGTGGATCTGTGTTAAATTTAGTCCTTATTCTACTCCCCAGGCAAGCAGGAAAGTCTACATCCTAACTGATCCCAATTTCCTCACGCATGAAATGCAAGCTGGTTTTGCCCCACCCATGCAGCACCAGAAGAACAACTCCTGCAACTGCAAGCAGGATTTTGAGTTTGATAGGCCAGATGAAAGACAGGGTTAACAGTCAGCATTTGCTTATGCTGCATCCACAGCTTTATAACTTTTGTGTTTAAGGCTAGAAGTGACCTCAGTTATTGTCAGTTGTGACTAAAGGTGACCATACCCATATTAACCTTTTCAGCTAGGAGAAAAACTACCAAAGATCAAGCATTCTGTCTTCAAGGTGTTACTGCTACTAGATCTTCACTTATTTCAGATCTCAAGGTAATGGTCTTGCAAAAGATAATCTTGATCAAAAATCGTGACAAAAAAACTTCTGTATTCCTCTCACCACAGCAGCCCAGCAAGACAACCATGAATAGAAGCAACTCATAAGTCAATAAAAACTGGATGATAAAGTAGAGTGAGGTCCAGGCTGGGAAAAGCAATCCTGGGTTGCTGCACTCTGCATAAGCAGTAAGGACTAAACTGTGTGACTGCACAAAAACACCAGGACAATGAATAACAATTTCAGAAGTGCCTTTTTTTATTTTGAACACAGTCAAACAATAGCTGCAAGGCAGTGTCTGCTGGGGCATTGACTTAGGTGTGTGTGCTTCCAGCTGCTCAGCCATTCGCAGAAGATATTTCAGTGCACACACATAAACCTGACAGTATAAATACCTGCCATAAAAGACAATAAAACCCCTAAAAAATGTATTGGGCAAGATATTTTAGAGACATCCACTGGGTTCTTTAAAAGAGGGCAACAAAACTTCTGTGGCCTTGGAAAAGGCTACAGAGCATATAAAAGAGTGTGTAAAAAAGGCTTAGAGTCAATTATATCGCTAAAATAGCCTTGTGTCTGGAAAACCTGGAATTATTGCAATTGTAAAAACATCATCATTTACACTAATTTTCTTCTGAAATCATTTCAGACAGCATAGTAACTTCTGCCACAAATTGTTCCAGTAATACTGACACCAAAAACATAATATGTCAGCCTCCCAGGCTAATTAAATACAAAAGCAAAACAGCCATTACCTCAAGTAACAGTTTTCCCCAGGAGTTTAGAGTGTTTGAATGCCACTTCAGTTAAAATTAACCATCAAATATGATATATTCACAGAGGTGACATCAGACTATATGACTTTGTGCTTTGCTATAAGCAAGCTTATTTCACCAAATGACTAAATCCATACTTAAAGCAATGAATTCCAAACTTACTTCGGCACATTTTCAGTGCTCTCATGTATCTAAGAAGGAGCTGGGGTAAGGTCAAGTAATGGATATAGGCAATCAGCACAAGCTTAATTCCAAACTGATAAACACCAACCCTGACCTAGAGAAGTCGCCAAAAGGCCAAAAGAACTCCTATACCCAGCAAGGCACATTCCCATCTAGTAACTTACATCCCATGTAAGTCAAAACTAGGCTGGAGTACTGACCAGGCACTGTCCTTCCACAAAGGTGGAGTCAAAGAACATTGTGCCCTCTCAGATGAAGCCACACACACTATCCCTGCATTTCCAAAACACCTGGTGATGTCCACACCTCTTTCTTCTGCTAAAGAGAGCTAAATAACCATAGGGAACCAGCAGGAAGAAACTGCCAGGTCTTCAAAGAGCATTTTTTCTGCTCAATGTCACTGAGTAGCACTTTGAACATGATGCTTCTATAAAGCATTCAGCTTTCCCCAAGATGCATGAACAAAAGGAAAAAGGTGACTGTTCCCTATCAGCATGTTTACATTATCTTTTTTTTTGTTTTTGTTAACACCACCCTCATATTTTTAAAGAAACGTTTGTCGTGCAGAGCCTCACTCCCCCACCCCAATTCTTCCTCTAAGAAAAAAGGCTTTACTTCTGATTGATTCTAAATGGCCCTCTGCTTCCTCTGGCCATTGTTCCAAAGAGGGAGGAGTATTCAAAACCCCACAAGTTTGTTTGAGATTTCCTGGCTAAAACCACAAAGCTCATCTTTACATGTACTTGCTTGTCCAACAGAATTATTGCTCCTGCTGCTTTCCATGACCCCAGACACTGAGGCATAGACGTCAGGCTGGGAACTTAGCCTTTTGACTTCACAGAGCGCCAGAAGGACACTTAAGTTGTTTTGAGTCCATGAATAGGTAATCAGTTCTCAGCCTCAGAGAATGACGGATTTTTCTGCTGTACCACAAGATTTGTATGCTGTGAGATAACCGTCTCCCAGCTCTGGCCAGAAGAAAAGAGCACACAGTGCAAACTATTTTGCATTAGAGTCAGGCGAGAAGTAGGAACTCGATTCACGAAAGGTAAGCAGCAGTGTTCATCAGTGTGGTCAAGCAAGGAATGCGTCCCACAAAAAGAAGTGTCAAGAAATGTACAGAATTTCTTCTGGAAACACATACAAGAGACGGATTAAGTATCCCCCCCCTCCTTGCACAAAATATGACTGCAATTAGGAAAATGAAAGTAGCTTGCCTAAATACTCAAATCCCGTGCTCCTGGAATTTATCTCTGTCCCCAAGGCCTATCATATTTTGCAGCTTCAGCGGTTTTTAACACGTGCTCCAAACAAAGTCCATTCCTACACAATCAACCAATTGCCAAGGCAGCAAGAGTTAATTACCCGTAGCTCTTGCCAAATGTTTAAGTCGTATCCAAACAGACTGTCACAAGAAGACAATTAGCACTTATTTGGCAGAGAAGATACAATCTAATGAAGGTAAGCATAAATCAGACTTTGAGGTTCCTCTTCCATTTCACTCTGAGGCTGCACAGGGGCAAATATTTTGCATATGACTTCAGAGGAGAAAGCAGCTGTCAGATCTCCATAATTTCTGAGAATATACTATCCCATAGCAATGAGAGACCCGAGGGGAGAATAGAATTGGTAAAATCACATTACGCTTGCTTCTTCCAAAGCACATTCATTCCATACCTTTATTTCAGAAAGCTGCATGACTTCTGGGAAGACTTCAATGCAGTTGGAGTGAGCAATTACAGTATGCATACGTCTGCAGTTCATGATGGTTGTTGGAATGGCTTTCAGTTTGTTCCCACTAATATCAATTTCCTCCAACTCTTCCAGCTTGGCCATTTTGCTATGAAAACAAAAATTTGAGAATTCTTCTTTTAATAGACATGCATATTTTATTTTGAAGTGGTGATAGAAGCAGTGGTTTTCGTTATTTTAAGAAAACAAAATCGTAGGCTTTGACTCTTGTTCACAGCAGTGCCTGTCACCTCTCCTCACACATATGCTAACACAGTTGTGGAACGAAATGTGTGTTTCTTCCAGTGTCTGTTAATGCTACCTTTCATATTACTTTGCTTACGTTGCCTCTGCTCTGCAGCTCACTTTCACGTTTTCCTCCCTTCTTTCCCTTTCTTTTGACCCTAGTTTCTCATTCCATCTCAAATTTTCCCCTCCCCCATCTAGCACCCCACTCATCCCTTCCCCCTAAATTCTTCTCCAACCCTCCCCCTTGCCACTGAAGCCCAGCTGCTCAGAACATCACACAAGGACAGAGATGTCTTTTCCATTATTTATTGGCAACTCTTTTCCAAGGTTGTACCCCATCAGTTTTACAGCACATCTTACACTTGAAAGATTTCTGATTAAAACAGAGTGAGTTGAAAGTACAGAAATTGCTGGCAAGGCAGAATATTCTTCTGGAGTTGAGAGGATTTTTCCCTAGTGGAGTGTAGTCCACATTGAGAAGACATTTCCAGACCATTATGCTTGCTAATCTCTTGCAAGGAGAAGCCCACCAGGTAAAAGCAAAGTGACCAAGGCGGGCAAAACAGATGACCTCCTTGCTCAACTTTCAAAAGCATAGCGTAGCCATGCTGAATTAGTCCAGCTCAAAAGAGTTTCAAGCATCATTAAAACATACCAACCAACA
Source organism: Myiotriccus ornatus (assembly GCA_036023395.1). Lineage (NCBI taxonomy): Eukaryota > Metazoa > Chordata > Aves > Passeriformes > Tyrannidae > Myiotriccus > Myiotriccus ornatus. Next base: position 69,118,519 of record JAYRBT010000082.1, read on the forward strand.
TGCAGCACTCGCTTGACTGTGTACTGCAAGAGAGGGTAGCAATGTACAAGAGAGCATAAACAGGTGAATCCACCCACTGCAGTACCACTACATTCAAAATACAGCCTAGGCCACCGCATTTCTGTGCAATTTAGTTCTCGCTGTGAAAATATTTCACAATGCCCACCCACCAGTGGGCCAGAGGCAGTGCAACTTACCTTGCAGGGAAGCTCTGTAGGCGATTGTAAGCCATGTGCAAGATTTTCAGGTGTGGGTGGCCTGTTAACAGGGGTACACACTTATCTGTGAGGTTGTTATTGGTCAAATACAACTCCTGCAAGATGCTGTGGGTTTCTTCAGAAAGGGTGGCTGGAGGAAGCATTTCCAGTTTGTTGGCAGAGGCATTAAGAAATCTCAGGCTGCAAAGAGAAGTTACATAAGGGTGTTCAGTGAAACATCCTGCAGGTTTTGTCTAGAAGTATAAATAAAAATCTCTATTTTTAAGGGGTAAGTTAGTTATAAAGCAAAGGTCAAAAGCAACAAGTTCACAACAACAGACAGGAAGACCACAAGTCTAGCACTAAAAGAACAAAATTTCTGATTGTGTTTTTAAATGACCACATTTCTAAGAACAAAACATCAGCAAAATGAGTATGTCAAAATTCCTCTATTCTGTTATTAAGACCTCAGTACCTCCAACGTTACTGCAGACGTACCTTAAGGTAAGAGCAATAACAAACCACATCATTTCCATATTCATTACACACAAAAATTAATTCTGTATTCATCATCAACGAATCATGACAGCATAGCTGCCTTTCAGATGACTAAATAAGTCAATGGTAAAAAAAGCCAGGCAATGTTTCAGTATTTTAAATACTGTCTAGGGTGCAGACGTATTTTGTTTAAACCTGAAGGCCTGAAAGCAACTACAAAATATGAAAAAGTACTCTTTGGATATTTGGATACCTAAAGATGTACCCAGCACAACAAAAAACGAAGCCTGGGACAAAGCAGTAATTTGCCTTTTAGATTTTAAAGAGAGACAGTGCTAGTAGCAAATTAAATTAAAAAAGTTATATATTTGCTTGCTGATGTTTGCAGCAAGACAGCCAGATTCTATGTAGTTTCTTGGTGCCCTTCCCCTGTTCCTAAAAGCAGCAGAAGCCCAAGTCAAGTATTTTTTTGCAGTCCCACCACAAGCAGCAAGGACTGAAGAAGCACAGAAATGGACTTATTCTTTCTCCCCAAAAGGACTTTTTCCAGGATAGGAACAAGACCTGCTGAGATATAGGCACTGCCCATTCCTGCAAGTGAAGTTCTGCAGGCAGAAGATTCATGTTTGTTAGGGAAGCTTGGTGATCACAGCAGCACTGCAGGTATCTTGAGGGCTAGAATTCACACCAGCAATTCCAAAGATATGGAAAAATAAAACTACTTATCCTTTGGTAACCAACTTTGGCATAACCATGCCTTTTCAGCAGAAATATGACTGCTCTTCCTTCCTCCCTTTTTCAGAAAAGGCTGCCTCAGGGCAATACAGAAGTGTGTGTTGCCAGTCTGCAGCGACCGCATTCAGACCAGGCTGTACCGCTCCTACCAACCAACAGGAATGGGCAGCTGCAACAGGCAAGGCTGAATCACAAGCAGTGATTCATGAATGTGCTGTCTGAAGCCTGTACAGCCACTGATCGGGACACAAAAGGTAGGTGCGTTCCTGTCAATCTTAAGAGAAAGTGATAAAATATTGATAGCTGCTCCCATGCATGCGGGAGTCCACACTGACCTTTAAGGCCTATTAATGAATGAAATGGATTTGCAAGAGTAGCAGCTGGTTGAAACTTGCTCAGCAGTAAATAAGGGTCAAACATGCTACAAAAGTCACGTGGAATGCCAAAGGATTAAAAAAACCCACACTATTTCCATTAGAAGCAAAAAATCTCTCAACGCTGCACAGAACTGAAACTAGGTTAGCTGTTTTACACAGACAGAGGAGTCCACTTCAGAGAAACACAGTTTAATCCTCAGGCTCATTCATTATTCACAAGGGTGCTAAAAATCCAGAGGAGGAAGGGAGGAGAGGAAGGATTAATATAGCAAAGGGAATAAGCAGCTGAAAGGGGTTTTAAATTTATTTATTTATTCTAAAAAGATGCTGCTCAATTTCACCCTTTAGCTACAAACTAAAAATAAATTAAGCTCATTCGAATTTGGATCACTAAACTGAAGCATAGCACATTAGCAGATCCTGTACTTAATTAAACACCAGCAAGTACACCTATTGCTAAAAGTACAGACAGCTACTACTTCGGCAACTTCAATCTAATGTGCACGATAGACTCCCCTCTCCACAAAAAAGGTACCTTTATTAACATTAAAGCCACAGTATTCTTTGTGCCACCGATAGTACAAAATGATCAGCTTCAGCTCAGTCTGGAAAGGCTTAACTAATAAACAGGTTTAAGGCTGCTATGAAAAGCGAGTTTTTACATTAATATGATGAAGATGAGGAGGTGGCAGCAAAATACCCCCCAAGGAAGGTCATGCTCTGCTACCCTGAAGATGGATCTGTGTTTTAGTTTTGTTCTTGCAAGCCACAGGAGAATAACCTGGAGTGTTTCACAGACAGCAGCAGCCAAAGAGGTAACCTAGAGACCATCAAAATCTATGGCTATGAAGTTCGCTCAAGAACAGCTAGCCCAAAGTACAACTAAAAGCTTCGAGTAAGAAAGTGTACATTGCTCTGATAAAGCTGAAATTAATACAGTGTACTATACTGAAGCCATTTTAAATGTGAAAGAAAAACAAATCAAACTTCCTTCTGTTTGTAATAAACTTTTAACATTGGTGGAATACAACAAGAAATTTAAAGTTGTTCCCTCACTGGTACTAAAACTGAACAGAATCTATGTATTCCTGCCAGAAAGAAGTTTTGATGCATATATTTTCCAATGAGGAAAGGAGAGAGGAGAGTTGATGTTCTGCACACACACCCCCTTCCCCCCCAACCCTACCCTTTTGCCAAATCTTCCAGGGATTGATACAACATTGTAAATAAATCATCCTCCTAATCTACCGTTTAGCGTCCTAAACAAAGTTTAGGTGACCAGCAAAAACCTTGTCAACAGCCTGGAACAGGAACCCTGTCATAGCAGGGTATCAGTCAGGGATTAGTTACACTCTAATCTCTGTCTGTAGATGACAAAATTAAATTAACTTTTAGAAATGAGTATGCTGCTTGCTTATATGTTCCTTTTGACCAGCTGTTACATTAAAATGGCAAAAACATTCTGAAATGGTAATTCTTTCAAGATATTGTCTGTATTTAAAAAGAAAAATATAATTAAAAAGGAACACCATTCTTTGGCCAAAGAACAGAATGAACCAGCAGATTGCTACTGCCAAAAATGTCAATTCTGTGCTATAATTTTATGTAAGAAAGCCCCCAAACCAACAACAAAAAAACCAAACAGAAAAAAAAACCCCCAACAAAATCCAAAAAAACCCAACCAACAACAAACCAAACCAACAAAACCCCAACAACACCTAAAACTGTACTTGCCCATCACATTTTTCCTCACACTGATTTAACACAGAAGTCCTCCTCCAGGTTATTTCCACTCCCCTATTTCTTCATCCTTGTGCAATGTGCCAGCTGCTACCTTAAAAGGCACATCTTATAAATGCCCTCCAGAGGAGTGGAAATTTACTTGAGCACAACTCTTCCTATCTCTCTTGTGTATGGACTTAAACTGATTCATGTTCCTTGAAGATATCCCACTCATACTGCTTATCAGATGGAACCAGAATGTCAAGTATTAAAGCTCAGTCCAAAATTAATTGTTTCCCTTTCCAATTCCACCCACATATTATACCACAAGCTCATGAAAAAAACCTACAGCATCACTACAAAGACCTGAATTCAGCAGCCTGTGCACATACCAGAGTATAATACAGAGAGGAAAGCATGAATTAACAAGCACTAAAAGAACGTCGGAGATTAACAAAGCAATGAAGGCACTGGCAGGGAGGTGTCAGAATTCTTCAGCTTTGACAAGGTGAATGTTCTCCTCTGGTGTTATAATATAAACAGTAATCTCTGGCTGGAATAAGTCACCTTTGGTTTTATGAGGTATTGAAGTACAGTCCCTTGCTGGATTTAACTTCTCCAAGAGGCAAAACAAGAAAAGACGGTCCAAAGAATAGGCCAGAATCAGGGACACGGATCTAACTCAACAGAAAAGACTAAAACGCAGTCACAAGCATTCCCTATTTATACCCAGAGGATTCTGATCAAGGTTTGAACTTTGCCTACCAGTGTCACAAATGCCTACCTCTAGCACACACAAAAGCTGAAATCAGACAATTGTGAGAATACAGCATCTCTCACTTCCTCATAATTTTCTGAGGTAGCATGGCAAACTTGGCTTGCTGGTAAGACAGAGCCACACTGAAAAAAATACAAAGTTCTCTAAAAAGCTTAGGAACATTTGACAAGGAGGAACACAGACAACTGCATTCACTGGTGAAGCAGCAGCAAATCAAAACCACTGTGTTTAGCTCGAAAGTACTGATAAGAGTTGGAAAGAACACTGCAGCTGTAAAAAGAGAATATCCAGAGAAATCAAGATTTCCAGTTTGGCTTATGCCCCAAGATCTCCATCAGTACAGAGCAATCAAAATACAAAATTTCTTCTCCGGTGCCTTCTGCAAAGACATGCCCTCAATTTCTGGTCACCTAATACTAAAATAATTTATCATTGTGGTAGCAGGCATGTGAGGAAGAATCCTGTATGCTAAGCATGTCTGAGGGAAAAAAAGAGAGGATAAAAAAAAATCAAGGCTGTTTCACCAGCCCATGCAAAAGAGGGTATTTCTTCTTCAAAAAATAAATAAATAAAATAAATTAAAGAAAGGAAACATTCAAGTGAATCTCCTTCCTGTTGATGGACTGCCAAAAAAACCACTTAACTGCTGCTGTCTCCTCAGCTCTTACTTTCTAACCTATCTTAGCTGTTTTATTAATTGGGATTTCCCCAGTTTCTAATGTACCTGCTTCCAAATCCTTAACCTATCAACAATGAGACAAATGCAGTTAAGTATTTCTGCAACACAAGACCGTGCATCAAACACTCAAACAGCACTTGGCATTCATTTGACTGTTTCCTCCCTCACACTTCCCCTGCATCCAGGATAGGACTGAATACTTGCATCACAAAGAAGCAGCCACAGTGGGTGGAAATGGCAAATATCAAACAAGAGCAAGTTTAACTGGGTCACCTTCCAAAACTCCAGCAAAACCCAAACCCCAAACAAATTAAACAAAATAAATTCAAAACATACAGAAAATCAAATGAGATAAGAACAGCTGAACAAAGCTGAAAACAAGAAACATGCAGACAGATCCTAGACAGGCTCTGAATAGCTGACACTGGCTCTGCCACCACAGCTGGCTGCTACCAGACACTGCAAAACAAAGCTCAAGGTTTAAGCTGTGCAATCACAGCTACACATCTTTACCACACAAGCGCATTGAGTAGTCCCACGGCTGTTATAAGGGTTTATACTGAAAACATCCATTTTAACTGGAAAGGATGCTTAGGCAAGAGGCAAACCCTTGCCCTTCTCACCGCTGTGCCCCCATTTTTAACCCTGCCCTGACCCCTGTCACTGCTTTTCTACCATGCCCAGCTAAAGCTCTTGAATGCTTACTAGTCTTATCTGAAGAGCACTCTGTACAATGGTTTTGATGCCATTAAACGGTAGTTTGCTGCCAGCTGCTTAAGGAAGGCAGTAAAAAGTCTGTTTGAGAATCAGACAGCGGAAAAGGCATCACAACACAACAGAGGCAGGAGTGGATAGCAACAAAAGGCTTCAGGAACACAGGTGCACGAAAAAAGGCTCAGGACTCAGTTTGGGAGTCTTCCCCATCAGGCGCAGCACTTGCATGAATTCTCTGTTTTTCCAGCATATGGTAATGAGAAATGAAGAGATTATCTGGCTGCCTCTGTGGTGCTCATCTTGCCAAGAAATCCCCACCCTGCAAGAGAAATTCTTGCTAACATGATCAAGATGTGCATACTTTCAGTGCAATAAACAGAACCAAGTTCTGTCTCGGTCACAGAAATGTTTCATAGGCTAGTCCTCGATTCCTCTTCGACTAACAGTTTTTTAAAAATAATTAATTAAAAAGCAGATGAACAAAATATCCCTAATTATACTCTTCAGCAGAAAATGACAACTTCTCATTGTTTTTTTAAGGATTAAGGCAGAAAGTCAATGTTCATAGATTCTTCTATGAAGAAAACTGAGGTTTTTCAGTATTTTTTTCAGATATTTTTTGGTGAAAGTGATATTCTCTCTTCATGCACCAATGCACCAATTTCCTTCCCTTCCTCAGATGTTCTAGATGTCAAAGCCCACCAGCACTTGAGCTGAAGTTCGCCCAAGGCGCTTCACACCCACTTTGTCAAATATTCAGGACTGAGAAAGAAAAGCATTTATAATTCACAGCATGAGATTTCATATCCAGACAAGATATCATCTGTCAGTTGCACAGACCTGACTATCTTTCAAAAAAAACCCCAAAACTAATCTTTCCAAGGCTGCAAAAGGTAAGTCATTTTATGCAGAGATAAAGGTTCTGTAAGGTAAAGTAATTTGTCTAACATTACATGCTGGGTAGAGACCACAGCAGACCACTCAGGAAAACCAGTTCTCTTGGCACGTCTGGCAGTACAGATTGTGCTTCCCAGGGAATGCTTGGAGAAGAGAAGCATTTTACCTTTTTAAACAAAACAATCCCTTGAATATCTTTCCCTGGCTTAGACCTATTTCTGTTGACACTTTGCTGCTGACAAGATGCAAGCATTTGAAAACAAAATTAAAAGGAAGACCTTTCTTTAGGAAATTCCAAATTTAAAGCTCTGACATTGTACACTAATCTACTAATCTGTACTGCTGTTTTCCTTCACAGTTCTCGCTTTCACAGCAGTCACAGGAGCACCAGCATGGACAAGCGATTTTTGCAAGCCATGTCATCTAAACTAGTTAAGGGGTACGGATCAGTGGGGAAAACCCTACCCAAGTCAGCTGCTTCTACTATCACCAGAAGTGAGGGAGGCTGCAATGGTGATGAGAAGTCAGAATGGGTAAGCTCTGTTTATCTCCTCTGATGGTGCATGACTTTTCGAAGAGCTGTAGAAGACTTGGAAAACATGTGCCCTGTACTGCTCAAAAGCTGCACAGGGGAAAAAAAATCCCCACGCCTGAATCAGTCATTTAACACTGTTATTCAATATATTCTTTAATTCTAGCTCTTCTTAGCACACTCTACCAAACTTCTGGGAATCTATCCCCAATTCTGGTTTTAGCCTGTACTTGTTCAATTTGGCATTCCAAGAAAAAAAAAAAAAAAAGCTGTCTACAGATGAGCTGCAGTACAAAAAAATCAGTTTCTTTCTCTGACAAAACTGCACTAAACTACATCCTAGAAGTACAATCTGCTTTTAATAGAAATTTTACAAAATTATTTCCGTTTTTGCTTTCAAATATGTCAGTAGCTCTCTGAAACTTACTTTAAGTTTTCTATCCTTTCCAAGTGAACAGATATGAATTTCAACTTGGGACAGTTAAAAGAGTTTATTTCAAAAGCATCTCAACCACCAACCTAATTCTCCAGGAAACCTAATAGGAGGCTCACAACAGAATTAACAATAGTATAAAAGTGGGGGTTTTGCAATACTTGTAATTGGGAGAGGAGCTCAGCCAGTGAGATCACCACCCCTTTTGCTTCTCCACCTCTCAAAAAAGCCAGGAGCTATGCATTCCTTTTGTCACAGCTAGGATCAAAAATAAAACCCCACAGCACACAATCTCACTGTCTGTTAAATTATGCATGTGTTGAGCACTCAGAAATCCCATGACTATATGTGGAAGCACAGAGGTGCAAGGAACGCCGACACCAAGCTGGGCCAGCCTATCCACCATCCCCCTATATTTCAATCATAGCCACCTAAGGGATATGTTCATACCCAGAAAAAAAAACCCTACGAAGACTCTGATACTAAAGAAACAGCAGCATAAAAATAAGAATCCAGAAAGCAGATCAAGTGGTGACACCAGCTAAATTAGTGACAAATATTTGAAAAGTATAAAAAAAAATCACAAAGCAAGGACAGGGGAATAACGAAATTATTCTGACAGCCTTATGCAGAGATTTTGTTTTGTTTGACAGGTATAAATAAGTTCTAGCCTCTGACTGAAGGGAGAAAAAAAGCTTTCACACTCCATCAAACAAGTCTAAGAAATATGTATTTAAAGAAACTGCCACTAAACCATCTCAGTGTATGTAGTAGAAAATAGCATGTGCTTCACTTTACAGCTAGATTTCAAGAAGTAGGTGTTCAGTAGGAGCTTGGTGGGAAAAAAGAAGCAACCATATAAGGCAACAAAACCAGAATTAAAAGAATATGTTTTGGTGAGTTGGACAGACATGTGTTCTTACCACACAAGGTTTGTCAACTTTCAAATTAGGGGAACCTCAGATTACCCTTTGAGTCAGGAAGTAACACACAAAGCAAGGTTCATCAAGCTCAAGTCAAAAAGATGAAATTTCCTTATAATTACCTGTCTGCTTTCAAAAGCAGGTTAGATGGCAGTTCAAGGAGCTGGTTGTGTTGCACGTCCAAGACCTCCACTTGCGTTCGCTCGAGCCGATCTGGTAGCCTTCCTAACATGTTATGTCCTGCCAGCAGCTTACGCAAGCTACTGTTGTAAAACAACCTTAAGAGAAATAAAAAACACCAAAATGAGAAAAATATAAACCGAAGAGTTTCTTTGATAATTTAGATATAGTAGCACAGTTCATTACAAGAAGGAGATTCAGACAACTGATTATGATTAGCAGACATGGTATTAATTATGCACAGATCCAAGAATGTCTTCCCACTCTCCACCAACTTCTTGAAAAGGTTGTTCAGAGACAGGGAAAGAGGTTTGCGGATGATTCAGGAGCGCAAGTAGTGACAAAGGGTTATTTTACTGAACTGTATAAAACATGACTATAGAAGCACGACCGTGAAGGAGGTAATTGCTAATATAGGCTGCAAAAATCTGCACATGTGGGATCCCCCTGGCTAATGGCAGAACTTCAGAAGTGGGGGTGAAATCACCAGTCACCCCACAAGCTTCATAGTGCTCTACTCATCATGTGCTGACTCATAATTCAATGCAATTCCCCACCCCCACAATTTTTCTTTTCTGTTAATACCAGAATAACATAAAGCCTCCCTTCCAGTTCTACGGCAAATGAAATTCATCTAATCGGCTTTGCTTTCTTGAGCTTTTACAAGTGATAGATGACCTCAAGACCCAACCCCCTTGCTCCATTTCTTACGGGTATGGGACAGAAAGGGTGGGGAGAAAAGGGCAACGTAAAGAAAAAAATAGCTGTTCCGATCTGCTAAAATTTGCAGTATAAACAATGTGATAAGGAGTTTAAAATCTGCACCTAAAGACACAAAAAAATGGAGCAACTCTTGATTTTGAACAGAAACCACTTTCAGCAAATTAAGAAAAAAAGATTATTCATCTGCCACCTGTCTTACGTGCCCGCTGCTGCACTGCTTAATCCAGCCAGCCCATGCAACATGCTGACCTGCTTCAATCAAATACTCTCAAATTACTCAGCATTAAAGTAAAAATCTTCTTCCCTCTGTCACAATGACCCAAATACACATAAAGAACTTCCCTGCCCCTTCCCTATAATACATCAGGTCATTGGATTATTGTGCCAAAACAATCAATCAAGTATGCAGAGTACTTTCCCCTTGACAGATACAGTCATACTTTGTATCTGCATGCCAGTGTTAACAGTTATCTCAGCTGGCCGGACTGTCTGCGTTATGACCACGGATACAAGTCAACAGCCAGCTGTATCATTCCAGAAGGCTCAACACAGGATGAAAAAAACCTTACCATAGTGATAAGCCTATCTATTATGTTTTTGTTATTTAACCATTTTTGCTTCACTCTTTTTTTACCTGAAAATATCTCTCAGTTATGGATTTGCCTTTCTATTCTATTTCCTTTCCTAATCAAGATTCGTCAGTACTGTCAACACCAACCATTGCAGGAGAAAGCAGAAACAAACAAAAAAAAAATTATCATTTTGGGGTTTTTTTTTGCTGGGTGAGGGGAGTGCTATTTTAAAATTTTTAGAATATTCAAACATGGCAAAAAATTTAACTTTCTTTTTTTTTTTCAATTGAATTGAAAAATTCAATTCACTTTTCCATATTCCAGAAGAACTGAGTAAGTATTTGGTGGTTTTTTGAGTTAGTTTTTGTTGTTGTTGTAATTTGCTTTCTCTTATTTTTTAAGTTACACAAGCACCAAAGGAACTGGGCTGCCTGAAAAGAGGTTGAACATCAGCATTTAACTGAACAAGCTCCTTATGAGCCTGGGACATCCTGTTCTTAAACTGGGCGTGGAACCAGGATGCCAGGACTGCTCTTCCATATGGGCAGCCTTCCCACTTGCCCAGTTCCCACTGACAGTTTTGGTGGAATCAGTAAGTTCTAAGGACAAGCACATCATTCATCATCAGCATCTTCTGAGAAAACGTGTTTTGGTGTAAGCATTCAACCAATTCCTTTAGTAAGCAACTCTTCAAAGAGTACACAATATTGAATACAAATAGACCCTTCTAAAAAAACAGACAAAAAGGAACAAAAGTACAGACATCTATTCACTGGTGGTAACAAGATCATTATGGCAACTCTTATTTCCTTTCTCTTTGGGCGATCTTTGGCAACATCAATTTTATGCATTTGTCCTGCATAGCTAAGACTAAGTACCCTTTCTGTTATTTTTCAGTACTTTTAAAGCTGAAATGGTTGCATTACGGTTCAGAGGACATTGTTCCCATTTTCTTTAATTGAGACAAACATTAGTACAGAATCCTCTATCTCAACTGCTTCAACTCTTTGTCTTCAAGGATTATTTTTCTGTTTCAAGAGGCAAACACACAGCATCAACTATAGTCTGTTTAGATTAGGTGCAACCTTCACCCTTCCAGGAAACTGCTGGTCTCTCAAGGCTTGAACACTTTTGTTTAAGAATTGAAAGTAGCCTCCTAGGAGAGCCCTGCTCACTCACTTCGCAGGTTTTCAGGGTGCTATCCTACACAGAAAGAAAAGCACACAGCAATGCACAAGAACACACTTACTGAGCACTTGTATTTACTTGGTACTTAGGTGTGTGACCTACTGTTGAGCCATTTGCATTTGAGTCCAGACCCAAATTTCCCTAAAGTCTAACAGATATTCAAAGCCTGTCTTTTGAATGGAACAAGGCCTTAAAACTGAACTGACTTATTAGGAGCTAAGCTATCTAGACACACACTACAAAGAAGAGCTGTCAAAGATAAGCTGTTTCCTGGGGTTAATGATAAGATGGCAGAAGAGACAAGTGGGATGTTGACTGTACCTAATTTCAGCTAATCATTAATCTCCCAGAGATATCCGGTATGCCTTGATAGGACTGGCTCTTATGAAGAGCAAATGAAAGAGAAATGAACTTTTGCACCACGACCTTCTGAGTAGGCATGGTTTCACTTTGTGTGAAAAAACAGAGGGATTAATAGTCTGCATGTTAGCCTGTTAGTTTGCTTGGTAAATCTCCTCATACCCTCTTCTGCCCACATTTCTGAAAGCTATTTTCTCCCCATTTCTGGCTAAAATTGCCAAGTTTACACCACATTACACATTTGTCTAACCCACACAAAACTATTCTTCTTGGTTTCTGATGCTCTTCTGTGCTGTACAGTCCTTAAGGAAAACATTTATTAGCTCATGATATACTAGTTGCCTACCATCTTCAGTGTCTCTGCACATCCCCATGTACTTTCACTCCTTGTGCCTAGCTAGTATGTTCTCCCTCTTTCACAACTTCTCTTTTGAAGAGTATGAACAGTCAAGAATGACAGCTCTCTTCCAATGAAGGCAGGAATTTAAAAATTCTCAATGCTGCACCTGACCATTATACTTACCTGGAACAGGTCTCTCTAGAAAAAAAAATTAGTAAGACCCATTCATTATTTAAACTGAACTCCTATTTTGCTTCCTGTTCACTTCTTTTCTATCTTTTGTATTTATCAATTTTAGGTTTAGACTCCTAGAAAAGAGATCATCTTTGTAGTGAAGGCAGTTGCTCTACTTGCAGGAGTTTACTTGCTTGATATGGCTTTAACCCTTTTTCACTCAAACATGGCTGTGAATTGGAGTCTTGAGGCATCACTGAAACTAAGTTACAAGTTCTGGATCTCTAAACTGTTCTGCAAAGTTACAGCTGTAAATATTTAATATTCAATATTAAAAATGAAGGGCTTTCCTGCCTGAACAGCTTCAAAACTTCCACTTGAAGTTCAAAGGCACTACTTTCTCTGCATGAAAGTAAAAGAAGAAAGGCTGGGTGGAAGCTTGAGGCATGACGACACCCCGCAAGGTAAAAATAAAATCAAACAAAAGATAAAACAGCCCTGACAGTCACTGGAACAAGCTAAACACTGAATCAGCAATTATTTCTGAATTGCTTATCCTGTTCCACATTGTGCAACTGGTCTGCAAGACTTACCGGGCAGGCAACTCACGTATCTGATTGTGGCCAACATCCAACACTTCCAGTTTCCTGCTGTCACACACCCACTCAGGCAGGTTTTCCAGGTGATTTCTACGAATAAAGAACACAAAGAGGTGCAACTAAATGATAATCAAGATGTAAAGGCTATCAAGTATAGAGCCTCAAGAGAGATACAGATACCTGCAGGAAACAAATCTGCTACAAAGCATGTTTGCTATGACATTGTATCATCCCTCCTTCTGCAAGGGCACTACCAGTGCAGTCAAGTCCTGACTGAGGGGGGCAAGAAAGCTAACAGCATTACTATCTCCCTACATTAAGAAAATAGAAAAAACTGCTTCCAAATTATCATGGAAGCATTAAGAGTATCAGAGTACCAAAAATGAAGTCTTTCCATGGAGAAGAAAATTTCTGAGAAGATATTCACACCCTACACAGTCAAAACACACCTCTTTGATCTCTCATAAATCTAATCCCGAAATCCACTCTACCATTCTTTAGCTATCTCACTGAATAGAGCGAAATTTATTTGGTGTATTTTTAAAGCCAACTGTTTTGCTTTTCTTGCTTTTATCTTCACAGAAACTAACCCTTCTGAAAATTAAGGCGGCAAGTTTTTCCAAATACTGCACTGAAAACACGCAGATAGGCAACTCTGGGGCACTCCTGTATCCTGCCTTAAAGACAAAAATTAGCAGCACAAGATACACGGAGGAGATTGTGTGCATAAGCCTTCACATAACCACTATTTCAGTCAACATACACAGAAGCAAAACTGATCATCAAATAATAGGCACTCTCAGACTTGAAGTTCAGGAATTACAAAGCATGAACATAATCATGTACTTGTACCCTTTAGTTTATTCCTACAATAGTCTTGAACTAAAATATGCAATAGCAACCCAATCTCTCTTCTCAGATAGCTTCCTTTCTGATCTCAAGCAGATTTCCCAAATTCCAAGGAAGCCAAAAAGCTAAAGACACTACCCATTTAGTTACAATGCAATCACTGAAATGAAGCACAAAAAGGGGTTTGTGATCAAAATCACACATTCTATACCAATTTCACTTACAAGCGTAAATGGAGAACACAGCTCTACAAAGATCGCTTTTCAATAGACCACTTATTTAGTCACACCACTGCGTTACATTTAAGTGCACAATGTGGGTAACTCGGGGTTGACGAAACTTTGAAGTTGATGGTCACCAGCACAGGTTAACTCACTAATTGTTATGATCATCCTCAATAGCTTGAGTGCTTTAAGCAGGATTTTTAATGAATGAGATTATCACTTCAAATGCAGATGAGTAATTTCTTAAATAAGACAGCCATTAAGCACATGTATAAATGTTTTCCTGATTCAGTCCTGAAATTGTAAAGCAAACTAAAACACCCCCTTTTCCATTTCTTCCCTTATCCCACCTTCCTCATTAAGATGAAATTTACGTATGCCTTCAAATGGCAACTGCAGACATCTCTGCAGCAGCCAGGGCTGCGGAGAACAACGATGAGCTGCAGGAGCTGCCAAACTGATGAGTAAACTATCAAACCGTCACCTACGCTGAGCTTACGATGCAGACATATCCAGAAAGTAACTCCTGCACATGTCTCAGATTGGTGTATGTTTGAATCATAGTCTTATAACTGTAAGATATGACATATTGAAATCATGGGAACTCTTCTCCTCTAACCATCAAGGCACATTTTGCCTTTGGCAGTTAAGGAAAAAAAAAAAAAAGAAGGCAATCTATAAAGGGAAGAACTGACCAGTAGAAAACGAGCCCATGCTCTCTGCTCTAACTCTGAAAATCAGTCTTTTCACATCCCAAAGTCCAATTCCTGCCCCAATTCCCACTCAGTAAGATACCAGTGAATGTCATTGTTCCATAGGAGTGTTTGATGTATATTTCACACATACAAGAAAAAACACAGTCTTACCTAGAAATATCCATATAAGCCAGGCAATTAGGAACTGGATACACATCAAGGTGAACAAGTTCTAGGGGAAAAAATATATATAACAACAAAAGCGGTGATAAAGATTTGCACCTAAATGACTGTTCCATAAGAATTACTTTAAGAGCTAACACCAAGAGATTTCAGAGCAAGCAACTAATCTAAGAAACTTCTGAAGATCTGGACCCCTGTGAACCCAGTTCTGTTTCTTTATTACATCTTAGTACATTTGCTCTAGTACTTGCTATGACAGAAACTGCATAACTGATCAGACTGGAGAAACTGGAGGATTTCAAAAGTTTAATGGCAAATTCTCATTTTTCCATTTTTGTCACAGAGCTGTAACTTCACCTCCACTGCCCTCCGCCCAGAAGAATCAGTCACAAACCTGGCTCTACTTTTTTTCACCGGTCACTAGTGGTACAGACATGGGAAGGAAAACTCCCCACTCTGGAACAGCAAGTTACGGGATACCACAGAATCCTCTAGGTCGTGGCAAGATCCAGAATATTTTTCAACACATTCCATGAGCCTTTGCATGCCTGTGGAGTTCCCAGTTGCAGGCAGCCTTACAGACCTTTCATAGCATCTTGACTACTGCTAGCAATGCTATTATTGAAGCAATCAAAATACAGTTCATAACCTAAGGTTTTTCGGTAGCTAATATTTAGTATTGAGGTTAAAAAAAACCCCAGACATTTATTTAAGCCTACAGAAAAATGCACTAAAATGAAACTCTAACCAGTGTCATGGTTTCTTTGGAAGATGAGACTAAAACAAGGTGGTTGAAAGTGCAAAGAGAGGATAACCACAAGAAACAGGAAGACCAAATAGGCAGTTTATTGCAAGATATGGGTTGACTTGGATTCTCAGCCCACACTGAGCAGCACATGCTCAGATTATGTTAACTTTTCTTAGCTACAAAGATCCTGGCATGAATACTTAATGAAGGCACAGGCTTGGATATCACTAAGATGACAGCCTTTTAAAGGCAGTTCAGACTGTTCATCAAATTCATAGCTTTCTGAGCTAGAATTTTCTTTATTCCATACCGAACTACTCCAAGCAATAAAAATGGTGGTGCAAACTCAGTATTTTAAGTAACAGCAGTTTCCAGAGACAGATCAAACAGATGCGATAAATGAAACACAGGAGTTATTCACCTGGCATTATTTTCATTATCCAATACAAATGAAATTACTCATGGATTTTGTAGCTTTTTGCCCAGAGTAGGGAGCAAGAAGCAGTAACAAGAAAACATATATTGTTTTGGTTTGTCTCACAAATGGCCACTTCTTCAAAATTTCTCAATGCAGGGAGAAGCAGTTAATTTCTTATTGGCCGTAGTAAAGCAACACATTAATAAACCAAAACAAATTACAAACTCAAGAACCCTCCCTACTGACACAGAGAAGAATTTCAGCCCAAATCATAAGGTTTTTACAGCTTTTAGACCTCAAAATCAGTAGGTCAGTGTTATCTGAAAGTCACTTCTGAAGCTCAGAACTGCCAGTAGCATGTCACAGTACATGTGAAACCCTTTTATCCAGGGTAATGTCAAGAGCGTCCTGATTATGTGCACTGCACTCCACAAGCATCCCAGAGAGAAAGAGGTATGAAAACAGAAGTCAGATGACAACACCACAGCTGCCCTGAAAACGCACTCACCATTCGAGGAAGCATACAATGCTTTGAGAAAATATCCACTGATTTTGAGGGTTACCAGTTGATTCCTTTCACAGTGTAACACTTCAACGTTGTTAAAAACCGTTGCATCCAGCTCCCCAAGTCTGTTGTCTCTCAGATCCAGTTGGGTCACGTGATGCAGAAAATCTACTTCATCAGCTTCCAATCTCCTAATTGAATTCAATCTTGCAGACAAAAAAGGAGATTAAGTGTAGTTATGTGGGAGGTTCCTGCTGACAAACCAATGCTCACTCTAAAATAAATCGGTTGCACTGGATTAAACTAGCACACTTTCAGGTTCTGATCAAGGTTGACTTTTAAGATTTTCCCCCTTGTTACGGTATTTCAAAACCAGGATGGATCCACTCCATTGCTTTATCCATCATGACAAAGGAATGATGACACCAAGCTCCTTTCTAAACTACTTTGAAAACTACTTATGAAAAGCTCTGCAAGGAGCTAAGTATTATTGTTACTGTGTCTATAAAAATAAAAGATGATCTGGCTGTTATTTGTGCTCAATAGCTTGGAAAAGAACAAAACCTCTACAGTTCCTGCTGCTTTATCACGAGCATGTGTTGGAAAAGCCTGCAGATATTGGAGACTCTTGCCTTACTGTAAAGCTAAATTAAGATTTATGAATTCCCATACATTTGCTTCTCGCCTCTCCATGTTTCACAGTGAGCAAAATTCAGAGACCTAAAAATGGTTGTTGAATGAAAACAAAGCAAAACCCCAAGATGAGTGGGTCTGTCAGATAAAAAGGATAGATTTTAATTACATCTTCACTGCAGTGCATTGACACTGCCAATACTCAACAACTTCCCCAGAAGTTACAACTGAATGAGATTATCTATAACCCAGTAATGTTTGAGACTGAGAGCACTACAAAGAGTTTAAATTTCCAGCTCCAAACAGAACATTAAAATCAGTATACTAACTTCTGTTGGTCCACTAAGCCAATTGAGGATAAGCCTAGTGAAGATAAGGATAAATACCTACAGTTCTGCTGTTGCTTTTGCTTTTGAAGAGTTGCCTTCTGTGTAACAGTTGTGTTTCCAGAGTAGCTTCATCTTTCAGATAGAAGCTTTTTGGGTCAGGGACTATCATCTATATTATATTAACACTGCAGCAACAAGAACTGCAGAAATCACCAGTGTCCCAGGCTGTGTTTTGTTTGACCTTTCGGTGCGAACATTATTTCACCCAAAACTCATCTTCCTACCTACTGACCCCCACAAATGCTTCCACTTCCTCAGAAAAGACTGCTAAGTCATGGCAAGTGCTGCAAGTTACATAACACCACCAGAAACATGGTTCAGTGAACTAACACAAAGGATTCATACCCAGGCAAGGAGAAGCCATTTCAACATCAATAATTTAGACTCACTTATTCTTCCCCTTTTCCTAATACCTACCTTAGATCCACATGTTTAATATGAGGCATCCTTTTCAACACCTGTAGGTTCAGGGTGTCCATGCAGTTTCCTGACATACAAAGCTTATCCATGGCAGTCAGCTTCTCCAGCACACCCGGAATGTCAGTGAACTCATTGAAGGACAGACTCACATAGCTAAGCTGATGCATATGCTCCAATTCATCAGGAAGGGACTGGAGAAAGTTGCCATCCAGCAAAAATGTCTGCAAGCTATTAGAAGTGGGGGAGGGGAAGGGAGAGTGAAGAGTGACCTGTTAAATCACATCTCCTTCCTATAAACACACAAATCTGCTGCAGTTACAATGACATACAATATAAAAAAAGGGAGCTGAAAGAAAAATGTTAAAGTATAACACTTTAACATCCGTCACAGAAGATATCCACCAAATAATTAAAAGCTTTGGCAACTATGAAATGTAGGCTGTGTTAGACAGTTGTATCTTCAAAGATCTCCAGAACTGCAACTTGTATGACAGTTGAAGCAGATAAGCAATGAAATTTAAAGATTTTCTTCACCATGAAGGTGACCCTTGTGTCAAATGCTGGGGACTGGAAGAGCTTCGAAGCACAAAGTGTGCTTTCCCTCCCTCCACAACTGCTTCCAAATGGTTCTACAAACCAGTTTGCTCTGAGAACACCCAGTAAGTTTAAACTGTTTCTCATAGCAAGAGTATGTAGAGTCATGAAACTGCTTGTTTCCCTTATTATCAGGCTGTGTATGTTAGGTTTTAAGAGAGTACTTGCTTGTGCATCTCGCCTACAACTGCTGGAATGCTTCTGAGGGCATTGCAGGACACGTTGAGTTCAGTCAGAGTTGGGATACTGCAGACTGCCAGTGGGAAGTCTCCTAAATTATTATTGGAAAGGTTAAGGCTCTTCAACTTTGTGAATCTAAAATGAGATAAGAAAAAATAAAAGGAAACAAGTAAGTAGTTGCCTCACAATGATTACTACAAGGCAAGTTTGGTTATATAAATGCAAATAACATGAATGTTTAGCTTATACACTCAGAACAACCAGAGAAATTACTAGACACTCAAGTTCAACACCCCTTGTAAGAAGTGTTCTTACATTAAGCTGGCACAGAGAAACAGGCCCTCCTGAACAACACATTAAATACATTTTCCAGTGAGTGTAACAAAGAACAAAACCCTTGTTGTTCTTATGATATATGCCACTTCTGTGGCATCTCACCCTGTACTAAAACACTGCTATTTTCCTGAACACATTTTTTGCTAGTAAAACTACCACTGTGACACAGTTACAAGGTGCAGGAAATTCTCAGTCTATTCAAACACTAAATTTTTGTAGTGCTGCTCAGGTCCAGTCAAGTTTGCCTTTCAACCAAAAATTCTCATTAGAATAGACTGGTTTGAATACAATTGGGAAATGTGCTGAATTAAAACAGGATTTAACAAGGCTTCTGCAGTGACAGAGGCAAATTCTTATGCTCTTGATTAAGTGCAATGTCAAAGCTTGCACAGGTGTCAAAAGTTTGTCCTTGACATGTCACAGAACTCTTAAAAGCCCCTTGGTTTATCACATCAGCCAACAAAGCAACTTGCATGTGTTTGCCTTATTAAAAATGACCAAAACAATTTGAACAAAAACCCCAAGAATGGGACAATCCAATTAGCCAGCCTGCATGTTCAGCAACATTATTATGGTTGCCTGACAACCACTGGGAGGTATGCCTAAAGGCAAGTAAAAGGATGAATGAAAAGATCTGTGTTAGATTCTGATAGACGGAAGTTTCTTTTCTGGCACAGTTTATACCAGGCCATTTTATTTGGACTTAATTTTCCCTTCATTAAGGCTCAAGTCGTTTATTTGCGTGAGCAGGCTTTTACATAACTTGGCTAGAGAAGCAAAACTGCACCTATGAGTGCTGCTGTTCCACATGAAAGTAATCTCCAACAGCATGTGCCTGTGCATCCATAGCCTCTGCATCAGCCTAGCACATTCTTACCTCAGAGAACTTTGTCCTCTGACCAGAAAACACAGACAGAAACTGCATCAAGCATGAAAAGGTTAAAGAGTTTTAACAACAAAGACTTAAAAATCCCTAGCAGCTACTGCAATAAACTAGCACGCACCTTTAGCGTTGTCTAAATCAAACTCATGTCACTGACCAAAACTCAGTGTGAAAATGTAAGCAGCGCCTTCCTGTCATATTTCACTGAGGGTTGTTGAGCCTCAAAGACAGGTTGTGAACACACATAGCATTTACACATGTTTGCAGCAGGCAAGGGAATGCTGTACTCTCTATTGGTATTTTGGTGCAACCATGGCAGAATAAGCCAAAAAAAAAAAAAGAAATATCATTGCCATCAGTTATCACAGATTTTGAACACCCTGTGCCATGCTGGAGGCAGAAGAAGTTTGGAACAGAGATGCAGACTTAAGGAAGTCTTGCAATCAAATTAGTGCTGCAGGGGGAAAAGTGCCACTGTGCAGGAACAATGACTAATCTATCTCTAAAGGGAGAACTGTAAACTAAAAAGGAGGCTAGGGTAAGCTAGCTGATATTAGTAAGGGCTGCTAGCCAGAAAAAAAAAAAAAAGCATGTTTTAAAAACCGCACCTTCACATTCCTCTATTTTGAGAGAAAGGGCTTAAAAATCTTGAATCTAGAACTGAAACACACAATCCCACATTTATCTTGAAGACGACTGTAGATTTAGGCCACAGATATATTGCCTTGAAATTTGGGTTGTTTCTGCAGTGGAACAGCTGTCCCACATCTTCCTCAAAGTGGACTCTGAGTCCTTTAGAATTATTTCTTTTCCAGTATTTAGGTAAGTACAAAAATAGTAGTAAAGATGAAGGGCATATTAAGTCAAAATAATTAAGTGCTGGAGAAACACCAAAATGGAACCTTTCAAATTTTCAAGTCAACCATGAAAATAGAATGAACTCATTTAACAATCACACCAAGGCTACAGCCTTTACCTGTGCCACTCTGTAGTCTCCAAAGGATAGTCTCAGGGATTTTGTACACTAAATAATCTAGTAGAAGACTTCAAATACAATCTTGAGATAAAAATTACAGAAGATCAAAATAATAGATCAAAGAGGACTGGGGCAGTGGGTGGTAAAGGAAGCTAAGAAATACAATAACTAACTGCAACGCAGTGTCCAGCTTCAGGTTTTTCTGCATACATTCTAGGTTAACTGTCCTAGGTCAAAGCCAGAGGCAGGGGGAATCTCCCCATCCCCAACGTCTCTGTATTACATCTCTATCACCCTAATGTATGTTGTAATGTGTGCTTATTAACAGTCTTCTGTGAGTAATCTAATTACTAAGGACACAAACGGAACTGGTTAACAGTTCCTTGCAATACATAAGAGAAGATAAGTGAGTACATCCAGTACTGGATAACCCATACAAAAGCTGAACAACGTGTACATCAAAAAATCCACAAATTAAAGTTCATTGTTAAACCACATTTAAGAAATGCTGAAAGACAGACACCACAAGCTTAGTTTAAGTTAAGAGAATAATATAAGACATCTGTCCAGAAAGAGATTTTTTCTTCCTCTGTTATAAACACATCCATTTACAAAATGCTAAAGCCACATTTCTTCTCATGGAGCACTGTCAAGTACAGAACATTACTAAGCCAAACTAGCAGGCATTTGCTCAAAATTAAGATATAACTCTACCTCTTATCTTTGGCCACTCACTTCCAACTATCTACATCGCAAATGGGCTGGTGCGCCTCCATACGGCGCACTGCCATGCTGCAAGTTTAAGATGCTGAATTGTTTATAGCACTTCTTATACCTACACAGATTTACAGTCAGTCACGCCAGTATCACTTGTAGCATCAATATAAATAAGGTAGAAGTATTTTACAGACTCAAGTTTTCTGTTGCTGCTGAGTTAGCAAAGTGTCAGGCTTCAAGTAACTTTACAGAGCAATATCTTTGCTGTTTTCTCACATCCAAATCTTTACTCCTATCAGAAGCAGGGACATGCATCAACACCGCTCATGTGGCATTGCTAGAAAGAAGAAAGGGCACAAAATTGCTCATTTGAGGCATGACAGTATAATACCCTCCTATCAAGTCCACATACGCTTTCCTTCCTCTTTTCCCTGTTTCCCTGATTCTAGACTTGTTATCTGTTAAGGAAAGTCAACCTGGAGAACAGCATCTCTCTAGACACTATGCTCAGTTAGCTTACTAAGCTTTCCATTATAATGACCAAAATATAATCACTCAGTTCTCTGAGCAAAAATAGCCCTACTTTAAGATGGCGCAAAATGTTGACATGTCAAAGCTTGGGTTTAAACATGCAATATGACTGAACACTAATTGCCGTAATTGAGCCAAAAACTGCCCCCTTACTTAATCCCAAAGCTGCCACTTCACGAGTGGCTTTAGTTTGACATACACAAAATGAGGAGAGGGAATAACAAGAAGTTTGTATCACAGCAAAGCAATTAACTGACTGACGTGCTAATTTCAAATTCAGACCTACCCAATGTGAATAGCAGAGGAATTTCCATTACACAGTACAACATTTGTGTTCCACTACGTTTGGAGTGAGGGGAATAGTATATTCAAACTGGTCATACCCAATCACTGAAATGCAGCCATAACAGACTCATCTGACAAAACTGGTCTGGCTGTACTCTTACCAAAAAGAATTAAAAAGCAGTATTTTATTGCACCTAAAAGAGAAGACATGGTTTCGTAAGGGACAGCCTAAGGAAAATCACTTTTCCAATGTTATCTCCAGTACCTGGGCTATCTCACGACTATGCTGTGGTTAAATTTTAAAGCAGCAACACAAGCATCCCTCACCTTCAGCACCATTTCTAAGCAGAACTATGGCATTTACCTAGCAGTACTGTGACAAGTTTTGGAACTGAACTACTGTTTGCCACCTTGAACAGCTGCTAGTTTGGCCACTAACATAATAATGAAGAGTTTTCACAAAAACCTGACACACCAATTTCCTCCTTGGAAATAAAAGGTGCAATTTACTCCCTTTTTTCAGTTGCGTCAGATTGCCATGCACAGCCTTATTGCCTAAAGGAGCCGCTAGCCTAGTGCCAGAAATACTGTCTTAGCATTTCCCTTCCCAGAAGATGTCATTGTAAAAGCCTTAAATTAGTAAGACAATTAAAATGAACTATTTCAGCCCACTTGCCCTGCTAAACTTGTCGTGGCAGCTGAATAGAGGTTGACTGTTTCTGCAACAACTAGGGAGGTTCACTTGAACGCTTGCAGGTGAAGGCTTTACCTAACTAAGGTCAACAGCAGCCCTCCCCAGCTTGGGCACAGAAGAGTCTTTGATAGATAATATGGAGAGGAGGAAGGAGGAGTTCTGCTGTTTACCACTCCCTTTCTCTGGACAGGACTCTTGTTCATCCAGACACAAAGTAGCTCATGTCACACCACACAAAAACAGATGGAGTAAAGTCCATCTCAGGAAACAGGGTCACTTAGTCTGAGGACAAAAATTGATTCTGGTCAACTCAGAAGAAACTTAAAACAAATTTACCCATTAATTATCAGTTTCCTGAGTAGCTGAATGAATAAATGAAAACAGTTTATCTCATTTTTTGTTTCCTTCTTCCTTTCTTAAACTCCATGGGGGAAAAAGCAAAAGAGAGGAAAAAGCAGACTGATAGCTGTAATTCTGGTATCTTCACTACCATTTATGCTAACACACCTAATCCTATCATCGTGATATTCTCCCATCTACTTGCACATAAAATTATTAAAGGCAAAACAATTCTGGCATACAGACTTGACTCTATATACCAAAATTAATTGGTAGATTATATTAAAAAACAACAACACCACAAAAAAATGAAAATAGACTGCACTACACAAAAAGGAATAATCTAAATCTACACAGATATTTTTCAAAATATACAAATAATCCCAGCCAAATTCAGACTACCTCCAAACTTAATACAACAATAAAGCTTTTATTACATTACATAGTTGGTAAAAGTACCATACAGACAAGAAAACAAAATGTATGTTTTCTTAGTGGAAATAATCTGAGCCTATACTCTACTCTGCAGTTCTCAATTTCTGTGCATACCTAGCGCACACTGCTTCATATGGGGGGAAAGACTGTCCTCAGAGGAAGGACAAAATTCCTAGGTAAAAAAGTGACAATATATTCTCATTCTCTGTATTGGAGATTTATAACTGAAATGCAAAAGCTTTAGCTAGAGAGGGGGTTCCAAACTAAAGCATATTTAAACACATGAAAAGAAAATGCTTGCTTTGGAAGCCATAACAGAAAGCAGTAGACAAGCAAAATGGAGACTGATACACAATAAATGGATTCCGTAAATATGTTCACTACTTGTTGAAACATTATTTGGAAGAAATACTGCTGCACTTAGCCTTATAGTTCCATTAAAGTGAATCAAATTAATAAGTGTAATTTCTGCTTTTAGACTACACTATTTTTAAAAATGCTATTTTATAGCATATATCTTACTGCCATTTATTTTTCTCATGCTACTATTAAGTTCACTGTTCCAATTTAAAAATAAAAATAAAAAACAATGTGCTTCCAACATTAAACCAATTTTGCAATCTTCCCCACTTAGTGATTTGTAGGCTTAATTTTACAATTGAAATTTTCTGTAATCAAATGTCACTGATTTTTGCTGGGTCTTCACATGAGAGCACCTTCTTGAAATCAGAAAGATACACAGGAGTTAAGCAGAACACAGTCAAGAAGAATTGGAAAGAAAGGTTTTCACTAACAAAACCAAACTCTTCCTTCAATATCTTTACAAGCTGAATCAAACAAAAGCAGTGAAGTTACACAAACAACAAATTCCAAGTGCCATCTTTAATATTATAAATATGTTAAAAAACATTCCAAAGATACAGAGATTAGAAAATAAACGTAGCATCAGAATATAGCAAACACTGGATGGGATTTCTTACTAGTAGACCTCTATTTGTTATTAGCAGACCTAGGCTGTCAGTAACATGCCAACTTCTTCTTGCCCTACAGCTTAGACGGCTATGCTTCAGTGAAAGAGGAAAAGCTAGTATAAACATAAGTTTCCCTGGCTCCAAGACCAACAGAGTGATCTTCCCACACCACGAGTTTCCAAAGGCACTCCATTCTTTGCACACTTCACACATTAGCTGGGCTCATTTAAATAACACCTGAATTGTAAAAAAACCTTAAACAAATGAAAACAACAAATAAACAACAGAGACAGTAAACAAACACACCCACCCCAGCCCAACCAAAAACCCTTAAAAAATAAAATAAAAAAAAGGAAGGAAGCTCAAATCTTTTCCAGTGCATCTACTGGCAGTGCCCTGTGTGGCCTGAGAAGGGAGAAGACATATATTTGACAGGTCATAATCCATCTGACTTTCTTCACTAACCTCAGTTTCATACAATCAAAGCAATAATCACAAGGAGTAGCTTCAATGCACTTTGAGGCCAACCAAGTGTTAGGCTGGAGACTCTCTTCTAAGATGAACCTACACTGCACCCCAACTTCTAGCAACCTTGCCTGCTGTGTTCATACTAGTTAGGTTGCTAATACGGGTTCCTCCTCACTGTCCAAGTGTTCTTCGAACAAAGATTACATTTTCAATTACCTACTTACTGCACAATAGGTTTGTAAAGGAGGGCTCAGCTTGAGGATGCCTGAAATCCTGGGTTTTCTGACAAAAACGGCTATCCTACAGTTGGAAGTTGTAAGGGATTTCAGAAACACTTGCATCAGTAATTCACAGAGTCCTGTAGCCTTCTCATAACCTACAGATGCAACTTCAAATTACCACCACTAGACCCAAAGAGTTTCAGCTGAGATGCCAGAGAAGGCAGCTCATCTCTAAAGAGGTTCTGGGAGAGAAAAGCTACCAACTGATCTTAGTCTAAAAATCCATATAATCACTGTTAACAATTAACAACCACAATCAGAATAACAATTAATTCTTTAGATAAAACTGGCAAGCACAATTTTATTTATTGTTAAAACAACTTTCTGCCTTATAATATCCCCCTTTTCTTCTTTTTCTTTTTTTAAATCTGCAGCAGTCGTATATTAAAAATCCACATGCCAACAACTCACTTTTCAATATTAACAAGCAAACAGTGTTATTGATGCCAACCACTTTTTCCAAGAGCACCGACTAAAACAATTATGTATAAAGCGTGCTCAGCCCAGTGAAGTAGAGCAGCAGTAAATAAAGACTATAGTTTATTCATTTGCTTCAAACCTAGAACAACAGTACTCTGCAAAATTAGCAAGCCTGCAAGCCTGAACTCTTGTTAGCATTTCAACTGGGGAATCTCCTCTCTTCTTCAGAAGACAAACATCCTTTCCTATAATTTCAAAAAAAGATTTTGTGAGGGAGAACAAGTACCAACATTTCCTGCTTTTTTCAGCACAGATGCATTTTCATATGGTTTACTTGTATACATAGCGTGAAATATGCATTCCCACATAAGCAGGAGAAAAATAGAGGTAGCTGTATATACCTTTCAATATTTAGACAGTTCAGTTATGCAACTTCACAGCTGCAGAGCATCTACAGCAACAAAATGGGTTTGAATGCACAGTAAAGCAAGTCAAAGTGCAGTTACTGCAAAAAAAGTGCATCTACACATCAGCGCACCTTCACATACCATGTATTGTGCAGGACTAAACATTTTATTCAGAAACGCAATAAATTACATTATTTTAAGACATGAAAGAAGTAACTGAATAAAGAAAATTATTTTTTTCCCCCAATACGTTACTGACAGGACCCACCAAGTCAGTGCATATGTCAGCACCTCATTACTATGACCCAGCTGCTTGCAAACCTACTCAGTGGGATGCTGAAGAGTTGGTATTTTCTTTTGTCTTTGACACACTTGTTTTGAAACCTAGCCTTCATGAGCATTCGTTAAATTACCTCCTAGAGGACCTGCTAGCACCAAGAGCTGCTTAGCAAGACAAATTTTCCTAGACTGCCTTGATAACCAGATTTTAATCAAACATTGTAGGTATATAAATGCCAATCACAATCACAGAGTATGCTGAGTTGGAAGGGACCCACAAGAATCAAGTCCAATCCTTAGCCCTGGACAAGACCATTCTCAACAGTCACACCACGTGCTGGAGAGATTCATCCAAGTGCTTCTTGAACTCTGTCAGCCTTGGTGCTGTGACCACTTCCCTAGGGAGCCTGTTCCACTGCCCAACCACCCTCTGGGGGAAGAAACTTTTTCTAATATTCAACCTAAACCTCCCCTGACACAACTTCAGGCCATTCCCTTGGGTCCTGTCACTGGTCACCACAGAGAAGAGATCAGTGCCTGCCCCTTCTCTTCCCTCTCACAAGGAAGTTTCAGACTGCAATGTGTTTTGTTCACAACATCCAAGCACATGGCTATTTCTGAGCCTTAAATACCTCCAGGTTTGATTCACTGGTGCTGTGTCCTGTATGCGGCTGCAATTTAGCAAATGAGAATTTGGTATAAAAGCCAACAGCACCAAATCAGAACAGCAGAGATTTTGTACTTGCTTTGCAGTGGTTTGAAACAACAGTGAACAAAAGTCTTTTTGTTTATTCAGTAAAGTTTTACCTTATGTAACACCTAAAAGATCTGAAAATGTTTTTATGAAATTGGATTGAAAAGAAAAAAAAATTCAGACAAAACTTGTGTTCACAGGAATGACTGAGCTTCTCTTCACCTCACACAAGTTCTGATACTGGAATTCACTAGTAATTTCAAAAAGATACGGTGCTCCCCTCTTGCTCTATATTTGTGTGTTTATTCACTGCAGAAAAGCAGTCTTACAGTAGCAGTCAAGCTGGCTCAAAGATTTTTGGCAACACAAATAAAACTCAAGTTTTCCCACTCTAAAGCAAAACCAGTACTGTGTTTCTTAGGGCAGGAAATAAAAATGATTGGGCCATTCCAGGGCCAGGCTCATGCTTTTGCTGCTGTTGGGAGGCAAAATACAACTGATGGGGCACCGCTTCTCCTAAACCTCACCAGGAACTACCACCTCACACAACCGTTTCCACTGGCACAGCAATGGGAACAGTGGCAGCAGCTTCCAGCTAGTCAATGCCTGGGTGATGCCACCTGTGCTGCATGAAGATAAGGCTAGAGGACATCAGCAGTGGCAAAGGGAAGGTCAGCGCCAAGGGGCAGGAGTTCCTGAGGCACTGACTCTGATCCACCAAAACAGTGCCAAGAAACCTCACTAATAATTTATTTTTCTTCCTCCAGAAGTCTATGCCTTCTTGACAAGCTGAAAGCAATGGAGGCAGAGAAGCCTATTACTCACTGACAGAATAGGACCAGCTCACAGAAGAATCACAGCTCAAAATCAGTTCTGCACCACCTCAGGTATATGCCACTTCTCCAGATTTTCCTCATGCAGAATCTCAGAAAACAGGAGAGTTTTATTTAGTCACCCAAACTCCTTCACTCTTGTACGTTCAGGCTCATGTCAGTGAGAAAAATGTTAACGGTTTATTAAGTTGTGTTTTTACAACTGCCGTACCAAGAGAACACTGAACTGAGAATGAATATTGCCCATCACAACATCTATAAATGCTTTCTAATCCCAAGGAGAACTAGTTGTAGGTACATGGACAAAATATAATCAAATATGTCCTCTACACTTTCTGATATTTAAAAAAGGAAAAAATTATAAAAAGTCATTAAAATATAAGGCATTCGGTATTTGTCCATGCTCACCTCCTAACTTATGCTAAAATTGCACTTGTTATCTGGAGACCTATACTGACATTCACAGAACATTTAATCCAGTCAGTATTCCTCTCCAGACTATGTTCATAAGCTCTTGGAATCACAGCCTGCTTTGTTCGTGAAGCAGACTTGCTGGGTTCATTCATCTTCCATTATGCCAAAATTTTTGTTTTCCCAGAACGAAATTGGAATTATATAAAAATACAACAGCACGCATAATCCATCATGTATTTTTCAGTTGTTTTTCAAAGAGGAAGGGATTTAGAAATGTGGTTTAAAACAGTTTGTTTGAACAGGACCATCCACAAACATAATCCTGAGATACTCTGCAATTCAGTTACCACTGAAATTAAAATCACAGTTTTATATTCAGTATGGAAAACACTCATCTTTTTGAATACAGAAAGCGTGCTGATTCCACAGAACACATACATTAAATCATTCAGATCACCACTCATGCTGCTGTCTACCTGTTTGTTACATTCTCGTATGAGCTGCAGTGGAAAGAACAATGGAAGGAGATAGTTACTAAGAAAAAAGAATTAGGGTTGAGCAAAGTAGAAAGAGGACAGTCTCAGTGTATGAAATCAGGCCTTTCTTTGCTTAGGGGATAACAAAAAACTTCTTCACTTAGTCACATGCAGTACTGATCCCACCTAGAATGCCCCCCTTTGATGGGCAGCTCACCAACTAATATTCACTCACATGAGTTAAAGGCTGAAGAGAGACAGTCTGGCCTCAGCAGATAAAACCACATTCTGAAAACTGCACTCTGGATTGAAAACATCCTCCTATTTACAAGAAAAACATTAAGTTTCTCAGGAAAGCGAGTCTGTTTCTAACACACGAAGTTAACCAATTTCTGAAGCATTACAGTCAGGACAATGTTCTACAAGAGCAGGTAGTGATTTTTAGGAGAGTTCCTGCAGATCACGGCTCCAAGGACAGAGGAAGACCAGTAGAACCATACCACTTTACCTTTGTAATTCACTAAGCGCTCTACTTGTGGATGGGCTGGGGTTTAGCCTCAGGAAGTTCTGCTTTAAATTGAGATGAGTGAGGTCTTGGCTATAAAACAGGTTGGCAGGCAGGTGCTCCAGGCTGCAGCATGAAAGATCCACTGAGCTTATGCGTTGTGATGCAACCTAGAAGTCAAGTACAACACCAATATGTTAACACTGTAATAAAACAACAACATTTCCTTCACTCCTACCAGCACAAGATAAACTGTTTTTAAGCACAGCAGAAGTCAGCGTCAGCATACATAGCTGATTTAATCCAGAGCACATAATCGCTGTAAGTTATGCCATGATTGCTTGCTTGGCCTCAGTGCATAACCAGATCCACAGACGGCTAGCAGGGGGAGAAGCACAAAGCCTTGTCAAACTACAATGAGTGAAATGGATTCATTTTCATCAATGAAGTCATGTGATACTTCACAACCAGAAAAAAAAATTATATTTGACATAAACTTTACTTTAGTCCTTTGCTTAGCATTGCCTCCTCCAAGTGAGCGGAGGTGAGGGGACAGCAGTCATCACCCTGTCTTGGTTTCAAGAGTCAGAAGTGGGTATTCAGTGGCTGAAGAGTTATCCCATTCACATCTTATTGGAGAGAAAAAATATCACAGCAGCAGCAGCAAAGCACTGAGCACTCTTCTCAATGAATTAGAAGACTTGTCTAAGAGTGATAAAAATGTGACACAAACAAAACTGAGATTTGGAGGTTTAACAATATTTTCTAGAAAGAGGAGGGTGAAACAAACACAGTCTCTAGAGGCTACAAAAATCATACCACCTAGCACTACACCATTCCAAAAAGGTCTATAGGTAACTACTTCAAGTAACAGCAACTCTGGCCATTACCAAATCTCTAGGATACACTTATGTGAACTACATCCTGCTCTTTTAGTTATTTACTAGACTTTATTAAGAAAAAAAAAAATCACCAAAACAAAAACAAAACCAAACCCAACACTGCAATGCAGAATTCTTACATTTTTCAGTCCAATATTATTAAAAATATCCTTTCATAAAGTAGAGTTGCAGAGCTAGCTATATGACAAAGCCCCACCAGAGAGTAATGCAAGGAGGATGTGGGGATGGTGCGTGGATGGTGGAGAAGGAGGAGGAGTCAAATGCTAGAAGGAGAGGCATTTTTGGAGCAGGCATGGCTTAACTCAAAGAAGGAAAAGCAAACCACCATTTTAGACTTCTGGGACTGTACAAGCAGTGCTCAAATGGTTACATGTTCTCTCAGCTGCTCACTCCAAAAGAAGCTATTGTTTCATTTTGTCATTGGCACTTTTACTGGCCTCTTGTGCTGTGATTCTGGATGTACAAACACTACATCTAAGGGACAAAAAGAGCAAAAACACCCCGAATCTCATAATCAATGCCCACTGACATAAGAGCTTCTCAACTCTGATGAAGGAGACACCACTCAGCCTTCTGGGCAGAGACACAACCCCTGCCACAGAATGCTCTGCAACTGGAGGCATTGAGTTTTGCAGATGTAAGTGAAGAAGCTTGCCACCGAAAGGCAGGCCACCAGAATTTTTTTTTCTTCTCCGATGCAAGGTACACAGGCCTCAGGATGAGTGGTTGCTATTATAAACACACAGCAATAAGCTTCCAGGGGAACAGACGGTGCAGTGTTTTTTTCCACCACGATCGTTAATAATCCAGTCCTCCCATATCCATTAAAATGCTTGAATTTTTGTTACCCAATTAGTTCAGTCCTTTTGTTACTGTAGATACTATTTTTCTTCCCCTTGTAGTATGAGACAATAATTATTCATAGGCTATATTGAGCCGTCATTTCTAAACACTAGGTATTCAGTCTGCTGTTCACAGTGCCAGAACCTGCCCAGTACAGTACAGTTCTCATCACACTGAAAACAAAAGGGATGAAAAAGTGCTGACACCTGTTAAATTAAAAAGGAGAATGTTTAATTTCAGGTGTAATGCTTATATACACTGTTGCTCCAAATACTTTTTTGGAACAAGTGATATGAACTGCAATAAGCAACCCAGCAGTGGTTAGCAAGGCATGTTACTCTAGAAATATCTAAAGTACCAGAACTGGTAACTCTGAGTGTGAATCATGACAACACAGCCAAACAAAATCAAATATCCAAATTATACTGTTGCCTTAAAAAAGGATGCAAATCTTATCTTAAAATCATCAAGCCCTGTGAAATAAATCTAGTTAAAAGTAATTTTGTTTTTTACAGGTTGTATGTTCTGGTTATTTTTTGTTTACCTTTTTTTAAGGAACACTAATAGAAAGGATTTCATTAATATTTTCATGCAATTGACAAATACTGAATGATCCCTCTACCAGAGAGACAATTGTGAAAGTTCAAAACACTTTTTAAAAGGTGTTAGTTCTGGAATCACCTGTAATTTTATCAAAGTCTTCTTGTTATCAATATAACACACAGTTATTTTCACAGGCAGGGATAGACCTTGCTCTTTTTATTGCTCAATACTGCTCTGTAACAAATTCCTGCAGAATAGAATAAGATGAAAAACAAAGAAGAGCAACAAAGGAGAACATCGTCTTAACAATACTTTCTTTTGTTCACCCATCAGAAACTTTCACTACTTGAAGTTTAATATTGAAATTCTGAAATTATATTGTTCTTAAATCAACTAACAAAGGACTATTTCAATCTTGCAATTGTCTTCAATTGACTTACATGCAGCAAGACTGTGCATGTGTGTGTTTGCTATTGTTTATTAAGAACAAAGACTTTTTTCTAAAGGTGATACAGTTTTTTAATAAAGCACTGGGTTTCCCTGACTCACTGGGGAATCACTGCAAAGATAAGCTGATAAGGGGCAAGAAAACACTGAGTAGAATATCCCTCACATTCAAAGAATAAAAAGCATCTGGAGAAAGAGACATTATCTGAAGAAAGTAGGGTTTCCACTGAAAGAAAAAACAAACAAACAAACCCAAGACATTCTGCTGTAAATAAATACCCCAACAAGTTATCTGGGCTGAGTTCAACAGACCTATGCTTCAACAAAAACAGTGAAGAGAGTTGGCATGGTAGCACTGCTAGAGGAAAAGGCTTTCCAGAAAGACACAGAGCCTGCATTAAGCACTTATTATGGTTTGCTTGGTGTTTTCTGATGGAAGACTTATCAGTATAGCTGTTTGATATGCTTTACATACATATAAAACCACAAGCAGCACAAGTTCACAACTCCCCAGGCAGAAGAAACCATTGCCCAAACTAAACCCTTCTTATCATATCCTAAACTGCATACAACCTTAACACTTATTTCACATGAAACCATTGTTGCTTTTCTAGCATAATAACACTGAGGAAAAGGCTGGGGCAATGACCTTGTCAAAGATAATGTAGGACAACCTCTCAGTTACAGCAGCATGAGCTGCAGAGTCAATGCCCATCTTTGCCGAGAAGCAAGACAGGTAACAGTCTGACAACAGTGTAGCTCAAACAGAAAGCAAGATCTTGTACTTTTTAAAACCCACTTCTCAGCTGGGATGTTTATTCATCAAAAAATATAAAGGAACAATATGAAATACACTGCTTTCTCCATTCCCTGGATATGGTTTCTAAGCACTTCATAGTCAATCACTGTATTGCAATGTCTCCCATTATAATCCCAGAGGAGCAGTAATGGGATAAGGCCACATTAACTTTGCACATCAAACTGCAAAATCCCACAGAAAGTGTTTTTTTCCCCCCAGTTCCTGTTGCAACCTCTGTTATGCACCCTGGTCCTACCATGTTATAAGTTATTTTTTTCAGTCTCCATATGAGTATGTCAAACTGAAATGCAGTTTTGAAGAAGTGGTATGCAGCTATAGCACATGTACTACAAAGAACCCTGGATCTACCCATTGCAAACACCAAAAAGCTGTCATCGTGCTTTTAATTTTCCCCCAGCAGCAATGAAATACAGCTTTGTTCTGTGAATACCACCACAAATAATGCTGCTGAAGAGCACTCTCCCTCCCTTGGGCAGTATGCCTTCTGCTCCTCCCCACCTAAGAGCTGCACATGTGCCAAAGGACTAGGAGTTTCTCAAATACCAAAACTCACTTTTAAACATCCGTTACTTGTGCCACGATAGTACTTACAAGTATAACCAACAATTCAAAGAAACTAGAAGTACCTTAAATAAAAAAGGTTCTCCAAGGTGTTTTCATTTTAATTTTTTTTTAGTTATTATATTTAAAAAGGAAACAATATTTCAAGACTTGTGAAAGTATGGCATGAGTTCACTGTAAATCTTTAGCAGCTGGCAACAAAAATATAGAAAAATATAGAAAAATACTTGCACCAACCAATATTCTTGCTGCTTCTTGTTACACAGGGCTAAAAAACCCCTTTGCTTTGTCCATCAGTATAATGACACCTCTGTCACCAAGCTATGCAACAAGACTGATTATCGTCTTTGTTTCAAAGCCTTGGCTATGCTACAAAAATGATCTGTTGCTGACAATGGATGTCAGCAACGGGCACAGCTGAACTCAGCTGTTTGGATAAACACAAGCCTTGTTTACACAAGGACATCTTTTGGTGTGACCTATGGTGTGAATTTAAACCAACGTAATTATGTCTTTTTCCTGTTTACCGTCAACCCACTCCCTATAGCTCTATTCAGATAAGAAATTACTGCTCTTAGGACTTCAAGAGAAGACAAAATAACTAAACAGCCCACACTGTACAGGCAGCCAAATTCCCAGTCTGTTTGAACTGAGTTGACAATGTTAAATTATACCTGCTGTAGACATGCTAATGCAAAGGGAGTGTAATCTTTCTCCTTTAGGATTTGTTTCTAAAAAGTTTCATAATTATCACATCCCACTAATGCCTGCAAAAAGCTTAACTAAACAGTGATACACTGGTTTGAAATACCTAAACTAATTTAGAGCAAACAGGTTCTCCTCACCTCAGAACCAGCCTTGCTTCAAATCTTAATCCTCCTTTCTATTCGAACATCAAAGCCCCACTCAGCAGAGAGGCCTCCCTCTGCTGAGCTGAATTCCACAGCCAGGAAGCACATTGGTGCCCCTCAGCCACAGCCAAGAGCTGAGGAACTGCTCTAACTGGTAAACAAGCTAATGCCAAAAATGAAGGAGGCTGGGGGAAAAGGAATAAAAACCTCTGCTTTTTTTTTTAAAAGTCATATATTTTCATTTTAAGTCACAACTTTTGAAATTGGTGCAACCCAAGGGTGAAAAGGTACTTTACTGGATTTTCTGGCCTCTTCTTTTTGTTTTCTTTTGAACATTAAATTAGATGCACGATAACTCAAGCTAAGGGCTTGCATAGAAAATAAAAAACTCAGCAGAGGCTTGAAAGCGTGTCACCCACATTCCCAAATCCAACAGGCAATGCCATAGGTAAGAGTAATAAATGCCTACTAAGAAGAAGGGCAGGAGCACGTGCCAGCATGGCAGCATTCACAGGGCACACACGTCTCTCGTCCCATCTCTCCTCTGCAGCTAATGCAGCCAAAAGCCTCTGGTACAAACACCTCACGCCAGCAGGACTCAGGGGCACAAATATTATTTAACTTGTCCCTGCTCTGCTCTCTGAATCTCTGAACAAAGTTGTACATAGCACGCAGAAATAGCTCACTTCTACCTTTAGCCCTTGTGCAAACCTCTAACAATGTAACTGAAAATAGTATTAACAAACTAATGTGGGGAGGGGGAAATGTTGAAGGGATTAACCAGAAGTTGTGCTCCTTTACCTTTTGTGATAGGAGTCCAGAAAAAAAATTCATTGATGTGGGGGTCAGTGTCCCATGTTTAACATCAAGATCTTGAAAGCAACAATTTGTCAAAAAAAGTGACATTCATCACCTTTCATTTGGAAATGCTGGGTATTATCTGAAGTCATTACCAGAATATGAGCATTTTTGTTCCTCCAGAATGAAAAGTGCTCTTATTTTAGAGATTGTGTTATCAGTATTAGACAGGGAACAATATTAACACTGCACCTTGGTGGTAGTCATGCTGAGATGTTCACATTGTTAAAATCCCTGCAAGGACAAGGCTTAAGACGAAACTTGGAGTTAAGTGACAGTAATTAGCGGTAGCATTAATCTACTTATAATTCAGGCATGTGAATCTCCATTTCATAAAGCAAGGAACATTAACATCCTTAAAGCAGCTTGACTGAAAACAATTCATCTGTAAATATTGCAGAAGAGGTGACAGTCTCACAAAAGTCAGTTCTTCTTACCATTTCTGTTAGATTTTTTTTTTTTTGTAAAGACAAGCTGCTGTACCGCCAAGCAATCAGACTTCACAATGAGAAGCCCTCCAGCAAAGACTTTCTTTCAGCATTTATTCATTTCAGCATGGGAAAACAATGGAGCAAATCTTCTTGGAACCAATTCTAAGGCATGGAAGACACTAAGGGGAAATCACAACTGACCAATCTGGTGGCCTTCTATGATGGAGTGACAGCTAAGGTCAACAAGGGATAACCA
Organism: Myiotriccus ornatus; assembly: GCA_036023395.1. NCBI lineage: Eukaryota > Metazoa > Chordata > Aves > Passeriformes > Tyrannidae > Myiotriccus > Myiotriccus ornatus. The sequence continues at coordinate 69,154,434 of JAYRBT010000082.1, forward strand.
ACCCATGATGACATGGACCTCTGTAAGGCCTTCAACACAATCCTACACAACATCCTTATCTCCAAACTGGAGAGACGCGGAGTTGAAGAGTCAATATTCAATGGATATGGAATTGGTTGGATGGATACAACCGAAGAGTTGTGGTCAATGGCTGTATGTGCAGGTGGAGCCTGGTGGCGGGTGGTGTTCTTCAGCGTCACACAACCAGTGCTCTCTAATATCTTTATCAATGACATAGTGAGATGAGTGCACCCTCGGCCAGCTTACAGGTGACATAACAGAAGGAAGAGGGACCTGGACAACCTTGAGAAGCAGATTCATGAGAGCCTCATGAAATTTAACAAGTCCAAGTGCGAGGACCAGCACCTGGGTTGAGGGCAATCCCAGACATGAGTACAGACCAGGAGAAGTGATTGAGAGCAGCCCTGTGGAGGAGGACTTAGGGGTTCTCGTGGATGAAAGCCAGACGTGAGCCAATAGTGTGCGCTTGCAGACCAGAAGGCCAACTGCATCCTCGGCTGCATCAAAAGAGGGGTAGCCATTAGGTCAAGGCAGGTGATTCTCCTCCTCTACTCTGCCCTTGTGAGACCTCATCTGGAATATTGCATCCAGGTCTGAGGTCCTCAACATAAGAATGATGTAAACTTGTTCAAGCAGCTCCAGAGAAGGGCCACAAAGATAAAAGGTTGCCCAGAAAAGTTGTGGCTGCCACATCCCTGGAGTGTTCAAGGCCAGGTTGGATGGGGCTTTGAGCAACTTGGTCTAGAGGAAAGTATCCCTGCCCATGGAATGGGTTTTGGAACTAGATGGTCTTTGAAATTTATTCCAAACCATTTACTATAGATTTCAGATTCTTGCCAGTGAGACTTCCACTAGCAATGTTCACTTTCCTGAGTATCCCAAGTCCCATGTAGAGGGGGTAGTAGGATTTTGTTCGTTTGTGTTAAATAAGAGGTTATGCAAGCTCCTCAGTTTCTGATCAAGGTTCTCCAACCCAGCTGCATCATATGGATTAATTCTACAGTTAGATGAAGATAAATTCTACAGATGAGATGAAGTCTTTTAATGCTTTTATTTCACTATAACTCAGAAAGGCCTTCTGACCCACGTGTTTTATGAAACAAATAAGCACAATTATAGTTCTACTGGTCGAGGGCCTAAAACTGGCCTCCAGCACTTGTTCTCTCTTCTTCCTGGAGACCTTTATCCTTCTCCACTGAATAAGGAGAGCACACATCCCTAAAATTAGTTTTTGCTAATAATTCCTCTCCTTTTTTCTTTCCTGCTAGACTTTGTTTGGAAATTCTCTCAATGTTACAGCCATTCAGTGTCAAGGCCGACTCTGTTATCACCTTATACGTACCAAAGTACTGTGCAATATGCCAGTCCTGTCAGTCCCCTCATATCCCATGGGAGCTGCTCACTGCAGACACTTGGTTCTCCCAAGCTTCATTACAAGCAAAGTAACATCCCCCTACTCATTTCTACCTCTTCGCTCCCAGAGATTACTGAAAACACTTTGGAATCCTTCTGGATTGAACATACCATAAAAGGTAACATCTGCAACACCTCACTGAGCTTCTCGGCAGTGCCTTCCTGTATTTATTCAAGAGCTGCACAAATTCAGCTTCAATATTATCAGAATTTAGAGACTTCAAAAGATGATATTTTAATACTATTCCAGATGTGTGCGCAATACCTAGTTTTCTGTTCTCACTCTTGGCTGCAGTACTTCAGTAGCTCTTCTTAACTGAAGGCATCAAGTCCAAACCAAGAACCACATACTCTCTACAATGAAGAAAATCTTGAAGTCACCAATACACCATTTTGGAATCAGCTGAACTATTCTGACATGCAAAACTAAGCAGCTGAGCCAAAAGACCAAGCTTCCCTCCTGAGCCATTAAGAAAGACTACACTGAAACACACTCAGAAGTTCATATCCAAAACATCAACCAATTTCTAACAACAAAAATAACAAAACAGTAAGTTTTGCAGGGAAAGAGAAGGAGGAACACTTTCAAGAGTTATCATCAAGAGAAACAAAACCGGCTTCAAGTTTGCTTTGCCCAGTCTTCTGCTTTCACACTTAAGATGACAAGAAGCCACCCACAGCAAGAGCAACTAGAATGACTGCAGAGCAAAGGCCCAAAATATTGAAGATTTTGCAAACACAGAGAAAAGGAAGTCAAGTTCTGTGTGGAAACCAGAGGTTTGTTTATGTTTGAATACTTGTAATCACCGCCAAAAGGAAGTTGTGGGTTTATTTTTAGGGATCTATTTTTAGACAAAGTATTATCTCAATATTGTCACTTGATGGTATTAGAGGAAAAAACGGTTTCCTTGTACTAAACTTAGAGTCACCATGTTTCCTTGTAAGGATCACCTTGAATAAAGCCCCTCACCCCCAGAAAAAAAGAGAAATCCTTTCAGGGTTCTCTTGTCTTCATTAGATGTTGAATCAACTTTTGCAATAGGCTAATGGTGCTGCTCAGTCTCACAAGTGTGAAGAAACCCAAATAGTTATCCTCAAAGAAAACAAGCCTTGGCTAAAGGCTCTTTTCAAAAGATGCCACTGGTGTTGCTGATACACTAAACTCATTTTTAGGTCATACTAGACTAGAGACTCATTTTCAAGCCTACAGGCACAACAAGAAGAAACAAACCAAGTACTGCATGGTCACCTTCTCAGAAGCCAGGACGTCCCTGACCTCCATACTGTCCCCAGCACGCACAAACACGGCAGCCCAGAATCACGATGGCACATTCAAACACATGGAATAAGATCATTAAGCTAAAAAAAAAATGTCAGAAACTCCTAACTGCACTGCAAATATTTGCTGCACACAAGTGTTCTCTATAGAATGACCAAAGGCGATAACCAACAGCCAAAGGTAAAAAAAAATACTAATCTAGAAATTCAGATTGCATAGAAACTAGGGCAAAGTTCTCCACAGTATTCCTCCACAAGAAGGTTACCTTTTGCTTACAAGGCTAAACAGATACCTGGAGAGGAGACAGTGCATCCAGTGACTCAAAACTATGAATTGGCAGCACTGTAACAAGCAGCATCCCAAATAATTTAAAATAAACTACTTTATCCTTGCATATGATTTCTCGCTACACTCACCACTGGTGCTGCTCTGTGGTCAAGGCTTTGCTAAAAAGGTATTCTGAACTGGTTCTGACAAGCATTAGAAATGCCTGTCCTTAATGCCTTCAGAGACAACTGAGGTTTGGTAATACAAATCACTGCAATGATGAACTCCATAAAGACCTTTCAGCTCATTATAGTATTCAGAAACACGTATGAAACAGGTCAATCACCTAGGGGACAAGCCAAGGCAAATACAATGTAGGACAAATTTAACCATGACATTAGTGGCCTTCAAACCTTCTTAATAGACTAGAAGCTGTATTTTGTATTAAAAAGCTCTGTAAAGTCTGTATTCCACAATGAAGCTGGTGTGGAACTTTCTCACACAGCTTTTCCTTGTTGACCATGGCTAACGTGAGAAAGTCAGACGTTAATATCTGATAGTATCTGAAATAAAGATGAAGCTATATGCACAAGTGCATATGACTTATTACCCATCATTTTAATTAATGAGAGAATCTTCTGTGCTAAAGGAAAAAGCAGTCCCATGGTTGATTATCTTTCACTGTCTCAAAGGTAGATGAAGCACAGCTGAAATGCAGGTACATCTTTAGCAGCAATGCTCAACTGTTGCTCACTGCATTTCCTCCGCACCATTCCAGTAAAACAAATGCACAAACTAATCATCTTAGTCTCCCATTTTGGAAATGTATTTGCAGAACTGCAATCAATTTCAAGAATTGATTTTTAATTTCTGTAGAATTTATTTATATAAGTGTGGTCTGTAACACCAAGCATGTGGTCAGGACTCAAACGTTTCCTCCTCACCAGAAACAAAAATCCTGTTACTAGAGTCACAGATCAGCTTTGTCCTCTTACAGAGTCCACACTCACCTTTCGTAACAGTCTCTGAACACAATCACCAAACTTGAACCAAAAAAATAAGCAAAAGACTGAGGCAGATGGTCAGAACCAGATAACTTAGAAGGAAAAAAAAAAAAATGCTCGAAACTATACTGCTGCTTCAGGCAGATCTTTACATAAGTTGAGGAAAGACAGATTACAGCTGCAGAGGCTCCTGTATTACTTACTTGTATAGTATATACTAAATTCAAATATGTTATTTTCTGCTAGTTTCACAGTGCAAATAAATGTATGAAGAGAGCATTCTGCACTGACGCAAAAGGAGTAAGGCCAATATGGCAGCATACCCTTCTCCCTTAAGTTTGCTGTTAGTGCTATTTTTAGCACTTTTCAAACATAATGTACACTGACATCATAATTTAGTTTTTCTCTTTTCACAGCAGGGTAGGGTTGTCTGGAACACCACACACTTCCACTGCAGACTTGAAGACAAAGGTGACTGAAATAGGGAAGTGAAAACACAAAGGCTCCCAGGAGAAAACTCTTACGTTTGATAGGTTTTAAACCAAGGACCTCTTTCTGCATATTCCCTGTATTTTAAACAGGAGAGTTCTTTGTGTATAGGCACCCAAGCCCCACACAACAACTTATTCCCCACTAAACATGATGTCATATAGCCAGAGATGTCCAACTCCACCCGGATGCAGTCAGTGGTGTGTAGACACATAGGGCCATATGCCTGTACATCTCTACCTACCCACACATATGGTGCAGCCACGCACAGGCAGCTTATGCGAGGCAGCCATGCATTATTTATAGTCCTCATCTCTCATCGCCTCTCTACCTGCCCTGCTGAACTGAGCACTAAAGCAGGAAATAATTGTAGCATGAAGCTGTCAACACACTTCCTGCTCTCCTCCAGCCAAGAGGAGAGAAGTCCTGCGGGGTCAGACAACCCATCTCGGCATGCCCAGTGGCACACTCTATTCGAAGAAGATAAAATTCTGTAATATGTCCTGGTTTAAACTCTGCAATACTGAATTTCTGAGGCAGATATTGACATACCATTTTAAATCTATGCCTTGGAACATAGAGGACTGCTAAGCCTTTTTTGCTCCAGCCAAACTACCCATGTCACAAAACATATCATGTCATAGTTGCAGTCAACACTTACAACAGCCACTCCACATGTTGAAAAATGTTTAGCTTTAGCTATTAGAAGTGTCAAACAGCAGGAGCTTGCCACCACATCCCAAATACAAGCTCCCAGCAACAAGTTCTACCACTCCATAACACCTTACACAAACACCTCACTCTGTTCTACACTAAGGCTGTAGCTTTTTAGCTTTTGCAAGTGGCAAATGGGGAAAGTCCTGACCATATTCTCCTCATTGTTATATGCACATTCTTTGCCCTGTCCTTCTGCATTTGACATTCAAGTAGCAAACAGTGGCAGATTTGCTCTGCAAGTAATTGTGCCAGTTCCAGAACCATGATGATAACTTTATGCAGTCAAAATTCTTTAAAGCCATGAAAATGTTCCTTTCTTTCGCCTCTGCTCCCCCGCCCAGTTGCATAAGCTTATTTTTCAACATTTGGCAACAGAACGAAGGCATTAGATCACAAAGGACCAAATCTGTTGTTTTTGTTTTCCTTTTGAGCTTCCCTAATTAGGACTCCAGTTTTTGGAAAGTAAAAGCAAAGAATTGAACTGTGGTATAGAACTATCAATATTAACGAACAAGACATTTCCAGCTTTTAAGAATATTCTGTTTGAGACTAAATCAGCATATCTAAAAGTGACCTATTTGGAATAAGTATGTCACCAAGTTCAATATTTAGGTCAGTATTTGTGCAATAATTCCAGCCTGTCCTGAAAACAAGAGTTCTGTTCACCTCAGAACACATACATACAAGAAAACTAATTCTAACACCTATTCACAAATTCCTTCCAAAATTTACTGGGGCAGAGCATGAGAGATGTCTTGGTTATAATAGATTTCACTGTTAGAATGAATCTGATTATACAGGAGTGATGCTCATTTTTAATTAAATTGAAACCAAGCCTCTGCAAACATGAATTCAAATCTTCTTTAGCATACACATATTTATTGCAGGAGTGATGCATTAGGATTTGTCTCATTCTGAAACACCACTGAAAAATCAACATTGCCAATATTCTGTGGGGGGGAAAGACTGCAGAGCAAGCATTTTTTGCAAAGTCTCCTTTCAAGAGGGAGTTTGTTATTTAAAAGTTAAAATAACATCACCTTCTAGCTCTTTTAAAGAATACAGAAAACAAACGTGAATATTTTTTCATAGTTAAAAACTGAATTCAGCAATTTTAATAAAATATTTTACCAGGGATTTCCTTCTGCATTAAATTTTATAATTAAAGCTTTCACTACCCTAGTAAGTATCAGAACCCTCAGTTTCCTGCAGCTCACATTGGGAACATGAAGGACTGCAGAAAACCTACCACTGAACATAAATAAACACACAAATGTCACTTTCAAAACAAATGCCATTAAACAATATCTATATTTAAAATACAGTATTAAATATTATTCAAAACAACTCACAAAGGTGCAAGTACTATATACACAAAACCATAACTGAAGAAGAATCTGTAAGCATCATGTGACATAGCCTCTAATGAGCAACCAGAACCTCAGACTTTGAGAGCCATATCATCTCCCTTCCTAAGTTTACTTGCCTTTAAAAATACAGTGCTTTATAGAGTATTTTCTTGGTTAGCAGTAATATTTCAACAGTTTTGAACTTGAGTAGTTTCTAAACACCTGAGGCAGAATACCTCATATAAGTGTTGGGGTTTTTTCCCAGCATGAGAATGTCAGCTTGCCTGAACTACAGAGCTGTAGATTAAACTTTTTCTCATTTATCTATACATGTACATCGGATGGGCTGCACCTTACAACTAAGCACTTGGACACAAACAGCCTCAGCTGGAGGACATCTGAGTAACTTTGCAGCATTACTAGTTTACTTGTTTCTGTTCTTCAGAAACAGTGTTACTGTGTAGCACTTCCCATAGGACTGCCTTGCATACTATCATGCTTAAGGTCTTCTGTTTTTCAATCTAAGGATAGGAACTCCAAACATCAAAAAAGCAACTTGAAGTGGCAAAGTATTGTTTCAAAATCCACAAATGCAGAACACCAAGACTCAGGTTTGAGGGCTGGGAAGTTTGGGCAAATGCTTAATTTTTAACTTAAAGCACGTTTTACCGACTTAAAAAAATAGCAAAGCAAGTTTCTTCAGTTCTGATAGTCTGAAAAAAACACTTGAAACTATGTATTTTCTTTCTACTCTTACATAAGAAAAATGGGAGGTTATCATGAGTGCATGGGGATATGTTCTCATGCTGGCTATCGTCCCGATGCTGTTAGTCATTTGGGTGAACCAGAAAGAGAGAAGCACAGCATGGCACAGAACAAGCTTACGCTGCCAGTAATTCAGAGGGGGTTTCTGGCCATTTATCTCTGCTTCTGAAGTTCATTGTTTTCCACTGTTTTCCTCACTCATTAGATTTGCCTTTCATTTATCTGATGTCAAACCCTCTGGAGATGAAAGGGCACTACTGTCCCAGAGAGAGCCACAAAGCGGCAAGAACTCAAAAACCTGACAGACCGTGCCTCACCGTCTCATAAAACATGCCTTGGGGATTTTTACCTTGAGGCTTAACAGACCACACAGATACACCTGAACAGCTTCTTTAAAAAGAATTTTAAAACTTACTACAAAAAAACCTTAAAAGACATTTTAAATGATGCCTGTGTTGGGAGGTGCATTCGTTACTGCTCAAAGAAAATCCAACCTCTTAAAAAAGCCCACAGCCGAGGCTCTATCACTGGCAACAGGCTGGATAACACATTATTGCAACCTAAAAAGACAAAACAGATCTAGTGTGACATGAATACCTCTAAGTATTACTACATAAAACTAAGTTGCTTTAACATAGTAAAGAGCACGGACAGTCCTAACAAGTATAAAACTAATGAACAGTTTAGGTCCAACTAGAAAACCAAAGAGAGAATGCTGACAGAACAGCAGAAGAACTCGTGTGCTAAAAAAATATGAAAATATAATGGTTCAAGATATGAAAATTACTTTCGAGAGGATTTATTAAAAAGGTAGCAGGGTTTAAGAGACAAAACAGGTAACTGCAAAAACAACCTTTCAACAACACGAAGTGGAACTGAAGATTCAATTGAAATAATGCAGGCCCTAAATTCTCATAATTAATTGTGCTCTAAGCACAGTATAAAATTTGCTTTACAAAGGTTTTAGTTAGTAACTTTTTTTACTGACAGAAAATGATTGCTTATAGCTTATTTAAAAAAAAAAAAACAAAACAAAACACAAAAAACCTTACAAAAACCAACAAAACAGTTATAAGGTTCATGACAGTCAACCCAGAAGAGGGAACATAAAGCTGCATGGAGAAGACCGAACTGAGGGAAACTCTATGAACATCCCTTTCAGGAAGGAGTCAGCACTATTCTCACCTTTGATGCTTGTCGCAGCCAACGCAGATATTCAGTGAAGTTATCGAAACAAATGTAGTAGGTCTGGCTTTGAGGTCCAGAGGAGCTAAATGCTAAACAGTGCTGGTGCTTTTTCACTTCTTCCACCTACAGCAGAAACACAAAACTGTTAGTCAACAAGAACCAAAAGCCTCTTTGCAGAACTCCCCAGGGGAAAGTTAAAGTGTGCCCAAGAGGAACTCATCAAGTAGAGCTGGACTAACCATCTCAAACACTCAAGCTGGATCTTGGCTGTCAAATATTCACAAAATCTACACAGGCAAGGAATGAGAACAGAAGGACAACGAAACTAAAGGAGAAAACCACCAAAAAATCAACATTTTAATAGAGACTGAACACCATAAAAGGTTGGCCAGTGAAACATATTTAAGGCTGTTTTTATGCAACCTAAAAAAAATACAATTTATACTCCTGGTTATTAAAAACAGGCTTAACAAAATGCTTCTCTTACAGCCCAATTAAATTCTTTGGCATTTCTCAACTTGCTAAAAAACACCCAGAATATATCATTCTGCTACCATACACGAGAAGTCCCACACAACTTATGGTCTCCATGTCTCAGCACAGCATTCTGGAAAGCCTTTGCAAACCAGGAAGTGCAGAGTATTTATGGGGTTGAGGAAGAATATTTTTTGAGCAATAATTTAGAAAACCACTTAGTTCTGTGCCAAGCATCCTCCTCCCAAGCTTTGTCAGTAAAAGCCCTCAGTACATTTTTCTGAGCTTAGTTATCCTTTTCTTTTAAAATTTGTTGTCAACTTTCTGCTTAATGCAGTCTGCATGTTTTACATCACACAAGGCATATCTGTGCAAAAGCAACTTAGAAATTCCAAGTTAAGCAATTAAAAAAGGTACATAACCTTTTCCCTTTTTAAATTCAAAATATATATATTTTCAGTCTCAAAGAGAGGGCCAGTGGGAACCTGAATCCTGTTCTCTCCAGCATCCTACAGCCAGGAATACAATTCACTGTCAGGAGTTCACACATTGTTGCTAAAAGAGGACAATGTCTCTGCTTCGTTATCTCCAGGGAAGAGTTGAAGAATCATGAAAGGAGACAGGAAAAACAGCTCTTGAAAGGCAGCACTACTTTTCACATTGCTAGTATAGAATATTAATAAATCAACTCTAGTCTGCATATATACTATTGTGAAGCTTGTTCCTCTCACAATAGCTTTTTAGAATTCAACTTATCTGTATGTGAAGTAAAGGAAGATTACTTCAGGTGTAAATTCATCCTCAAGCTAATGATTTTCTTCCCTTTACCTTGGCTAAACAAGCCAAATAGTAGTGTCCTGAAACACTGTTTAGGTTGAAATAGTAATGTAACCTTACTACCTTCACTACAGTTTCACACCATCACAGCATAGTTAAGGTGGGGAGGGATCTCCACAGGACCTCTGCTCAAGCAGGGCCACCTACAGACAGTTTCCCATACAGTTTTTAAATATCTCCAGAGGTCATGAAGAATTCATCACCCCTCTAAGTAACCTGTGTCAGCACTCTATTACTGTCACAGTGAAAAAAAAAATTTCCTTGTGTTCATTCGGGAACTCCTGGGTTTCAGATGTAATCAATCAGAAAAAAGTCCAGTTTCAGCTTTCCACAAGTAAAAATGTTTATTGCTGTTAGCTTACAACAGACCAGTACTCAAACAATGTTGAACACTCAAAACTCCCCAATGTTCAAAATAAGCCCACACCCTTACTGGTTAATTTTCAGACCTTAAGAGTAAACCAGCACGGATAAAACCTAGATGAGCTGGTGTGGCACAGATCATACACAAGAGAGCTGTATGTATCCTTCAGCTGTGTGCTATTGCACATATAAATCACCTAACATTGCACACAAGAGAAAGAAATTGATCCATTACTTCATCGTTTTAATTCAAACATCCAAAATTGTTGAATATGAATGACCATAATCAAAAGTCATTCATATACTACGAAAATCCCATTCACAGAAACAAGCTTTTGAGGGCTCAGAATAATCCTAATTGAATGCAATCTTCTCTGTGTAAAGAGGTAGGGGTTAACCAAGCAAATACATGAAATAAAATATCTTACTTTTCCACCAATTAAAGGGAGAACATGCATCTTTCCAGTCTGGCTTTCTTTTACTGATGAGACAATTAGGCATGTTCCACAAAGGATAGCTTGGCGTCTTGTCCATCTGTTGACTGGCAAATGTATTTTCCCTTTTCGAACATTGTACATTCCTGAGAGCTGAATTCGTTCGGAGCTGCCAATGCTGTGGGGCTTTCCTGAAATAGAAACAAAAGCAACCACTTAATCACAGAAAATCTTTGCCTCTTTCACTCCAAGTCATCCTGAGACTTCATCAGCAAATTTGCAAGCTACAAACTGCAGCATGACAAACGCAGCTTCAATACCATGCAAGCAGGTAATTTAATATCAGTTTCAGTACAGACTTCTTTCACATGGGAGAGGTATATGGCAAGCTGGTATCATGAAGAGCAGATCACATTAAATAATCTGCAGTAGTCACAGAAGTACCAATTAATGGTACCCATCTTCTCTATGGAATGTGTAAATCAAATGTTCATCTGCAACAGTAAGTCACTGGTTACTGCTGAGTTCATATTGCCTGCTTGATAACTGCAGAAGTGGGTGATGTACTGCATGCTGACCTGTATTTTTTCACTTCCATGTCTCTTCTGGCTATACTTCAGGTTGTGGTTTGAATAGCTTCAATTGCTTCCCAAAGAATTCAGTTCCTACTTTCCCCAGTCCACCCTGCTCAGTCCAAACCCCACAGCAGAGGTTGTACACTCAGCCACAATGTAAGCAGGTGCAACCCTAGATGAAACCCTCAAAGATCCTGCTTCAGTCTGAGTAGACTTTCAGCAAATGTGAAGTTCTTCTGTCTGTATTACAACTAATTCAATATTTATAATAATTTAGATTATTAGCATAACTACCAATTAGACCAAATGTGTTAAATTACTTTAAATGTCTCAGACTCTACTAATCTAATCTATTAATAAGATTCTACTCTACAGAAACCATCATGAGCAATGGCAACACAGAGACAAGTACCTCTCATCTCTGCTCTAACAGAACCATGTTCTTTTAGGATGTAAACGGGAAGAAGCACAATTTACTCAATGTTATCTGAGGTATTTATCTACATCAGCTTACCCTATCAATCCCTAAACAGTCCAGCTCAGATCTGAATCATCCAAATATACTAAGTCTTCTGCAAACAGAGTCAAGAGCTAATCACATTCAGGTTAAACCAGTCCAAATTTATGTACAAACACTGGTGTTGGTGAAACTTTGGGAGGTATCTCCCCTGGATAAACAAACTAAAGGCTATGTTAATTCCAAGTAGCTTCGCCATCATGATAAAAGATAAATCACCCATCTTCTTCCACCAATGTTTACTAAAATTCTTAAATACATAGAATCAATAGCTAGTTAGGACTCCAGAAAAGCAGAGACTTGATCCTCTCTTCTGACGTTGGTATTTCAGACCAATGCCAACTGAACTCCAGCAGCGACAAGTGCTGCACACTATTACTTCAACTTGCTATTATTCCTGCTTGCATGACAGCTCATTTGTCTCAATGAGTCTGCTCTTGCCTTCAAATTATCTACAGAAAATAGAAGACACCTACCACATGCCCTACCCACTGCCATTCTCTCACCCCCGCCTAGCCCGTGCCAATTCTTGTCCTTATCTTTAAAAGCAGCCTTCATGAATCTTCCTGCCAATTTAATGAGCCAACACTTGGCATAGTTACCCTCAAGCCTTGCTCTGCTCTAATAAACACTAGCATTTAGGCTACCGATGTCTGCCAGTTTGGATCTGCAGGAAGACTGCTGCTGCTTGAAGCTGGAAGACAAACTTTAATGCCCACAAGGTATCAGCATCAAATACAAAAAGAGGTGCTCCAAGAAAGCAGTAATTTCACTGCCAAGCAAATTCATATCCAACTACAGAAGCTGTGGAAAAACTCTTTGTCCAACAGAATAGAGGGACATAGGGGACACCCATTCTGCAAAGCTACAAGATGACTGACAGGGAACACAAGTGAGTAAATCAGAGCAACTCAGCCTTAACAAACACAAAAGCTGAATCAAACATTACATTAGAAATATGAAACATTTGGTTCTTAAAGTAACTGATAATTTAAGCAGCTTGTGCAGAACAATGGGCTTCATCCCACAGAGCACTGATTAAAGAATTAAGCACACAGAAATAATCAAATCTCTGTAATGGAGTAAGAAGTGTCTGTAAATATTAATAGTATGGTTGTACAAGGAATAGTTGTCTAGGGTGTGGGCAGTTTCACCCCAAAAATTATATTTTATGATCACCTTCTGGGATCTGTTTCTGACTGAGCTCTCTAACTTCACTGGAAAAGCACAACCCACTGCTGACTGAGCCCCTTAGGACTGCAAGGCATGACCTCAATCCCTTGGGAAGACAAGCTTGTTTAGCACTTCAACATAGCCTAATGCAACTTCACCCATCCAGGAACAAGGGGCATAATTTGCACTTAATATGGGCAGACCTGTGTCCTGGAAAACACCAAACCTCAGAAGTTATTCAGGATTATGGTGGATAGCAGAGTACAAGCTCCAGCTGCAGTGCAGTAGCCAACTGTTACTCCAACATTCTGGAGTAACTGAGAAGTAACATTACCTTGCCTAGTCTAGTGGTAAAACAACTACAACACTGGGTTCTCACACTTCACAAAGGGTGCTGAGAAATTAGTCTTGGGAAAAAACTACAGGGGAAAAAGTTAGATGTCTGAGAAACCTGCTTTCTAGGACCAGACTCTTGAACTAGCTACATGAAGCTAGGCACAGCTGGGCCTGTAAAGCTACTCAGAAGTCTCTAAAAGGCAGTTCTTAAAATTTCATTTAAATTCACAGAGGTTGTAAGTCACAGTAACAATTACTATCATTATTAAAGGTTTACTAGAAAAGCCAGAACAGAGCTATCACTAGAAGTAATCATGCTAGATATGAATGATATTTTCTCTCAAACTTCATATTTGATTAGAAAAATTACTGGGATAAGAACCTTTAGTTATTCCCACAAATAAAAAAAAATATATTTTTTTTTTTTTTAATTAAAAAGCCCCTTTAAATCCAAAGGAACCCTTCAGAGGATTTAAGGTGCTTTTTCCCAGAAAGTACTACCCTTCGCTAAGTGAAAGCCAGAATGTTCTTGATGAGAACATACAGAAATAAAACACTGGGCCTATTTCATTAAAGCAAATGGTTTCTCTCTTCCTATTCTTATCTACTTCACTACATAACCAACCATCTGGTTGGACCAGATGATCTTTCAAGGTCCCTTCCAACCTAGGCTCTTCCATGATTCTATAACTTGAAAAGCTCATGTTTAATACTGGATCACATGTTGTTGCATGAGATGCAATCTGCTCACATATTCAGTTTTCTTCCTGCTAAAGGGTTGTAGTAATTGGTATTTGATAGTATCATAGTGTTCCATTATCATGTAAGTAGGGGAAAAAGAAAAAAAAAAGAGTCAAAAGCCACTGGCTTATTTTGATTCTAAGCAAAGGTTATTCAAGGACATTCCAACTAGTTGTAGAACCAGATTCCTATATCTGCAGAAGTTTTGCAGGTAACTATGAGCACAAGCTGTTTGAAAAGCAGCAGCCTTGCCTACTGAAAAATAAGCTTGGACAGACTGCAGCTTTAAAGAGCTCAGATACTTGCTGCCAAGAGAGCATAAAAGCAGGAAAAGTTTAAATGACAGTGAGCTCTGCCACAGCAGAAGCAGGACGGGACTTGCAAAGTGTGAAGCCATCTCAGGCTGGCTGTTCCTCACTTCAGGGAGGAAAGCAGCAGGTGGCAGTCTCCTGCAAGAGGGCTCATCCCTGACAGGCTGGGAAGTGGAGGACAAGGGAAGGGCTCAGAACTGCATCTGCCTTTTCTATGACTGGAAAATAATCAAATGAGAAGGCAAATGATCTTTTTCTTCCAAGTAAGTACAAGAGAGATGGGGGGCAATCTGGACTACACCAGAATTCCTTTAGGCTAAGAATCAAACACCACAAATTATGGTTTAACTACAGCATCACCACCAAAAATCAGCTGGTTCTGAGGTAACCTGCCAGTGCCAGCAGAAGCACTGTTTCCAGTAAAAGCATCAGCAGTTCTGAAATTATGTTCCTCAATCTGCCTTACAGACCTCCCGTTCAAGATTTAGAAGGCTGTATGAGATTCACATTCACATTTTTCCTCAGTTTTAACTACTCCTGAAGGGAGCAGATGAGTTTTCACAGGGGCCTGTAATAATCATGCAGATAAAATGGTAATGATGATCCTTTGTGACTCGAAACAAATTTGAATCCTGCCAAAAACTTTAAATGTAATTATTGCTGCACTGATCACAGTGGAGGCAAATATGCCAGAACATCTAGAAGAGCTGCATACCAGAAAATGTTTTTCAAATGCTAAGACCAACCAGAGTAGTTTGAGTATTTTAGCAAGAAACCATAAAAAGATTACTTTTCATGTCTGTCAGTCCTCCAAGACTACAGCAACTCCTAAGCACCCCCACAACAGAACTTTTGTTCTGTGTGAGGCATTAGAGGAGATGCCTCAAGGCATTATAAGCAGACCACTCATTTGGCTATCTTGATATTCATGGTTGAATTCCCCTCAGTTTTTGCTTGTCCTGAGTCCTGGAGGGAAACCAGTAGTATTCACAACAAGGACAAGAAAAAAGCAAGGAATTTGACTGAAACAGCATAACTGTGACTTGAACCAGAAAACCTACCCTGCTTTATAGGAAGCACAGATGTGACAAAAGTGATCTTTCCACAATGCTAAAGAACTAAGACCTTGCCACGAGCACCCTGAGGAAGCTCGAGGTACACACCGTACTGACATCCCACCTAGTGCAAAGACTTAAAACCTTATTAAATAAATACCCACAGCCACTTGCTTTGGATTCTGGAGTAAAGCTCTTTATCCCAGCAATGGAAGACACATGGAATACATTACCATCAGAAGTTATAAAATACCAGCTCATTATGGGACATAAAAGTACTTGGGGAGAAAAAAAAAAGCCTCTCTGCAGCTCTATGGCTGATTAAGTTGCAAGTACTCATTATTCTCTCCTGTTTGAAAAGTACAGCCAGTAAAGTCTGCCTCTAAAGAACAACTTCAGACATTACAAAGTAAGAGCAGGGAAAAGTGTTGACATAAGAAACATGTTCACTTTTGTGCAGCGGGTCTTATTTTTATTACTAATATTGGTTTGATGGAATGAAAACTAAAAATTCCTCGCAACCTGCATGGTGCAGGCAGCCCGGCCAGCTGGAGAGACTGCCCGCCCTGAGTTGTCTTGGGTATTCACCAGTGGTAAGAGAGGTTTAAGTTATTATTCAGTAGGAATACTGTCTAAGTTTGAAACTTTTCAGAAGTGACTGAATGACTCCAAGTGCCTAATTTAGGGATGTACTTTTCCTACTGCAGCTGGGCAGCTACAGAGGTCGTCATCCTCATCTGCACACTGTTGGGCCCCTGGCTCGAGGCCAGCATTGCATCAGCCCTACCACATCAGCTGTTCTGCGCAAGCTGTGCAAGCTGTCCCCGAGCCCTTTCAGACAAAACAGGCTGCTTTAGTTTCTTGCTTCTCTTTTTGAATGAGAGGCCCTAGGGACAGCTCACGGTGAGTAGTTCAGCATGGAGAGAAAAGGAATGGCACGTAGGGGCCAGAGCTGTGACACAGTGGCTGCTGCTAGAGAGGATGTGTAATGAAACCCACCCACGACTTTCAGCAAGTCATTTCAGAAATAAGATACTTCACAAGCTAACATTCTGTGAATATCAATTCTTGTGTGGATTGGAGAAAAAGAACACCTACCATTCAGTTTCTAAGATTTTGGTCTGAATCCACTTGGAAAAGCAGGGCTATTTCCTAGCCGGTCAGGTGAAACCAGCATGGTGGGTGGCAGCTCCTCAGTTCACCCCTGGAGCACAGTCCCCACCACCCCTCTAAACTGAAATCAGGAACACATCACACCTTGCCTGTGAACCAGCAAATTGAGACTCAGTACTGGTCCTTCCTAAATGTAAGTGCAAAGAGGGCCTCAATTAGGTCAAAACACTGAAAGCCCTAGAGTGTCTTTGCCCACCTTTCGGGAAACTGCCACAATAGCTGTTGCTAAACCCTCACTGCCAGATCATTCAGCAGATTCCAACTTTTGCTCAAGCCCTTTCACTGAATAGAGATGAAGCTACTGCCTGTAATGTTTTTGAAGTTTCTCAGTCGTATTAGGCTGCTTCCCCTTTCATTCTTGTCAAACTAAGGACAGCAGTGATGACTTCAGGCAAGGCCCGGTGCAATGAGATGTATAAAAATAAAGCAGCAAGTTGGATTTTAAAAAAAAAAAAAGAGTGGCAAAGGAAGCAGAACAGCACAAGTAAAACCTCTGAAACTATTTTAATGTTCTCATTTTTATTTGAAACTCATGAAGAAAACCTATTTACAGTTACATGCTTATCAGAAATATTTTTCCTTGTGAGGGTCCACACTACCATAATTTAAGAACAAAGGCATAGAATTAGCAGGTTTAAGTTTAACTAAGATCAAGGATTCACCTTGTAGTCTCTACCAGCAAGATGCTATTGCAAAGGTAAGAGACCAAGATACATATATCAATCAAAGTTTCACCTGGCAAACCATTCCAAAATCAGCAATTGAATTTTTGCACTCAAATCTACTTAGACTCAAAAAGATGCCTGTAAGATATAACACAAGGCTGCCAATAGATTCTGTACTGCTCTGTCAAAGAGGGACTCTGTCACCATTACGGTGTTCTTAAGGGCATGTAGCTATTAGCTTAGTTACACAGTTTACTCATTATACTCCTCATTTTGCTGTACTGTGTCTTATATGGGCACTGGGGAAGCTCTGAAGTAGTTAAGTTTCTCTTAGGAATTAGCAGTTCAAGCTCCACTACTTAAAGGCTGTTCTCTTTCAACTTGAGAAACAAAAGCAGACTCCATATGTTGGATTTTACTAAGCTATATTTCCTTGGTTTTTTTCTAGAAAGAAACATTCAGTATAAGACAAAACTGGCAGAGTAGAAGACAGACATGACTTTAGTCTTTGTGAAACATGTTCCTACTACTTTACAGGAAGATCATCCTTAAAAACAAGCATTATCTCTATATGATATGATACAATAAAACATAGTTACTAGTTTAATAACAATAATCCTGTCTTCCACTTAAGAGTAAATCCTCACTGGAAGAAAGGTTTGTATGTATTTCATAATCTAGAAAATATCCCTCTTCCCCCACTGAGACAGAGCTCAACGTTTGTTCACTTGATCATTCCCTGTATCTTGTTTTCGCAAGACTCACCATTCTCTGCACAGGAACCCTAAAACCATGGTATCAATGCTTCAAAGGATATCACAGGCAAAATTTAACAAAAACTACTTTTCTGAAAAGCTTTTCTATCAAATGTCACACATATCCGCAGAAAATTACTGCAATAACTTTACTGTCAAAAACTAAATATCAACTTACAATAAGCAAACACTTCTGAAGAAAAACCTAACTGTAATTCAGTAGAATTCAAGAGCCATTGTTAACCAGCACAGCTCCTACACAAGAACAACTTAATAAAAGCAACAGGTTAGAGTAGGATACGCAGTGGTGGACAGGACACTACTTGCAATTTAAAAGCAAGCATGCACAATGGAAATTCATCTGGATTACTACGCAGAGAAAGCAAACCCAAAGCCTTGGAACCAAATTGTTCTGACTGTAACAAGTGAACTCCAGATCTAGCTGCTCCAAGGTGTTTTGACAGATTTTACAGTTCAGCTTGTAGAAGCAAACTTCCAAAACACAGATTCAACCCCAACCAACTGAAAACCCACCTGTTTTTAAATTTTTCACTCCATCTATCCCTACAGATTACTCCTGCAGCTCACATTCAAACTGAGACCTATGCATTTGCATCCACTTCATTTGTCTGCAAGAAATCCAAGCAAGTTACATGCAAGCAGGTTTGTTTATTTCAGCAAAACAATGAGGCTCTCAAGACACACTGGATGTTCCAACTTCTGCTTGCAATGAACTACAATGGACTGTAGGCTGAATTCTGTTATGTCCAAACACTTAATTCTGAAGCTTGAAAAGGGAAGAGAGTCACCTGCTTTTCAGTAGGAAAACTCAATACTAACTCCTCTGGGAAAGCCCCAAATGACACCTCTGTATGGAGAAATAACTGAAATATCCTGAAAATGAACCATCAAGAAAAAATGTCATCTTCCTCCTGTGCTTTAACAAAGTTGTAAAAAGCTGCAATATTGATCAAGAGACTTCCAGGAAATATTATCTAAACAACTTTCCCATCACAAACTTAGGATTCATTTCAGGAAGTACTGAATAAGTTCATAGTGACATCATCTACCAAGTATTTTTGCTCAAAGTAAACTTAAAACAGAACTAGTCTTACACTGGGAAGATGTGTACTAGTATCTGATCAAATTCCTTACATATATTTCTTTAAAAGAATACTTTAGCAACACATTTCAAACCATCCCTTATTAAGATGGCCTCAAGAAACTTCACTTTCTGAACAGTTTTACAATTCTGCACACTGATATTAAAAAGGTGAAAATGCAATAGGTGGGGCCAAAAACACTGGGCCTTACAAACTTGCCAGTAGTACCATGACTTGCATGACAGCATGCACAGCTTCTGTAGGATGGGACCCAATGAATGTTCAACTGACATTTTACCTTTCTCCCCAGTTCAGGCCCCATAAAGCACAGCTGAACAGAACACTGGAGATGCACATTTATTTTTGTGAAGTCATGCAAAAATTGAATTCTACTTGTTATACTCCCGATGCACAATAAAGCCACAAGCACAGTAAAATCCCTTGCATCCCAAAGGATACTTAGGCTGTCTAAAGCAATTGCTGTATTGGTAAAAGCTCTGAGCTAACCAACTGTTTTAGGCAAAGCTGGACTCTTGATGGAATTGAAGAGCAAAATTACACTGATGACTCCACTGAAGTTAACAGCGGCTTTCAGGTTTTATCAGTGTTAGATGCTCAACATGAGGCATGGCAATGGAAGCTCAAAATAACTACTTGAACGCACACTCCTCTGAGGAGGAAGAATGACAGCCCCTGGCAGAAGTTCATCTGTATGTCTTAGTACTACGACAAAAAGATAGAAATCCATGCTCCTTACCAGCAAAAGTTGAGCAAATCTCCACACGCCCTTGCACGTACCTGCCTTGCCCTGAGGATGGAAGATGTGGGTAGTCAAATGTTTAAAAAAGCTACAGATGAACACATATGCATGCTAGATCAAGAATTGTTTTGTATGAACTTCATACATAACACAAATGTCATCTTTCAATGTATTCTAGACTAAAATTCCACCAACCGCAAGATGATTAAGCTATTTTGTGTGTTAAATGTATTCAAGTTCAAGTGCAATGATTTTCTCATTGCTCTTTCATCAGAAGAAACAAGTCAGGTATTCTACATCTCTAAAAGCATGTAGTAATCTAAATCCTTGTTAAGGTAAAGCATTTTAAGTACAACACTTCCTACAACAATACCAGCATTATTGTATAGATCAAAATCTCAACTCAAGATTTATCACAGGACTCAGCTGATAAGCAGCTTACATCAAAACAGTTCTGTACAGTACTGCAAGGCTATTACTAGCACATCTTAAAGAGGTCTAGTTTAAAAAAATCACAAATAACTGATGTGGAACAATACTGAAATGTATAGGCTGAAATGTATATACTGATACGCATAAGCTGTCCAGTCAAGTGCCTCCGAAGCTTAGCCTTGCAAAGAGAAGGCCAGAATACTGGATTTAGAATTGTCAACACTTACAGTCAAAAGCCACAATACCTAATAAATAAAAATAAGGAACTAGTAGGTAAGGGTTGAGTGACTGCTTTAAGTTGCACAAAGACAGAAAAATATAAAAGCCAAAAGAAATAGCACAAGCAATTAGTCAGAGGATTATCTGTCATTTAAAATGCAGCTTCATCAACATGAGATTTCCAAGCTATGGCTAGAAGGAATTCTGGCTGAGCAATATTCTTATAAGCCATTCTTACTCCATTATATGAGCCAGTGTGTCCAGCTTAGTTCATACATTTTATGTCTATACCTTGGCTGTTTTCCCCACATACCAGTAGTCAGTATTTGCGCGTGCATGTGATTTTGTTCACGCAAACCTTTCTTTAAAAAAGTTAGTCGAAGCAATAGCCTTTTTGGTCTGCAGGTCTGAGTTCAGTAAGTAGCACAGAGTATACATCCGCCAGTTCCCTCTCCCTCCGCTGCTCTCTCCTACAACTCTGTAGTTAGAGACCGTTCCTAACTACATCCGTAACAGCCCTTCTTTTTCACTTCTCTTATCAGCAAGAGCAGCTTCAAAGAATCACACAGAAGCCTAGATGATGAAAAAGGAGAGACAGGATCTCCAGACACCCTTGGAAGACTTCACTACCCTGACTTCTGCCTGCTTATGGTCATTCACCTTGTTTTCTCGCTAAAGAACATATATCCTTTGAGTCACCCTAAATCGACTGCTGTCATTTAAGTGTTTGCTGTTTTAAAATTTACATGACAAAGGTTGGATTATGCCAACATACATTAAACATGTATGTCAGCAGTAAAAGGCAATTTGTGTCAAAACTCCGTACTTCCGACTACATTCCTGGGGGGAGGGGGAAACCAAGACAAAGGAAGGAAACTCAATTTTATAAGTGAGAAGAAGGAAAGAGTAGAGAGAGATGTATCATAAAGAAACATGAAAGGGAACATTTTCCCAGTGCCTTTCTACCCTTGGAAACAGGCAGAGAAGATTTATCACATGCCTACAGATATCAGGTTTGACACAGTTTCTTCTCTTTTCTACCACAGAGACTAGAAGTAACTGGATAGCATATGGGAATTGTCTAGGAGTGCACGTCATACAGTTTTATTACAAAGGAGAGGAAAAAAACAGAAAAGATTGGCTTTTTCCATTCCCTTTTTAAATTAAATCAACTGTCACACATCTGAGTCATCCCCAAACCCATCAGTTTTCTGTCCAAAGCAGTCCAAGGGTCTTGTGGAAGGACAATCACAAGTGTTAGCTCATAAACCTGAATACACTCTAAGGTTTCTTGTTTGATGCTACACATCCCTGTAGGAAAAATGTTGAAAACTTCCACACCTCTAGCAAGCGGAGAAAAAGCCTGTACAAAG
Source organism: Myiotriccus ornatus (assembly GCA_036023395.1). Taxonomy (NCBI): domain Eukaryota; kingdom Metazoa; phylum Chordata; class Aves; order Passeriformes; family Tyrannidae; genus Myiotriccus; species Myiotriccus ornatus. Next base: position 69,176,222 of record JAYRBT010000082.1, read on the forward strand.
GTCCAGTTTTATAAGTACACAGTCTGATTTAAAGCTCCTGAAGCCTCAGGAAGTTATCTAGGAGAAATCAAAACAAGTTCATAAATTCAGCTTTGACAGGAAAGTGAGCGTGCTAAAAACAACCTCAGGAACTTGAAAATTCATCAGAGCACCACTTTAACTCCGGTTCATGATAATTTTAGAAAGGGATCCATAAATACCCACCATGAGTACTTTGTACAACACTAGTAGGATCAACTTGAAGCTGAGGCTACTTGTCAGAGCTTTCTCCTCTCAGTGAAAACACCCAGAAGAGTCTGAAGTGTGCACCTACCTATGAGAGGACTCCATCCTGAAAACTGAGCAGTTTCTTTACTGGCACTTGAACCCAAGACCTCTCAATGAATGCCAAGACAGCAGTCCAGCTGGACAGTGTTCAGTGTAATACACAGCACAAGTAAGTCCATTTAAGTATATTGATTGTGGTTAGACCATAATAGTATTTCATTTTTCTGCCATAGGAATGAATGCTTTCTCTACCATTGGAAAAAATATTGCAGCTATATAGATACACAGTACTTAAACTGCTTACTTTAAAGAAACTGTTCCACCATTCATCCTTGTCCAATACTAGCATCTAAAACCAAACAAAAAGTCCCCAACAAAACCAAAACCACTCCCCTCAAATGAACATCACTTGAAAATTCAGCACATCTTAATCTTATTAAAATTGTATTGAACCCTCCACTCTGTAATCAGGAGAAAAACCTAAAATATGCAAGATCTCATTTAAGCAGCCTCTCCATTTTGATCCACCCACTCTAGCTGACCAGTTGTCTTAAGTGCCTGTGGCCTTACAGAGGAAGGGATCATTTGTCTTTCTAAAAGCCCTTTCAGAAGTCAGCTCCATGCAGAGGAATGCAAATGGCCTGGACTTTATGACCGAGTATCCTAATGGCAGAAATCCTCTCCTCCTATCTCACCAGACTGCTTCACTGAACTGAATAGAAGAGAGGAACAAAAAAGGTGGATCAAAATTCATTTGCCTCTCCTTTCCAGAGACCTACTGTGTGAGTGGACACAGCCATATGTCCACAGTAAAGATCACTGCTAAAGCTCATCTCTCTTCAACACACATGAAGCTTCACTGTCAGAAAAATGTCCGGAAAAGTCTGTGATGCTCTCTCATTCACAAACATTTGCAGGATTAAGTTTTAAAAGCATTTGGACAGATTTTGAAAGGAATCCTTCCCAAAATACTATCATCTTGATTCCTCTGCCCACTCACCCTCCTTTGAGGGAGAACTGAGACTCCCGAAGACTTTTTTTTTTTTGACACTGCCTATTTTCATTCCAAGTATCTTCATCTCCACCTCAGCAAGAAAGGAAAAGGTCAAGGATACATTATACTTGCAGCACTTTAATTTGTAATATCACAGAAACAAAAACTTGTTCAGTGAAATTTATTATTAGGAGCAAAACAGTAATTAATTTTAATTACAAACTATTTACTTTGCACAAGGGAAGCACATTGGGTAGAAAATGTCAAACACTGACAAATTCCAAATTGATATCATTCTATTATACTTCAGATCAGTACAACTCACATTGTTGGTGTTTTGGATTTTTTTTAAATACAAAATTTCATATACAGTATTTCTACCTTAATGGATTTAATAAGATACTCTAATTTCTAGGCGTTTTAACTAGCAGATGATTTCTAGATAGCTGGACAGACCACATTTGGCTACATAAGGACAATGAGACTTGAACTGAAACACCATAAAATTATTCAATGTAATTTTTTTATGAAAAATAGTCAAATCATAAAATATGCTGAGTTGAAAAGGACCCATCAGGATCATCAAGTCCAACTCCTGGCCCTGCACACGACACCCCAAGCGTCACACCATGTGCCTGAGAGTGTTGTCCAAACACTTCTTAACTCATGCTTGGTGCTGTGACCACTTCCCTGAGGATCCTGTTCCAGTGCCCAACCACCCTCTGGGGGAAGAGCCTTTTCCTGATATCCAACCTAAATGTCCCTTGACTCAGCTTCATGCCATTCCCTTATGCCCCGGCACTGGTCACGAGAGTGAGCACAGTACCTGCCCCTCCGCTTATGAAGAAAGCAATCAGCTTTATTTTCTCCTATATTTCCTTCATATTCTGAATATGCACAAACCTAAAAATGAAGGATATGTTCTTGAAAACAGCTTCTCTTAAATCTTAAGCAAAACTAAGCAGGAATAGTAGAAAATACTGAAGTTGATACACTGGCTCATGTACTAAGCATGAAGGCATACACAAGGAGACAGCGCTCCAGGAAAGAACACTGCAAAAAGAGGAATAAGACATAATATTTTTATCAGCAACAATTTAAATCAAGCCTGATGTTCAACAGCTGATGACACTCGCAGCACTCTGCTGGATACAGGGGACTCATGTTAAGTCCCCGCAGTGGGTCCATTACTCTGCCCTCACCAATTTAAATTATTGGTAAACACATCCCAGGGCATTAGGCAACAGGCCAAGGTCGTTCAGCCCCCCCCTCACCAATACCGGTTCACTAAATAAAATAGGGACCAGCTGCTCAGTCAGCTATTGCTGCCCAAATAGCTGAATATGTGCTAACCGAGTTCAAACTGCTCTAGTCACGCTCGCAGGGGGCTGCGAGCACACGCGTGCATGGATGCATGTGCTGGTGCGTGCATACGGGGAGCTGAATGAGGCCCTGAGAGCAGGCCCTCCCTGGCTGGAGCACTGAGCAGGCAACTCATGCCTCTACCACCAGCAGAAGCACCTTTCTGAGACCTTGAGGAATCAACTGCACAGCAACACAGGAAAAATGCAGCCACAATCGTCATGCTTTCAGCTTCAAGGGACATCGGCATCGGTTATTTCGGTTTTGCTATCAAACCTAGATGATGAGAGGAAGGTTTACAAACAGTCTTACATCTGTAAAGATTTAATGGGAAGTAGGAACGAGAGGGAGAATTACCCCTCCAATGAAGGAAAACACTTCCCCCTGTTGCCCTAGTTTGTCGTGCTCAATGTCCTCCTCATAAATCTGCAATTTTGTAGTGGCCTCCTGCTGGTTTTTGAAGCAAAGTAAGCCAGTGACCCAGAAGGTAATTAAGGGAAAGGAAATGTGTAGTTTATCTCATCCAGTTTGCATTTTGCATACTAACTTACAGTATAAAAAGCTGTTTAGACATACTTTCTCTTGCTGCTTCACTGAACTATTTGTCATTAGAATTGTTAATATAATGTGAGAACTCACTAGGTGAGTTTAAAAACACTTTGATTCACATTTACTTTAATTGTCTTTTTCCTACAAAAGCATACAGTTGTCTTGACTGTTCATAAACAGAGAGTCTTTGAACAAGTATGGCAGCTGTACTCAAACATTTATACAACTTAGCATTTCAGCAAAAAAAGTCACTCCCGTTTCTTGGCCTCTATTCTCAGTGAGACTTTTTTCCTATAATCACTTTCTTTCCAACTACTTGAAATGTTTTCACTATTCCTTTTTTTTGCTACTTCCAGGCAGAACTCACCGCTGTCTCCACAAGCTGACTTCAGCAGTGGTTCATGTGTTCCCCAAGAATGACATTAAGCGACAAAAATCCTGTTAGGAAGGCTTATTGCATAAACCAAGATCACAGTCACTTAACATGTCAGAGTTCCTTTTCCTGAAACTATCTTAAATTCATAATTTAAAATTGTACAAAGCACGTTACTAGACTAATGCTGAACCAGGAACCAAGGGTGCCATATCATCAGTCACAGAGGTTTGACAAACATCTATGTTTTAAGTAAACAATGGAAAGCTTGTCTTAATAAGCTTTAGGAAAAAGGCACTCAAATTTGTAGGACACCACTGAGGAAGGCTGGCTAGCATATTCTAATACTCAGTAACATGTAGAGCAAGCCAACCAGAACTCGCTACAGAAACAGAACTGACCACTCCTCTAAAAAATAGGTTTTGTTTCAGCTAGGACTTGGAGACTCACAGACTTCAGTTCCAAGGATGCAACGAGTTAGCCAGCTGTCACTGAGGTCTTGTCTTACTGAACCATGAAGTACAGTCTGAGGACCCCATGTAGCTTCAAAATCCTTTGACTGTCTTTGGAAAATAAACTCATCAGTCCACCAGAACCTGATCACTAAAGGAAACAACTTTTTTTAATTAACTTCTTAGCTTCTTAATTGAGAAACTTTTTTATTCAAAGTCTAATCTGAAAGAGATATTGGTCTTATCAGCTTTATTTGAAATAGTCAGATCTATATAACTTAGTAATTTTAAAATAAGAATATAGATCATCTCTGAAAAAGATTGCACTGGGATTTTTATTTTACTAGAAGCAGTTACTTTACAATGAACATGAAGGCGATCTTTTCCAAGACATTTTAAGTTAATGCAAAAAGACATTCCTAATCCACACATGGTATTAAGTTTTCACCACATAGAACCCAAATGAAAATGAAAAGAAATGAAAAGAAAATTCTCAAGTTCCCTCAGCAAAGTTTGCTTGTGGAGAATGGAAATTATCTCAGAGCACTGTGCTAGGCCTCAGGATGCTGGATTGAAACCCAAACTTCTTTCCCTTTCTTTTCTTGCATTCTCAAGTTTATTCTTTGTTTACTATTTTGGGGGGCGGGGGGGAAAATGGAAAGAAAGAAAAGAAAACACACAGGCAAAATTACTTTTAAAGTTTCCTATGCAAGCTGCAAGTGGAGCAGCTGTGTTCATCCGACACTCATTAGAGGAAAAATCTGTTTTGGAACAAAGTAAATACAATTCAATACTTGAAGTCAGACTTTCCTCAAAATCTATTTGCAAACTTCCCAGTCCTAACTAAGTATTGTCACAATGATAACCTCGGTACAGTAGCTCAGGACTACTTCTACATTTCTTGGAAATAGTTGTAACAGTGAGTTTCCCTGTGACTAAATCTAATTTTCCCAGAGATGCATCAGAAATGCTCATAACTCTTCTGTAAAGGAAACCTGCTGAAAGGTAAAAATGTGACAGTAGCAGTTTTAGAGAGAGATCTGGCCAGAAGATCGCAATGATGAAAAAAGCACATTCAAGAAATCTGTCCTTTCAAAGCATTCCTTATCAAGTCACCTTCAGCTCTACCTTCACAACTCAAACAAAAGATTCCCATTGAATAAGGCCGTTTAGTGTACTCTTCTAAATTTCTCCTTAAGCTAAAGGACAGTAATCCTCCAAGGCAATACTAAATCTATTATTTAATGAAAATAAAAGAGCAACAGAACACATTTAAGACACATCTGAGGTATATTACTGAAAGATAAAAGATGCTATCAGGTACAAGACTTATCCAGCATGGCACAGATAGCTTCTTGCTGCAAATTTACCCTTGACAAAAACAAAGACCATACCAGGCTGGAAAACAGGGAATGCTACAGGCTCTAAGGTTGCTACATGCTTTTCACTTCACTAGAATCTGTGTCTCTGGAATACTGTCTTCCTATGAGGTTTAAAAAACCTACCCAGCTTCTACAGAAGAAGCATAAAGCCACAAAACCACTACTTGACATAGGACATGTATGTAATTCTAATAACTTGAAGTTACGACCAAGTCCCATATTTATGTAAGTTATTTGAGCTACTGTCTCCTCTCCTTGATAGTTAGCCACCACTGCAGGGTAGCACATTTTAAAGTAACATTTTAAAGAGGACAAGTCAACAGCATTATACTAATCTGGGGAGAAAAGTACTTTCAGTTTTTATCATTAGAGATTCAATCTTCTGGTACTATTCTTCTAGTACAGTATATAACATAGAAGTACACAGCAAGGTAAAAGAAGCCTATGAATCTATTAAATATAAAAATACCTGTCACCAGACCCCTCAAAGTGGAACTGACACAGATTTGTCTAGAGTCTGTAAAAACCTAACAACATTGAAAATTAGGGGATTTATTTATTAATTCCTTAGTGTAGGGATGAATTAGGAAACACTTCTTTCTAGTAAAGGTGCAAACTTTCTATAGGCAGCCACCAGCAGTTTTATCTGCCCCTCAACACACCACTATGCATCCCTAGTTCCATTCTCCTCTCTCTTCTGTATCCACAAATGATGATCCAAATAACATTTTGCAGCCTGCAATTATAATGCAGTTCAGTTGATCTCTCTTATTTTATTAATGTATTATCCCAAGACTTGTCATCCCACTTGTCTGAAACAAAAATAGTACACTTCTGAAGAGAACCAAGCCACTTGTTCTTATAAAAAGATTATCATGCCAGTACAAAGGTTGTTGTTTCTAACCGAGTTACTCAAGCATCCTGCAATAAGCCATTCAGAAGTTCATCGTTATTTGTCCAAACAGATTAGTCATATTAGTGCTGAAGCAATGGCATTATGTAAAAGACTGCTTCTCTCTGATCTGCTTCATTAGCTCCAAATCATATTTACAAAATGCAACATGCTACTTCAGCACGTTTGCAGCAATCAGCAGTTAAAACAATTTCTTTTATCATCACCCATGATATATGAATACATGTGGGTGGCCAAAGTATAGCCCACGGGTGCTGGGCTCTCAAAACTGCCTGCTCACTTAAGAGCACAAAAGGTAGAGCCCATGGACACCAGGAGCTGTAGCTCTCATCACTTCATCTCTGTTTTAGTGGGTTTGTGCAGAAGGGTAGCCCACAGACAGACAGACAAAGGCAGCAACAATGTGCTGCTCCATTTTCCAGAAATTGTGTTCATTTGTATCTGCTGATGAAACTGAGCCATTCTCCAGTGGACAGAATTTAGATATTTATTCAACCTGACAGAATCAAGCTATTTAACAATGGGAGAAGAGCAGGGATGAAATAATGGGACTAGGATGTTATGAAGTAGAGAAGAGGTAGAATAAATACTGACATATCCCATTGTAAGTCTCAAACTGACATTATTGAGTCGGCTTTAGAAACTGGGACAAGTGATCTGAATCATGACAAAAAGGCTTTCAAATATACACTGTCTGCTCTTTGTTTGGATTTGAAAAAAGTAAGCAGCTTCCCAGAGATGGTGGGTACATTCTCAGAGCTCCTCTGTCTGAGAGTCATTTTCAATTTACCTATTTAAGATGGAAAGTTTTCCACAGAAAACAATCAAGAAAGTTAGCCTCTGGACTTGTTTGCTGTAAGAAATCACATAGGTTATGGATGTGCAGTCAGCAAGGTGTAGGATGTAGGTCAGACAGAATTTACTGGAAAAAAGATATGCGTTATGATTTACATGGTAATAGTATATCATATCTGAGATCCTAAGCCTAATTCCAACAGCTCACGTCATGGTGAGGAGCAGGGGTAGAAGGGAAGATGTAAGATGTATATGTCTTTCACAATAAGTAAATGGCAAACTAGCTTTGTGGTTGTTTCACTACCTTATACCATCAAGAGAAAAATATGTTCCTGCAACTGGTTAAGAAAATTCAGGGCTCTGGGCCAGACTACACTGACAAATTTAACCAAGGCACTTCCCTTCCTCCCCATTTATGAAGCAAACAGTATTTTCAAGACCACTGAAATTTTTGATTCTTCATACCAGCATGAGCCACCCAACAGTGGCAGAGCCTGGATGCCTGTCCCTGCTGCTCTGCACGCCCCACACACTGGCTCAACTCAACCTCTTCCACCATGAGAGTCTCAAAGACTACTGGGGCCTCAAACCTGGCCTAAGCCTACTTATCTGCCTATAGGCCTTCTTGGATGAGACCTACCACTTTCTCACATACCTATATATTTGTGTGTATTTAAGGTCAAAGAAGGGGGTTGGCAGAACCACGCAGAAGTTACCACACGAGTTTGTATTCAAGCTGGAGTGTGTGCTGGTTGAAAGAAAAACTCTCTCAAGTCTACTGCATTAACTGCACAGGTATTATCCCAAGTCCCTCTATCAAGACCATGATGCTTTTTTGGTAGATGCAGAAACACACAAGAATCTGCACTGTGAATAAAGATGTATTTTCCCAAAGAATCCTTGCTGCCAGTGGAGGATTTAGTTCCACTCTTGTTTCAGCGCTCAAGAAAGTAATTCCTTTCATTTCAGTTTTTACTGAAGAAAGGAAATGCTGTTCAAGAGACAAGTGAATAGCTAATGGCAAATCACATTTTTGAAGAAAGCAATGCTTTTCTAGCAGGTGCCCATCCCTTGAAGCACTAAGTGCTGCTTCCATCATCATCTCTACACACAACAGGGTTAGAAGTGCCTAAATGTGCAAGTCACTGTCCTCAAAAAAAAACTGTGACAAAGGTTATACCCCAAATCCTGTGTCTCCATTCCACATCCCTGGGTTTCTTTTCTTAAAAGACCAAATCCATAAAAGGCAAGCCACACAGTTTCAGGATTTCCCTATCTGTGATATTAAAACCAGAAATGGAACTCCCTACTTGGTGCTTGTTCTTTCATTTAGGTTTAAGAACTTTGGAAGAGAAGTACCACCATCAGATTTTGCTGGACAGTGATTCAGGACTACAGGGTCCATTTCATTTCACAACTTGCACAGATTTTCCATCCTTCCATTAAAGTATGAGGCTACCCAGTTTAAATACTCCCATATACAGACCCTGTCAATCCAGCAACTTCAGCCAGGTCGCTGTACACAGCAAGCAAACCAAAAACAAACTCAAAAAACCCGACTCCAAACCCCAAAATAAACAAAACCCCAGAACACCCCATGTTTTTTAAAAGATTATTTATAAAAGGGAAGACATACACCAGGCAGGCATCTTGAATACCAATTCTCTGACCATACTGACTATTTCTGGATTGCTCCTTTTGGTATGTTCTTTTCTCACAGCTATATGAAACTATTTTCCACGTGCCACAGGACAGATCCTGACACCTGGGATACAAACCCTATACCAGGTCACATGATAGCAAGGGGGGGGGAGGGGGAAGTAATATTACACCAAAACTAATCATACTGTCATAGACCCTTCCTCACTACAGTCTCCCATTGTTTTTTTGGTTTGGGTTTTTCTTTGTTTGTTTTGGGTTTTTTTGTTTTGTTTGTTTGTTTCCTACAACTAACATGAATTTCCAAGGTCAGTCACCCTAATGTAAAGCACCATAAGGCTGTCAGGGTTTTAAGATGCTCAAGGCATATCCATTCTAAGGATATTGTTTCACATTTGCAAGTGTTCTTTTTTGCTTCTTATCCCATCCTATAGAGCTTAAATTTTGCTGTCCAAGATTATGCCAACACAGTCCTGCAGAGACCGTCACAACGCACAAAGCTCTTTCTCAGGAGCAAAGGAGCCAGCGAGCCTCCACCAGGCACAATGCAGGATGCGCTCCGTGATGAGAAGTGGCACTCAAGACAACAGGTAATGACACCCACATGATTTCAGCTGTTAGAAAAGCATACAGGTGGAAGCCCCCTTTGCAGACTGATCTATGTGATATGCTAATGTGCTACTTCAGTCTTCAAGCATACAGAGGTAACTATTAAACTCTTACAAAGCAGGTGAGAGAATGAGAAGTCACCTGCTTCAGTATAAAGTTCTCTTTGAGAATTATTGCCTTTATCTCTTTGCAAAGCCTACAGCGAGAGACAGAATTACACAAAGTTAGAAAGCTTAAAGTCAGTGTGCCCATGTTCACTTCTCAACCAGAAAGCAGCTCCTAAGTCTTACTTGCACACTCACTTTTCTACTTGCTCTAGAAATGCCAGTGGAAAACAGAAGCATTAAACAAAACAGCTCCATGCTCAGATGAAAGATGTCTTTACTTCAAACACGGATGAGATTCCACAGCACATGTTGTGGTTTTGAGGAACAGAAAGCAAATCTGTCACTTGGAGACAGATAAGCCTGTCTTCTGAAGGGCCTTGATGCTAACAAACTCCTGCAGCTAAAAATCCGGCTCCGATAAAGTTTCTTTTCCTGAACTAAGCTACCTCAAAGTTTAGCATGAAGTATGCTTGCAACAGGACTTCAAAGTAGCTGTATACAAAGTAAATAAATCGCATTTCCCAAGCAAAAAAATAAAGCCTATGTGTAATGCTCAGTTCTGATGAAAAGGGGGAATGGCCCAACTCACCCCTAAGTTTATGGATTACGCAAGAGCACAGTCTTAAAGTTTGGAGTCCAGTGTTTTATTAAGAACTAGACAAAGCTATTTTTGTTCCAACATAAAACTAAACTTTTTCAGTAAGGCACAAGAAAAAGGAACCACCTGCAAATTTCAAGTGTCTCAACTACAAATCTTTGTCTATGGTTTCCTGGAGATAACATTCTTCTGCAACATTCATAAACCATCACTTTGTCCCCAAATCCCTGTACATTCTTAAGCCAGAAAAAGAGTAATGAGTCACAGTCATAACTTAAAACAAGATTCCTAAAACCACATTGGCAACTTCAAAGTGGTGAATCAACTTCACCACCTTAAAAGGAAAAAAAAAATCCAAAAGCTGAAGGCTGCTGATGTTCAGTATTTTCAGAGCCACCTCAGATGCGGCATAAGCAAACACTGCCCACACAGAAATAGCTGATCCTCTCCATAGAAGACGAAGAACAACTCTCAGCTAAGCAGAAATGACAATATTGCTCCTCAAAAATCTCACTTGAATTAACACCTATTGAAGCCAGAAACCACACAAATTCCAGTACATACAATCCTTATTTATGTCACAGCTGAATGGGAAATAGTCTGCTCAAAAGCAAATGCAACTAAAATTTTGTTGAGTTGTTCCTGTCAATTTACCTTTTCTCTGGAATCCTTCCTCAGAAATTTTGGTATTTCAAATGAACATCAGCTGAGCTTTAATATTGGTCTTGATGGCAAAGAGACTGTAACTTTTATGGACTGAAAAGACTTGGATGCTGCTTTTAAATTATATGAAATCCCACCCAAGTCCGATGTCTTGTGGTTTCCTTATTACACCTAAATCCAACAGTAAAACTTCATCATCAGAGGTCAGCTGGAGGATGTTTAATCCTCTCTCAATTTCTCAGGCTTTGTTATTAAAGCAACAAAAGGACTATGGCATGCAAAGACATTAAGGGTCACACACCACACAAGGAGTACAGGACACCAGGAGCAACTAAACAGTGAGGGAAAAAAACCCACAAGCACATCCCAGCTGCAATTCACTATATTGTCTAAAATTAAAGTAGGGGTTAAAACACAAGTCTGCTCTCCTCTCTCAGCATTCCACCGAAGACCTGCCATGTGAAAGATTATGGATGTATTTCTTCACTCAGCTTCCACAGCTATTACTGAGAACACAAACAGAAGTAACTCCCCATGATGAAGGAACATCAACATACACCAAATCAGTGGCATGACACTCAGGCCAAGAGCAGAAACAACAGCACCAGTTGGATTCTTTCTCACAAGGTGAGAAGGTTAGGTATGCTTTGTGAACAAGTATCAAGGCACCAAAAGATTTAATGAGGGTTAGCCAAGTTACATGGGAGGAGGGGAAGAAAACCAAATAACCACAAATTTTTTTCATTGGTAGTTTCATAGCAATGTAAAGAGAACTGCAATGCTACATTCTTTGCTCAAAAAAAAAAAAGTTTATTCCATCTTGTCATACAAATTGAAAGCTTACAGAAAATACAGTAGAAGTGAGTATAGGAGAAATTATTGGTGTAATAAATTAAAAGGTTAAATAATATTTTTTAAATAAAATAATAATTTTTAAATTTAAGAATTTCTATTTATTCACTTACCAAACAATAAAAATATCTGATTAACAGTTAGTGTTAAACAATAACCCCTCCTTTGATACTTACAACACCTAAATATTTTCAGCCTCTCAAAAAAATACATGTTTACTGCTCTTTGCACTCACATTGAGTTTGCCCATTTAATTTCTAAGGGCTGACAACTTTCCCACGTCTCATTTTTTCTAATTAAAACTGCAATAGATCATGAATGTTGGGGATTATATCAGCATTTCTCCACATCCATACAACAGCTTGCAGCATAAACCACAATTCCATCTCCCTTGAACTGAAAGTCACTTTCACTGTGCAGGAGGGAGGCAGAAGAAAGAACTAAACTTCTGCATCTGATAATGAATTATCAATGTAGCAGCCTGGGAAATTTTTTTTACAGTACAGTCAACCTAATTCATCTTCCTGTGTAAGGGAAGAAGTTATTTTAGAACTGACGTGCTTAATTTTAAAACTTTTGAAGACAACTTTTGAGGCACTCAACTAATATTTTAAGTAGTTTCACACTGAAGAAACATACAGAGAAGCCACTCAAAACTCCTAGCACAGATAAGAATTTGGTATGTTCAACATCACCTAGAGCAGACAGAACAGCAAGTATGTTAGTTACTCAGTACAACATACTTTTCACATTCTAGGAAGAAAGTGCATGTTTATGCTGTTGCATAGGTTAGGCAGTCTAGGCTGCTCTATTGCTGCTACGGGGCTGTTTTGTCAACGATGATGAAGCTCTATTAATCTTTTAATAATATTTCAACAGTAAAGCACATAAGCTAGGTCTCAGTAGAGTAGCATCCAATAATGGTAATATGAGTTTTGCAAATTGCTGCAGCCACTTGTCTTTACATACAGGCAAGCAGAGTCACAGGGGCTCTGCGGAGTGGTGACTTATGTCTGGCTCCTTCTCTTTCACACAAGCAGTTTAAATGGTTTCACCACAGGATTGCTACCTCCTCAACTCACTTCTGCAACACTTTCCCCCTTTCTTCCGCCAATTCCAAAAGATTCCTCACTCAGTAGTTGCTTTCTTTTACAGGACTGATCTCTCCATGAAATGCCCAGCCATTAACTGCATGTTGCTCCTCAACAATAGGAAATTCCAAGGGAATGGTTAACTGTAGCAATACTGAAACAGAATAAACGCAAACATTGCCCTCCTGTCCTGCTCCCCCCTCAAACTGTCTGTCAATTCACTCCATATAGAGCCATCTTGCATACTACCTCTGCACTCTGAATACAAGATTCCCTTAAGGGTTCCTCCTCAGACCATTGTTTCTCGACACCATGAGACCAGTTAAGCAACAGCATCATCTCAAGGTATTCTCATCCCTTCTAACCCCGGTTCTGCAGTTAATTTCCAGTGTTCCTTTCCCTTACCACCCACAGCCATGACAGTAGACTTGTTTGTGGAAACACACAGTTGGTCAGACCATGAAATTCTTCTGCTACAAAACAGGTTTTTCTTTTGAGTTTTTTTAAGCTAAGTTTCTCATTTAATCCTTTTAGAATCCAATACCTTGCTCATCTCCTTCTCACCCTGTAATTTTTACACCTGCTAATTGCAGGTGACTTCTCTCACATGTTAAAATTCAGAGATAACAGGTCAGGCAGCAACCTCATGAACTGAATACTTTCAATCTAAATCCCCATACTAACCATAATCACTACACAGTCTCATTCCATTTCTCCCACCATATAAAATTATAACACTGTAATCAGTCTGCAGAAGTGATGGCAATGTGTGGTTTTAAGCGGAAACACTAGGAGAAGACACAGGAGAAGCTTCCATTAACTGGACATTTAGCATGAAAGTAGTCAGGCAAAAAGTTCTACAGCTACATAAGATTAGTCATATGTTCATTTGCACATCAACATCCAAATCAGAGTCCAACAGTTGAAGTAATCTTTTAGATCTGGGAACAAACTGAGAAAAGGTAAAGAGTAACAATCAGCTGCATGTAACATACCCAAACCACGTGGGCTAAATCTGAATCTTTCCCATGCTAAAATACCATTTAGGGCATGTACAAAGTGCACAGTGGTCTCCAAACTACAGCTGGAGAAACTCCCAAGCACTTACACAAAAACGTTTTAGATTAAAATGACTTACCTATAAAAGAGGATCACAAAACCTACTTCAGATAGTGTTTAAAAAAGGAAGAAATCCACCACAAGTCTTCATTATATTACAGACTGTACTTTCTTGGGAAAACGTGTTCAACAAGTTGCTTGTCTACGAAACAAGGCATCACCAAATGTAGCAGCATTAAAACTAGCACGTTCCAGACCTTGATTCCAATGCAGGTCTCTTATTCCTTGGCAACAAAAGTCTCTGAATTATTCATTTCAAACAAACAACCCTCCCAGCTGATACACCACACCAGAGCATGCTGATTTAAATATGTGCCAAACCTTTCTCTGAAGTAGAAAGACTGCTGAGCTGAGAGGCCACTCTGATGAAGCGAACAGCAATGCAGAAGGTTACGTTATATGAATGTGCTAAAAAGAGCTCATACCCTGCTTTCTGAATGCTCTCCAGGCTCCCTGCCCATAGGTTTGGTGCCCTGACAAATGTCGAGCCAGAAAAGTGTGCTATTGTATTAACTGAGTAGGAGGAAAAACAAAACCAGCCTGGAATGTCACTGAAAAGCAAGGCCGTGGAAGTTGAATGTAACAGTGTGTCATCTCTATCAGATAACTCACATCAGCCTGACACCATCTGGCTCCTTCAGGTAAGTATCAGATATTTAAACTTCCGTTTATACTGGCTTAACAAACACACAGATTAACAGACTGAGTTTGTATTGTTTGTATAAGAACAACATAAACTAAGAGGAGAGTTAAGGATATTCCTGCCTAGGCAACGCATGTCCTGGCAGGGATATTTTTATGCTGCTGTAAACAGACACATTCCATTCCACCTGTGGGGTCAGCAGCAGCACCTCCGTGCTCCCTCATCCATTTGTTTCTCATAAATTTGCTTCAAGTTGGCTTTCATTTTAAATACCTTGTGAAGCGTTTTAAGCTTATTGGTCTCAGTGCAGAAACTGATGCAAGGAAAAAATACTAGCATGCCTTAAGCATGTTAACCCCTCACCTCTACAGTCACAAAATTCTTAAAATATTGCTTCTCAATTTGCAATTTATTGTTTGAGCCCCCAGGCTGCTTGCTCTCAAACTTCATCTCTGAGCTCTAGAATTAATTTGAGGAGTCAGATGGAACAGCCACAGCTCCCTGGTGGTATATCCCATTCTTGGTTAAGCTCACTTTTTAGTATTTAGCTTAGTGCCAACAACACAACAGACCAGAGATTGCTTTACAGTTGCAATTACTCTTGGGCCTTTACACTCCTGTAGCCTCTTCCAAGGAGCACAGACTTGTCTACAAAAACAGTGAAGAAAAGCAAAACACTGTACCAGGCTTAGCAGTGTTTTCCCTGCTAGAGACTTGGGTATCCTTCATGAACTGAAAGCCTACAGCATTGACTACAACGCCCTTCCTACCGCACACCTATCCTGTGACAGGAGAGCGACAGCACACTTCTGTGCTGCAAGATGGAGATGAACCCTATTTGGTATTTTCTCCAAAGACACTATTCATCCACAAAACCCTCTCAGGTGATGATGTATTTGTTCACTATTCATACCCCCTGCCCTCCAAACTAAGGTATGAGAATGAGAAATAAGAGAAAAACCCCAAACCACCACAGCTCTGAGATTCACAGCTTTGACAGCTAAGACTCCTTCTTCTCGGTGCTAACTAAGCTGCTATCTGTAACATTTGTAGCATAGTTTTGACAACTACAGAATGTTTGAAAGAGCCTTCTTTCTTCCATCACTGATCAAGGACAGATGATGCAACACAAGCACAGAATACTAGACACAGAAATCACAGAACTGTGAGGTTACACACAGCAGCCTGCTCCATCCACTGCACAGTGAAACAAGAAAGGGTATTTATCCCAGAAGCAATAAAATACGAATCAGGTACTTCTCAGTCATTTCAGAGCTGGAAATATTTAATTCCCTCATTGAAATTACCTATGCTAAAATCATTCCACCAGCTGGGAAGAAAGCTCCTCTTTCAAGATGAGATCACCGTTGCCCTCAAACACCAGCGAAGTCTGTCCTGAAACCCCACCCATTCCCACTAGCTTTGCAATGAGAATAAGCCTAGGACACAGAAAAACTACATCAGCCAAGAAGAGGCTGACACAACTTATAAAAAGCTCCCTGTGTATTCTTTGTCCCATACCTCAAGCATCAAATCCAAACAATAACTGGCAGTCACATATGTTTAAAGTAGCTTGCACCAACCAATTTCCAACACTGCTTTAAACTCCACCAGTATTAACATCCATGATCTCCCATTCTGGGGTAAAATCAGGGTCACAAGGATATGGGCTAATAGGTCTGCCTTTAAGACACTGATGGATGCTATTACTGGAGGCAGATCTTTAATTCCTTAGTTTGAGACATTCTCAACTTACAATCACCTTCTTGCCCCTGTGAATTATAAAGGCTCCAACTTCAGCTCATATCAAAAGCGTGTGTATTCCATAGACCTACAAACCTATAGAAAAGCAAATGACACTTTACTTATTCTGTCTCTGAACTCCGAACAGTTACCTTTTTAGTTAAAAGAAAACAAGACTTTGGCTGTTCAAGCCCAATGCAGTCAGAGCAGACATGCCTTACTCCTCTGAAAGTTCACACCATCTGCATCTACAGCAAGGGATGCTGTAGAACTGGATATACTGTAAGTAACAGGTAAGAAATATGAGCATCACTTTTAGAATAAATAAGTTAAATAAGAAAATTACTTTAAGGTATTTCAACAGTGATTAGACAACACTTCGGTGACTCATCTTATTATAGCAGACCACAGGAGACCAGTGTTCCATCATTAGGAAAGCTATAATGATTCACAGCCACCACAGGAGAGACAACTGTGATTCAGCTGGAGGCCCCTTAAAAGAGAGGAGAGCCTCCAAGGGAATCTCCATGTCCTACAGAACACTGGTACTTCCAGGTTCACTAATGGTAATGTGCGAGCTAGATGACAAGTCAGGAGTGACAGAAATCTCGATTTCACATCCTTCCACACCACATATTGATCAACCTCTCCTAGTTAAAACAAGATCTTCAGAAACATCCTTACCACTAGGCAGCCATTTGTAAAATAGGCAGGGGAGAAGGTATTTGTTTTTCAGTTACACCAAAGAACAAGGGAATGAAGAAAGGGTTGACAGAGAACCACACAAATAAACAATTCCTTTTTATCACACCAGGAAGTGCATAAGGACATGTAAGTGGTATAATCACTGCCTCTGCCGCTCATAAAGGATTAGTTTTTCTAATTACTGTAAATATTTTTATTGCCACAGCTCACACTGAAGAGTAAACAAAGCTAGGGAAACAGCTCTCACAGTCTAAAGGACAGTAGGAGTGTATCTCTTATTGTAGTCATTTCAGACTCCAAGGAAGTCGCTGGCCTTGTGAGCTACCCTGATCCTCACTCCTCTTCCTCCTCCAGCCCTCCCTCTAACAGACTGAGAAGCAACAACTTCGTTCTTAATGCCAGATGTGATTTCTCCCCCATTATTTCCAAATCCAGCTTCACGGTAACCGACTTCAACACTACTGCCACCCTTCCCTCCTGCTCCCCTGCAACTCGCCTTCACCTCTTTCCATTAAGTTAATCCACACTTAATCAGGGACCAGAAAGCAAAGCAGATGCTTAACAAACACACCTGCCCCACTACACTTACCACTCTGCTTGTTTATGCTTGCTTGAATTACCTTGGGTTTGGCTGGCCTATACCCAAATCTCAAGGGCAGGAATTAGTATTTTGTACTGTGCCTAACATTGCAAGAACCCAATTCAATTACTCACAAGCACTTCTGCACTATATGTTATTAAATGTCAGCTTGCCTATCTCTATGTACCAATTTTATTGCTTTTAACAGTTCAGTAGAAGCTACATTCCTAACTCTGGTTATTGAAAAAGACAGCTTACACTTTGAAGCTTAAAAAAACCCCAGACAAACAAAAAACCAAACAAACCCAAACCAACCAAACAAACCCAAAAGAAAAAAAAAACAAAGCACCACCTTACCTCCAAAAAAATAATATCCTTGCTCTAAAGGTTCTTCCACCTCACTCCCATCCTACAGCTATTCCTTTTAACAATGCTACTGAATTAGAAGAAATTTAAAAAAAAACTGGAAAGCTCTGCAGCACTGGAAGAAAGCCATGCTTTTTCCTAAGTGAACCAGAAAAGGTCCTTGAGGCCTTCTAGGCTCTATATTAAAAGACAGTAAAATAATTCATACCAAAACAGCTTGTTTTTAACCAAAACAGATGTAAACGCATCCCTCCAGAAACACAGACCTTTTATGAAAATGGTAATTCTGCTAAAGTAAGACTTCTAGCAGACATTTGACAGATATTTTCTTCATACTGTGCAGTAAAACAGTGTCAAATAAGCTGGTCAGCTGGCCATAAAAGATGCAGAAAACTCAGGGTGAGCAAAGCCTAGTGAGGGCTGGTAGGGATGCTTTCAGAGACTAGTATAACAGAAGTCAGAAGGAGTAACAAATAACTAAGAGGACTGGTCATCAGAAGTCAGAAGGAGTAACAAATAACTAAGAGGACTGGTCATCAGCACTCAGTGAACAGGATTAGCTACACAGGATGAAACCATACAGCTGTCAGTGAATAAATGCAAACCCATCAATGATCAGGCAGGTTCAGGTGACAAACCAGCTGATGCCTCTGACAGGCAGAGGCCAGTGTACCAAGGACAACTGCAATTGCATCTCATTAACTTGTCGGTGATTACCTTCCCAGCAATTGCTAACACTACCTTGGTTGGCAACTGTCAGTCTTGTGGGCGGCATTTCAAGTGGAACACCAGTGTTAATCCATAAAGAGGTGTAAGGAAAGTGATCCTGTAAAGACTTGAAGAGAGCTCAGTCAAAGAAAGTAATGTGGTGCCAACAGAAGATCTAATCAGGTGGCGGCTATGAATGGAGGAGAAGAAAAATAAAATTTAAAAATTCTCACACAGTAAGTTGGCAAGTAGTAGAGAAAGACAAAAATAACAGAACCTGGCTTCCACAAAGCTATTAACGGGCCTAGATGAAATTCAGATCTCTTTGGCTAAGTAGGAATGGCTAGCCATCAGTCAGTATGTGAAATATTTTGAAGACATTTAATTCAGAAAGACCTGTTTTACTTCCAGACATCTGGGGAAAAAAACAAACAAAAACCCAACATAACAACAACAAAATATCTGCAGCATGTACTTGCAGTAGCTGACCCAAGACACACATGGTGGTCTTGACAGTAGGTCAGACTTGACACCCCTGTATAGCAGTTTTAAATACATGAGTCTGGTCTGTTTTCCCACCTGAATCAGAAAAGCTCCATGCTGCTAGGTCAAAAGGGCTGACTTCATCCTTGAGAATATAAATAGACAATAGTAAATAGGATTAAAAGTGTTGTATTACTGATGCAACTGTTAGTGAAATACTATGACCAGGTCTGAAATACACAGCTTGAAGACTAAAATGAGATCTGATTCAAGAAAAAGAAAATTAAAAAAAAAAAAAAAAAAAAAATAAGATTGATCTTTAAGTGAAATCCATTAAGAGTTTGATGTATATAGTCTATTCTGAAAAGGAAAAGGGGAGACTCAGTCTTCAAGTCTCCTCTATGCTAGATGAAAAATCCAAGAACTATCTTCCAGTCTGGGAAATATGTAACAATTTACTGTGATGAAAGCTGAAATTATGCATATTAGACTAAAAGACAAAGCAAAATATGTACTTTATTAATTGTGAAATAGGTTAAAAGTCCCTCAACAATCCTACGGAAGACAGAAGTACATTTTACACACACACACACACACTGCAATTACAATTGGGGGCTAGAAACTTTTCTAAAATAAAAATACTTTCCAAACAAAACTTCATGTAAAGGAGTAGTAAAGCTTAAGCAAGAAACTGAACAAGCTCATAGGAAGTTCCTTTTACCACACCGCTGATCATCTGTTCTTGCAGTCCCATGGCAGGAACTTTGCTTATCAACAAGGAGCTGAAAATATATGAAGTCTGTGTGGTGTCGCACTCTGAAGATCTTCAAAGGCTAGGGTCTCAAAAAAAAGTCTCAACCTAAAAGTCATTATCAACCAAAGCAACAGTTTAAGTTGTTACAATGATTTCCAACACGGATGCTAAAAGGTTTCACTGTATAGAGGAGTGCACTGTCTCCGGTGTGTAATGCTTCAACACCAAAGCATCCGGGTCTTCTAACAACTTTAGAAGAACAAGAAACCAGATGTGCTTTGCTAATAAACCTTTCCTTTCAGGAACCTACACTATAAGAATCTTAAATGGCAAAAGTAGGCAGATATCACTTGAAGCAACTGAAAGGAACCTATCCAGGAGGTCATTCTGAAATTTTGAAACACTTTGTGGTATCTGTCCTACCTGCATGGCTGATTCTGATTTCACACATCAAGATTATTTTTTTTCCCTACACTTAGATTTGATCTTAATATTCCACCTAAAGAGAAAGCTGATGCCCACTCTTAATGTTTCCCATTTTCATAAAAACAAAACAAAAACAAACAAACAAAAAAACCCCCACACATACACAACTAAAAACAATGAAAAACTTTTGGACAGAAGATAACCTACACAGGTATTGTTAGAATTTAAAGACTTAACCTCCTTATCAAGTTTATTATCTAATCAGCATACACCACCCTTTCTGTTCTTGCACCAGCAAGCAAAAGGTAGCAGTAGCCCCTCTGCTTTCATACCAGACTGGACTTCTGCAAGAACAAATCCAATCCCTTCCAGTCTCTTCCAGATATCAGAAATATAGTGTTCTCTTATTTTTCCAAATTAAGGACATTTCAGGGGAGTAGTCTCCCACACAGACTTTTTTTTTTTTTTTTTAAATCTGAATTAGAAAAACAGCCTTAGCAGAGAAAAACAGAGCAGCAGAGCCAGGTAACACAGACAATGCACAATTAATTAGTGTCAAAGGTGCCATTAGCCATCACAGAACACTCCAGGTAACTAATTCAAAATTAGTATATTGCCTACCCTTACCATCATGGAACTTATGCTCAGTTTCCCATTCCTATATCAAGTATTCTGCAAGTTAAGAGCATGTAAGAATGCCAGGAACCTAAAAGAAACAGCTCAAGGGAAGTCTCACACCTTTGCATTGGGTTTTGTGAAGCTACAAAACAGCACTCTTTGCCAAAGGGAAATTATTTTTTGCACATGAATAGGCCATTCTTGAAAACTGCTGTGACTGTGAAGGTCAGCAGTTTAGAAGGATGTACTTTCTACCTGCAGAATACTGGAGAGTTAAGTGACTTCAAGTGAGTTATTGCAGACCATCTCAGAACCCTTCTGATTTCTTTAAAGAAGCAAAAAAAAAGATAAAGCCACGTGCTAGCAAGGAATGATTAAAGATATTTCACTACTCTTCTCCATCATGCTGTCACCACTTTGCTGATGTCTCCTTTGTTCTCAACAGTCTCATCTAAGCCCTCTGCTTTAATTATTTCTATGTACTTATTTCACCTAGGAATCCTCATCATAACACAGGAACCCACTATGCTAGGTGATATCTAAATACAAGCAGCAAATTTACACCCACAAAGATAAAAAACCCCGGGGCACATGTGCATGCACAAAACACAAACCTATCTCAAACTGCTTGCTTCTGCCAAGGCCACCACTTCCCTGAATGCCCTCATGTTCCTGTGAAGAACATGACTTAGATCTTCATGCATAACACAACTATCAAATTAACTGTCAGACAAAGTGAATATACCTTGTAGTTACTCTTTTTATACCTTCTGATCTCAGTAACACTCCAAATGCACTCTGAGAAATCCAGAGCGGAAGGGAAGCACAAATCCTGTTTCTCAGAAAACAAGATTTTTACCCAACACCTACAATGTGAATTTGCTATGGAATAATTCCTTGCAGAAGTAAATTGCCTTTTTTAGGATCTAGAAGCTGAACTCACGTTAAGAATATACTATGAAGCTGGTGTGGACAACTGTCTGTCATCAGTTACTTGGTTCCCTGAAAAAAAGTTTTGAAAACACTCATTTTAATTTCTGGTCAGAGCATCCTAATGAGAACTGCCAAAGCAGCAGCCACTCAAAAGATGTTCTAGATCAACTCTGTCAACACTAGGAGCAACTGGAAGTAAACTGTATGTCAGAAAGACTCAACACATGAAGAAAAGGGTAAAGCTCTTCTCATCAGGCCTCACATGTGGCATAGAGTTCCTTCCTTTCACAGGCACTATAGCTGTCATCTGCTGTTACACAACTATCGTACTGTGCTCAGTGAGCTCATGAGCCCAAGTCTGCTCACAAGCTTTGCCAAGTAACAACGGAAGTTACTGGACTTGCAAAATATTACTCTCATATTAAAAAGAATCACATGCTACATTGAGTAGTAGTTACATTGAGGCTGCATCAGTCAGGCCTTCAAAGTTCCTAAAATTTATCAGCCAAAACTTAACATAAGTACAGAAGGAACAGATTAGAAAAGAAAGGCTGGAAGTGTCTTCCACTGTGCAAAAGAACATTCACACCTCTGAAAGAGGGAGTTTACTTGTGCATAGTACTAAACTCAGAACACAGGGAGTCTTGCTCTGGAAATGAGACAAAATTGTTTTATCTTCTTCTAGCTAGCAGCCTCTGCCTTACTCCTCAGATGCACTGAACACTTCATTTCTCCATTAACTGTCTCACATGCTAACAATTACCACCACAAGACTTCATCTTCATCAGACAGTTAAGAAGAGAGACAGCCTTGCCTCAGGCCACAGTGAGTCAGTGGTACAGGCAGGATCTCATCATCTCTCATTTCCCAGCTCCTTCCTTCAGACAGCAAAGTTTTACTACTCCCACTGTCTTAAGAACTGATATCTTGACTTGCTAAAGTACATCTAATTAAAAAGAAAGATCTAGAAAGCAAGAAACAACTGCAAAAAAGCTGTGATTTAAGTTAATCAGTAAGTGGACTGATAAAAATAAGGATATGAAACACTGTTTTCTATGAAGCTAACTGCAAAGACACTCTCTTGCCTGCAGTCACTGCATCTCCAGTATCTATTAGAAATAAAGCAAAAACGCAACAAACTGTTTCCTTGACATTACAAGCCTGATTTGTGCAGTCTTCTAAGCTGCCTGCAAAAGGTGGACAATCACAATGCACATACCTCTCCCCCCCAAAAAATTCTTCCCTTTCAGTTTTCCAAGTGTTGAGTAAAACAGTGTTATTTTTAGTATAACTTATGTAATTGGATGAAACTTGCGCATTTCAGGACCTGATGACAGCCATGGTTTCTTTCTGGTGACAAGTTACCTGCAACTCTGTTTCTGCAGCTCTTGCACCTCTGTAATTCATTTTTTATGGATAAGCAGGAAACTGAGGAACAGAGCAGCAAAGCCTAGCTCTAGACAACATTTCTCATTTAAAATGAAGTTTTCTTTTAAAAAATGTAAAATATGCTATTACTGAAAAAACGCTTTCAACTCTTTGAAGATGACATTCCAACACACATTAAGATGACAATTGCCTTGCATAAGACTGAGTTGACAAGGCTTTGCAGAACTGATGTACCACTAGAGCTTTTACCAACTGATTTACAGCTTTGATGTGGCTCATCAGACTTTATAAGCTACCCTGACACAGTGCAAAGTCTCTGCTGACAGAAATAGCAAGAGTTCCTTCAGCTGCAGACTCTGGCTGCTCCGTTTTAAACTGCAGTCTCCATGGTAGGATTTCTTCATCTGCATCAGAATGTTCTGCCAGCAGCTATCGAAGGAGTTCTTAAGGGGGATATCATACATGATATTTAGAACAGTGCACACTGGACTACTTCCCTCTTGAAGTGACAGAATTGAAAATAAGTAATATTTGCTTTCATTCTCTCCAGAATAAGAGAAGAAAGGTTTTATCTATTTTACTCATCAAGTAAAATACTGCAACTTGGATGGGAAACAACATAAATTAAAACAGTATTAATAAACACTGCCTTGAAATAGTAACAGTTGCTTTCACAGCCTGTGTGGTTCCTGTGCTATAGAAATTGTGTACATTTAGTGCGAGTAGAGGAAAAGAGGGGAAAAAAAAACAGAAAAAAAAAAAGAGGTAGCAACTCTCAGGAATTTGTATGTTTAGGCATATTTTCCCTTTCATCTTTTCTGTCTGTTCCATTCCATACCCTTCATTGCAGTTTTCCTGCTTTCTAGAGTCCCAGTTGCTATGAGAGAAACACCAGAAGTTATCCTAGTCTTCCAGCTACGACTGTCAACCTTTGTTTTCCCCATCTGCTACCAGTACAGCAGCCTGCGCACTAAAGAACATTGATCATCTCACAGAACAGAGTTTGACTCAAAACTCCTGATACTTCTCCAATACAAAAGTTTGTTATTTACAACAGATGAAGTCGAACTGTGTGTATTCTTAAGCAAGTACACCACACAAAGTCAGCTGCAGTGCTCCAATACTGATTGGCCTTTATACATGGTATATGAAGCTTTTCCTTCATTAAAAGCTGTTCTACAAGACACAATGGACAAACCAGCAACAATTTCCCACAGGGTGGATGGCATTATAAAGGAGAAGTTTGTTTCTTCCCCTCAGCATTGCCCATGATGACACATCTCAACTCCAAGAGTGAAAACACACATACAGAGAGAAACATGTCTCCTCCTATTTGCTGAAAAGCCAGCCCAGCTCTGAACAGAAAGCCGGTGGAGTATTGGTAATCAGCCTGCTTGCTAAAAGGGATTTCTGTAGAAGTCACTGAAGCTTTGCTACTACAGGATCCCAGTTGAAAAGTGCTTTAAGAAGGGTGTGGGTCATTGAAGAGGAGATTTCCTCCAGTCAGTAAATACCAATAATAGTTATTTTATACTTTCCTCTTAAAAGGCTGGTGACAATTCTAAGTGTGTGCCTGCCACAACCTAGTGGCCAGTTTTATGAATACCTATGTGCTATAATACTGTAGGGGCACATAGGTGACATGCAGACTGAAACTTTTTACAGAAGGATACAGAAGGTTTCCTACTAACTGATTTCATTACTTCCATGAAAAAACAATCTTAAAAAAAAAAATCTGTCTACCAATCAAGCAATCCAGATGCATTACCAGAGGACGGAAACCTCTATTAAAACTTAATATTAGAAATGTCAACTAGAGGCTCACTACTGAATAATTCAAAGCAAGAAAAGGTCTCTCTCGCCTCGTCACCTGCCTTGAGCAACTCTGCAGCAAGATGTAACAATCAGTTCCAGCAAATGATGGCTGGGCTGAATGCAGAATGAAGAGGAACATAGAAAAAAAATGAAAACAAAACAAAACCCTACGAAATAAGGAAAGAGAATCTTAGCTACACAAGGCCTATGTATGAACTCTCTGGCTTAAATGAGAAGAAACTCTCTTTAGACATTGTGTCTGAAAAACTGTGCAACTGGAAGAGGACTAGCAAACACCAGAATCTTCACAGTGTTCCTCTGCCTTATTAAACAAGTTCAAAGTTCCAGAAATGAAAACACGTTAACATGTTTTTTTTTGGACAAAAGCAGAGTTTGGTTAGAACAACAAGCAAGCTCTGGCATATTTTCATCATCCCTTCTATCTATAAGTGAAATACAATTGCAAAGTGAAAGAGGAATATCAAGTAGAAGCATCTTTTTAAGTCCCAACATTTTCAGGTCTGAAAAAATTATTCTTTCAACTTTCCAACCCTGGTCAGCTCACTAAGAGGCAGATTAAGAATTTGACCGATATTGGCTTAGTTATGTTGCTAAGTTCAGCAAAATCTGGTCTTCATATTGTGTCATAACAAAAGCTGAAGCAGCTATTTAGTATGGAAGGAAAATTGATCCAAAATTTAACATCAGGGAGCAAATTATAAGACATTCTCTCAGATTTTCTCCACTCCCTGCTAAAGATTTTGCTAAGACCCATCCAAGTTTCTCTCACCCTCCTCATAAAACACAATCTTGAGGACTC
Source organism: Myiotriccus ornatus (assembly GCA_036023395.1). Taxonomy (NCBI): domain Eukaryota; kingdom Metazoa; phylum Chordata; class Aves; order Passeriformes; family Tyrannidae; genus Myiotriccus; species Myiotriccus ornatus. The sequence goes on from JAYRBT010000082.1 coordinate 69,201,990, forward strand.
TCTGCATATCAGTCAAGACGTCATTGTTGGCAAAACTTCATCTTGTACAAGAGAAACCACTATCCCAGTGGCTCCTGGTAGTAACAAGTTCTTTAAGAACATTCAGACGTGGGTCTGCAATTAAATTTAAAAACCTGTCACCAGTCTTTGTAAGCCTAAATAGGAAAGGTACCAATTACAAGAATTCCCCATTATTCTGTAGACTGCTAACTTAGCAAGAGCACACACTAGTATGAATTCCCAGAGACAGGGAATACCATTCTTTCTCACTGAAGAGCTGCAGAGAAGCTGAAAGGAGTGAGTTTTCCCTGCATTCCTTCTCTTTTTCATGATTTCATGACTTAATTTCTCAAAGCAATCCTATTCCCTTTTTTAAATTATAGCAGCTACACTTGGAGAGAAATCACACAATTATTTAACAAAACCAGAACCATATAATCCATTCATTTTGTGTGTCAGGGAGAGTGCAGTTACGTTCTAAAGTGTAATCCATTCAAACTGTGGTTAAGGCACTAGTATTTTTCCAGGTTTGCGTATAAAGAAAATTACTTCTGCAAGTTTTGCTGAATACTACACTTTAAACAACACAGAAAAACCACACTGTATGTTCATCAGGCCCACCTGTCTTACAGAGAGCTGCAATCAACTGCTCTCTGCCTGAGTTGTTCAATTTGCTCGAAAGATGTGAGACAGCAAACCAATTCCTCCTCTTCCCTACAAATCTCAAGAACTATCATAGTCTAAAAATCCCTACAGGAGATTATTTAGATAGAAATGAAGGGTCTCAATTTGAAACAGCAGCAGCAATAAAAACCCAAGAATAGCCTATCTGAAACAGCCAAACTCAGAATAAAAGTCTTGTTAAAAAAAAATCATTCCTCTGAAGCTGAAACTGACTTTTTTTTTTCCCCAGCAAAGAAAACTAGACTTAAATTCCAGTCTTCAGTAATAAATACCAGGGGAGGCTCTCCCACAATAAACACACGTCAAGCTCACTCATTTTGTAAGACTGTATTAAGCATTTGGCCAGAAATCATGCAGAGACTCCTCCTTGTTTTAGGATGAAACATGCAATACCCTACAAAGCCCAATTGCTGTGGCATGAGAGTTTATCACCGGCACCCCATTTGAAGCCTTCTTGAAGCATAATTAATTTCCTAAAGGTAAAATATTCATGAAAGTTAATGAGATTTCAATATGGGCAAAACAGAACACTGACGACCTGTTATCCAAGGAAATTGGTTACACCTCAAAGCCTTTGCTAAACACTCAAGTAAAGATGAAAACACAGGGATAGAACATAAACACTCGGGAAATAAAGATCTATAACCTGCCAAATACTCTGGCAGTTGAAGCCAGTCACAGAAATAAAATGTATATTTAAAAGGCTTCAAATTTAGAGGTAATGCCAAGATGGTTTCTCATTCCCATTTGCTAGCAAGTCAAACTTGTAACCCCCAATATTGCCTTTGAAAAGTTTAAAAAAGAATCAATAAAGGAAAAGGATATTCTTATTTTCACTTGCATCCTATACAAAATCAGCACTTTTTATATTCTATATGCAGTCAGAGAAATCCTCTTAGCATTTCAGGAGGCCAGAAGCTCAGTGTTTCACAGAGCTGCTATCTTCCAAGAATACAGTTTCCAAACTACACTTCCTCCAATTATGTGTACAGTGAGCTTTTCAGTCGCTTGGAAAGTTATACAGAAGTTTGAGATTTTCACTGAAAGAGTAAAATACACACTGTCTCACAAATTTTTATTTCACCAGAAGTGCTAAAGCTGTTAACACTCCTCTCCTCACCATACACACAGCCCTATCTCAGGATAGGGAAGACGATTTAATTGCCTTAAACCCTTCCTGAATGTAGTTTAAATATTTTTCTTGAGGTTTTCTAAAAATAATCCAAAATAAAGCAGATACTCTGTGTGGAAAACATAAGCCCAAACAGTTTGGTTATCATACCAGCAACTGCATCACCTTCTCATATATTGGAAAGCTGTCTGACAATGCAAACAAATGCAGGATCACCACCTGTTTTGACTGTATTGTACAAGCCATAAACCAGAAAAATTTTAGTCCTTTAATTGCTTCAAAGACCCTGTTTTTTTTCTTAGCTGCCTTAGCTATTTGCTGCAGAGGATGTAAATTCAGCAATCATGGTCTGCGTTTTATTAAAACGCCTTCTCCATTTCTTTTTTTAACTTACAGGATTAAATCAATCATAACAACAAAAAAAGTATTTATGAATCATACACCCTAAAGAGAGGGTCAGCCTTTGCCTACCTAAAATAAAAGCAGAGGTATCTTCACAGACAGCAAATGCAGCTCATATACACCCCTATGGATATATCAGCTGCCTCTAACACTGATCACAAAAAGCTGAGTAGCACCATCTCTGCAGGAGAGATCAGAACTGCCCTAACGCAATATCCTCAACTGCTCTCAGAAGGGACTTCAAACAACTCGACAGTGACAGCCCATAGGAATGGAACAGACCTTGTCCAGCACTGTCCCCCAGTGCTCTTTCCATCACAGCTCTTTCACGGTGCTCAGTGACATGGAGAACACTCTACAGTGCCTGTTCCTGTCAGCACCCTCATGAGAGCAATGATGCTTCCCTGCACTTGGAAGTCTGGAAAAAGCAGGGAGCCATGTATGAAAAATGATACACTGCCCCTGTCAAACCTTGTATTTCCCCTGTTGGAGAAGGAAGGCAGAAGAAAACTTCTGAAGAACCAGACTACTGGCTTGAGGGTTTATGACCACCTATTGGAACAGTCTAGTTTTGTATACCTTCAAATCCCCTACACTAGTGAACACCACAAGTTCTTTTAATCTTTCTTGGTTAAAACCGCATCCATTCCTCAAGGAACAGGATTTCCAACCCGATGGTCAATAACTTTCTCAAGAAAACTAATCAGCACTTCCATGTTGCTGTGATTAGAGACCGCAGCCAGGGAGTGCACTCTCAGTATTTTCACCTTGTCACAAAGCATTCTGAAAAGGAAGATGTTATTTCCAGGAACATTTCAGGATGGGGAGAAAAAGACACAAATAAAACCAGCAAAAAACCCAAAACCAACCAACAAACAAAAAAGAGGCACGACCTAACAACCAAGCAAACTAACAAAAAAGTCCCACTCAACATTCCAGCACAACATACCTCTTTTACCTCTAAGTTAGCTGCTAGGTTGCCAAAGCCTGCAAATAACACCAAAAAAACCTAAAAAGTACAGTTAGACAGCCCCTGTTACTAAACATAATTTTAAAATCAGATCTACAGCTTATCTTGACCACCCAGGTTGGTGAGCAAGAACTAGATGACGTCAGCTTCTCAAGCTGCAGAGCCTGAAGCCCAAGCCCCCTCTCCCTCAAAGAGACAAATACTTGGAGGCTGTGATATTCTCAGGAAGCTGAGCTACTTGCTGTAAAAAAAGCTGCTTAGTAGACTACACATTATCTTTTGGGAGGCGTGATGAAATATTCATTTTGGTCTCTGTAAGGCATCCGTCATGCCATATGGATGCCCATTAGTTCTTGCACGGAGTAACAGCTAAGGGAAAAAACACAGCACTGGAATGGAGAAACCCAAATTCCAAGCTATTACATAGCTGTTGTGAATGCCATCAAGAACTATTCTCCCCTTCCCCCACACCACATGCTATTTTTCAGCTAAAAGTACTACACAAACGAACGCCCAAGATTTAAGGTACCAAGGGAATGCATGGACTGAACACCCTGACTGCTTCCAGGAAGACAGATCCACCATGCTGTTGCATAGTTACTGAGCAAAAAGTGACTAGCAACACCCACTGAAGATTAGGAATCCAAAGTCTTGATGCTCAACAGCCCTGTTACAGAACTTTTCCAGATGAAACCACATATCAGTAAGACACAGAGACAGAATCAGACAGGAATACATACTCAGTCTCACTCTGAGTTAAGGAGTTAAAATACAGCTTTCTGTACATGCCACTCTCTGCCTCACACACCCCCCAAAACCAACAACAAAACACAAACTTGCATGAGGTCTCATTACAGGAAGGTCTCTGCTAGATAAATTGAGGAGACTGGAATAAACCAGTATCATACTCTTCTGCTTGAAGTGACAACACAAGCTCTCTCCACAGCCTGGATGCCTGTTACCCAGAAAAGCAGCAGAAAATGGCTTACTTTAAGAACTCAAGTGTCCTCTTTTACCCCAGAGTAATTACAGAACACAGCAGACATTCATTCTGGAGAGCAGAGTACAATAGCTGTTTGTTACCATCAGCATTACAATCTAGCATTTATCTAAGCCTATCACACAGAACAGACAGCACAAGACAGAACTCAAAAGTACTATCTGTAAGAAATTACAGGTGAAAACCCAAGCCAGGACTAGACCAAAAACTCACAATTTAACCACCCAGTAATCTATCAATTCAGCATACATATATCCATAAACTCATGAAGTCCATAAACAACAGAAAGAAGATACAAAAGTCAGCATCTACTTTTTTTTTCTTCTCAGGTGTCTCACAAATTGCTCCAATCACAAATTTCAAAAAGCATAACATGCTAACTTTCCACATCCTTTCCAGGTGAGAAATACAGATTCCTTTACTCTCCGTACATTCTGTATCAGTGCCAGTTTAGACTTTCCTAAATCAGAGACTTTAACACACTCACACAAATCCTGCCCAAACATCCACTTTATTTTACAACCACCACCATATTTACCCACATAAGAGCTCAAATTGAGAAAACTGTTATCCCACATTGCCAGACAGATTTTAGAAAACATCAGACTCTATCTCCTACAACAGCACGTAGCATTTTAAGAGCTACCTTGTTTACATTATGAAAAAGATTGAAAAGCACTAGTTTGACTGCTGTGAGCTGTCAGTCCCCTAGTTAGACTGGTGTGAGCTCCCAGTTCCTTCATTACTGAGTTTCTCTGAAGGCGAGCAGGCCAACAACACTGATATACTGCAGGGGGAATATGTTAAAGTGGCATCTATCCCATGCTCTGAAGATTCCTGTGCCATCTTCAGAGGGCAACAGAAACAACAGGATTTCAGAACCTACTCTATTATATCCCTGGGTAACCTCCCACCCAGAGATAGTAAGAAATTCAAATAAACTCAAATAACATCAATAAATACTTCACCCTTTTCTCTATTACAGAAACACATGCAAAACATTCATAAAGATTTTTTCTAAACATATTCTGTTCCAAAGGAGGAGACTAACTGTTCTACCTAATTTACTGCAGTAAGTATACTGAAGTCTCTAATTTTTAAAGACTGCACATTGGCTGAAGGAATGCAATTAGCTGAATACAAATACTTGTTTGGACTCTTGCAGAACAGCAACACATACTTTTCTAGAAGGGCACACTGGATTGAACATGTAATTACAAGCTCAACTGTAACAGCACAAATAGACTAAACAAGGACTGTTCAAGTTACTCATTCTCAGCTTTGAAAGTTTGACCCCTGAAGCCAGAAGTACATTCACAAAGGAGAAGCAATTTTTCCAAACAGCCAGAAATACAAACACAAGTTAAAGCACGCTTACAAATCCTGAATAATCACAGTACCCTTAATCAAGGCAAATTTCTCCACCTCAAAAGTTTCAGCTCAGGCATAGAAATAAAAACTCTATTTCCCTTTCCAGTGCTTATACTTCTCAATAGATGGCTATAACAACTGCACTAATAACAGACAATTATTTCATTTTACCTGCAACACTAAAAATATATATATTTTTAAGTAGAAGTCAAACTTTCCCAGCCAAACTTTTCCTTCCACCAAAAATCCCAAGATCTCATAACTCTTTTCCTTAAAAACATTCTGCCAGAGAACACTCATAGCTTCAGGAGATAAAATTGTCTGTATTTTGGCTGTTCCTATGAAAAAATGCACCTAGAGCTAAAACCAGCTACAGCTCTTACTAAGACCTTCCGAAAAACAGGTACAATTTCCATTTGTACTTCAATCTAAGACAAGCTAACATTTGCATCAATATATAAATACAAAAGATCTTTAATCAAGTGCGCTCTACACGTGTTAAAGCAGGTTCAAACCAAACTACTTCTGTACTTAGCAATAATTCAAATCCAGAAGTCTTATGAGAACTATGGCTCCCTTCTAAATCTGTACAAGGTCTATCTTCCCAGTGAACCAGAACACAAAACGTGATGCTCAAGACAAGACTTCTGCTGCTCTGAAGTAATTTCTCAGAGAAAAAAACTAAGCCTAAAAAGTGCCTGAGTAAGGAACCACACATGAGAAGTAATGCTCAGATCTGCAGGCTAGAAAGACCAGTTCTCCAGAAGTTCCAGGTGCCAGCAGCATACCCTGCAATAGCCAGTCCCAGATTCATTGGCAATCCCACTAGTGTAAGACCATAGACATACTGCTTGGAGCAGAGCTCCGGAGGTCATTAGCCCCACCATCCTCTTTGGGTGGTAAAGAGCATGTCCATCTGGGGTCTCTCAGTGCAACAGAAGTCACTACAGAGCCAATCCTCCTGGAAGTGATTTCTGGGCATGTGAAGGACAAGGCCCTGACTGGGAACAGCCAACCAGCATGAGACTAGACTGCATTCAACCAACCTGACTGTATTCAGTGGACATGAGTGGGGTCTGTACAGCCAAAGGAAAAGCAGTGGGTGTTTTTCACTGCTGTTTTAGCAACACCTTTTGCTTGGTCTCCCGTAGCATCCTCAGTTAATGATATGAGCCAAATAAGTGGATAATACCACCAGGCTCGAGGCTTGTGATGAGTGGTATAAAGCTCCACTGCAGCCTGTCCCACTTCCATGGGAATAATTCCAAACTTTACCAGGTAAAACCTTGAATAACTTAATCTAACCAGACCTGATGGGCTCTAAAGGGGAAAGTGAGATCATCCAAGACCCAGAAGTCCCTTCTGAACTAAGTTATACCATGATTTCTTCTTTGGGTTTTTAATAAATAAAACCCAAATGCCTGTTACAGCCTGGGTTTGCTTCATGCCATGCTTCTGGTCACCCTGCTGGTTTTCAGCAGATAACGTGGACTAAGAGCCACAACAGAAGAAGTACTGTGGAAAAGGACAGTAACTTCTCTGCTTAAAAGATTGAAAAGTCACTCTGAAACAAGCCTCAATACTGTATTCTCAAGACAAGGATCTAAAACTTGGTTCCAGGTAGGGATTAATAACAACTAAAAAGCAACACAAAATAACCCCAAAACAAGCAAAAAGAAAAAAACTACAGACCTGCAGCTAAAGTACTGAAAGGAGAGTTAATACAACATTCATTACTGGACTCTTGCAACAAACACATTCTGTTAAATATGTCAAATATATTTAGACTATGAATAATTAAAAAAAAACACTTCAGTTCCACCCTCCCCTTTGTTTGCATTAATTCCCACAGAAGGAGTCTAGTATTAAAGATTTTAAGCACCAGAAGTAAGAGAAGTAATGGCACCATTTGCTGGATAGAGGCCAGGTCTCAAATATCCACTCAAGCTTGCATCTCTGGAGACAGTGTTTGCTCCTACCATAATTGAGTTACGTTCTGTGCAATGAGAAGGTGAATCAATTATGTTCACCACTAAACAGACAAGCTTAAGTATTCTCTCAAGAGCTTAAAAATTTGTGCAACGACACCTTCAAATACTGTTTGTTCTTCTTTTTTAAATAAAGGATACCACTTTTATTCAACCTCTTCTCTTCCTGGAAATTCTTCAGCTCACAAACCTGTGAAGTACCCTCAAGTTTTAACCCAGCAAAGCCAGGCAGCTGGAACTTCCTATTTTTTAAAGTACCTGATGGAGTAATTTAGGTTAAATGTGGCAGTGCCATCTAAGCCTTTACTGTCATACAAGCAGGGAACAACCCTCCTCTCAGACATTAGAGTCGCATTTAAAAGGAAGAATATAATCACATGTATAAAGAAAATTACTAATACTATAAATTCAACTTCTAGTATTTTTGAGGTCAATCCTCCTTGTTTGGTGTAATAGTGGCTCATAAATTTGGAATACAGCTAAAAATTGAACAAAAACACTGCAGCAGGACTTTGATTATGTGCCAGTCTTCCGTACTTCTTCACAGGGGATTCACAGTTTGCCTTACCTGGAAAATAAATTAAAAAGCCAAACTGAAGATGGATTTCTGCACCAATTCACAATTAAAATCAATTTTTGTTTAACTGCAGATTTCAGTGAGCACCAGTCTTAAAGTTTTTTCTGACACCATCCCACAGGTATGAAGTAATCCACACGCACTGTAGGACAAACAGATACTGGCAGGTATATTTTTGAGACAACTCTTTAGCTAGTAAAAGCAGGCACACAAGCCTTTCAAGCTATGCATTTTTGAGTGCTGGGTTTATTTCAATTTTTTTCATAAACAAAGACTGAATTCATCTGTATTTAGATTAAATATAATTACTATTAAAACTATGAAATAAAATGAGTATCATTTCTATTGCAGTGAATACTCAATTTTATAAACTAATGAAAACAATTGATTTATCTAAGATGAAATTACCACAGCTGACAGAGGAGAGTGTGCTTACTCATGCTATCCAAGGTAAGATGAATCCTAAAGAGGTCCTTATAAAGAGTAAAGAACTCCTTATTAAGAGTTGTGTAAGCTGTTTTAAAGAATATACATAACATTTGTAAGAGAAAAGGAGTAACTACCTAGAAGAAACTAGATACTATAACCTCATTCCACACAAATTTAGCCTCCATTTCTGACAAGGATATTATTCAAATAATTGAAAGCCATAAAAATTGAAAATCAAATGGCAATACCTTATGTATTAAAAAGTACCTGAACAGGGTCATTTAGAGAAGTCATGTAAGATGTAGTGCTTTCTGTAAGAATGCAAAGTTGCTTTTCTATATCCTCCAGTTGAAGCTTCTGCTATTAAACTCTACCTCCTGTGTATATTTTTAAGCAGCAAAAAAGCAGAACAACAGCTCTACAGGAGATGCTTCTACAAATAAAGCCATGGTAAACTTTAATACAAATGACTCACTACATACCTCTCAACTTCCTTACTTCATAAAACAGCTGCAGAATAAGAGAGGACCTACAACAGGACTGTGCTGGAGAACGATCTCTGCAGTTCAAATTATTTCTGCAAAAGCAGCAGAACGCTTTTGCAAGGTTTGCCAATGTTCCACAAAGTTATTTCAAATCTCCTTGGGCTACTTGTTCTTCAACTCTGAAATAGTTAATACCTTTTAAAGGCAAAACACCACATTCTAAAAATATCAATTGAAAGTTTTGCTTAAAACAGCTTGAAAACAATTTTGCACACACATGCACTAACTTGGACAAGAAAATATATTTCCATCCAGAAATGCTAAGGAATCTTAAATTTTAATTCACAAGAGACATAACTTCTAGTTCAGTGATACAAACATTAGTAACCCAGAAAGAGATTTTTCTCTCTCATATGCAGATTTCACAATCTAAGTTAAGAGTTTTCTGTTTATTATTAGACAGCCCTTACACATGTAAGTCAGGGTAAAAGACCCTCAACTGGCAAGAACTTCTTTGAACTCTAAGAACACCACAGAGCTAGATCTGTTTAATCCAGCATTCCATTTTCCCTCAGCTCCACACGTACAAATGCTATTTCTCTTGCTTTCTATTCTTGGAAAAGCCTCAAAACAGTCTGGTCTAATTCTGTCTCCAATTCTTTCTGCACTATATTCAGTCAACTTCCATACAGACACACAGGTCATTTCTGAGAATTAAGTCTACCTTCAAAAACCCAAGCACCATACCCATTTGCAGTACCTCCACCTTCTATGTAACCTTTGATTTGAACAATTTACGTCTTTCCAACTCCTATGTTTTTCATGCAGCCTCTACACCGTAAACTCCTACCTTCCACTGGCCAAAGTCATCACTCATCCACCAACTAACTTCTTCCCACTTAAAATCATCTTTTATGAATGTAACAAATTCAGAATCCAGCTGGAAACATTTCTCAGTCTGAGCTGACAGCCTCAAGGACACACCTGCTCTGTCACATGGGTAACAAAGGATAATGTTTTATGCACCAAATGAGTCCAGTGGAAAAAAAAAGACAACAAAATGTATTTCACTCTACTGCACCTTTGAACAAAAATTCAAGAGCCTCATTAGAGAGTGGTTTACTGCAAAATACAAAATATCTGCCAATAACATCTGCAGACAGGAGACACCTAAATAAAAAAGTAAACCAAAGTAAGTAAACCACATAAATCCAGAATAAAATAAAATCCAGAAACCACAACGTATTATTAATACCTATAAAAGTATTTTTTAAAATGAACCTCTGCTCCTTTTTCCTACAGGAGAGGACTCGAGGTACCCTCACTGTAAGTCTAACATCCAAAGTATTCCAAGATCCTCATTATCTACATAACTTACTTATCATAAAAGGCTGTCTCTGCAGCAACAGAAGAATTATGTGTTCCTGGGTACCTCAAAAAGGTCAGAGATCTAAGCATTAGTAAGGTAACCAAACCCACCCGTTTTTAACATTGTCATTTCATACTTGTATTTTTGCTCCTACATATACATATCTATATTTATATACACACACATAATTTTACCCATTCTATGATAAATACAGTAGCAGGGTGCTACACATTTTCCCCCTCTATTACTAGATTTCAGGAATTCACCCAGTTTTCCCTCCCAGCACAGTTAGGGTACACTTCAATGGCCTCAGACACTGTAGAAGAAAACAAAACTACACTGGGGGACACGGGACAGAGGAGTAAGCAAAACATGAAATTAGTCACCAATTACTTCCTGCGATTACGGCAAAAAGAAACAGAGCAGAAGTGAACTACTAAATCCAAGTGGTAAATCTACAACAGTAGCTATAAGTAAAAGAGAAATATTCTGCGCGCAAATCTGACACTTAAATGCACTCAGAGCTGTTTCTTTAAACAGGGATATTGGAAACACCCACAAAAGAACTCAGATATAAAATCTGACTTCCCAGGTTCAGTCACTTCAGGGAAGTTTCAGTACACATATTCCCATCTTTTACAGCTTTCTCTGTTGTTGACTAAAGAGGAGCTGACTTGGCTTACTGCAGTCAACAGCAACTGTGCTTGTGGTGACCAAGAAACACTGGAGCTCAAGATCCCAAAGGGAGTGAGGAAGGAGAGCAGCACACTAGGTATCTAGAACACATGAAAACAGACTCCAGCTTAGTCAAGAAGCCTGTAGGTGGAACACCCTGACAGACACCTCTGAAGCTACATTTAATGGGGTGGAACTCATCCCACTACAGCAGAATAACAGCACATTCATTTCTTCTCTAGGAGAAAAGACTTCAGAACCATGTTTTTAAATAGGAAAGATCTTGCTAAGAAGTGGTGCAGTGCAGCACTGAGAGAGGATGTTAGCATCTATGGGAGAGTATAATATGCAAAACCTAATGACTTCTTTTCTCCTGCACAGCTCATTTGTCTCCAGGCAGCCTAATTCTGAAAATCTCATTACAAGAAGTAGTTGAGAAACTTTGAGATAGATATACCCCTAAAAACACTCATTTACAGAGTCAAACCACATTTATTTTGCTTACATTTCAGTTCACATTCAGAGATGGCTGAAACAACATTGTGTTAGATGGGATGAAAGCACTGAGTTTTGGATTGTATTCAACATCAAGCATTTAGGTTTAGATCAAATCCATTTTGCTAGCTTCTAAAGTAACTCCCCACTAACTTTCTAAATTCCTTACTCAATTACTTGAAGCATTCCTTTTCTATGATCACCCACATTCCACAAGGAGACGGAACCACAGTATATGCAGTACTTTTGAGGGGATCAGTATAACATGTTTCTTTTCCCCGTTATACGTAAACACCTTAACCAATACTGCCTTAGGAGAGCACTTCCTCCTAAAACTAGAGCTCATCACGGAAACCAATGAGGAAAACGGGACAAGGTAACCCACAAATCACTTTCTCTTTTCTCCCCTTTCCCCTGCCCCTTCCCAAGCACATCTTTATGCTTAAACATGTTTCCCTCTTAGTATTAGAATCTTAGTATAAGAACAAACAGGTAATAGCCACCAATTCATTCTGGATATAGTCTGATGGTGAATTTCAAGGCAAAAAAGCATTGCTCCACAAATTTAAACAAACCAACCCAGCTTCTTCCAAAACAGTATCTGAATACACACAATCCTCCTATTAAAATAGCTGCCCAAGCTACCCTATTGTCCTGTCAGCCAAGTAGACTCTTCTCTAGCAATGATTTCAGGAGAAGCACAGAACATATCCAAGTGCTCATATAAGTACCACAACAATGCAGACAGAGGAAGAGAAAGGATCTTCTTAAATCTCTAATAAATACATCTGCCTTAAATTTAAGCAAGCACATCCCATTAGTATAAAAATCACCCGGTTTTAATTTGTGTTTTAAAATCTGCATTTTACAGCCAACATGATCTGTTCTGGAAGTCAGCTCCCTGTGTGAGCATTTCATCTGCATGTCAACAACACTGCTGCAAAAGGGGTCACATACTTCTTTTACATGCCAAGGCTACTTAGTAACTGGTCAACTCACACAAAGCTCATGAATTTCAGATAAATCCCAGTAAGGCAGTACTGTCCAAAATAAGGCTCTTTTAACAACCCTTCCTCCTCACCACACCCCTCAAAAAAATCCCCATGCTACAAATACTACCTAGACACGTGGCTGAAACATGGAACTCCAGAAGATCTAACAGACTACTTCCTACCCAATAGTTTTCTAACTGGTGCTCTGCTTGCTTTGTCAGCAAGGCAGGCCAGAAGAACATTTCTCTCAAACGATCTCCCAGGAGAAACAAGCACACTCTATAAAGGAAAAAGATTTAATCCCAACATTTTGGCCATCTGCACAGTGGAGAAACCAAATGAAAAAACAAGTACCAGTTCAAAATGCTCAGTTTTAATCAACCTTTTATATCATACCAGTTTCTCCGACTTTTTCATCTTTTCTACTGACGTCTGGATCGAGGGGATGCCAGCAGATATGTCAACATGATACTGCCACTACTGCGCAAGTTACCCTAAAGCAATTCTCTAATCTCCACCAAGTGATGCTTTGGAGAATAGCAGGATGGACTGTTTTGTTTATGGCTGGAGCTTAAGCCTTTAAAAGTTACGCAAGTTAGAGCATCCAGGCTTAACCTTTAATTTTTGTGTTCAGAAGTGTGATCTTCTCTATTTCAAATTCTTGCACGTCACTACTGGGGAATTTTTAATTGACATTTAAGAATTTTGAAAAATTTTTTTTAGCTGTAACACATTATACGATACTCTGTAGTAAGAAAGCTTTCTGCAGAGTTAAACATATTTCAAAATACCAATTATACAACGAGCAAAGTATTTGCAAGGTGACAACCCAGCACCTGGAAGGAAAAGGAAAGAGAAGATCAACTTTCCCCTTGATGAGTTTCTTAAAACTAGGAAGACAAGTTTCTTTTACCTATCATACTGATGCAGTTCCCTTTCAGTTCAGAAAGCAAGTTTTATACGTGCAGCCTTTATACACATATTAATGATTCCTATACAAAAAGGACAGAAGGGTCTCAAATTTCAAGAAGCAAAGACACCACAGATTTTGTGTTCTAGCTTTGTCCCTTTGTATCCCAACAAGAGCTGGTCACTGAACTGCATGCAACGTGTCTTATTTCAGCATCCAGCCATTATCATAAACAAAGGTGAAAGAGACTGGAGTTTGAAGCTTTTGATTTATTAGTGCTAAAATTACATTATTATCATACTTAATATAAAATAACAGCACAGGTTCAATACATAGCCTGTAATATGTGGATTGGATGGTATGCAGCAGGAGCTGTGGGAGGATACTCACCCAGAAAGGTATCGTGTAAATATTTACACATTTTTAAAAACGCTTAAGTTAGAAGCCTGTGAGAATTCAACAACTGCTAGAGATACAGGCAAACTCCTCGCTTTAGATACTTCAAAAGTAAGATTTTTAAGATGTTTTAAAAACAATGTCACATCAGTACCATCTGATTTTGCAGTGACCATCATAAAAAAACCCTTTCTAATAACAAAATGCACATGCACAGGAGTGCACAGTTAGACAGCACTACTCCTTGTTCAGCTATACAACAGGATGTTCAGAGGCACAGGTAATGGTACTGACATTCATTTACCTTATTTTAAGACTCTTCTGGAGCCCCCAAGTGCCAATAGGGCAAAAAGGAAATGATAAGAAGCACTGTCTCCTGAACCCTACAGATCTGACCCTCAAAACCACGTTTTTCAAACTCAGTGTCTTGCAGACATTAGGATGGAACAACTTGTCTACAGAAGGCAACCCTGTAAGTAGCATTTCCTAGTGAGCAGCATTAGGCCCATGCAAACATGTAAGATCAACTGCACTGAGCTTAACAGGCATGACTTCTAGGTGATGCCAAAGCAAGGCCTTGTTACTGCAACTGGAGAAAAAATAATACTAAAAAAAAGAAAAAAAACCACAACCAAACAAAAAAATCATCAGAACAAAATTAATCCATTACAAAGATTGGCTAATATCGAAAAAAAGTACTTGCTGCACATTAGTCCACAGCAAGGAGTAAAAAAGACTATGCTAACAGAGCACAGAAATGTCACATACACCACAGTAAAAACAAGCCAGCGGGGCTACATACACCCACCCACTCAGACAAAGCAGGATTCCTCTTTTCAAAAGGTTTATCCCATTTCCACTCATTTCTACAGGCTGAAAGAAATAACAAACAATAACAAGATACTTCATGGCACAGATTACATTCATTTTAGTTAACCATGCCCAGCAGCCTAGTAAGAACAAGACAGCGTGTTCTCCTTTTAAAGCAGGTCCAGAAGAGTTGAGCACAAAGCCCCACCTAACCCAGGACTTAACAAAAGCAGCTCCTTCAGGAAGCCTTCAAGAAGAAATGTAATAGAGTGTTGTCTTTAGTACAGAAATCCCTTGAAAGGAAACGGATTTCATTTACATTCATCCCAGAGCAGCCTTTTGGCAGTCAAGGGTCAGATTTCCCTGAAGCTGTGCAAGTAGTGACAGACTCCCCAGAGCCTACAGAAACAGTGGTTCAGAACAGCACGTAACAAACCACCAATCGAGAACCCTTCCCATGCTGTAAACCAATCTGCTTTATTAAAAAATGGATTCTCTGTTCTTCCACACTAATTAATAATCACTAATTTTTAAGAGGCAATAAAGCAATGGAGTTGACAGAGCAGCCTGCACTGCCTCACCCCTCGGGAAATTCTATATTTGCTCTCTGCATGCCCTCTTGCCTGCCCTTAAAACCACTACAACAGCAAAGCTCTTGCCTATGACTGCATTTCTTTATGCAGTAGAAAGTATACACAGCCAAAAAAATCACAAATATTTAATCTCAGTCATTTAGATAATTGCCTCTGAGCTTGAAAGCAATGCTCTGAAGTCTGATTAAGGTTTAAAGTGTACAAAAATTAGAGCAACACACTTGATTGGTAGTGTTTACCTAGTCTGGTTATGAAGCCAGGCAGAAACAAAGCTTAAATCTAAAGATGTTAAATGACAGCTTATTTTCTTTCCATTTTAGTAGGGACTCAAAGCAAGTTCTGCCTTTCAAACATCCCTCCCAGTCCTTCCATTTTTTCTTCTAACTTCTACATTTAGAATCTTTAAATTCTGATTTTTTTTTTTTTCTTTTTCAGGAAGAATTGAAGGAAAAGGAAGAGCTGAGTCCTTCAAGCAACAATTTGATTCCCTCAGCAAATTAAGACTCTGGAGAAATGCTCCAGTGATTTCTTCCAACCAGATTACTAACTAACAGGAGGTTTTAATAAAACAAGGGATTTGTGGCCACTGAAGTTTTGGATGATTTAGCATAGCAACTTGCTAATGCAAGCTATTATATGATCCAACATTAGGGCCACATCAAACATCCATTTTAATACTCACAACCCGAATGCAGTTCCAGACAGACAGTCCAGTCACTTAAAATGGAAGAATGCTTGACTGCTTTAGATAACTGTGTGACAGCACAGCATCATGTCCAGCCAATTTGTTGGAAGGTTTCCTCAGAAGGGAAATGAATGCTGCAGCTTGCAGCACTGGCCACCCGCACACTACAGAAACCAAAAGGCTGCTGGCCCTTGTGACTTTCCATAATGTCAAAGTCATACCACAGAAGAAAAGGAAAATCTCCACCTTGAAAGCATCCAGCTTCCAAGACAGAACTCCCAACAAAAGGGCAAAAGTCCATGGCCTTCTGGATGTGCTGCAACCAGGAGAAGCCTGAGGAAAGCTCAGGGGCAGCAGGAGCCCTGATACAACAGGCAGCAGCACTGAACACGACACACAGACATCCTCCCATGCAAATGCTGCTTGCAAAGGTCAAGGAGGCTGAGGAATAATTGGCTTCCACCTTTTCATGTGCAGCAAGGAAGTTATCTTTCCGTTAGTATTCCCGTGGCTTGCAGGAATCCTTGTACCAGATGCAGAAAGACACATCATAGATAGACTGGGTGAAAAGCTTCAGTACAGAATGAACCTTGCACTCAAGCACACTTGAGACAAAGGATTTCAGTGCTTACATTTGCAGCAAAGTTGAACACCATGCATAGCCTAGAGAGATTATTCTCTCATCACACTCGTGCTTTACCAACACCATCTGGAATCTACCATGCTTGTGGCTGCCACTGCTCAGTCAAACCATCATGTTTCCTCTCTCATACTCAGCCATCAAAAAACTCTACCATGTCACCTCCTTTTTTTCTACTATTCGATTGCTCAAGAAGATAGCATTACTTCTGTTTTATTTTTGGGAATGCTTACTGATAGAGATGAAATAGCAAAATGAAAGGGAAGAAGAAAAAAGCAATTCACCATTTGTCTCCACAGTTTTAACATAAAAACTATGAAAGGAATGTGTGCACTAAAAAAAATGTTTTCCACAATTTTCAGCAATACAGAGGGGAAAGGACCAGGTGCCACAAGCTTTGCCATCTAGTCCAAAGCCTTCCTAAATAATTTCCACACACACACAAAAATATGTGGGCCAAAACAAGAACACGGTACTGGTGTATCACTAAGATTATACAGTTAAGTTTTATCCTGTATGGACATATGAATCCCACAGGAATTCTGAGTCTCAGCTAAATCAGTGTCTTTTATACTCAAAATGCAAACACCGAAGACCTGTGAATGAATATATGCCTGTACTTTCCAACTGTTAGGGTTTGAAGCAGAAATATTAAAATATTTTCAAGAAATGTGCTATACAACACTACAACAGTTTTTAAACTTGCAAGGAAACTGAAGAAATGACAGAAGCTTGCCAGGTGACAGAACATAACAACGCAACCTCCATCTGACTGTCCTGATTTGCTCTTGCAAAAGACAGTGCAACGTTCACATTAAAAGTGAAACAACGGCAGATAACCATTATCACCATAATAAAAGTGTGTCTAAGAGCTGGCTAAGTTAAACAGGACCAGAGGGAAATTCCAAAGCCTAATTTTATCCTCTTAAGTATCTAGACATATAGACATGTTTGCAGAAATATTTTCCGTTCACATGATGGCTACAGTATTAATTACTATCTTTACAACATTCTGCTAAACACATGCACACTGACAAGTTTAATCTTACAAAGGCATATATTCAACAGAGTAAATGCTACACCACTGTTGGTGAGAAAAGGACACATGCAAGAAGCAGCTTTCAATAAAAACAAAGATGGTTTTTATATGTAAAGTTCATCCACACAGTAAGCCTTTGACTGCTGGTTTACCTGTGTGATAGGTCCCTAACACCAGATTATAAAGGCAGAGGGAACAACACAATCCTACAGAGAGTGGTACTGTCAGGTGACAGTATCTTGCACAAAGGATCTCATGGCAAGTGCTCAACTTGCTTACGTAAGCCAGGAGCTAAACAAAAAGACTTGGCACTACAGCAGGACCGGCGACTCTTGAGCACTCACCGACTCACAACTCTTGCAGCTAGGAGGAGCAATAGTATAACCACACATGTTCAAACACCCCATTTTGTAACAGCAGTCATTAACTCACCATAACATGCTATAATAATAAAGAAAGGATGGGAATTACACTTTCTGTGTAGCCCAGCTGTTTTCTTACAACACTGTTAGACTTCCAAAGATAGTAATCTCATCTTTAAAATTCTGTATTCTGGAAGGTGAAACAAACTAATTTCAAAATAGTCAAGATTCTCTTCACACTCCTTTTTTCTCCATTGTCCACTCTGCTCCAACAGCAAGCCATAATTTGCACTCATTTTCAAGTGATGCCAACTCACTTCTTGGGCTGCCTGGCAACAGAAGTTTTAACTTGTAAATCTTCCCTCAACTGACACATTCCCCTCCTCCACTACTCCAGAACGTGTGGAATAGCTGATGCTATTTATCTTCATTTTGCTAAAGACTTTCACAAGCTGTTAAAAAAAAAATACCAGAAAACCAACCTTGAAGCAAATCTGTGCCTCCATGCATTTTTTAGTCTTATTATGAAATTGGGTTCACAAAATAAGTTTAAGTAGTGAACTTATAAACTCTGAGGAGCTTAAAAACTTATATATAATTTTACACATACAGGCAAGCGGAAGGTTTTTAATATAAATCTGTAAAAAGTAAAGCTGCCACAGTACTTTTAGAGCTTAAAATGGTAAGCTGTTCTAAAAGGAAAAAACTGCCATGGATATTCAGCACTAGTACTTGTAATAGAAAACAGAAATCAAAACTCATAGTTCTGAAGTTGGAGAGGGGGAAAAAAAAAAAAAAAAGGCAACACAAAGAGCAGCAGAAATTTTACACTCCTTGCTTCCTTGTTTTTCCTAGAACAACCCAGACACTTGTCTTAACTTTCACAGTTGCACGTGTGGTAACATGTGCCATAATCTGTAGGTAAATGTTCTTAACAGACCATGATCCAGAAACAATGACACCTTAAGAAAACTACTTCATTCAAAACCCTTAATCTCGTGAAGAGGAATTCAGACTGATCTCTAAAACTTGTAAGCTGGAGGATGGAAAGAGAGAAGGGCAAAAAGAACCCAAACACTCACTGACAGAGTATAAGCACAATGCTTTTTCTTACAGTAATTAAAAAGGAAAGGAATGAAACTCAAAATCCTATCCATTCAGTTACCAAATCATGTATATCCAACTGTCCTGTCAAGCATTTTTCTCTTCATTTTTTAACAGACAACTCAGAGACAGCACTTAACAAGCAAACATTAGCTCCACAGGAGAGTCTGTACTACCCCAACTCTGTTTGCTTTGGTGAAAATGGCAATTTGCCCAATACCTGCTATACTCACCTATGTGCTTTCCACAACAGCTCAGCTGTAGCAGGAGAAAAATCGCACTGAGAAGCCACTTTCCCTTTTCCAATGCACTTTACACAAGTGAGTAATGTCTATCACTGCGGTATTTAGCTATAAAGATTAGATACCACAGATTAGAGGTCTGGGACAGTTCCTGGGAAGCAAAATGAATGCTTAAGTTTGCAAAGCATTTTGTAGTTCCTGACTACTCGCTTTACTTTAGTCATTGTTTTCTCAGTTTTGTTTCACCTTCTTGTCTTGTCTACCTCTACCGTTCCCTTAAACCAAAGGAAAGCCACTGTTACCAGCTTTCCCCTCACCAGGCAGCACATACACTTCCTCATCCCCTCATTGAGACAGCATTAGTAACAGTCTGTATAAGATGATGAACATATTGACTAGAGCCTTAAAACTCAAGTAGAAAAGGAATTATTTAACTTGAGCAAGTTAAATATAAGCAGCCAGCTACCACACGCCAGCATAAAGTTTTCCTCATCAAACTCGGTACTTCAGAATATATAAGATTACATGTGCTAACAAAAAAGTACTGATCTATCCCTGTTCAGACAAATCCTAACATACCAAAGTATTCAGCTATCTCAGGGCTGTGGACTGTGAACTTCTCATGATTCTTTGCTCTTTCTCAAGAGCTGCCAAGTGTATAAACTGTTCCCATTATTTACTCACAGATTAACAGTTGGTAAATGGGTCTCAGGGAATCACTGAAGAATTTTCCTTATAACCATTTCCCTTGCTTACAAAAAAAAAAAAAGCCAACCACACAACGCCTTCCACCCCCACCCCCCCAACCCTGAATGAATGTGAGAACTTCCTGCACTAAGAACAGCATGAATAGACCTGGCAAGTAGTCAGGGAGATAGTACAGGCCCATGAATGCTCTGAATTCAGCTTCTGTGCTGCCGCTAAATTAAAGGAATTCAGGAGCCTCACAAAGGCTTGGTTATTTAATTATATTATAAAATAAAAGGCTGAATCTATTAGACAGTACACGAAAGAAACCCTTTCCCAAGTGCCTGCGCAGAACAAGCAGCTCCAGTGACTCTGCCTAGCCTTCCCCCTCTCCTCAGGGTGATGTCACCACCATGCTTCTGCCAGAGTCCAGCAGAGCTGCCGGTGGTGGCAGAGCACTGCTCGACCTGCAGGCAAGAGTCCTCACCAGCTAGTTTGAGACAAGAAATGCTTCTTTACCACGAGGTTTTTTACCTTTGGTCTTGATTAACCAGGAGACTCGTGACACTTGCAAACAAGCTACAACTGTGTTCATCTCTGTACCTTCAACCCCTGACTAGATGAATTCATATGTCAGCATTCAATCTTCTTTTCAGTTCAAGTGCCTTCAATGAAACTTAAAGCACACACATTATTAAGAGTAACAACCGCCAGTAAACAGTGAGATTACATAAATTCTACCTTTTTTCCAATCACGTGCTACCTTCCCTCCCTTTATAACTACCAAGGAACAAAGGCACTTCGCAATTTGCCTTACAGGTCATTAGGAAACAAAATTAGAGCAGCTTCCTCTTATTGAGGACTCTGTTGCTCACCAAATCTCTCAACAGCCTCACATGCACACAAGAAAATGGATAGGGTGAGAACAGCACACAGAGGGAAAGATCAAAGTGACCCACAGCACCATGTACTCATGATTTGGGGACTCAGGCTGGTACACGTGACACATTTACTGATACCAGCACCTCATCCTTCTGCCTTGCCAGAAAGGTGACAGTCCTCCTTCCAGTCAAATCACAGTGAAATGCTTAGAGTAGTGGCCTTGCTTAGTGAGGCCTTTAACTAGCTACCACCATGCTTTTCAACAAGAAGGGAAGCAAACAAGTATTCACATTCAGAGGAAAGCCGCCAGGTGTGCCTGTCTGCAGACAGTCCCACAGGAATGTATCCTCTAAGCAAGAGTTGCCAAAAGGACAACAACAACTCTGGTGCAGAGAAGAAAATGCTCAAGAGAATCCAAAAAGACAGAACAGGATGTTTATGTATAAATGATAAGACAAGGTTTGTCTAATCTTTCATTAGCAAAATAAGGATATTGCACTATTTCCCCGGACAGAAGTCTGCATGTTGGGTTCCTAGAACCTGCCTACCAGGAATCCATCGTTTTTCAGGGTTACAAGTGTAGACTAGACTTTCCTTGTGCCACAGTCCCTAACAGCACTTTCCTTCATAATTCGGGAAGGACAATGATTGCTAACTGCATGTTTTATTCGACTTGACTAGTTGATCATGCCTAGCTTAGCTGGTGACAGCAGGCAAGAGAGCAGTGCCAAATGCTGAATCTCCTCCATGTTTGCTGTATACATTCCTAAAAAGCATAAGCTTTATGGACGTGCTGCATGTAATACCACTGTTTACAAGTCAATCTAACACTAAAGAATCAGTACATCCAATTTTAGATTCAAAGGCTATAACAGCATGACCTCTTTTACTGTCAGCCATAACTCTTACTATGCAAAATTAGCCTTTTCTCTTTCTTTCTTTCATAACCAGTTTACAAATTCTTCTAATAGACATGCATTTGAGAACATTATCCAGGCCACAACCTTTGCCTCTTAAAATGCAAGAGATGGTCTGCTGGATAAAGAACATAAAAGCGACACAGAACCTTTTATTTAAACAAACCAACCACCCTTCAATTTTTTTCCCCTGTAACATAAAGGTACGATACACCCTAAACTGCTTTAAGGCTCTGTTCTTTTATCTCTTTTGACTGTTGCCTGATTCTACATTGTTGACATACAGACAGCAATTTGTTGAATATTTTGTAGCCATGTGCTGTGACTTTCTGGAGAGAAACTTACTAGTTTTTGCAGCCCTATGTTACCCATGCTAGAACAAATACTCCTCTCCACGAGTTATGCAGTGGTACTATTTGATACATAGCCTTATAGATACAGGGTGTGGGGGGATGAGGAACACACACAGAGGCCTGCTGATACATGCACACTGAAGAAAAACATCCTAAATTCTTCAATAAGAGGACTAAAACTGTACAAAATAGGTGAGTTGGTAAATGCAGCCAAGAATGTTCGAAAACTTTCTGCAGAAAAAAGAGGAGGGAAAGAAGAAAAAAAAGAAAGAAAAAAAAGGGAAAAAAAAGGGGAGAGCGGAACCAAAAAGGAAAAAGAAAAAAGAAAAACAAACAAACAAAAAACCAACACCACAAAAAAAACATGGAAAAAAGGAAAAAGGAGGGGGGGAAGAGTCTAGCTACATATCCTAGGCTAAAAGGATCTACAGTTGATCTATGGTCTGCAATCTGCTGACACTCTCAAGACAGTGCTTTTTTTATAACTAAGGTGACAAATCCGCATTCCCCCATTTCAGCAGTGTAAGTAGTATCAGTTATTTGCCAGGAGCTCAAAATACATCTCCTATTAACACAGAACTGAAGCAGCAAGAGGTGATAGAACTGCTCACACTCTAGTGGAGCACTATACAAAACATTACACCTGATGCACTGTTGCAAATTAAATATACCTCAGGCTCTAGTAGGTCGTTTTCTCCACACTCTGACACTGACAGAGGAATAGGACTTAGTCCACTGCTGGCTACAAGGTGTCCTAATCTCTGTAGTACAGTATCTTGCAATACTGATTAATACATTGTCATTCTAGGTTTTAATTACGAAGACAAAAGCTGCAAGTTGCAAAATAAACCAGGATCTTTTATCACATGGATTCAGAAAAGAAACATTCCAAAACATTTTTTTTACAAAAGACATGTCCAAGATATAATCTGTAAAACTAAATTAAGTAAAATAATTTAGCATACTCTTCTCATATTAGCAGGAATTAAAGTTGTCATTTGATTAAGAAGATTAAAGAGACAGAAACCAAGCAGCTCTCAGTGCTACAGTCTAATCTTAGTGAGGATGAATATGCTTATACAGATGATACTATTGTTCCAGAAGTCGTGAAATGGAAACACTTTCTGTATTTAGTAGTCTGAAATGTATCACATTAATCTTCTTTTTATTCATAGGAAATATACAGGCTACAGGCTCTAATTTAATTGATACAGACAAGGGACATGTGTTTCATGTCCGGGGGGGGGGGGGGGGG